>ML664161.1:35561411-36295880 GCA_007570785.1 Antilocapra americana
GTGCCAGAATTCAGTCCTATAGAGACTGACTGTTATGTTTACAGTCCCTTATGGCTGGAAAGCATAGTTATTATTTTGCAGAAATGAAGCACAACTAATAACCCTCTGAAACAGTGGGCCCAGAGAAGACTGGCTGGGAAATGAGACATCCTAGGTCGAGGTTTATCAGCAACTTTTAAGCTCCCAAAGAATGATGTATGGTTCTGCAGAAGGCAAGGTACTATTAAATCATGGAACACTTACCATCTGGTCAAACCCTCCACCTTCAAGAAACACAGGTTCTACCTGAAGACTTATTTTCCTTGAAAATCTCCATGGATGAACATTACAAGACCTTTTTCAGTAAACAGCATTTCGCTGAAATTTTCATAAATCCATTCTCATCTTATAATCCCTGTTCTATTTTTGCCCCTTAATCAGTCACAAACATGAGTAATTCACTTTTAGTTCATAAAACTGAAAATAATAATTCACTACTTAGCTTTCTTTCTTTAAAGCTTAAAATCTCTAATTTCCTTAATAATGTGCATTTCTTTAATTATGCTCATCACCTTTGAGTTTTCTCATTTCCCCTCATTTTTGGGCAAGTGTTTGTTTTTATCTCTTTGCATGCTATTAAAATGGGACATAATTATCTTAACAAAGGTAAAATGCATGAAAATATATTAAGAGGTTAACTCTCTAGTCTATACATTTCACATGATTTTCAATGCAAACAAATATACTCCCTTTCTTCAATTACCATTTGAAGTTTATAGCTTTTAGTGGGATATCACCCTCAAGGGGTTTCTGTCTAGCTAATCATCTCCCCCTTATGCCCCCCTACCCATTATCACTACCATGGCATTCTAGTAACTTGCATTAAAGAACCTCTCCCAAAGCATCTTCTGTTAAACCGTTAAATTACATTGTTTCAACAAACTTAACACCAAAGTGCTAACATTTTTCAAAATGTCATTTTCAAAGTGTTCATCTATTCAGTGAAAAATGACATGTGAATTGTGGCTAGCAAGGCTAGACATCTATCTCTCAGATAAGGTGAATAATGTACTTTCATTGTTCTGTTTATAGCGTAAGATTCAAGATTTCGAAACTTATCTAATCATGAGTTTATTTATTTCCCTATTACAACTAACTCAATTAATGAAGACATAATATGATATTAAATATTGAGTTTCCTTACATATTAGAAGCATGCCACTGAGAACCTTCAAGAGGATGTTTGTACATATATGAAAATAGTACACCTTGAGACAGAATGGAATAATCTAGTTTTTCTTCTGAAGAGATGGCAACAGTAATATCAGGATCAGTGAATTACAAAAAAATTGATTAAAAGGTTCTAGCAGTAGTAGCACTTATAACATGTGGGTTGAACAAAATTAATATCTTTTAATTTATTGTGTTGTTACAATTAATGTGTATATTTTCAAATACTTTTCATGTAGATTCTTCTGATTCATAAAAAATAATAGTAGAAATACTAATTTTGCTAGAAACTAGAAAAAGACTAGACATTTTCCTGATTAAAAAAAGAATGATTCTGGTTTAAAAAAAAAACATGAATTTGCCATTACTGACTTGAAATATCAGCCTAAAGGTCTAGATGTGTCTATAATTAGATTTTGTGGTAAGTTCCCTTTCATCAAACCTTTTTACTTAGAAGGAATTAGGTCAGACTTTTTACAAAGGCAGTAAGAAAGAGTATCTGTGACAGATTTATTCAAATTCTCCATTGTTCTATTAAAATGTGCCCTTTGACCTTCCTAAAGCTAATGCTGAATAATAAAGAGTGGCCAAGCTTCCTGACTATTATTGGCAATAAGTCATACCTACTGAGATTCAAAATGGAGATAAAATATACTTCATTCATTCATTCATTCAGTCAGTCATTCATTACTTAGGGCTTGTGCTAGGTACTAGTGTGGAGCTGGGGTCAGAATTTATAAGGCAAAAGTCCATGCTCCATATTTCCAGGCTGATATGAAGATAAGACATATACTCAAGTAATTACTAAGTGGTAAGTGTCAAGAAAGAGAAAACAATACTCTGATAATTCAGAGGATGTATGTGAACAAATCTACTCCTTAATCCAGTTTATTGTAAGCTAAAAAAAGCATCATTCGGGAGTTTCTAAATGACATTTGAAAACAGGAGAATTTATTAACTCAGTGGTTAGGACATCTACCTCAAACTCAATTTCTCAATTCTAGCCTTGGTTTATTTCAGAATTCTGCTTTCCTTTCTGTCCAACATAATTATTTTTAAGGACAGAATGGGAAAATAAGTCTTCACTGGGATCGATTACATCAATTTCCTTTAAAGATTTAAAAAGATGCATAGTTTTCAAATATATTAATAAATGTGCTTTCTGATAATAAAAGTAAAACAAGCTCATTGTTACAAGTCCAGACAAAAAAGGAGGTGAAAACTAAATTTATAATGCTGCCATCCAGAGATTAAACTGTTAATGTTACCAGGTTAAATAGAAGTGTAATGCCATGAACAAGAACTGTAAACTAAAACTATTCCACCAGAATGTTGAATAACTGCTAAATCTGAAACTACACCAGAATTAAAAAAAAATTTGTCTCAAAATACTTGCCAAAATTGCTTAAAACCCTAATGAAGGAATGTTAGTATATTAAAAATAGGAAGTATCCAAAAAAGATTACTCTGGACAACTGGGATTTATAGGCAAAGCAATAAACATTGAAAAGAGGGGAATCCTAGCAAGATGTACAGAGCAGAGGTTTCCAATCTTCCTTCTCAGCACCATTTGTATCTCAGTAATTTTTTAGTGTTGCCTCAAAGTCAAAGAAAATAGTTAACAATTCTGTTAATTACATGGTTAGGCTCAAACAATTTAATATATATATATATATGTCAACATCTTAATAATATAGTGGCCATTAAAAAAATAATATCCACCTATTAAAAGAAATGGATTTTTATTTCATTTTTAAATAGCCATAGGTGGGCTGGTTCAGTTTGGTAATGGTGGGTATATCTTATCCCACTGCCCTATTGTCACTACACTCACTCCTAAATAAATGGTTGTCCTTCAAAGATTTGATGCCTCTGATGTGCAAACTTCTGATCTTTTTATTACAGAGCATATATATCCAACTTGGGATATATAATATACATTAATTATATGCAGCCAAAAGGAATCATCCTCTTATGCATGGAGTCTCATGGAACATCCATGCCACTGGGTAACAGGTCTCCATAGAGCCACTCTCAGACTCTCCTATATTCCTATCCATATAAGCGCTTGTTACAATAAATAAGCCCACAGTCTACCTTTATAACAAATACTCCCAAAATTAAACATATAATCTAAAAAGTGGCTGAATATTACTTGCAAATGGAATAAAAAATAAACATTTTAAACAATCTTTTGTTAAAGCAAAGAAGCAACAACAGATCCCTCTTGGCTTATAAAATTATCTGTCAAAGTAATTCTAAAAAGAACCTGTGGCAGGCAGAATAATGTCCCTTCCTTCCCATAAAAGATATTCATGTGTGAGATCCTGGAATCTGTGAATATGTTATACATGGCAAAAAAGGATTCAGGCTGCAGATGGAATAAGGATACTAATCAGCTGACTTTAAAACTGGAAGATTATTTTGGATTATCTGGGGAAGCCCGACAGAATCACAGGGATCCTTAAAAGTGGAAGAAGGAGGCAGAATATGATGTTCAGAGGGAAGGAAGGAACAAATGATGAAGGAAGGAAAGATCTGTAAGGAAGAAACAGATGAGGCGGTATGAGGACTTGACCTGCTATTGCTCACTTTATAGACAGAGGAAGGGGGCCACGAACCAAGGGATGTGGGCCACCTCTAGAAGTTAGAGAAGGCAAGGAAACAATTCTGCCCTAGAGTCTGCCCACATTTTGACTTTAGCCTAGTGAGATTCAAGCTCACTTCTAACTTACAGAAATGTAAGATAATGAATTTGTGTTGTTTTTTAAAGTCACTACATTTGTGGTATGGTTTTTCCAGCAGTTATATATGGATGTGAGAGCTGGACCATAAAGAAGGCTGAAGGCCAAAGAATTGATGCTTTTGAACTATGGTCCTAGAAAAGACTCTTGAGAGTCCCTTGGACTGCAAGGAGATCAAACCTGCCAACCCTAAAGGAAATCAACCCTGAATATTCATTGGAAGGACTGATGCTGAAGCTGAAGTTCCAATACTTTGGCCACCTGATGTGGAGAGTTGACTCACTGGAAAAGACCCTGATGGTGGGGGAAATTGAGGGCAGGAGGAGAAGGAGCAACAGAGGATGAGATGGTTGGATGGTACCACCAAATCAATGGATATGAGTTTGAGGAAACTCAGAGAGTTAATGATGGACAGAGAAGCCTGGCATACTGCTGTTCATGGGGTTGCAAAGAGTCAGACATGACTTAGCTACTGAACAACATTTGTGGTAACTCATTAACAGCAGCCATGGAAAGATTAATATAGATTCCTAAATGATACAAATAACAATCAGAAACAACTGCAGCTATAAATGTTTCAGATCAACTGGATGAACTAATACTATGTAAATTGCCAATATTGTATTCCTTGGCTAACCTCACCAAGAAAAAAAAAGAGGACTCAAATAAATAAAATCAGAAATGAAAGAGTCTTAAAACTGATATTAGAAACAGAAAGGGGGGTTCTTGAGGGGGAGCATATGTAAACCCATGGCGGTTTCATGTCAATGTATGGCAAAACCAACACAATAAAGTAAAGAAAATTAAAAAAAAAAAAAGAAACAGAAAGGATAAGAGACTACTATGATACAATTATATGCCAACAAAATAGACAACCTAGAAGAAATGGGTAAATTCCTAGAAATATATAACCTACAAAGCCTGAATCATGATGAAATAGAAAATTTGAACAGATCAATTGCTAGCAAAAAAGACTGGATCAATAATCAAAACCCTCTCAACAAACAAAAGTCCATGACCAAAAGCCTTCACTAGTGAATTGTACCAAACTTTCAAAGGAGAACTAACACAATTCCTTTTCAAACTCTTCCAAAAAATAGAAGAGGGGGAAATTTCTAAATACATTTTAAAAGGCCAACATCACCCTGATACCAAAACCAAACAAGAATGCCACAAAAAGAGAAAATTACAGACCAATATCAGAGAAGAACTGTACAAAAAAGATCTTCACGACTCAGATAATCACAATGGTGTGATCACTCACATAGAGCCAGACATCCTGGAATGTGAAGTCAAGCGGGCTTTAGGAAGCATCACTATGAACAAAGCTAGTGGAGGTGATGGAATTCCAGTTGAGCTCTTTCAAATCCTGAAAGATGATGCTGTGAAAGTGCTGTACTCAATATGCCAGCAAATTTGGAAAACTCAGCAGTGGCCACAGGACTGGAAAAGGTCAGTTTTCATTCCAATCCCAAATAAAGACAGTGCCAGAGAATGCTCAAGTTACTGCACGATTGCACTCATCTCACACACTAGTAAAGTAATGCTTAAAATTCTCCAAGCCAGGCTTCAGCATGTGAACCATGAACTTTCAGATGTTCAAGCTGGTTTTAGAAAAGGCAGAGGAGCCAGAGATCAAATTGCCAACATCTGCTGGATCATTGAAAAAACAAGAGAGTTCCAGAAAAACATCTATTTCTGCTTTCTTGACTATGCCAAAGCCTTTGACTGTGTGGATCACAATAAACTGTGGAAAATTCTGAAAGAGATGGAAATACCAGACCTTCTGACCTGTCTCTTGAGAAATCTGCATGCAGGTCAGGAAGCAACAGTTAGAACTGGACATGGAACAACAGACTGGTTCCAAATAGGAAAAGGAGTACATCAAGGCTGTATATTGTCACCCTGCTTATTTAACTTATATGCAGAGCACATCATGAGAAACACTGGGCTGGAGGAAGCATAAGCTAGAATCAAGATTGCTGGGAAAAATATTAATAACCTCAGATATGAAGATGACACCACCCTTATGGCAGAAAGTGAAGAAGAACTAAAGAGCCTCTTGATGAAAGTGAAAGAGGAGAGTGAAAAAGTTGGCTTAAAGCTCAACATTCCAAAAACTAAGATCATAGCATCCAGTCCTATCATTTCATGGCAAATAGATGGGGAAACAGTGGAAACAGTGGCTGACTTTATTTTTCTGGGCTCCAGAATCACTGCAGATGGTTATCGCAGCAATGAAATTAAAAGACGCTTACTCCTTGGAAGGAAAGTTATGACCAACCTAGACAACATAATAAAAAGCAGAGATGTTACTTTGCCCAAAAAGGTCCATCTAGTCCAGGCTATGGTTTTTCCAGTGGTCATGTATGGATGTGAGAGTTGGACCATAAAGAAAGCTGAGCACTGAAGAACTGATGCTTTTGAACTGTGGTGCTGGAGAAGACTCTTGAGAGTCCCTTGGACTGCAAGGAGATCCAACCAGTCCATCCTAAAGGAGATCAGTCCTGGTGTTCACTGGAAGGACTGATGTTGAAGCTGAAACTCTAATACTCTGGCCACCTGATGCGAAGAGCTGACTCATTTGAAAAGACCCTGATGCTGGGAAGGATTGAGGGCAGGAGAAGAAGGGGACGACAGAGGATGAAATGGTTGAATAACATCACCAACTCAATGGACATGGGTTTGGGTGGACTCTGGGAGTTGGTGATGGTCAGGGAGGCCTGGCATGCTTCGATTCATGGGGTGGCAAAGAGTCGGACACGACTAAGCAATTGAACTGAACTGATCCCTGCTGAATATAGATGCAAAACCCTCAACAAAATATTAGTAAACCAAATTTAACAATAAATTAAAAGGATTGTAAACCATGATCAAGTGGGATTTATCCAAGGAATCTAAGACTGGTTCAACATCTGCAAATCAGTTAATGTTAACCACCATGTTAACAAAATGAAGAGTGAAAAATTATGTGGTCATCTCAATAGACAAAAAGCATTTGACAAAATTCAACATCCAGTTATTATAAAAACTCTTAACAAAGAGGGTCTAGAGGGAATGTATCGCAACATAACAAAGGCTGTGTATAACAAGATCAAAGTTAACATCATACTCAATGGTAAAAAGCTGAAAAGTTTTCCTCTAAGATCAGGAACAAGACAAGGATGCCCACTCTCCTCACTTTTATTCAACATAGTATTTGGAAGTCCTAGTCACAGCAATTGGGCAAGGAAAAAAAAGGCATCCAAACAGGGAAGGAAGAAGCAAAGCTGACACTATTTGCAGATGATATGATATTATACACAGAAATCCTGAAGATGCCATCAAACTGTTAGAAGTAATAAATTAAGTAAAATTGTAGGCTACAAGATCAACACAAAACCCTGCATTTCTCTATACTAGAAATAAACTACCTGAAAGAGAAATGAGGAAAAAAATTCCATTTATAATTATAACAAAAGAATAAAATATCCAGGAATAAGTTTAACTAAGGAGGTGAAAGGTCCGTATACTGAAAACTACATGACATTAATTAAAGATACGGAAGGAGACACAAATAAGTAGACAGATACTCTGTGCTCATAGATTGGAAGAATAACTATTGTTAAAACAGCCATACCACCCAAAGCAATGTGCAGGTTCAATGCAATAGCTTTTAAACTTCCAATGGCATTTTTTACAGAAACAGAACAATCCTAAAATGTGTGAGGAACCACAGAAGACCCTGGATAGCTAAAGCAATCTTGAGAAAAGGAACAAAGCTGGAGCCATCACATGCCCTGTTTTCAAACTATATAACAAAGCTAGAGTAATTAAAATAGTACTGGCATAAAAATACAGACACAGATCGATGCAACAGAACAGCAAGCCCAGAATAAAACCTATACACTTATAGTCGATTAATTTACAACAAAAAAGCCAGGGATATACAACGGGGAAGAACAGCCTCTTCAATAAATGATACTGGGAAAACGGTTCAACCACATGCAAAAGAATGAAATTGGATCACTATCTTACACCATATGCAAAAATTAACACAAAATGAATCGGAGACTTGAATCTATAAAACCTTGAAATCATAACTTGAATCCATAAGACCTGAAACCATAAAACTCCTAGAATATAAAAGAAGACAGTAAGCTCCTTGACACAGGTCTTGGCAACAATTTTTTGATTCTGACACCAAAAGAACAAAAGTGAAAATTAACAACTGAGGCTACATCAAATTAAAAAGCTCCTGCACAGCAATGGAAGCTATCAACAAATGAAAAGGCAACCTACTGAATGGGAGAAAATAATTGCAAACCATTTATCTGATAAGGGGTTAATATCTAAAATATACCAAGAATTCCTACATTTAAGTACTAAAAAGCAAACAATGCAGTAAAAAATGGGCAAAAGATCTGAATACTCACTTTTCCAAAGAAGACATACAGATGGCCAAGAGACATGTGAAAGAAACTCAGTATCATTAATCATTAGAGAAACATGAATCAAAATCACAATGAGATATTACTCCACACCTGTCAGAATGGCTATCACCAATAAGATAAGAAATAACAAGTGTTGGTATGGATGTGGAGAAAAGCAAACCCTGTGTGCTGTTGGTGGGGATGCAAATTAGTGCAGCCACTATGGAAAACAGTACTTAGGTTCCTCAAAAATCTAAAATTAGAACTACCATTTGATCCAGCAATCTCATTTCTTATCTGAGGAACTGAAATAATTAGCTCAAAAGGATGCCCATACCCCCATATTTGTTGCAGCATTATTTACAGAAGCCAAGATATGGAAGCAACCTAATCCTAACAATGGGTAAACTGTGGAATATATATGCAACAGAATATTACTCAGGCATAAAGAACAAAATCTTGCCATCTGTGACATGTTTTGATCTTGAGGATATTATGCTAAGTGAAGTAAGTCAGATAGAGAAAGACAAATATTGTATGATCTCTCTTATATGTGGAATTAAAAACAAACAAACAAACAAAACCCCCAAAAAACCAAGCTCATAGAAACAGAGGACAGATTGGTGGCTGCAAGAGATCAGGGGTGGGAGAAATAGTGAACTTTCTTTTTCTTTTCTGTTTTTAGTTTATATAGGTTGAATAAAGAGTTTTTAAAAGCCTATATATAAAATAAACCTATAGGTGCTCATTCAAAGAATTTTACTGGTGTGTACTTGAAACATAGCCTTTTGCCTTTGTTCATTTTCCTTCCTGTTTAACAATGATGTAATGGCTGTTCAGAAGATAAAAATCTTTGTATTATGCTCTGATATGATTTTCCAAGTTATGTAAGCTTAGGTAAAATATTATATATTTCCACATGCAAAATACCAATGGGAATATTTTCAGTTCCTTCTTAGATGGGATTATGGTTTGATGACTGGACAAGGGAGACCTTTTTTGTATATGTAACAATTATTTACGAAAAAAGCCCTACTGTCAGTGTATATATGCTTTTATAAACTGAAAATACTCATTCAAAATTCAAAACAGTCTGTGTTTACCTGTGGTTAAAGGCAGGTGTGTGATGCTGTTCAAACAGGTCAGGGTGAACCATGTGGATGAGAGTGTAGCCCCAGAAAATAGGAGGAGCAGAATTAGTTTCAGCATACCCCTGATAAAATCTGCAAACCTGAAAAGAAACAATGTATTAATCCTAGCTGGATTTTTAAAATACTCTTTACATCAATGACACACTTTCATTAAACAATAATATCTTGAAAATTTTCAATGCATTCTTTAAAAAGCAAGTTTTTAGGATTTTAAAAACTGATACATTTTACGTGTGTGCATGAGTATCTGTTTGTGATAAATGTTACTTTGTGATTTTCTTTTTCCTTTCAGGAAACACAGAAAATGTGATCTCTGTTATGTATCTTGATATAAGCTACAGGATAGACTCTGAGTTTTTAATTGCCACTTTTACGTTCTTTATATATTTTTCTATAATTTCCAAACATCCTATAATGAGCACATAATGTCAGTCTTAGAAAAGGGGCCAACACTGATAAAAACTTACAAAGACAGCTCTCCCAAAATTCAAAGTCACTTAGAGCCGAAGACGAATGCTTACAAGCAGAGCCTTTGGGGTCCTATATCATCTGGTTTCTGCCTCCACTTTCCCTTTGCCTTACTATTCTTCGCTTGCACAGTCCTGCTTCTATTTCTCCTACCTACTGAGGTTGTTTCCCATAGCAGCTGTAGCTTCTGCCCCTGTCCTGGAATGCTGGCATCTCCAGACTGTCGCATGACTTACTCCTGCTTACTCCTTAAGTCATGCAGGTCTCAGTTCCGGAAAGCTCTCCATGCTCATGTAGAAAGCCCTTCCCACCCCATCCTCACACTCTTTATTTTTGCCACAGTGTTTTTGTTTTCCACAGTGTTATTGTTTTTCTTCCCTATCAGACTATGAGGTTTGTAAGAGCAAGAACATACCTCTAGAATAGCGAATTTATTCTACAAAATTTGATCATAATGTTTCATAGCATTTTAAGTGCTCAAAAGTCCTGCTTTGTCTTGAATTAACATGAAACTCCTGGTAGAGACATTTGCTATTTAGTCATGACCAAAAACCTGTCCATCTGCCAACCGTTTTCCTCATCTGCTGACAAACCACTGATTTTATAAAGCAAAAGTGTCTGGCTCTGCCTGTACACAACTTACTCTGTCCTTCAGAATTGTTCCCATTGTAGAAAAACTGATCCCATCACAAATATAACATTTACCATGTTTTCTCTTTGCTTTTGTAAAATAGACTTTTATTTCTATTGTAATGATATGACTTGCAATACTCTCTTCCATTTTGCACTTATTTGACATGACGTGGTTAATCATGTTTGTAAAGTGTTATCTAGACTAAAACGACTTCTTATGAGAGCTGATGCCATCTTTTGGTGGGAAAAATGGATGCACCTTTGTCCAGTGACTGGTTAGTTCTCTACTATGAAAGTTGACAAAAAGAAAATTCTTATGTACTCTGAAAAATGTTCCACAGCTTGATAGAAATACTCCTCAAGAAAATCCAAAAGCTTTGTTTTAATTCTATGCTCATGACTTTTTTGATTTATATTAAGTGATGTGGCATGAACTTAGTGGTGAGATAGGCAGACGGCTGGTATGAGGGAATAAAACAGTTTTCTGGTACAACCAGTTGAGTGAAGTTGAACAGTTAGTAAGTTTTCCAGGGCCTGAGCACATAAGACTAAACTGACCACTCTGGTCCATCAATTTTGGAGACCTAGTCCTTTCAAATGGACTAATACCATCAAAGTGTAGTGTTAAGACCAAAGTAGTACATTTAGTAGTAACCTTTAATAGTGTGTGAAAATGAAACTGTTAGTTGCTCAGTTGTGTCTGACTCCTTGCAACGCCATGGACTGTAGCCTGCCAGGCTCCTCTGTCCATGGATTCTCCAGGCAAGAATACTGGAGTGGGTAGCCATTCTCTTCTCCAGGGGGATCTTCCCTATGCAGGGATCGAACCTGGGTCTTCTGCATTGCAGGTGTATTCTTTACCATCTGAACCACCAGGGAAGCTCAACCTTTAGTAATATAATCACACACATGAAAAAACAATCACCTAAAGCACTCATGTCTATAAGGAGATTCCATTCTAGGGACCCCAAAAAGGCTATTTTGAATATAATTTAAAAATTGATTTTAGGCTTAGGAGATATTACCATTGATTTTGGATTCCAGAGTAAGGGCTGTGCTTTTTAAAACTTCCATTTCAACAATTTAAAACAGAAATGTCCTCATTCTAAGTTTTTCCTCTAGTTCTATTTCCATCAAGTTAAAATTAAGGGTTTGTAGAAAAAATACAGAGAAAGGCATATATAAGATGTCATTTCTGATACATAATGTGTCCCTCTTTGACTGATGTGATGCTCAGCAAAGGATTTCATAAATGATGACTCACTATCATTGGTTTGAAGATTTAATTAGAAAAATCAGATAGGATTCTTATCAAAAGTGATAGTATCAGTGCAGTGATTTCATACAAATAGCTGTGCTCATATTCTTCCTTAGTTTTTTGATTTTATTATATTTCCTAACTTATAAAGACCTCAGAAAAAGTGATTTAGAAATAAGTATCAATTTATTCTTTTATTAGCCCAGAAACACTATGCAAACTGTAAGATATAGATATAATATTATCTTGTATCAATTATGTTTAAGTATTTAGACAGTTAGGTGCTTCACATATCTTACTTGATCTACCCAAATATGTAGTTAGAGTCTTCCTTTCCTGGTAAAGTTGATTACCCAATTTTGTTTTTGATTAAATAGGGTAAAATGATTTAGAAAGTGAATGAATATTATCTCACTGGAAACACCAAGAGTAGTTTTATAGGTAGTCACCTATAAAGACATTTTCATTCTTTTCTTTTTTTTTAGAATAAATGAAATTTTCCCCTTATTCTGACTCATTCTAAAAATGTGTTGTCATATTGGGCTACCATTAAAGAGAGTTTGATGAAACTCAAAGTCTTTACGGGAATTTTTCATCAAAATGGGATAACCATAGGGTCATACCTGTCAAAAAAGACCAGCAATAAACATTTGCTAATCAGGATACTGACTTTTCATGGAAAATTCTAGATATGCTCTTATGAATGATTCCCTTCAGTTCTTTTCTACTTCTGGTAACTATCAATCTGCTTTTATTATTGTATCATTTTTTTCTTGAGTCCCATTTGTAGATGCTGTTCTTTAAAAATATGGAGAGAGGAAGCTTAATATACTGGAAATACATCTCTAGTCTCCAAGAACATTTTACAGTGGACTCGTGAGAAGGTTTCTTGTGACAGCAAATTCTACCTACTGCGTGTGGATTTTCTTATAGCCTGAACAAGTGTCCTTTTTTTGACTTTTGCCTGTTTTACTTTTCCTTAAATGTTAATGTTTATGTAGGGTAGCTGAGTTTCCCTTTGGGCTTTTTTTTGATTCTGCTCACTCACATGTTTACTGTAAAATATTCTCACCTTGCGATAGCTATTCCAACAACACAGCCTCCAACTATGGACCAAAATCCAATCCAGCCAGCATCTACCTGTTAAGAAAGTGGCAGACACATTTAATACAAGATTATTATGTTGCAGTTTAAAGGCATGGAAAAAATCATTTTTAATCAGTATGTTAATAGCTAAATGGTATCAAATCTAGGAAATACTATTTAAGAAAACGAATCAAATGAAAGGATTCATGTGTGACTAGTTAATATAAACTTATCTAAATAAATACCAGGAAACTACTAGGCAATAATTAAGTGCTAAAATGTCTGGTACAAGTCAAAATGTATTAAGAGAACACAGATGAGTGGGGAGAAAAGAGGGTTGTGGGTGGGAGGGAGAGAGAGAGAAAACAGGTTGAGTACCTGAGGAGACAAAGAATTTGAGCTGGATTTCAAATGGACAACTCGTTCTACTCCTGAAGAAAACATTTCCAGCCCTGTCATTTACTAGCTTTGTGACTCTGGGCAAATTAGGTCTTCTGACCTATAATATGGACATGAGATAACTTGCACACAAACCTCAGATCAGCAGTCAACATACAGGAAAGTGCTCAATAAAGGTTAGAGCTGTGGTTGTTACCAGGTGATGTTTCTCCCTCATCTAACGTCTCATCTCTTCCCTACCTTCATGGACAAACTTACTCAGAGCAATCTACAAATGCTGCCTACGTTTCCTAATCACTCATATGGCTTTAACTCTTACTATGACTTGGAGTCTGTCTCAACGCACACCCCATGTCACAGTTTTCTCATTAGTAGGATGGGGATAATGAGGGCTTTTCTGAGAATTAAATAAGTTGATCAATGCAAAGTGCCCAATACCTTTTAGTTGTCAATACTTGACATTCCATGGGTTCTGAACAATACTGGTGCATTTTGTCTTCCTTTTCTCCTTCCCCATCACAGGCATCACAATTGCTTATTTTTTTATTTTGTACTTCTGGACTCCTGGACTAGTAATCTTTTTGCCCACTATTTCCAGAATAATTATTTCAATCATTCCACTTCCCTGCTCAGAAACAGTTACTGGCTTTCTTTGTGGTTATAGGACAAAGTCCAAACTTGCCCTGACACTTGGGAGCTGGCTTCACCCATGCATATAATGACAAGGCCCTATAGGACAGAAGAGCTTCAAAGCGGAAGCAACTTAGGTGTCTAAATCAGTGTAAGCAAGAGAGCAATCCAAACTGTGAACAACTGTCCTAGATTATTAGGCAAACTCTGCTAGAGAGCTATGTGAATGAGAAACAAATGTCTTCTTCAGTCTCCAAATTTTGGGATCCCTAGCCTACTCTTAGTATTACAATAACTTTACACAAATCTTCTTGCTCTACCAGTGTCTGGTGCCAGAAGCAAAGATAAATGTTCTCTGGAGAAAAATAACACCAGAAACTTAAGTCATCTATACATTTTTCCTTTCATATTACTGGCATGTGTAACAGAGAATTACAAGAGAATTCTCTGTTCTTCAGAAGTGCCCCTCTTCTTGCATTCAGCATCCATTAACACTATGGTTTGAGGCCTATTATACCATGAGGTCCCCATAAACATTCTCATCAATCCTCGAGGTCACTGGGGTCCTCCATCAGGTGAAGAACCACTGTGTATCTGACTGTACTAACCCTGGTCCATTCAGGCCTTTTTCTGCTTTCTCTATTCATGATATTTGCTTTAGTTAATAACATTCTCCCCAATAATTAATTATTTTTTTTCTTTGCTTGAATTTAATTAATTAACTTGGGGGTGTGACACTTCTATGTGTCCAGCAACCCAGAAGATTTGCTTTTATTTAATTTTAAATTTCATTTTATTTAATACCTGATATGATTCATAGTCTCTGTATCTCTTAAGAGTTTGTACAGAGAGAGACACTTGGAAGGGCTTCTCAGGCTTTGTAACACGAATCATAAGATCTACAAAATCAGCATCATCTGAATGGGTGCTACACTTTTCCTTCCTGAAGCTGAGTATGCTTGGAATACCTGCCATCCAGAAAAAGAGGAAACTAAAAGGTTTTCTCCTTATAGTAAAGGTACGCTAGGTAACTTGGGTTAATTTTCTGGTTGCAAAGCAGAAAATCTGGAGTGGGAAATCTGTCTGAAGGCAACAGAGAGTCAAGAAAGTAATTCAGAATTCTGGAACCATGATATAGGATGAGAAGGAATCCCGGGTATTTGGGGGCACTTTTTCCTTAGGGGTGTGTCTACTGATTTCAGAAAAGGTAGCTAAGGGGCTGAAAAGCTACTGAATGCCTCAGGAATCTAGGAAGAAAAAAAAAAAAATATGAGTTTGAGGCCTGTTCTTAGGTGGTTGGCCTTGTAGAAAACCCCAGGCTTTAGCCAGGGACTATATCTGAGAGCAGGCTTCCCTGGTGGCTTAGTCGATAAAGAATCTGTCTGCAATGCAGGAGACCAAGGTTCATTTCCTGGGTCAGGAAGATCACCTGGAGAAGGAAACGGCAACCCATTCCAAAATTCCTGCCTGTGAAATCCCATGGATGGAAGGAACCTGGCGGGCTACAATCCTTGCAGTTGCAAGAGTCAGATACAACTTAGCCAACTAAACCACTATCATGCCTAAGAGTGGTGTAAATTAGAAATGGAACTTTTAAAAAAAAAAGAAAGAAAGAAATGGAACCATATTCTGAGGGACTAAAACCCAGTTTTAAATTATCTCAATTCTTGAAATTGGATTAAGTGATCCTTAGACTCAGTAAGAAAAAAACATAAGTACTTTCTACTGGAAAAGAACACCATTTCAAGCTTTAAGTTATCACTACAACTTTTCATATACCATGTTGAGCACTCAGTCAAAAATAACTGAACACATAAGAAAACATGAATGAATATCACAAATATAAAAGACCCACAAGGGATTTAGATAAAGGGATTAGGAAATATAGACTTCAAATAACTATTTTTAATAGTTTCAAAAATGATAAAAGACAAGATCAAGCATTTCTACAGAAATTTGGAAACTATGAAAGAGCACTGAATAAAAATTTTATAACTTAAGAACATAATAGTTGAAATTAACTCATAGGTAAGTTTAACAGCATATTAGGGCTGAAAACTGAAATTATAAGTTGGAAGAAAAGCTAGGTAAAATATTCAGTTTGAACAGAGAAAGGCAAAGGATAGAAAATTCAGAAGAGAGAGTAAAAGACATAGGAAAGAAGGGTGAAAGTAGAACACATATGGTTAGAATTACTGAGGGAAAGGGAAATAGAGAAAATGAAACTTAAGCTTTGAAGGGACATTGGCTAAGAATTTTCTGAAACTGATGAGACATCAAGCCATAGATTCAAGAAGTCCTATAGACCTTGAGCAGAATAAATGTTTCATTTAGAATTGCTTTTCACTTATTCTTATTTTTTAAATTGAAGCATACTTGATTTACAGTATTATATGAGTTTCAGGTGACTCAGTATTTTTACAGATCATATTCCACTAAAAGTTATTGCAAAATAATGGCTCTAATTCAGTTCAGTTCAGTTCAGTTGCTCAGTCGTGTCCGACTCTTTTCGACCCCATCAAGCGCAGCATGCCAGGCCTTCCCGTCCATCACCAACTCCCAGAGTCCACCCAAACCCATGTCCGTTGAGTCAGTGATGCCATCCAACCATCTCTTCCTCTGTTGTCCCCTTCTAATCCTGCCCTCAATCTTTCCCATCATCAGGGTCTTTTCAAATGAGTCAGCTCTTTGCATCAGATGGCCAAAGTATTGGAGTTTCAGCTTCAACATCAGTCCTTCCAATGAATATTCAGGACTGATTTCCTTTAGTATGGACTGGTTGGATCTCCTTGCAGTCCAAGGGACTCTCAACAGTCTTCTCCAACACCACAGTTTAAAAGCATCAATTCTTCTGCGCTCAGCTTTCTTTATAGTCCAACTCTCATGTCCATACATAAAATATATCCTGTTGATTACCTATTTTATACATAGTAATTTGCATTTCTTAGTCCCATACCCCTAATTTGTTTCTCCCCATTTTCTTCTTCCTTTTGGTAACCACTAGTTTGTTTTCTATATGTGAGTCTGTTTCTGTTTTGTGTATACATTCATTTATAATTTTTTTTGATTCTGCATATAAGTGATATATCTGACTTACTTCACCAAACATAATATTCTCTAGGTATATCCATGTTGTTGCAAATGGCAGAATTAATTCTCTTTTATGGCTGAGTAATACCCCTTTGTGGGCCTCTCAGGTAGCTCAGTGGTAAAGAAGCTGCCTGCAAAGCAGGAGCTGCAGAAGATGTGGGTTTGATCCCTGGTTCTGGAAGAGGCAATGGGAACCCATTCCAATATTCTTGCCAGGATAATCCCATGGACAGAGGAGCCTGGTGGGCTACTGTCTATGGGGTCATAAAGACTGAGTGACACGATTCTGCAGCTAAGCATACACACATAGTAGAGGCTTAGATGGAATGAAAGGGTTCTGAGGACCTTGAATAGTCCTGGAAGAGGTAAAAGTTCTAATTTATAATAGATGTTAATAAGTGAAATGTACATTCTGTACCCTCTAGGATAACTACTAAGTAGTAAAAGAGACTAAAACTACCAAGCTAATAAAAGAGGAAAACAGAGTAGTAAAAAATACTTAATCCAAGAGAAAGAAGAGAAAAAGGATAGACTAGATTGGAAAAAACTAAAACCAATAATAAGGTGGTAGATATAGATTCAAATCTATCAATAACTGCATTAACTGCCAATGGACTAAATATTCCAGTTAAAACACAAAGATTATCAGACTGAAATAAAGGGAAAATGGTATCACAAGAAAACTAGATGGCTTTATCAGCGAAATCTACCAAATATTTACAGAAAAATAAAAGCCCCACACCATCAAACTTACATAACTCTTTTAATAATAGAAAAAGATGAGACATTACAGAAGTTCTTTTCTGAGACTAGCAAAATCTTGATACTATAATTGAAATGGCAGGACAAGATAAAAAATATTATAGACTAATCTCATTCAGGAACATAAATGCAAAAAATCCTAAACAAAATGCAAGCAAACTGAATTCAGTGATCTATAAAAAGTAAAGTATAATAACTCACTGACAAAATGGATTTAGTACAGAAATGCAAGGTAGTTTAACATTTTATAATCAACAAATACAATTCACCATATCTGTAGTTTAAAAGAGAAAAACCATATTATCTCAGTGCTGAATTTTATTAAATGTATTTTTCTCCATCTAATTGTCATTAGTTACAACTGATATGAGATGTATGCAGAGGTGAAAATATCTATGGATAAATAAATAAGTGAATTTAATAAGGTTGCTGGATATAAGATGAGCTGTACTTCAATCACTTTCAAAAACCAGCTATACTTCTACATGCCAGCCAACAAAAAGTAAGATTTTTAAAGTTACCAATTATAATAGCTTCAGAAAACATCAAATACCTGGTAATAAATCTAACAAATATATAAAAGGTGTTTTTGCAGAAAAGCGATTTAGAGAGACATTAGGTAAGTAAAGGAGAGATATAATGACCATGATTTTGAAGACTTACTATTATAAAAAAGTTAATTCTCCAACTGACCTAGAGATTCATAAAATTCTAATCAAAATCTCAAAGAGTATTTATTCTACTAGACAGTAAAACTTATTATAAAACTAAAATATTTAAGACAATTTGGTATTGGCAAAGAGACAGACAAATAGACTAGAGGAAAAAATAATTTAGAAACATCCATGCATATAAGGGCATTTCATTATGACAAAGATGACCCTGGAGAGTAATAGGGAAAGAATGATCTTTTCAAAAATTGGTGTTAGATTGATGAAGAACTATCTGGGAAAAAAGAAATTTAATCCCTACTTTATAATAAGCACAGAATTCAATTCTAGGTTTAAAAGTGACAGGAATAACAATGAAGTTTCCAGAACAGTACTGTTCAACAGAACTTTCTATGATGATGGAAATATTCTATGTCAGCACTGTCCAATATGGTACCCGTAAGTTGCAAGTGGCCACGAGCACTTGAAAAGTGGTTGGTGCTAATGAGGAAGTTAATTTTTCATTTTAATTGTATTTCAACTAGTTTAAACTATTCACATTAAATAGCCACATGTGACTAGAGGCTACTGTACTGGATAAGAGAGTTCTGCATGATAATATATGGGAATAGATTTATGAATTTGGAGCAAGAAAAGATTCCTCTCACTCTCTCTTTAGCAACATCATTTCTGCCTGCTAAATCCAACACCTAGACTATCTCCAAAGTGGTTACTATTGACTACATCTTTTGCTTTTGTTTTGAAATAAGAACCATATTTTCCCATTTCTTTGTATGTCTAATTTTTAAAAAATTGTCTACTATATGTTGTGTATGATACAATATAGAGATTCTGGATTATCTTTTCTAAGATAGTTGATTTTTGAGTTAGTACACCATTCAATTAATTAATGGCTGATGACCTTGAACTTGTGTAAGCTCAATTTTCACTTTATTAGTGAAGAATATTAGAAACCAAGTTGTTTCTCAAGTTCCTTTCCCTCGGCAGGCTTCAGTCTCCAAATCATGTCCTCTGTAGATTTTTGTCAGGGCTTGGTTTTAGGTTTTGTTTATGGTGGGTCCAAGAAGAATAGGCTTTACTCTATTGAGGGTATGGTCCTTGACTCTAAAGTTTGTTCTTTCTGGTGTCTCAACAGAAGCCTAAGAGATTAACAAGTTGTTAATGAGGTCTTACCACTCTGACTGGGGGTAAGGGTCCTGCATGCTTGCCCTCTACTATATTTGTCCTAGCTTTCCAGCCCACAGCAGTCTCTCTAGTAAGTCTCTGGTAGCTTTGCCTTTTACATGTGCAGTCCATTCCTCAGCCAAGCCTTTCTGGGAAGACCACTTTTACACAGCTCTCCTCTTTATAAATCAGTAAGAGAAAAGCAGCCAGGTAGTGGGCAAGAAACTTGAATAGGTATGTCATAAAAAAGGATGTCACTTAAAAAGCTGTCGTGGAAGTCACTACAAGTGCATACAACTGCACAGTCATCAGCACATCCAAATTTAAAAAGATTAACACTGCCAAGTGCTGGTAATGATATGCAGCAAGGAGAAATTTTATGTACTGCTGGTAGGACTATAAACTAAAACAACTACTTTGAAGGAGTTTGGCATCATCCATCAAAGCAGGCACACCCTATAACTAGCAATTCCATTCCTAGATAGATATCCAGTAGAAATGTATATAGAAGTGCCCCAAGATATGAAAATATATCTACAGCACTGTTTATGACAGCCCAGATGTAGACATTCCAAATGTTTATCAAAAAAAAATTGGAAAAGTTGTTGTTTATTCATACAGTGGATCAGTGTGCTAGATTTCTTACATTTGACCTTTCTAGTCTCTCTACCCCTTTCTACCATGCCATTTGGAAGCAAGGAGAAGGAATGGATGTCATCAAGCATATAGATGAAACAGTTATTTTTAAGGAAATGAGATACTGAGACTGTAGAGAAAGTGTGAATTAGACGTATAGCCTTATATTTAATGATGGGATCTTCATCTTTATAAACCAAGAATCAAGGATCCTAAGATTTTTTCATTCTCTAGTTTTCTTTTACTAGCATCATTAATCACATGTGAAATTCATGGTGGTAAACAAAATCCAGGAAAAAAATCAATATTGTTTATAACTATTTCATAAAGATCTTCTTTTTTGCAGCAGTGATATAGGATAATGCTTTACCTAGGCATTGAAGCTAAATGTAAGAACAGGTAGACAGTACTTAGAATTTCAGTAAACTAAAAATACCTACAAGATATAAAGAAATAAAACGCTTACTTGGCTGACATGCACTGGTGTTAAAATTAAGTCCAGAACTCCAGACCAGCCAGCAAATACACCAAGTGGTATGGCATATGCTAAAGCAATCATCAAAAATCTCAAATTGCTGTAAAGGAGAAGAAAAAGAAAATATTATTACAAGTTCAGAATGTAGAATTTAAACTCTTACTCATAAAAAACTAAGTCATTTAAAAACTGGAACACCAGAATCAGAAATAGAAAATATTTGTCAGTTTAATAAATTTGAAGTTCATTAAATTTTTTATTTTATAAGAATGTTTTTTGTTCAGATTATTTAAAAATGTCTATGTTTATTATATAGATGAATTACCAACAATATTTCATAGAGTGAGTAGGCACCTTCATTTTTTTTAAGAAAAGCTCTTATTTGTAAAGATAAATTACTGTTTCTTCTGATGAACAGGTGGAGGAAAAAAAGATTAATGAACATTTAAACAAACTGTTTACATCCAAATCACAGAATACAATTGAGCAATAAAAAGGAGTAACTACCAATACACAAAACAACCTGGATGAATCTCCAGAGAATTATGGTGGGTGAAAAAAAGCTAACTCCAAAATTTTGTGTACTATATGACTCAACTTATATAACATTCCTGAAGTGACATTATGGTAATGGGAAACAGATTAGCTGGTTGTCAGGGGTTACAGAATAGAGTGGGAGGGAAGTAGATGTGGCTATAAAAGGGCAATAGGCGGGATCCTTGTGATGATGGAAATGTACTGTATCTTTACAATATCAGTGTTAATTTTCTGATTGTGATATTGCACTATAGTTTTGTAAGATGTTACCACTGAGGTAAACTGGGTAAAGGGCCCATGTTATTTCTTTGTATTATTTCTTACAACTGCATGTTAATCTATAATTATCTCAAAACAAAGTTTAATTTTAAAATGTAATAAAAGTTAGATATCATTCACAACAGCTTTTTAAAAAATTTTAAACTATAAAATATTTAAGAATAAACCAGGAAGATCGCAAGATCTCTATGGGTAAAGGGGGGAACACAGGAGGGCACAGAAGATAATTTAAATAAATGGAAACAGAGTCCATACTGTCAAGTTACCACCAATTCATCTATAATTCAATGTAGTCAATTCCAGGTGAATTTTTAAAAGAAATCTAAGAATAAAGTTCATGTGGGAAAATAAAAGTCCTTGGAAAGCTAACTCATCCTTGAAAAATATGAAAAAGGAAGTCCTTGTCCTACCAGATATGAAGACAAACTGCACATCCGGAGTAATAAATACAGTATGGTATTTGCTCAAGAACAAAGAGAACAATGAAGGAAAAAAGAGACCCAAGACACAGAAACTCAACCTACAATAAAGGTGGCACTACAAAAATCAAATGGCTGAGGACTGTTTAGTGAATGGTACTAGTTCATTTTATGGAGAGGAAAAACCTCCTGGTATTTAACACCATATACTAACATGGAGTCTAGGTAGACTGAACAGGTAAATGCGAAAGAAAAAGAACAGGAAGTTATAAATAAGACATTCACTGGGAAATTAGTAAACAAATGACATAATGGGAATAGATATTTGAACTTTTAAAAATTAACAGGGAATTTATATCTAGAATATGTAAATCATTAAGAAAAAGACAGAAACTACCACTGAGAGATGGGTAGAATCTATGAAGAGGAATTTACAGTAGATGAAATCTAAATGGCAAACAACTACATGAGAGTCTCAAACTTACTAATAATGCATATTAAACATATCAAATGCATATTAAAAAATATATTTATTTTTACCCACTAGACTAGTGAAAATTAGAAAGATGGATAATGCCAAGTTTGGCAAGCATATAGGAAAATGGGCATTGCTAACGGAAGTATAGACAGTGTAGGCATTTTTTTAGAGCAATTTGACAATACTTCGCAAATTCAGCTTAAAATATCTGATGATCCAGCAATGCTGTGTGAGGTCTGTTTTCCAAAGAAGTCTTAGGTCTACAGTGACGCATATTAGGATGTCACTGCAGTGGTATTTCTGGTGACAATGAGTTGGAGGCAGAGTACACAATGGGAATGGGTATAAAGAATGTAATAGTTTCATACCACAGAGTATAGAGAACTAGGTATACACATAGCACAGGGAAATATCTTGAAAACAGAGCGCTACTATCACAAAATCAAGAGTTATCCGGATATCACGTGCCTTCTGATGGAAGAAGACAGCATGAGGTAGTTCTGTAAAATCAAAACCAAAACCTGAATCAGAATGCAGTTTGAGCTAACAATTTATAGGAAATACAGAGGGCAAACTACTCTACAAAGAGACGATCAACACATTCCAGACCTTGGAGACAGAGAGCTGGCTCCTCAACAAACAATTACAAAGAAAAGAGAGGGAGATGGAAGGAAACCTAGAGATTATAAGGCATTTGAGCCAATTGCAATGCAGGGATCCAATCTAGATCCTGACTTAAACAAACAAAAAGCACTTATGACATTTATGAGACAATTGAAACACCAATTTGATAGTAGCAAACTACTGCTAAAATGTTTTCAGTATAACAATGGTAACATATTTATGTTTAAAAGAGTTCCTATCTTTTTAACATAAACATGTTCAAATATATATGGATGAAAATGATTTATCATTTGGGATTTGCTTCATGATATAGGAAGAGGGACGTGTACAAATGAAACAATATTGGCCACAAAGTGGTAATTGTTGATATTTGGTTATGTGGATATGGAGGTTATACTATTCTACCTTACTATTTTCAAAACAAAAAGTATTTTATAAAAACCACATAGTGTTTAGTGAAAAAAGCCAAGCAGAATGAGATACAAAATTTGCCACTGTTTAGATAAAAATAGAAGCATACAAAATAATACAAATGTTACAAAAACTCAAAGAGATACACATTAAATGCATTTGAAAGGTGGCCTAGGTAGGGAAAAGGGAATGGGCGTGAGAAATATAAAGAAAGAAAGAAAATGAATGAATGAATAAAGGTGTTCATGTATCCTGAAGCAAGGAACATGTTCAACTTAACTCTCTACTCTTTAAGTCTAAAAGCCAAAAACAACCACCATCATCCAACATTAAACTGATACATAAAGGGAGAGAAATGTTTACATTAGGTTACACAGGTTATATTCATCTGAAGTGATGGGAATCATGTGGACAGTAGGTAAATAATGGAAACTTTGAAGTGTAACAAATTTTTTTTCTGCCTAGACAATGGAATTAGACTCTAGAGAAACAGTATTCTGATTAATCTAGAAGCAATGATATCAGAAGTTCTTTGAAGGATCAGGGATTTGAATTACACAAGTAGGTTAGACAAATGGACCATGGCATGTCCAAAGAAGTCCTCTGGAGAGCCCAAAGCAGAAGTAGGCAATCCTACAAAGTAAACAAATGAACATGGGAAGAGAAAAAGGAATGTTAGGCACTGGTGTAAAGGGGTTTTAATCGAGAAGAAAGATCTTATATGCTGTAGTTTAAACAGAGAATAAGGATCTTGACTCTAGGGTAATTAGAAGGAAACACAAATTGGTTTGTGTGGTCAAAGTGATCATCATTTTAACTTGCTTTTTCCTTCTCAGAACAGTCTTTTTGATAACTCCTTAGCTTAAAACCCTGCAATCACTCCTCACTTCCCACAGAATAGTTCAAAATTATTAGGATGGCATAATCTGACCTTAATGTACCTCTCTAGCTTACCTATTGTTCTCTAACCTCTAGCTTTGCATGGAGAAAAACTTGGTTAAATAGAATTAGAAAAAAACCAAACCTATCATTTTAACTCTCAACTTACAAATGTGTGCCACTGATCACAAGTCAACTGAACTAATATTATTACTTTGCCTATTATGTGGAAGGCAATTTACTAGGTGCTGTAGAGAGTGGTTTTCAAAACTTTTTACTATATTCCAGAGTAAGAAATATTTACTTAGTGACTTACAGTACACAGAGATTCAGTATGTATGTACTGAAACAAAAGTATCACTCCAAAATATGTATCATTATTATGTGTGATATAATAATAGTTTCTGTTTTATTCCTTTCTACTATTTAACAAAAAAAGGTGGTCAACCTACTAAATTAGCTACCTATGAATCAAAATTTGAGAAACAATGTTACATAGCTATGCTACAGTAGTCACCTGTGCAGTGTGGCTATTGAGCATGTGAAATGTGACTAGTGCAACTGAGGAACTAATATTTCATTTTAATTAATTTAAATTCAATTTAAAAAAACAGTGAAGTTTTCCATTAAACACAACTTTACTTTTTGGCAGAAGTACATTTCACTTTAACTGCTATACTGAGTGAGACACTATTCTAGTGTGTACATGGTAGCATATGTTGCTTCTAGTATTATAAATCATTAATGATCTTATTGGTGTCAATGAACTGACTCAGTTCTAACTTTTTTACACACTGATATAACATTGTAATTTGTTTACGAATATTTTATGCAGAAAGAAAATATATGTGACACTGAAAATATGTTGCAAATTTCACAATGGTAAATGTAACTTATTGCAGCAGAGTAAAAATTATGTCTGTTGTATAAAAAAATTTTAGGATAATTAAATGGATAATATTAAGGGATATGTTCAACAAATACACAGTGAATTTTATAAGAAGTTTCTTCCTAAAGTCAAAAATGAACCAAGAAAATTCGTTGTCTGAAATCTGAATTAAATGTTCAAAAAACATTTTGAATTGATTTTTACCAAATATGAGCCTATACTTTGGTCAACTATAAAATGGTTTGGATTTCTGCACAAAAACATTTTTAGATGGAGAGATGGTAAAGGATATTATTTTATCTATGGAAGTTTTGTTTAAAATTATGAAGGAAAAAGTATTCTACAGAAGTGAAAGATCTTCAATTAAGGCCCAAACAACTGCCTATAGAATATAAGACCTTTCAAATAATATAAAAAATGTGTTGATTCAAAATCTGAAAAATTGCAAGTAGTTATTTTTAACTTTAGACAAAGAGTGCAATATGGGTGATACTGTTCAGTGGAAACTTTAATAGTAAACTTAATGAAATCTAAATGTAGACCAAGTATTTCTAATGCAAATTTAGCATTTAAATTGAGATGTGGTGTAAATATAAAATACACACTGGATTTCAAAGATTTTCTATGAATAAAAGAATGTAAAACATCTCATTAATAATCTTGGAATACTATACTACAAATCCACAGTCATTAAGACAGTATGGTACTGGCACAAAGACAGAAACATAGATCAATGGAACAGAATAGAAAGCCCAGAGATAAATCCACGCATCTATGGACACCTTATCTTTGACAAAGGAGGCAAGAATATACAATGGAGAAAAGACAACCTCTTTAACAAGTGGTGCTGGGAAAACTGGACAGCCACTTGTAAAAGAATGAAACTAGATCACTTTCTAACACCATACACAAAGATAAACTCAAAATGGATCAAAGATCTAAGCATAAGACCAGAAACTATAAAACTCCTAGAGGATAACATAGGCAAAACACTCTCTGCCATAACCCAAAGCGGGATACTCCATGACCCACCTCCCAGAATATTGGAAATAAAAACATGAATAAACAAATGGGACCTAATTAAAATTAAAAGCTTTTGCACAACAAAGGAAACTATAAGCAAGGTGAAAAGACAGCCTTCAGAATGGGAGAAAATAATAGCCAATGAAACAACAGACAAACAATTAATCTCAAAAATATACAAACAACTCCTGCAGCTCCATTCTAGAAAAATAAACAACCCAATTAAAAAGTGGGCCAAAGAACTTAACAGACATTTCTCCAAGGAAGATATAAAAATGGCTAACAAACACATGAAAAGATGCTCAACATCACTCATTATCAGAGAAATGCAAATCAAAACCACAATGAGGTACCACTTTACACCAGTCAGAATGGCTGCCATCCAAAAGTCTACAAGCAATAAATGCTGGAGAGGATGTGGAGAAAAGGGAACCCTCTTACACTGTTGGTGGGAATGCTAACTAGTACAGCCACTATGGAAAACAGTGTGGAGGTTCCTTAAAAAGCTGCAAATAGACCTGCCATATGACCCAGCAATCCCACTGCTGGGCATATACACCGAGGAAACCAGAATTGAAAGAGCCACGTGTACCCCAATGTTCATCGCTACATTGTTTACAATAGCCAGGACATGGAAGCAACCTAGATGCCCATCAACTGACGAATGGATAAGAAAGCTGTGGTACATATACACAATGGAATATTACTCAGCATTAAAAAAAAATTCATTTGAAGCAATTCTACTCAGATGGACGAAACTGGAGCCCATTATCCAGAGTGAAGTAAGCCTGAAGCAAAAACAACAATACAGTATATTAACGCATATATATGGAATTTAGAAAGACCGTAACGAGAACCCAACATACAAGACAGCAAAAGGAATGCAGATGTATAGAATAGACTCGTGGACTTTGTGGATGAGGGTAAGGGTGGGATGATATGGGAGAAGGGCATTGAAGCATGTTAATTTTCATATGTCTAATCAATCGCCAGCCCAGGACTGATGCTCGGGGCTGGTGCAGCGAGATTTCCCGGGGGGAAGGGAGGAAGGAGGGGGGTTCCGGAGGGGAAGCATATGTAAACTCATGGTGATATCATGACAATGTATGGCAAAAACAATTTAAAAAAATAAATTAAAAAAAAAAAAGTACCCCCCCCAAAAATAATCTTGGAATACTATGTGTTGAAATAATACTTTAAATATACTGAGTTAAATATTAATAAATATTATTAATACTATTAAAATTAATTTCACCTGTTTCTACTTTTTAAAATAAGGCTGCTGCTGCTGCTGCTAAGTCACTTCAGTCGTGTCCAACTCTGTGAGGCCCCATAGACGGCAGGCTACAAGGCTCCCCCGTCCCTGGGATTCTCCAGGCAAGAATATTGGAGTGGGTTGCCATTTCCTTCTCCAGTGCATGAAAGTGAAAAGTGAACGTGAAGTCGTTCAGTCATATCTGACTGCTAGTGACCCCATGGACTGCAGCCTACCAGGCTCCTCCATCCATGGGATTTTCCAGGCAAGAGTACTGGAGTGGGTTGCCATTGCCTTCTCCGACAATAGGGCTACTAACAGATTTAAAACTACATATGTGGCTCCCATTATATTACTATTGGACATTAAAACAGAGGATACAAAGATAGTTCTTGACCACAAGCAACTTACCATCTGTGGGAGATAGGAAGACTAGAAAAGAAAGAACTAATCAGGGAGAGCTGTTGATGAATCAATAAAAACTCATCACAACTAACTGGAGAAAACATTCAAAAGATAAAATCTGGTGGCCCAATTACAAATCATAATCACTGGCAATGGTCTGCATATCCAAGGAATAAAATTCACTACTAGGCCTTCAAGTATTTGAAGCCTTTAAGAATTTAATCTAATTACTTTTAAGTTGTACCAATAAACAATTAAATTGCTCAAAGTATGATCCCACTGGAGGTTCAAGATGATTTTAAGTGATATGAAACAAATATTATTTATTTTATTAATTTTGTATTACCTAGCACTTGTTTATTTTCATAGGCATTAAGAAATACATAATGAATAAAATAACTTGTGTATTAGGAAAAATATAATAATCACATAAGACCCATGATTTCACATCATTATGTGATGTTTCTTTAAAAAAGAAAATTAAATAAAAGATTTGATTTTAAAAATATTAAGTAAATAACAGTATAGGTGTTAATACAGAGAAGGCAAAAGTTATAAAGGTTTTTTCCTTTGAGCAAACTTTAAAGACAGATTTCTGATAAGAAATCCCTCTAAAATATTTCATCAGTATTTTATGAATTATTTATGGCCTGATAAATAGGTTGTTGAAAAACTGCTGTCTTAAATTATTTGAGATAAATGTGAAATTATCCTAAAGGTGCTAACCAAAAGGACTCAGTGATTTCAAGTATATTTACCTTAATAACCTACAAAAGCTCTGTCGATAACTCAGCCGCTGGCTAGCTGCAGCAACACTGGGAGGAAGAGGTGGCCGAGGTGGGAAATAAGCTAGAGTTGCAGAAAATAGTAAGCAGACACCTCCGAATTCTGAAAAACAAAACAAAAAAAGTAAAATGTTAATCAGACAACAGAAAAAGTTCAACATTTCAAGTATTTCTTTAACAAATATTTATTGAGAAGCTTTAGATATATTGTTGTTGTTGTTGTTCAATCAGTCCTGTCCAATTCTTTGCAATCCCATGGACCATAGCATGCGAGGCTTCCTTGTCCTTCACCACCTCCTGGAATTCGCTCAAACTCATGTCCATTGAGTCCGTGATGCCATTCAACCATCTCATCCTCTATTGTCCCCATCTCCTCCTGCCTTCAATCTTTCCCAGCATCAGGATCTTTTCCAATGGGTGAACTCTTCCTATTAGATGGCCAAAGTATTGGAGTTTCCACTTCAGCATCAGTCTTTCCAATGAATATTCAGGGTTTATTTCCTTTAAGACTGACTGGTTTGATATCCATGAAGTCCAAAGGACTCTCAAGAGTCTTTTCCAACACCACAGTTTGAAAGTATCAATTCTTCATTGCTCAGTCTTCTTTATGGTCCAACTCTCACATCTGTACATGACTACTGGAAAAACCATAGCTTTGACTATGTGGACCTTTGTCAACAAAGTAATATCTTTCCTTTTTAATATACTGTCTAGGTTTGTCACAGCTCTTCTTCAAAGGAGCAAATGTCTTTTAATTTCATGGCTGCAGTGACAGCCTGCAGTGATTTTTGGGAGCCCAAGAAAATTGAGTCTGTCACTGTTTCCATTGTTTCTCCATCTATTTGCCACAAAGTGATGGGACCAGGTGTCATGATCTTTGTTTTCTGAATGTTGAGTTTCAAGCCAGTTTTTGACTCTCCTCTTTCACCTTCATCAAGAGGCTCTTTAAAAAAATTTAAAAAAAAAAAAGATGCTCTTTAGTTCCTCTTCGTTTTCTCCCATAAGGGCGATATCATTTGCATATCTGAGGTTTTTAATATTTCTCCCAACAATCTTGATTCCAGCTGGAGCTTCATCTGGCCCAGCATTTTGCATGATGTCCGCTGCATACAAGTTAAATAAGCTAGGTGACAATATACATATATAGATATAAACAGACATGCCTATAAATGTGTGTACAGATAAATACAGATAAGCAAATAGTTATATACAGATCAAGCAAAATATAGTACTTGCCTAGACAAAACTGCTCAGTCTTTTTTTTTTCATTTATTTATTTAAAAAATTTATTTATTTATTTTTTCCTTTACATTATCGTGTTGGTTTTGCCATACATTGACATGAATCTGCCATGGGTATACATGTATTCCCCTTCCAGAACCCCCCTCCCACCTCCCTCCCGATTCGATCCCTCTAGGTCATCCCGGTGCACCAGCCCTGAGCACTGTGTATCATTCATCAAACCTGGGCTGGCGATTCGTTTTACATATAATAATTTACATGTTTCAATACCATTCTCCCATATCATCCCACCCTTGCCCTCTCCCATAGAGTCCAAAAGACTATTCTATACATCTGCACCTCTTTTGCTGACTCGCATACAAGGTTATCATTACCATTTTTCTAAATTCCATATATATGCGTTAGTATACTGTATTGTTGTTTTTCCTTCTGGCTTACTTCACTCTGGATAATAGGCTCCAGTTTCGTCCACCTTAGTAGAACTGATTCAAATGTATTCTTTTTAATGGCTGAGTAATATTCCATTGTGTATATGTACCACAGCTTTCTTGTCCATTTGTCTGCTGATGGACATCTAGGTTGCTTCCATGTCCTGGGTATTGTAAACAGTGCCGCGATGAATATTGTGTCTCTTTCAATTCTGATAAAACTGCTCAGTCTTGTGAGAAAGATTGACATGCAAAGATATAACTTTCAGCAGGTAAGAACTCATACAAGGAAATAAGTATGGCAGACTTATGGTATGGTACACTACATAAAAAGAGAATTGAAGCAGTAAACAAATGTTACTCTACAGAGAAAACCCATTAAAAGCCAACAGTATTATCTATAATAGAGATCTTTAAACAGGCCTAGGATGATTGTTTTATAAGCATGGTCCTCAAAAATAAAGACTAGGCTAGAAAATTGGTAAGACTAGGACAGGAAAAGGTTTGTTTGATTAATGGTAGGATATTCTAATGCTTTGTGTAGAACAGACATAATATATAGGCTTTATGGGAAATCTGAACAAGACAGGGAAGCATGCAAAAAAAAAAAAAAGGAAACCAAGAGACAGAGAGCAAAATTTACAAACACAAGACTAGCTAATGTAGGCTATCAAACAATCAAAGGGCTTCCCTAGCGGCTCAGTGGTAAAGAATCTGCTTGCAATACAGGAACCACAAGAAATGCAAGTCTGATCTCTGGGTTCGGAAGATCCCCTAGAGGAGGGCATGGCAACCAACTTCAGTATTCTTGCCTGGAGAATCCCATAGACAATGGAGCCTGAGAGGCTGCAGTTCACAGGGTTGCAAAGAGTCCGACATGACTTAGCACACATGCACATGAAACAATGAAAAGTAGAATGAACATCCTATCAGTCTCAGTTTGGGCACCAATACAGAAGCAAAAGTTCCTAGGAGTCCTGATCTTTCCCTCCAGAATTTTGGCACATGGAAGCCCCAGCTTTTAACTGTGCTCAATTTAATAGAAAGGCATGACTCTAACAGAAAAGTCATGAAATCTTGGAGTCTAGACCAATGTAGACCATTAATTAACTTACAAACTGAATGAATTCCTTACTCTTTCTGGGCCAATACAGGGAATAGATTAAGTGATTTCTAGATGTTCTTTCAGTAGGATAATTCTAGGGCTATATTCTTAGCAAAAGGTACAATATTTCTATAAGACACTAACCACAAACAATGTCTTCATTTTTTGTCAATCTTAGGAACAAATTTAATAGATTTTTCTAATTTACAGTCCTTTTAATTATGAGTAACAATGAATAAGCATTTTCCATATGATTACTGGCCATTTGTATTTCTTCTGTGATGGCCTTATTTATATTCTTTGTCCATTTTTCTACTGGCATTTTTCTAAACAGCTTCACTGAGATACAATTCACAAGATATATAATTCACACATTTAAAGTGCATAATTCAATGAGTTTTACAATCATCACCACAGGTTTAAAACTTTTCCATCATCCTCCAAAGAAACTCTGTCAGTCAGTTCAGTCACTCAGTCGTGTCTGACTCTTTGCGACCCCAAAGACTGCAGCACACAAGGCTTCCCTGTCCATTACCAACTCCCAGAGCTTGCTCAAACTCATGTCCATTGAGCCGGTGATGCCATCAAACCACCTCATCCTCTGTTATCCCCTTCTCCTCCCAACTTCAATCATTCCCAGCATCAGGGGTTTTTCCAATGAGTCAGCTTTTCCCATCAGGTGGCCAAAGAACTGGAGTTTCAGCTTCAACATTAGTCCTTCCAGTGAATATTCAGGACTGATTTCCTTTAGGATGGACTGGCTGGATCTCCTTGCAGTCCAAGGTACTCTCAACAGTCTTCTCCAACACCACAGTTCAAAAGCATCCATTCATTGGTACTCAGCTTTCTTTATAATCCAACTCTCACATCCATACATGACTACTGGAAAAACTGTAGCTTTGACTAGATGGACCTTTGCTGGTAAAGTAATGTCTCTGCTTTTCAATATGCTGTCTAGGTTGGTCATAACTTTCCTTCCAAGGAGTAAGTGTCTTTTAATTTCATGGTTGCAATCACCATCTGCAGTGATTTTGGAGCCCAAAAAATAAAGTTTGCCACCGTTTCCACTGTTTCCCCATCTATTTCCCATGAAGTGATGGGACTGGATGCCATGATACTAGTTTTTTGAATGTTGAGCTTTAAGTCAACTTTTTCATTCTCCTCTTTCACTTTCATCAAGAAGCTCTTTAGTTCTTCTTCACTTTCTGCCACAAGGGTGGTGCCACCTGCATATCTGAGGTTATTGATATTTCTTCTGGCAATCTTGATTCCAGCTTCTGCATCATTAGGCCTGGCATTTCACATGATGTACTCTACATATAAGTTAAATAAGCAGGGTGACGATATACAGCCTTGACGTACTCCTTTCCTGATTTGGAACCAGTGTGCTGTTCCATGTCCAGTTCTAACTGTTGCTTCTTGATCTGAACACAGATTTCTCAGGAGAGAGGTATGCTGGTCTGGTATTCCCATCTCTTTAAGAATTTTCCAGGTTTTTGTGATTCACACAGTCAAAGGCTTTTTGGCCTGCTTAATAAAGCAGAAATAGATGTTTTTCTGGACCTCTTTTACTTTTTCAATGATCCAGCAGATGCTGACAATTTGATCTCTGGTTCCTTTGCTTTTTCTAAATCCACCTTGAACATCTGAAAGTTCACAGTTCATGTACTATGGATGCCTGGCTTGGAGAATTTTGAGGGTTACTTTTCTAGTGTGTGAGATGAGTGCAACTGGTGGTAGTTTGAGCATTCTTTGGCATTGTCATTCTTTGGGATTGGAATGAAAACTGATCATTTTCAGTCCTGTGGCCACTGCTGAGTCTTCCAGATTTACTGGCATACAGAGTGCAGCACTTTCATAGCATCATGTTTTACGATTTGAAAGAGCTCAACTGGAATTCTATCACCTCCACTAGCTTTGTACATAGTGATGCTTCCTAAGGCCCACTTGACTTTGCATTCCAGGATGTCTGGCTCTAGATGAGTTATCATACCATCGTGGTTTTCTGGGTCATGAAGATCTTTTTTGTATAGTTCTTCTGTGTATTCTTACTACTTGTTCTTAATATCTTCTGCTTCTGTTAGGTCCATACCAATTCTGTCCTTTATTGTGCCAATCTTTGCATGAAATACTCCCTTGGTATCTCTAATTTTCTTGAAAAGATCACTAGTCTTTCCCATTCTATTGTTTTCCTCTATTTCTTTGCATTGATCACTGAGGAAGGCTTTCTTATCTCTTCTTGCTATTCTTTGGAATTCTGCATTCAAATGTGTATATCTTTCCCTTTCTCCTTCGCTTTTCTCTTCTCTTCTTTTCACAGCAATTTGTAAGCCCTTCTCAGCCAGCCATTTTGCCTTTTTGCATTTCTTTTTCTTGGGAATGGTCTTGATTCCTGCCTCCTGTACAATGTCATGAACCTCCATCCATAGTTCTTCAGGCACTCTCTCTATCAGATCTAATCCCTTAAATCTATTTCTCACTTTCACTGTATAATCGTAAGGGATTTGATTTAGGTCATACCTGAATGGTCTAGTGATTTTCCCTACTTTCTTCAATTTAAGTCTGAATCTGGCAATAAAGAGTTCATGATCTGAGCCACAGTCAGCTCCCAGTCTTTTGTTTTTGCTGACTGTACAAAGCTTATTCATCTTTGGCTGCAAAGAATATAAGCAATCTGATTTCAGTATTGACCATCTGGTGATGTCCATGTGTAGAGTCTTCTCTTGTGTTGTTGGAAGAGGGTGTTTGCTATGACCAGTGTGTTCTCTTGGCAAAACTCTGTTAGCCTTTGCCCTGCTTCTTTTTGTACTCCAAAGCCAAATTTGCCTGTTATTCCTGGTATCTCTTGACTTTCTACTTTTGCATTCCAGTCTCTAATAAAGAAGAGGACATCTTTTTTGGGTGTTAGTTCTAGAAGTTCTTGTAGGTCTTCACAGAACCATTTAACTTCAACTTCTTCAGCATTACTGGTCAGAGCACAGACTTGGATTACTGTACTACTGAATAATTTCCCAGCCCTATGCAATCATTAATCTTCTTTCAGTCTCTATGGATTTGATTACTATGGACATTTCTTACAAATGGAATCTCATAATATGTAGTCTTTTGTGATTAGCTTCTTTTACTTAGCTTATTGTTTTCAAGATTCACCCATGTTGGAGCAGTACTTTATTTTTTTGCCAAATAATATTCCATTTAATGGATATATCACATTTTAAAATCCACTTAGTTAACTGACATTTGGATTATTTCTACTTTTTGACTATAATGAATAGAGTTACTATGAATATTTGTGTACAAATCTCTGCATGGATGTATGTTTTCATCTCTCTAGGCATATACCTGGAAATGGAACTGGTAGGTCATATGGTAATCTATGTTTAACATTTTGAGAAACTGCCAAACTATTTCCAAAGTGGTGCACCCTTTTATATTTCCACCAGCAATGTATAAGGGTTCCAATTTTTCCACTTTCTCATCAACACTTGTTATTGTATTTTCCATTTTATTGATTATAGCCACCCTACTAGGTTGTAAAGTTTATCTCATTACAGTTTTGATTTGCATTTCCTAATGACTAATATTGTCACCCTGCTTATTTAACTTATATGCAGAGTACATCATGAGAAAAGCTGGGCTGGAAGAAGCACAAGCTGGAATCAAGATTGCTGGGAGAAATATCAATAATCTCAGATATGCAGACAACACCACCCTTATGGCCGAAAGTGAAGAAGAACTAAAAAGCCTCTTGATGAAAGTGAAAGAGGAGAGTAAAAGAATTGGCTTAAGGCTCAACATTCAGAAAACTAAGATCATGGCATCTGGTCCCATCACTTCAAGGGAAATAGATGGGGATACAGTGGAAACAGTGGCTGACTTTATTTTTGGGGGCTCCAAAATCACTGCAGATGCTGATTGCAGCCATGAAATTAAAAGACGCTTACTCCTTGGAAGGAAAGTTATGGCCAAGCTTGACTGCATATTGAAAAGCAGAGACATTACTTTGCCAACAAAGGTCCGCCTAGTCAAGGCTATGGTTTTTCCAGTAGTCATGTATGCATGTGAGAGCTGGACAGTGAAAAAGGCTGAGCACCAAAAAATTAATGCTTTTGAACCGTGGTGTTGGAGAAGACTCTTGAGAGTCCCTTGGACTGCAAGGAGATCCAACCAGTCCATCCTAAAGGAGATCAGTCCTGGGTATTCATTGGAAGGACTGATGTTTAAGCTGAAACTCCAATACTGTGGCCACCTCATGTGATGAGTTGACTCATTGGAAAAGACCCTGATGCTGGGAAGGATTTGGGGTAGGAGGAGAAGGGGACGACAGAGGATGAGATGGCTGGATGGCATCACCGACTTGATGGACATGGGTTCGGATAGACTCTGGGAGTTGGTGATGGATAGGGAGGCCTGGCATGCTGCAGTTCATGGGGTCGCAAAGAGTCAGACATGACTGAGCTACTGAACTGAACTGAACTGAATGACAAATGACAATGAGTATCTTTTCATTGCTTGTTGGCCATTTGTACAACTTTTTTGGAGACATGTTTATTTCAAGTCTTTTGCCCATCTTTTAATCAAACTGACTTTTTGTTGTTGGATTCTAAGAGTGTTTTAAAATGTATTCTGGATATAAGTTCCTTTTCAGATATATGATTTACAATCATTTTCTCCCACTCTGTGGGTTGTCTTGTCGCTTTGTTGATGGTATCTTTTGAAGCACAAAGATTTCCATTTTAATGAAATCCAATTTTTCCATTTTTCTCTTTTGTCATTTGTACTCTCGGTGTCCTTTTTTAAAAGGATTCCCCTAACCCAAGTGATGTTTTCCTCTAAGAGTTTATAATTTTAGTTCTTACATTTAGGTTTATGATCTATCTTGAGTTAATTTTTATACATGGGGAAAGGAAGGGATTCAAATTGATTCTTTTGAATGTGGCTATCCAGTTATTCCAATATCACTTGTTGAAAAGACTATTCTTTTACCTTTGAATTGGCTTGGCACTGTTGTCAAAAGTCAATTGACTATAATAAAAAAGTTGAAAAGTCATTTCACTATAAACATAATGGTTTATTTTTTGGAATCTCACTTCTGTTTTGTTGATTTATATGTCTGTCATTATACCAGTCTTGGTGTCTTGATAAGTGCAGCTTTGCAGTAAGTTTTGAAACTGGGAATTCTGAGTTCTCCAATGTTATTCGTTTTCAAGGCTGTTTTGGGTATTGCATTTCCATACGAATTTAAAGATGTTTGTCAATTTCTGTAACAAAGGCAGCTAAATATTAATTGAGATTGCATTTAATTTGTAGATACATATGGGGAGTATTACCATTTTCAATATTAAAACTTTCAACACATGAACAGGATGTCTTTCCATTTTTTTAGGTCTTCTTTAATTGTTTCCAACAGTGCTTTATAGTCTTCAGAGTGCTAGTTTTACACTTATTTTCTTAAATTTATTCCTGAATATTTTATTCTTTTTGAGGCTACTGCAAATGCACTGTTTTCCTAATTACATATTTGGACTGTTCATTTCAAGTATATAGCAATGCAGTTGATTTTTATATATTAATCTTGCATCCTAAAACTTTTTTTTTAGGATGAGCTTGTTCACTTTTGCTGAATTTGTTTTTTTAGATCTATTAGTCTTTTTTAGTAATTTACAGGGGATTTTTGTATATTCAAGATCATTCCATTTTCAACAGAGATAGTTTTACTTCCTCCTTTCTGGTCTACAACTTTAACTTCTTTTTCTTACTCGGTGATCCTGTTCTCAGCAGGGGATGCATTTAGTTTTTGACCATTAAATATGATCTTATCTGTGGGTTTTTCATAGATGCCCTAATATTATTAGGTTGAGAGAGTACCTGTCTATTTCTAATTTGGGGATTTTTATCTTGAAAAGGTGCTGGATTTGTCAAATGCTTTTTTTCCCTCATCTATTAAGATGATCACATAGTTTTTCTCCTTTATTCTATTAACATATTATATTAATTGAATTTTGAATGTTAAACCAACTTGTATTCCAGGAATACAACCCATTTGGTGGTGGTGTATAATCCTTATTATGTTACTGGATTTGGTTTGCTAGTATTTTGTTCAGGACTTATGTGCCTACGTGTATTGGTCTACAGCTTACTTATAATGTCTTTGTTTACAATAATTTTAGTTTAAGAATCATTAATCTTTTAAGGTCATGATTCTAAGCAAACTATTTTTTAATGGAAAGAAGGGTCATGGGACATTGTCTCAGGGAAACAAATGGGAAAATATGAAAGCACTGAAGCAATAGCTGGAAGCTTTGAATAGGGATTTCTGCTTGACGGCCTGGGAATCATTAGCCAGAGGATGTAGAGCATTAATACATGCCCAATAGTGCCTAAAATCCAGTCATTTAAAAGACACAACAACTGCCTAAGCTCTCAATAAAAAGAAATGGCATCACCAAAATAAAGTTTAAAATTTGTTTTACCTACTTTCGGTTTTATTATTCTCACATTTCAGCTTCTTTCTTTAAAAGGAGTGTGTTGTCTACAAGGAGCTTTATTTACCACCCACCTCTAAGTTTACTTTTATCCCCTCCAAATCAGATTTTTGAGATATAAATTCCATCATCTAGCTCTCTAGTGTAGAAGTCCCTGGAGTGTGGCCTTTGGCCATAACCTGGTGAACTTCAAACCCTTTACCTAGAAGGCCTGCGTGGCCTGACTTACTTCTCTGGCTCCAACTTTCACTGCTCTCACCAGACCTAAGCCACTCTGGGCCTTCAGGTGCTGACTGTAGCAGGCTCTCCCCTCTTACTGGAGGTTTCTCCTCCACAGTTCTCTCTCTAATCTGTTCTTCTTTCTGCCCATTATATTTGGCTAACTCTCTCTCATTCTGTAGGTTCCAAATTAGATTATGTGCCTCCAGGAAGCTCTATTTCACTTCCAAAAGCTGGTTAGGTGCTTCTCCTCTGAGCAATCAAAGCAATTGCAGGTCTTTTGTTTTAGCCCTTAGCACCTTGTTTTACAACTGCTTGTTTGTCTATATGCTTTGGGACACTCTAAGTTCTGTCTGGGCAGGAACTATGTTTACCTCAGTGCCTAGAACACTTACAGATAGATAGGAGCTCCAAATATATTTGTTAAATTAATAAGTAAATACACGAACTAATACGAAGTTCATCATAATTTGGTCCTTTATCTTTTCAGTCTCATCTTCTGTCACTTGCTACCTACACCCAAACGCATACTTACACTACTCTCGTCACACAAAATTACATGCAGTTTCCTGGACACACTGAGCTCTAGTATACCTTCTCTGCCCTTGCATGAGGGACACCTTAACCCACTTGAACATTCAGTGAACACCTGTGAAATTCTTAGTTCTAATTATTACATTCCTAGTGAAGTCTTCCCTGACTCCTCAACTTCTCCCCAAAGCCAGGTCAGTTAGGCTTCCCAAGCTCTGTATATCCTTATTTGTACTATAATGATCTCATCAGTGATCTTGCCAATTCCCAGTGCTTACTGTGGTGTTTGGTACATAGTGAAACACTTAGAAAAAGTTTTCTGAATGCAGAAGGAAATAATGAACAGGCATATGGGGAGAGGCAATATACTTAAGATTTAAGAGTGGACTAGGGCTTGAGTCTAAAATAAAGAGAAAGGACCTAGAAAATGTTTTGAAAAGGTCAACATCCCTTATTAATAGACTAAACACACAGAGGCAGGAAATGAAAAGGAAAATCATGGGTGATCTATGTTTACGAAGTTAAAGAACATGGCCAATAACAGGAAACTACAGGGAGAAAATTGACTTAACACCTACTGATAGAGGCTTAACAAATATGTATCATGGATTGTTATGTCCAGGTTTTTACACTGATATCTAGAAAAGACTCTAGACTTCCTAGAAAGGATAAGTTTTAAATAATCATCTCCATATTATATAAAAGGGAAGCACATATATGAATATGTATGGATTAGTCCTCTATTTTTATAAGAAGTGATCTGGTATACAAAAAGTAGAGTGAAAATGACAGGGCTAAAAGACAAAACATAACAGGAAGAAAATAAATTTTAAAATACCTGCGTATAATACAGTCTCTATGAGATCTTTAATGTGGGCCCTGCTATTCTCTGAAGCAAGAAGAGGTGCTGTCCCATTGGGAGCTGGAACGACAAGCGGTCCAACTAAAAATGCACAAGCTCCCCCGAGGTAACTGAGCATCGAAGCGATAGCTGTGGCAGTGGCCCGCTCGTCTGCGGAGAACCACGTCGTGGAGAGGAATGGAGCTGCGTTCATTACAGTTGGACCTGCCAATCCATTTAACAGCTGGCCTCCATGGATTAGTCTGGAATCAAACAAATTAAGAGGCTGTGAGGTAGCTAAAATAGGCATCTTCTAGACAAAAAGAAGTTAGCCAACAGTGTTTACTACAGCAATAAGAATACATATCTATAAAGAACAAGAGACCTCTGAAAGATAAAGTATGGTGACTCTCTGTGAGGGAAATCAAATACACCAATCTGATCAGGCAACAATACTGGAGTGGGTTGCCATTTCCTCCTCCAGGGGATCTTCCTGACCCTGGAATTGAACCTGTATCTTTTATGTCTCCTGCATTGGCAAGCAGGTTCTTTACCACTAAGCCACCTGAGAAGCCCTAAATACACCAATAACTGCATATAATTATAATACACCAATAGTCACCCCTTATTCATTTCACAAATATTTACTGAAGCCTGTGATTTGTGCCATGTACCAAAGTAAATACTTTAAAAAACCTTGTTTTATTTATTATCACAGCATTATGTGCAAGATATTATTATCTCCATTTATTGAAATGTGAAAGCTTTGGCTTGGAAACATAAAAAAACTTGCCCAAGTGCTAACAGGCAAAGCTGAGATTCAGACCCAGGTCTGACTCCCAATTGCATATCCTCTGAGACTGCCACTTATAGACACCTAGTAAGTGCCTCCAGCCCTACAAATAACACAAAAGAGCTCAATACTTCACACCTACTCTCTGCAGGATAACGGAAATACAAAAAAGAAAAAATAAACATTAAAGAATCTTCTAATGGAAGAGGAACTGGTCAAGAAATCAGAGGATTTGGTCTGCACCTAACTACTTTAATGCTCCTGGGTAGTATGTCTTTGTGGGATTCTATTCCTTCTCCCATAAAATGAAGAGATTAGTTTAAATTCAGTCTGCATGCCATGAGTATTTGTTAGGTGAAGGTACTATAATCACAGATCCCTAGGTCCTTTCCAATCTCCGACTTTAATTGCAAGGCTTAGTGAAGAGTAGTCTCTTGCTTCAATTTCATTTGTTCTTGCGCTCACCCCTCCTCATTACCGTATTCTGTTCAGTGCTCAGTCCTGTTCCCTGATGAACACAGTACCTGAAAACCCTTTTCCCACCTTTCTTTTTCTACTCCCAACACAAACATTCACATTCAAAAATAGCCTTGAAGGAGAAAAGAAGTCAGAAGTTCAAAAAGCACAGACAAAAAAAGGAAAGTGAGTCATCCTCTTCTGCTCTGGAGGTAAAGGAAATGAAAGGAACAGTGTACATGACATATATATGGTACTACTTTTTCTTTCTGTTCCTTTTGCTTTTTAATCACTGTGTGTGTATCAGATCTTCCTTTTAACAAGCACAACCTTGATAAAAGTTTTTTGAATGTAGAAGAGAAAATAAACAGGCATGTGGGTAGAGGTAGGGCTCTTAATGTAGAAGCATAAGTGAGTGGGAAGTAGAATATGTGAATTACGTCTGCTCAAACCTTTGTACATGTTGGAAAAGTTATTTGAAGGCAAAATAGCTTCCAGAATCATTAATATTACTAAATTTAGGAAACCAAAGACATTTAAAAATATGCTCATGTAAGGGGAACTATTTTCTAAATGACAAACACAATTAAACTGTTTATAAATCAAGTACCTCCTCCAAATGCCAGAGGATCCCCAGCTGTCACACAGCAATTTCATCATAGAAATATTCTTGAAACACTGTCATTAAGTGGTTTTAATCATGACTCCCTTAATCATGGCTCGTGACGGTACAACAATCAAACAATGCATGATGGCTTATAATGGTAGCTGCTGTGATATTTAACACCTTTAATGAGGTGTTCCTGAAAGATTCATCCCATCTAGAAGGAGGAGGATTGGAATAAGCAAGTCTTATTACGCCTAAACAAGAGTGGAAGGAGAACAGGGAAAGAACAATCTATCGAAAAAAAGAAAAACACTTGCCTGGTGATCCCAACTCAGGGAACCAGGCTCGGGCCCTGGTTGGGAAACTAGATCCTACATGCCACAACTAGGGGCTCACAGGCCGCAACTCAAGATCCCGTGTGCCAGAACTAAGACCCAGTGCAGCCAAATAAATAAAGAAATATTTTTTAAAAAACACTTGATAAAATAGAATGAATCCTGAAAATTAAGGTGTAAAACTCAAATAATTGCCATGGGTCAACTTTTGCTACCTCTCCGTGGAATCATGAAAAGATTATTTCCCAAGCAGCAAACGCATGTGTCATAGAACGTGTGACCTTGAGATAATATGAGGACCATCGTAGTCCAGTCTACTCAATGCACAGATCAGGATATTTCTAACACATATATACCTGCTGAAGTCATATCGAGAGCACATATGTTACTAGGGACAATTTGCATGGCTTCTAAGTCTAAAAGGTCACTAAATTTGGGATTGCTGGGGTCTTTGTGCATCTACAACATGGATTATCAAAGTGAAAAATCACAGTGAAAAACATGCTTATTTGATGTTTAAAGATTATTCTAATTTAAGTAATTATGTGCTTTTTTTTTTGCATTAAAAGTCATCATACATAAATGCACTCCTCAAAAATGAGTTCAGTAGGAGAACTGAAGCCTACAGGATTGGGGGTTATCCTCTGAATTCGTGGGAAATCTGGCAGGCAAATCCAGTCCCTGGTCTTCCCAGCATATTTAAATCTTCCAGAACTTAGTTCTCTTCCTTCTTGAACTTGTATCCTATAATCCCTCAGGACTTGTCACTTACTAATTGGTTATAAGCACTGCCATCATAACACCAATCTGTAATGTAAAGATTTTCATGTTTGCCTGACATAGGTTTCTGTCACCTACCATTAACTTACCCTATTTTAAGAAATTAGTTTGTTTGTCTAGTACAGCCACTATGGAGAACAGTGCGGAGATTCCTTAAAAAGCTGAAAATAGACCTGCCATATGACCCGGCAATCCCACTGCTGGGCATACACACCGAGGAAACCAGAATTGAAAGAGACACGTGTACCCCAGTGTTCATCGGTGCATTGTTTACAATAGCCAGGACATGGAAGCAACCTAGATGCCCATCAACTGACGAATGGATAAGAAAGCTGTGGTACATAAACACAATGGAATATTACTCAGCATTAAAAAAAAATTCATTTGAATCAGTTCTACTCAGGTGGATGGAACTGGAGCCTATTATCCAGAATGAAGTAAGCCAGAAGGAAAAACAAAAACACAGTATACTAACGCATATATATGGAATTTAGAAAGATGGTAATGAGAACCCTGCATGCGAGACAGCAAAAGAAACGCAGATGTATAGAACAGTCTTGTGGACTCTGTGGAAGAGGGCAAGGGTGGGATGATATGGGAGAATGGCATTGAAACATGTTAATTATCATATGTGAAATCAATCGCCAGCCCAGGGTTGATGCTCGGGGCTGGTACACCAGGATGACCCAGGGGGAGGGAATCGGGAGGGAGGAGGGAGGGGGGTTCTGGAGGGGGAGCAAATGTATACCCATGGCGGATTCATGTCAATGTATGGCAAAACCAACACAATAAAGAAAATTTAAAAAAAAAAAAGAAATTAGTTTGCTTGTAAAAGTATATTTAGAAATAAAATTAAGTTACATATATACACACACACACATATATAAAGTCTAGTTTTTCCATTTAATAGTAATGTAAAATTAGAGGTATGTTTTTTCCTGAAAAAGTGCTGGCCCTAAGACATAATAAAATCATACAAAACATTACCATAAATTCTTTAAAAATGACAACTAAGAAGAGGAAATAATTATAAATTCTTCAGTACAAGCTGTGTGTTGTTTAATTCATTCACCCAATATGTAGTGAGTCGTCGCTATGTATTGGGTAGGGACTGTGATAGCAATAGGTTCAGGGGAATTTAAAATTAAAAAGCTAAAACTCTTTGAGTAGCTGAAGAGTCACTTACCAGCACTAAATCAGGAATTTGAAGAAAAATAAGGCAATAACTAGTCTAAGCTTGTGAGGCCTGTGACAAGAGTATCAGTGGTGGTCTGCCCTCCTTGTCCTCTGACCTCTGACCTCTGACTCTGGTCTACAACACAGGGACTTCACATATTCGCACATGGACCTGAAGGTCCAATCCCATCCAAGCTCCATCCATCCCCTTCCAAACAGCTGCCCCTTAGCTACCCTTTGGGCCCAGGGAGCACACCCAGGGATGCAGTTCATCCTTGGAAGAACAGACCCAGGAAAGAGGCAGTGCGGGATTGCTGGGGTCCTGTGCAGCTAGCAAGTAGTGATGGGCAGGGCAGACATACTTCTTTGGCCCACAGACTCCTCAGCCCATAGGGAATGGCAAAGCTGAAGGAAAGCCAGAGCGGAACCCCCTCAGGCATGGAGTCTAGGAGAAGGACTCGCTGGCACTGGCAACAGCAGTGGGCACAGAAAAGGGATGGTGTGGAGGGCTGTTGAGGTGGTACAGTAGGTATGGTTACGTGAATGACTAGGTGTGGGGGTGACACTCATAATTCAGTAAAAATGTCCAGTAAGTGCCTGACTACAGGTCACAGGATAAGGAAAGAGATCTGAGATGAGACATATACGATGGGGTTGAGGAAGAAACTCTAGAGAACCATTACTTTTAAACAGTCAGAGGAAGAGGAGTCTAGAAAGATGATTAAGAAGGAGCAATTACAGAGGTAGAAAGAAAATGAAAAGCAAGAAAGGCTGGTGTCATAGTAACTAAGAAGAAAAGGGTTTAAAAAAGTGAAAAGTGAGGTGCCAATAGTTTCAAATCAAACAGAAAGAGGGTTTAACTGAAACGTAAGCTCCTCGGTAACAAGGAGGTCTTCCATGATCTGAACAGAGGCAGTTTCAGCAGACTGTTGAGGATAGAAGTCAGACGTGTAAGAAAATGGAAATTTGCATTTAGACTCTTCATTCCAGTTGTTAAAACATATGCCAGAATAAGAATTAGGTACATAAGCTTAACAATGTGAAAAGGAAAAACACGCAGCTTAAATGAAGAGTCTGAACAGAAAAGTCTCTCTGCCTTCACGTGCTGAGAGAGAAATGCAACTTATTGTGATTGTCCTACTGTTTTCGAAGCACTCCTGAAAAAGGGTGGCTTTCAGAAACTTGTAACTATTGATCTGAGTTGGGTGTTAAAAATACAGAAAAACAAAAGAGGTGTTATCCACAATCTACCATTAAGTAAAGTAGATCTCATAACATGATGTTAATTTTTCTGGAATATCACTACATGCTTTAGTTTTGTTTTGCAATTATCAGCTAAGTTCCTTGTGGGTCAGGAATGTGGTTTCTAAACTCCCCAGAGTGAGAAGAGAGTGGGGATGCTCTCTAGGATCCAAGAACAGGGAACTGGGATCACGTGGTTCAAACATCACAAGGTTCCACCACATACATCACATCAGTTCCACTTTTAGGTGTTAAAAAGCTTAGTTAGCAAAACAAAAAACAAATTTTCCCCAAAATTTGGGAAACAAAACTTTTAGAAAAAGACATTGAGGGTGGTAAGAGCAAGGTCAAGGCTTCAGCACTGTCTCAAGCACCATGCACCACGGGAGGGCAGGCAGAAATTAGCAGTATGAGGATGTAGTTTTGTCTCCTGGGTGATAAGCTCTGGAGCATAAGGGAGCTTCTGAAGGAAGCTGACTGGTTAATTCAAGGGGTCTAACCCAGGCTTCCTCACCTGAAACTCTGGGCCTGATGAAGATGGGTAGTCATATATTGGTTAGGAGGCTGCAGGTGTTCTGACATCTGCAGCTCAAGCTGTGACAGACATGCAAGGCGTTCCTTCATCCCAGTCTCCTCTCACTGGTCCCTTAATTTACTCCCTCTTTTTCTCTCCTCCTAGCCCACTAAACTTCCTTTTCTTCCCTTCTTTCTCGGGTCTTTTTGTCAATTTTTCTCTCCTTACCTAGCTTCTGCCTACTTCTGAGGCCTAGTTTGTGCCTTCCCCCAAGGCCAGCTGGAAAACAGGGGCAATTCCCTAGAGGGCTGAGAAGATCAGATCAGAGCTCTGGGAGTTTCTCCAGCACTGGCAGAATCAGGTGGTAAAGGCTAGGAAGTGGGAGCAGTCCACCAGCATCAGTTCTGCTGAGCCTGGGGACCCCTGCCATGGCTGGGCTGTTTGCCTTGGCCCTGTGCACATCAATCACGGCTCCTGTTGTGAAGAGGCTGGGGCTCAGGGGCACGTGGTGTAGCATTTATGCACAGCTGTACTCCTTTTCATATGGTTCAGTATAGTATAGCTTTTCAAACAAATGCCAACAGTTAAAGTTCAAACTGAAGACCTGTAAATTCATGTTTTCTCACGAACTTGACATTTTAGCTTGTATGTAATGATATTTTGCATCCCAATCTTTTGCTTTCTGACATTCTGGAACAAATACATAGGATTCTTAAATTATTTTCTACTTAGAATAATATGATGTTTCAGAATTAGAATTTTTATAGTTGGAAGAGACTTCAAACCTCAGCAAGATAACCTACCCTCTTCATTTTATTTAAAAAAACTGAGTGCCTGAAAAGCTAATAATATATTTTAAATCATACTTATTTTATAACTTATTTATAACATTCTTTCTCCAGAAAGTATTAGTGGGGGGAGTTCCAAAGTCATAGTAGCTAATGGCTAAGACAAGACCAGAAATCAAAATTACACCTGATTTCATCAGTCCACAAATCTTTCTACTCTTCCACATGGCCTCATTCTGAAAGTTCTCTGTAACCAACAATGATGATAAAAATCATTGATTATTGAAATAACCCAAGGTTCTCAGATCTAAAGGCATGCAGTAGCTAGCATATTTTTACTATGTGCAGAGAATCGTTAACTAGCACTGGGGATAACATTAAAGAGTCAACATTTTAGAAACTGAGCAGCTATTTCCTTCCTGTAAGTCCTGTACTCTTAACTTAAATTCAATGCATTTTTAATGATGTAGAATCCATAAAAATACTTATCTCTAACACTTAACATGCCAGTGGTTCACAAGCTTTCTCTAACTTCCAATTCTTCATCATCCTTCATGAGAATAAATTCTTGTGTTAAAGAATTTCCTGGATATTGACAATGGTCCAAAGTGCTAGAAATAGCTTTCCTTTGTGTATAAGAAGGTAATAAAAAGGGTCAGAGATGTTATGAATTAATTACAGGAAAAAGAAAGTTAGGAAGGTAGAAACAGAGGGAAATGGTGAGAAAGAATGGGCTTTCTAAAGATTTTTACCATAGCCTCAGTTTCTTTTATGAAAATCTATTTCCCTTTTGTATCCTTTAGTAATTTTGGCCAATTATGATTCAATTAAAAGTATCTACTGCATAACTACTATGGTCAAGGAATCTTCAGATAGACATTAAAGGTAATATAAAAATAAGTACTACAGTCTTGGCCCTAAAGAAGCTTATAATAATAACTTATCACGTACAGTTATAGAAAGTTCATAAAAACACACAGTAAAAAAGAATATTGGGTTAGATATCAAAAGACAGCTTCTAGCCTTAGCTAAATTTATTAACTGTATAATCTTTGGTGAACCACTTACTCTCTTTCTGTTTCAATTTCCCGAAAGGTACTTTATTTCACAAGATTATTATTAAGGCCAAATACGATAATCTCTCAGCAAGGCACAGGGGAAAAATGGACTTAGCTCTGGTCTGAGAGAGACCTACTACCTCCCCCTACTTGGTCCCTAAAAATGTAATTCCCTCTACATTTTTCTTGTCTCATAACTTTTACTTTATTCTTTTGGTTTAAAAGTATATATACTTGTAGTAGAAAATCAGTGTATAGAGAAGAAAATGAATAAGTTCAATAATTCAGTAACTCACATAATCACTACTAATCTTTTGATTTTTCAGTCTTTTTTTTTCCTTTTTTAAATGCATTTCTCAATTAAGACTTCAGTTCAGTTCAGTCACTCACCCATGTCTGACTCTTTGTGAACCCCATGAACCACAGCACGCCAGGCCTCCCTGTCCATCACCAACTCCCTGAGTCTACCCAAACCCATGTCCATGCCCTCAATCTTTCCCAGCATCAGGGTCTTTTCAAATGAGTCAGCTCTTCGCATCAGGTGGCCAAAGTATTGGAATTTTAGCTTCAACATCAGTCCTTCCAATGAATACCCAGGACTGATCTCCTTCAGGATGGACTGGTTAGATCTTCTTGCAGTCCAAGGGACTCTCAAGAGTCTTCTCCAACACCACAGTTCAAAAGCATCAATTCTTCAGTGCTCAGCTTTCTTTATAGTCCAATTTTCACATCCATACATGACCACTGGAAAAACCATAGCCTTGACTAGACGGACCTTTGTTGACAATTAAGACTTAGGCACAAGTAATCATAGATATTGTATTGAATATACAGTTTTATGCATTAAATCATTTTAACTTTATACTCCACATAATCATTTTTTCATTTCATTGTCTACCATCATAATTGTTAATGGCTCCATTGATAGTGTATCATTCAGACATACAAAAACTCACTTGACATTTTCCTAATGTTTGTTACTTATTTGCTAATATTAATAATGCAGTTGTGATAATCTCTGTATGAAAATATTTGCCATTTCTAAATTGTTTCCTTAGGGCCAACAGGTTGGAGGGTATGAAGATTTTCTTGTTGTTTAGTCGCTAAGTTGTGTCCAACTCTTTTGCAACCCCATGTACTCTAGCCCGCCAGGCTCCTCTGTCCATGGAATTCTCCAGGCAAGAATTGTGGAGTGGGTTGCCATTCCCTTCTCCAGCGGATCTTCCCGACCCAGGGATTGAAACTGTCTCGTACATTGGCAGATGGATTCTTTACCACTGAGCCAACAGGGAAGCCCCTTATGAAATATACTATAAAGTTGTATTTCAGAAGAGTCTGAAGTAATTCACATTCCCATTATCAGTGGTCGGCAGTGTCTGTCCCACCAGCACTGAGTACCCATATTTTAAAAATATGCACATAAAAATTAAAAAAAATTTTTTTCAATAGAAAAATAAAAAATACACACACACACAAATTTGGTGTGTTAGTCTTCTATTGATGTTTTAACAAATTACCACAAACTTAGTGGCTTTAAGACAAGACTCACTTATTCTCTTACAGTTCTGTAAATCAGAAGCCCAACATGGGTCTCACTGAGCTAAAGTCAAAGTGTGGCATGGCTGTGTTCCCTTCTGGAGCCTCTGGAGAAGAATCTGCTTCCTCGCCTCTAGCAGCTGCTTGCTTTCCTTGGTTCCTGGCCCCCTTCCTCTATTTTCAGCCAGCAACAGGGATTTGAGTTCTTTTCACATTGCATCTCTCTGACTTCCTCTTCTATCTCTTACTTAAGAGCTTTTACGATTACACCGGGCACACCTGGATAACCCAGGATACTCTTCCTATTTTAGGGTCAGATGATTAGTAAACTTAATCCCATCTATAATTGGAGCTCTCCTTTGCCATGTAACAGAATACATTCACAGGTTCTGTATATTAGAAGGTGGACATCTTTGGGGAATGGGGACATTATTCTGCCTACCACACTTGGTAAGGCCAAAAGGCAACTCCTTGTTTTAATTTGTATTTCTTTTTTGACTACTGGTCTTTTTTTTCCATTGGTATACTACAACTTTTCTTATTTTGAATGAGTGCTTAGGCTCAGAGGTTAAAGCGTTTGCCTGCAATGTGGGAGACCTGGGTTTGATTCTTGGGTCAGGAAGATCACCTGGAGAAGGCAATGGCAACCCACTCCAGTATTCTTGCCTGGAGAATCTCATGGACGGAGGAGCCTGGTAGGCTACAGTCCACGGGGTCGCAAAGAGTTGGACATGACTGAGCAGACTTCACTTCACTTCACTTTAATATATTTACGTATATTTATTTACCTGTTCTTGCCTTTATTCTGACAAATATTTTTCCTTTTGATCAATTCTGTTTTAAGCTTAACAATCTGTACATTTAATTTTTTTATGGTGGATCAACATATGCTTTATTTGAACAAACATAAAAGAGAGCTCCTAGCACATTTCAGCAATACAAAGTTGGGCAATCCAACAAAACAGTAATACAGTTGGCCCTGCCTATCCACAAGTTCCTCATGCCAGATATGGAAGGCAGGCTGTTCTATACCATTTTATATAAGAGACTTGAGCATTTACACTTAATAATTTGTAAGTGGCCACATCTATCAATTTTTCTCTTTATAATTTTCCTCTGTTTCTCATACTTTAGAAAAAAATTTCTATGTAGAGATCAAACATTCTTATATGTTGTTTTCCAATTAAATATCTAACCATTTAGTTCATCTGAATTTATTTTGGTGCACGGTATGAAATGAGGATCTAATATGATCTTTTTCTCCTAGACAGCCAGTTTGCCTGTGGTAGACACAATAAACTACTTCTAATTTCCTTTGAGGTACAGAACACCCCAAGTTTGTGCTAGGGTAAGTTACAGTCTGCATTTCCAAGCTCCCCTTGCAGTGAGGTGGGGCCTTGTTACCAAGATTGGGCCAATGTGATGAGAGTAGGAGGATTTCAAGGTCACTCTCATGAGAACAAAATGCTTTCCCTGGTCCCCCTCTCCCTCTTCATATGGGATGAAATGTGACTACAGTGCTGATGCATTGCTCTGGATTGTACTGCCAAGGTCATCTCCCTAGGGGAGAAACAAAATAAAGGAACGTAGGTCCCTTTGTAGGACAAAGCTGCCTATGCCTAGGCCTCCCTGCCAACTCTGGACTATCACATTAGAAAGAAATACTATCTTGTTTGAGTTACTATATTTTGAGACACCTCATTATAACAGCTTAACTGTTCTTTGATTGAGAAATTAGCTGCAGAATAGGATTTTGCATTTGGAAAGGCATAACATTTGACACTGGCTTAGTGGTTAGGCTGCAGGCCGAAAAGGCAGGTGACTTGTGAGATACAGCAAAACCACTGCTTGCAATTACCTAGAAGTGGGTGGAAAAAATCAGAAGACTACTCTGATTACCACCTCTTGCTGATTTTAGGATGGCACTACAAGAGAGGTGGAGGCAAACAAGTGTTGGCTGCTTTGCCGGCATAGACAGAAGGGACAAGAGCTCTGCTAAGAGAGTTTCTCTTTGCCCAAGGCCTGCTATCCAAATTTAATGAGAATCTAGGAATTTGAAGCCTCAGGTTGCTTCTGTATCTTTAAATGGCAGGAAATAATGTCTTTCAGAGCCTGTCTAGCAGCAAAGATCAAATTAAAGGTGTTATTTTCAAACCCAGGCTTAACTTTTTTCAGATGGCATCCATGGAGCCACCATGAAATTGAGGGGAAAGGGATAAGCTGAGCGCAAAAGGAGTAAAGGGAAGGAGATTCAGCAGGAGTAAGAACCATAGCCTCAAGTAAAAATCTTTGGGTGTGGCTATATTCACATGAACCTACTGGATGTAAGTAGAGAAGAAGCCTACTAAGTGTTTGAGGGAAGTGTATCACTAAAGACACCACAAAACGGTTCTACGAAACTTGAAGATTGCTTGATTCCTAAAGCAATCCTAAGGTCCCCAAATCAGCACCAGCAAACACAAAAGACACAGCCCCTGAGAACGGCATATGTTGCAACTACAGGTGTATTCACCATGAACAGTGGGCCCAGAAAGAGCCTTCCCAAGGTCAAAGCCAAAAATCACAAAGGACAGTCAAAGGAGTTACTTTCAGAGAACCATGAAGACCTGATAGAAGCCAGAGATTCTAGATTTCAAGCTAGATGCAGCGACTGAACAGAACTGTGGATTTTCTCCTTTGAGAAGGACGAACATGTTTTCTGCATAGCAAGAGGGGGCACGTGGATACACGGAGACATTAGATAGCAGAGACTATTAACTGTCCTTTTACACCCATTCCCACTTTCTTTCGTTATAGTATCCATGCATTTGTTGTTGTTGTTGCTATTATTTTTTAAATTAATTTACACACCAACTTTGTTCTGTGGGACATAGAACAAATCTTCCAACTTCTACAAAAAGAAACCAAATATGACATTCCATGGGGAAAATGAAGCTTCATAATCTTAAACAGGATGTACTTGTTTCTAGCTAAGACTTCCTACCCAGAAGAGCACTGCTTAGTTGAGTGCTTTGTACCACTATGTCTATTTACACTGTGATCAGTTCAGTTCAGTCACTAAGTCATGTCCGATTCTTTGTGACCCTATGGACTGCAGCACGCCAGGCCTCCCTGTTCATCACCAACTCCTAGAATTTACTCAAACTCATGTCTATTCAGTTGGTGATGCCATAGAGCCATCTCATTCTCTGTCGGCCCCTTCTCCTCCCACCTTCAATCTTTCTCAGCATCAGGGTCTTTTCAAATGAATAAGTTCTTCACATCAGGTGGCCAAAGTATTGGAGCTTCAGCTTCAACATCAGTCCTCCCAGTGAATATTCAGGACTGATTTCCTTTAGGATTGACTGGTTGGATCTCCTTGTAGTCCAAGGGACTCTCAAGTCTTCTCCAACACCACAGTTCAAAAGCATCAATTCTTCAGCACTCAGCTTTCTTTATAGTCCAACTCTCACATCCATACATGACTACTGGGAAAATGATAGCCTGAACTAGATGGACCTTTGTTGGCAAAGTAATGTCTCTGCTTTTTAATATGCTGTCTAGGTTGGTCATAACTTCTCTTCCAAGGAGTAAGGGTCTTTTAATTTCATGGCTGCAGTCACCATCTGCAGTGATTCTGGAGCCCCCCAAAATAAAGTCTGCCACTGTTTCTACTGTTTCTCCATCTATTTGCCATGAAGTGATGGGACCAGATGCCATGATCTTAGTTTTCTGAATGTTGAGCTTTAAGCCAATTTTTTCACTCTCCTCTTTCACTTTCATCAAGAGGCTCTTTAGTTCTTCTTCACTTTCTGCCATAAGGGTGGTGTCATCTGCCTATCTGAGGTTACTGACATTTCTTCCAGCAATCTTGATTCCAACTTGTGCTTCATCCAGCCCAGCATTTCTCATGATGTACTGTGCCTATAAGTTAAATAAGTAGGGTGACAATAAATAGCCTTGATGTACTCCTTTTCCTATTTGGAACCAGTCTGTTGTTCCATATCTAGTTCTTACTGTTGCTTCCTGACCTGCATACAAATTTCTCAAGAGGCAGGTTAGGTGGTCTGGTATTCCCATCTCTTTCAGAATTTTCCACAGTTTATTGTGATCCACACAGTCAAAGGCTTTGGTATAGTCAATAAAGCAGAAATAGATGTTTTTCTGGAACTTTCTTGCTTTTTCAGTGATCCAGCAGATGTTGGCCATTTGATCTCTGGTTCCTCTGCCTCTTCTAAAGCCAGCTTGAGCATCTGGAAGTTCATGGTTCATGTATTGTTGAGGCCTGGCTTGGACAGGAGAATTTTGAGCATTACTTTACTAGCGTGTGCTGCTGCTGCGAAGTTGCTTTGGTCGTGTTCAACTCTGTGCGACCCCATAGATGGGAGCCCACAAGGCTCCCCCATCCCTGGGATTCTCCAGGCAAGAATACTGGAGTGGGTTGCCATGTCCTTCTCCAATGCATGAAAGTGAAAAGTGAAAGTGAAGTCGCTCAGTCATGTCTGACTCTTAGCAACCCCATGGACTGCAGCCCACCAGGCTCCTCCGTCCATGGGATTTTCCAGGCAAGAGTACTGGAGTGGGTTGTTATCTCCTTCTCCAACTAATATGTGAGATGAGTGCAATTGTGCGGTAGTTTGAGCATTCTTTGGCATTGCCTTTCTTAGGGATTGGAATGAAAACTGACCTTTTCCAGTCCTGTGATAGCTGTATCTTTTTTTTTTTCTTTAGCATCCTTGCATTTTAACTGGGGGCATGGCTGCTGAGCTACATGTCCAGCTCCTCTTGTAGACAAGTGTAGCCATATGACTAAGTCTCTACTAGTAGGGTGTGATTAGAATTGATACATACAGCTTCCTGGTCAACACCTAAAGATGTAGTCACTTGCCTGGACGTCCTATTTCTCCTTCCTGTGGACTGGAATAAAAGCATGATAATGAGTCAGCTTTGACCACCTGGATAGGAATATCACCACAGGGGATGTTAGAACAACAGAAAAGGAACTTGAGTCCCTGGAACAGAGCTGCCTACCTGGTCTTGGGCAGCCCATTATCTTTCAGACTGTTTCTTGGGAGAAAAATAAACTTATTTATTGAACTTGTGTGTTTTTTATCTTTTTACACAGCTTAGCCTATCCTTTATAAATAAATAGACTGTCAATAAAAGTTGACTCCTAAGTTTTGATTTAAATAATGAAATCTAGGAACTAACATTTGTTAAGTATGTCTATTATGTCCATTTTCTTTCATAAGTGCTTATACCTTTTATATTATTTTATGTTAGATATATTTACAACACATATTTTTGCTAGTTTGTATTTTAATTTTATGATTTATCTTAGAAGCATGAGGGTTCTGGGTTTATGTAGCCAAATCTACACATATTTCCCTTGTGATTTCTTTCATTGTTTTCATACTCAGAAAAACAGTCTCTTATCTTTCTTTCTCTTATTCTCACTATTGAAGATTTGATGTGATCATTTTAGATTCTGTTAATTAGTGTTTTCACTCCAAAACGTGATATTAGCACACAGTAAGGATATTCTTAAGCAGAGTTAAGAGTATAAAATAAAAAGTAAATCTCCTTTCCACCTCAGACTTCTAGGTTCCCAGGCTTCCTCCTCAGAAACAACCAATGGTAATGGTTTCTTTCAGCAACATTTGGTAATGGTTTCTTTCATCAAGGATGTCCTTGACAAATACATCCCTCCCACTTTTTTTCTAAGCAGGAATATATTAAACATAATATTATAAACTTTGTCTTTTCTAAAACTCAACAATATATCTTGGAGATATTTCCAAATCAGCACTTGACAGAACTTTTACTTCCAAATCAGCACTTAACAGAACTTTTACTCCCTTTTCACAGCTACATACTATTTCACTGTATACTTCATCAGCATTACCCCTCTAATGAAGACATTTGTGTTGTAACCAGCCTTTTGCTATTACAACCAAAACCAAACAAACATGACTGTCCTTACAAATGATACAGCTTTATATGTGGGCTAATTTTCTAGAAGGACAACTATTGGGTTAAAGGTCATTTACATTTTTAATTTAATAAATACTGTAAAAATGCCTTCTAAATAGAACTCTCCAAATTACTTGTAAAACCTATTATTTTCCCTATACCTTAGGCAACACAGCACATTATCATACTTTTTCATCTTTGCCAATAATCAGACATATAACTGCTTTTTCAACTTTCTTTAACTATGATGAAGTTGTTGAGTATCTTAAGATTTGAATTTCAATTTCTGTAATTACTTGCTCATATCTATCACTTTTTCCTACTGACTTGCAATTTTTCTTACTGATTTGACAGAGTTCTTTTCAACTAAGGAAATTATCAATTTGTCTTATTGTTGCAAACATTTCACAGTTTTTAACTTTTCTTTTGACTTTGTTTTATATTTTATATATATATATATGTACTTTTATGGTATATTTAATCATGAAGATATTCTAAACTTTTACATAATCAAAAGTATTATACTTTTCTATGGCTTCTGAGATTTGTGCCTTAGTTGGAAGGCCTTTGCCACTCTAAGATTATTAAAAATTAGTCTCATCTTCTAATATTTTTATGGTTCATATTTTATATTTAAATGGTTGATCCAATCAGAATTTACTTAAGTGGCAGGACAGATATAGGGCTCTTCCTCATTCTTTTTGCAGATAGCTAAGCAGTTACCAAACCATTTACTGAACAACTCATTTTTTCTGCTATGATCATTTTAAATTTAAGATTGTCAGCTATAAAGCATTTCACAATGGAGTATATTTCTAGAAAATCTACATTTACTAGAACCATACTATTTAACTATTTATCATGTTAGTAATCTATTATTAATATTAATAAAAATTACACTGATTTGAAAGATAACATGTCATGGAAATTACTGGATACACCTATGATTAAAAGCAGATATAACTTACTATAAGTTCGACTTCTAGAAGTCTGTAAATTGTTTACTGGGCATGCCATATTGCATTTCATACTAGAGAGTAATGCCATCTAGTAGTTTTTAAATATATGATTTGCTTTCCAATCATAGAAGAAATGCTTTATAGTTCATTATTCTAAGTTCCTTATTTATTTGTGGCGTTAATAAGAGAAAAGTGGCAAAATAATTTTTCTTCAATTTTCATTGGTACTATGTAGATAAAAGAAATACTGATACTTTGAGAGGTAAAACATCATTAGGAAGGTGGTATTAATAGTTGTGATTGAAGAAAGGGCTTATCAGCAAGCTGCTTCTCTCATGTCTTAAGACTCATAAAAGCGAAGATACAGGAAGTAAAAGGTACAGGGTCACTATTCAGAAGGCTGGGTCAGAAGCTCAAAAGGCTTCAAGTGAAACAGGGGCGTGGAAACAGATTGCTAAATACTTCTTTCAGTGCTGGCCAAATGCACAGGAGGTTTTTATCCCTTCCGGTTCAGTGTCAAATGGGAGTCTTAAGCTTAAAAGTGGTAATCTAATGAGGCTTCTAGTCAAAAATGAATATTCTAACTGTAGCATTTTTATTGTAACAGCTGCATGTATGTTGTTAATAATACTGCTCTAAAGAAATATGGCATGGACATAAATGAAGTCTCATTTCAAGGGGATAATATTTCCATATTCCTTATATGATAGGTGAACACACTAAGGATGGAAAATTCAATTTATACTTTCTTTTTATGAAAGGTTCAATCTCTCAGAATTCTTTCTTTCTTCTCTTTCCTTTCCTATCTTTGTTTACATTTCTTTATGAGCTCTGTTTATTTTTCATACCATTTTCTCCACCAGAGTCAACTCTTTATTATTCCTATAATTTTATATTTGGAAAGGATATGAAGGGATATAAAACTACAGAGAAGCAATAGAACAGATGGCTCAAAACAGAAGAAAAGCTACCAGAAATACTAGGAAGCATTTTTAAAGAATGCATTATTGAATTTAAGCTTATACTGAAATTCATACTGAAAACTGTAGATGCTTTGGAAAAAAAAAAAACCCTGTATATTTGAAAAATTAAGACCATTTCAAACACAATGAAACTCATCTGTTAATATCTCATGCAGAAGGATAGGAAATCAAGACCAGCATTCCACAGGAACCCAAATGATATCTGCCTTTAAATATATGAAACACTTGTACTCTCAATTTTCTGGAAAGATAACATACTTTGAAAATCTGAAAATGAACAGCATTTATTTTGAAAATGAAAAATTCTGTTCCAAATAAAAGTCAACATCTTGTACCTAAAATCCACTCCTTCTCCTCCTGGGTCCTGTGTCTCTGTTGATGGAATCAACAATGTCAGAGTGTCCAGAGTGCAACCTCAGTCATATCACCTCTGATGTCTTTCTCACATGTTCTCTGACATCTATGCTATCCTTTCCATTCCCACAACTTCTCAGGGTAAGACAGTCATTCTGGACTCCTCACTTCCTGTTATTCCCTTTATTCAATCCATTCGTGAGTCCTTCAAAATATAATCAGATTTGCCCACCCCTCACCACCACCACTGCCGCCACTATGGCTCAAGTCAGCATCATCTCTCATGTGGTTTATTGATTCCTGATTCCCTACCTGGTCTCCTCTCTCCTGCATCCTCAATAAAGCAGCCTGTGACCATGGTTCTCTTCAGCTCAGAGCTGCCAATGATTTTCTAGTTCCAAAAAAGCTGAAGTCCTTATGAGGTCTTGAAGGACCTGGTCTCACACTCCTGTCACCAGCCATGACTGGTCTCCTTTCCCAACCACTCTTCCTATAAAGTCTCTGGTTTGGCTCCAGCCCTGCCAGGCTCCCTGCCAGGTTTGCTCTTCTCTTCCCATCCTTTATACTTGCTGTTCTCTCGGCCTGGAATGCTTGCCCCTTACATAACGCACCATCCATCCATTCATTCCTCCAGGCTTTACCCTCAAAAAGTATCTTCCCAGTAACAGTTTTTTTGCCCATTTTTTCCTGAAATTTCACCATCCTTTCACTTCTTTCCTATTTCAAATCCTTCTTTCCTTTTTTTTTTCCTACAGCATATACTATATATTTAACTTATTTATCTAGTTTATTGCCAGTCTCCCCAAGTAGAATGCAAACTGCACAAGGCAGAGATTTTTCTACTGTGCTTTCTGCTGCATTCCCCATGCGCAGAAAAGAGCTTGGCACACAGGAGGAGTTTAGTGAATTTTGTTGAATAAATGAACTAATAAATGAATAAACAAATGAAACAAAAGGATGACTCCAGCTTGGGCTCTCACACTGCATCCTTCCTGGTCTCCTGCTAGCACGCTTAACCCTCTGTAATCAGTCCTACAGTTCAATCCTACAGTCCTCAAATCAACAGTTTACCTAATATAGGTCTCATCCTATTGCTGCTCAGATTAAGAACCTAAGTGGCTTCCAACTGTCCAGTGAGGAATTATGGTTCTAAGGGATGGTATCAATATCATGCATAATCAGGGTACCCTTTTCTAAACTCATCTCTACATACTGCTTTCTTACGCTTTATTCTGTATACCAGTGTCTCCCAAACTTCAGTCATTTATGGCTCCTTTTTAATGGGAAAATTTTTCTCAATGGCTCTTAAGGTCAAATCCAAGGATCCCAATTTGATAAACACTAGGAAACTGACATCTTGGTCAATAAAAATGTTTTTTAAATTACAGATTATTATTGGTTAAAACAATATTTTTAACCAATATTTATAACTGAAAGGAAAACAAATTTCTAAAATCTTCATATACTATGTATCCCTTGAGAATAAATCCAGATACCCCAGGTACAGAAATGCTGCTATACAGAAAAGAAGCTGCCTACCCATCCCAGAAGAAACCTGTGCTTACCTGCCTCTGTGCCTTCGTTCCTGCTGTTCCTCTACCCTGGAAAATCCTTCCCCTAACTATAGTTATCAAAATTCTATTTATCCTTCAATGCCTACTTTAACTATCACCTTCTTTATGAAGTCTTCTTTTTGAGATCCTCAGCCAAAACTTCTCTCAGTCTCTTGTGGCAATGTTGTAAATCTTCTATGGCATTACCTATTAATATATTATTCTTCCTTTTGTTATATTATTATTTTTCCATGGTTATTATAGCTCCTGGAGAGCATGAAGATTAATTTATTCTCTATTTATTTACACAACAATCAGTACAGTATCTTCCATATGACAACTAATAAATGTACACTCAATTATTCACCATGTCAGGGAAAAAATGCTACTATAAATATGACCCTCTACTGATTTTAAAAACGGAACTGTTTACTAAAAGCTTACAACCAAACATATATAATACACTCATAACAGAAAAATGTGGAGAACAAATTTTTAAGTTATTTATATGATTTACCTTCTTTTAAGCATTAAGTCTGATACAGGTATGCATCTTAGACCAGTTCCCAAAACCATAAGGAAGGACGTCAGAAGCACAGTTATTCGAAGACCTAAAAGAAAACAAAAATATCTGGATTATTATCTATTTTCTTTTCAAGTAAGTCAATGTTAAGAACAAAGATTTTTTTACTCAATCATACTGGTATTATATTCTAATATGGCTTTTCTCTATAACTCCCAACATGGGAAGGGGGAACTCTACATGCTGAAAATGAAATGATTATAACTTTTAAGAGAAAACCTGAATGATCACATCAAGGATTGAGTAAAAAGTTCTATGAGCTCCAGTTTTCTGAAATGAACGGCTAATAATGCTTTGTTCAGATACAACACTAAAATATATAGAAAATAATTTAAAAAGATAAGATATTTTAGTTTTATATCTCAAATATAAAATTTTCAATTTTCAAAGGCAAGCTGTTAATTTAAAAAATTCTAAACTGCCCCCATAGTTTTTTTTTTTACATGAGAGATTATTGCTTTAAATTTTCTCAAAAAATGACAAGTGGCCAATTACTTATTTTATCTTATAAACAGAACAAATTTGTTATAGGATCTTAAGAGACAGTCCATTAGAACCCTTTGATTATTAATATAATAGTATTTAATGTTGTTGATTTAACAGATGGCTTTCAACTTATAGAATGATACTGTTTAAAAAAAAAGAGAGCATGGTTTAGGGTTTTAGAAGATGATGTGGATCAGACAGCTCTTCCCTTTGGATCCCAAATATGATCTACTATTTTGAAAATGTGTGCCAATGGTCAGTTATATGGATAACAGGGCAAAAGAAAGCATAAAATGTTAAAACAAGGTAACCAAAAACATAGACAATAGTCTGGCTGTGGCTGAATAATGTAACAAGATTATATCTTCCTATTGTTGGGATGCTGCCTTACTGTTTTGTAGCAGCCTCATCACAGAGGTGGCTCATACGGAGTATGTGGCAAAAGTAGCAACATTTCTTCCAATTCTTCCCAGACCCAACACCCTTGAAACCATTTCACAGTGAATAGACTTAAACTGTTTAGTGCAAATTTTCTCTCTCTCTTTTTTTTCCCCCAGAGTTTTCTTTTCTTGGCAGAAGGGAGATGGTTAAATGTTTGGTTTCCAAAGGGCTTCTCTGCTTGAAAGAAATTGAAAGTCAACAAAACTATAATTATGCAGATTAAACACAGCAAGGAAAATAAACTTGAGATTCAGATCAGGCACACACATGCTACATTGAGGATAATTTGTGACATGAACTGAATTAGCTTTATATGATCTGAATATGATTAATATAATTTGGCAGAAGGAATAACAGAAAATTGTGCTACTCAGGAACAAGTAATGCATACATACTGCTCATTTACTGCTTCTACTAACAACACAGATTTTAAAACCACATTACAGCCACAGGAAATAAAGTATAATTAATAAAAAGTACATTCATAGTCATAAATATCCTAAACTTGCAAACTGTTGCTCTTATAAGGTCAGAGTGGGTGCCCTATGAGATAGTGAATAAAATTTTATCAATTTGGGTCTATAAGGCTCACATTCTACATTATGTTTATTTTTTCCTAGTATTTGGTTTGTAATTAAGGTAAAGAGCCACCAAGTGGGCAGTGGGGCATTGTTTATAGCCCTAGGGTCCAAATAACTAGGTTTCCTATTACTACTGCTCAAAGCTAGCACAAAACAGCTGATATAAACTTTTAAGAATAAAGAAGTGGTGAAAAGCTGATTACTATAAAGCAATCTTACAGGCACAACTTGTGGCTTTCTTATTTTTAATTGTTGCCAAATATTACCCAGTCCACTTCAACTGATGCTCAGTTTTGAAGAGAATGCTTTCTTGATCTCATTTGAATTTTGACAAGGCAGGACTCTGTAGTTCCATGTACTCAAACAGACAACAACTGTCTTTGGCAAGAAGTATGAATTCCCCAGGAAAACTACGCTTATGAGACATCTAGGACCTTCACATAAATAAATCCCAAGTGACTACAGTACTAGGATGTGCGTGCAAAAACCATCTGATGAAAGGTACAGGAATAATTTTGGAAAACCAAACATGATAGATAATAAAAATAAATTCTACTCAAATACGGCATCCAGACTTTGCAGGAAGTCCCCTTCCAATAAATAATAGTGCCTTTGCTGGGAACCTACTGGTCACAGGAAGGCAGTCTCCACAATCGGTGCCTAAATAATCATGATACAAAATTGAGCGCCCCCCCAAAAAAACCAACCCCACTCCAACACACACACACACACACACACACACACACACACACACACACACACAGTGGATGCATGGAAATAAGTTTTATCTGGTAAAACTGTCCTTCTCAGGCTCCATCAGCTGAAGTGAAGATAAGCTCTGATTGCTTCTGGTATAGACCACTTGTCCCTATCTCCTGCAGCCAGAGCCTCACCACCTGAATCTGCCTCTGAGACTACAAGGACTAATTACATTGTTCCTGTTTTTCCTGTTCACACTCATCACAAGAGACCCAAGAGTCACAGGTCATCCTTATCCCAATATGGCTTCACAAATCTCCAAATCTGACCTCATCTCTGCCGGGGCCTAAACTCCCAAAATCTTTCCACTGTGCCTTCTGGAGCTCTCAGAATCTGAAGATCAGTGGAATCCCTATATTATTAAGCTCTTTCATAAACACTGTCTTCATCTTTTTACTCCTCTGAAACCTCTTCCCTGAGGACACTACTTCCCTAGCCACTTCCAGATCATCGTTACTCTCTCCTCTCTAAATAAAGCTCCCAGTCTCTTCTCTCTTGATGCTTTGCTTTTCTCTGGTTGAAGCAGTATGATGATGATGTGCCTTGCTGTAGTTGTATTCAGGCTGCGATTTGTTCTGTGCTGTTGTGTTTATGCTAGGATTATTATATTTCTGGGTTTAAGGATATCCACAAATTTGGAAATGTTTCTGGCATTATTTCTTCAATGTCTCCCTCCTACCCCATTTCATCTTACTCCATGCCCTCTTCCCTTAACCAATCTCTTTTCATCTGGGACTCTAATTATACATATATTAGGCCACTTAAAACTGTACTGCTCACTGATACTTGTGGGTTTTTTTAAAATCTTTTTTTTTTCATTTGTGTTCCACTTTAGATAGTATTTATCACCCTATCTTTAAGTGTACTAATCTTTTTTTCTACAATGTTTAATCTGCTGTTAAATCCTATCTAGCATTTTTTTTCTGATTTCAGACACAGATTACATCCTCATCTCCAGAAGTTTAATGTTGGTCTTTTTTGTTTTCTGTGTCTCTCCTTAACATGCTTTCTATCTTCTTGAACACATGTAGTATATTTACTTATGGTAGCTGCTTTGATGTCCCTGTCTATTAATTTTTATCATCTGTGCCATTTCTTGGTCTGTTCTACTGATTGCTTTTTCTCCTTTTGAAATGTTATATTGTCCTGTTTGTTTGCATGCTTGGTAACTTCTGATTTGGATGTCAGGCACTCTGAATTTCAACCTGTTGGGTGATAAGATTTTTTTTCAACTCCTTTAAACATTTTTGAACGATGTTCTGGGATATAGTTACTTTTGATCTTTTCAAGGAGTACTTTCAAGTTTTATTAGGTGGAACCAGAGCAGCCTTTAGTCTAGAGCTTGTTAGTCACTACTGCTGAGGCAGCACCCTTTTGATCATTCAACCCAACCTCCTGTGTATTATGAGGTTTTCCCATTTTGGTTGTTGGGAATGGGAACTATTCCCAGACTTGCATGAACTTTAAGAATTGTTCTGCCTGCTCTTTTCTGGTAGTCCTTTTCTCAGACTTGAGTAGTTTCTTCACATGTAAACTGCTAGTCAGTGCTCAGCTGAAGACCCAAGAGGAACTCCCTGCAAATCAAGACCCTTCTGTGAACTCTTTTCCTCTCTGGAATTCTTCCCTAAGAATTCTGGCTATGGTAGCCTCTTATACACCTCAACTGTCTCCTCAACTTAGGAAAAGTGTGGGGCTCTTAATTTAAAAAATTCTTTGGGTGAAGCAATTGTAAGAATCACTGTCCTGCTCTACCTACTGTCCAATGTCTGAAAACCACTGTTTCATATACCTTGATTTTGTTTTCTGTTTTGAGTAGTTTAAAATGGAAGAATAAATCCAGTTTCTGTTACTCCATCATGGCCAGAAGAGCCATTGACCCAATTCTGACTGTCATGCTCACCACTCCCAGCCATGACTGCCTGCAGACCACCACAAACTTGCCTCCACATCATTCACCCTCAAGGCTTAAACTTGTTTTGGCTCATTATTACTTCTGAGGACACTATATCTTTCATAAATCTGGTGATTTCAATGCAAGAGATGACCTTTTCAATATCCAGGCCTCTCAGTACCTTGACTTCTTATTCCACAATCATGTCCTCTACCCTACCTTGGTTGTCCACTCTCTTGGTTATACTCTGACCTTATCTTTATCATAACTGCATCCACAACACAATCCCAATTTCAAGCACCCCATTCTTCAACCATGACCTTCTCTCCTTCTCACTCATTCCTTCCAGTACTCTAAATTCTTCATCCATTGGGAATAACAATTTTGGAGCCTACTACTTTTTCTCATCCATCTCATGTGTTTCTTTTTCTCCTTTACCTGGTTTAGATACCTTGGTTCATTGTTATATCACTCTCTACATAATCCTCTACTCTTTGCCCACACTTTGTTAGTCATACACATTTGGCAAACTGCACCTCTGGTGAGCTCTCTCTTTGCCAACTCTGCCCATGCCTGTGCTTGCCCAACAGAACAAGCTGGAGGTTAGACACAACCATGCTAACTGGTCACACTTGAAATTAATGCCCAGTCACTCACAGCTCCCTCTGAGCTGTCCAACAATCCTACTACAATTTCCTAGTCTGCGTATTCTCTCCTTTCCTGGCAAATAGTATTATGATTTATCACATCTCTTGAATTTCCCAAGAATTGTTCTCCTAGCCTGTCAGGTGGCAATATTGTTTCTTACTTTCTGAGAACTATAAACAAAGATAACTCCCACAAGCTCCTAGCACCCACCATCTGCATCTGTAATCTATACGCTCTATCTTTTCTTCCATTACTATTGAAGAATTAGCTGTCAATACCTCTTTCTAAGGCCAGCCTACCTACTTGAGCTCTTGAGGACTGCATCCCATTTTGCTTACCCAAGGACATGGCTATGGCATTACCCACCCACCCCCCCACCGCCCCAGCACTGTCAATTTCTCCATTTCTTCTGGATCCATTAGGACACTGCATTCCAGAGAAATGCTTTAATGTCTCTTATCTTTAAAATACCTTCTCAGTAGTCACATTTCCCCCTGGCTACTCCTTCATTTCTCTGCTGCCCTTTACAGTGTCTTTAACATAAACGTCTACACTCTTGAACTTATCTCCACCACTCTAATGAGACTATTCTCTAAAAGACACCAAAGATCTCCATGTTGCTAAACCTAAGGTTCTACTCTCAGTCCTCACTAGCTGATTCTTCCTTATCTCTCCAAGCTCTAAATGTTGGAATGCCCCGAGCTGCTTTCTTCTGAAGCAACATCCCTCTCCACAGGTGCTCTCTCACTCAGCTCTAAGATTCTAAATACCATTGCTGTTGCTGCTGCTGCTAAGTCGCTTCAGTTGTGTCCAACTCTGTTCGATCCCATAGACGGCAGCCCACTAGGCTCACTCGTCCCTGAGATTCTCCAGGCAAGAACACTGGAGTGGGTTGTGACTTCCTTCTCCAATGCATGAAAGTGAAGTTGCTCAGTTGTGTCTGACTCCTAGTGACCCCATGGACTGCAGGCTACCAGGCTCCCCGGTCCATGGGATTTTCCAGGCAAGAGTACTGGAGTGGATTGCTATTGCCTTCTCCAACTAAATACCAAAACAGGTTGACAAAACACAAATTTATTTCTCAGGCAATAAACTGACAGTTTCAGCTCACCTCAATTCAGTCACTCAGTCATGTCTGACTCTTTGCAACCCCATGAACCGCAGCACGCCAGGCCTACCTCTCCATCATCAACTCCCAGAGCTTACTCAAACTCATGTCCATTGAGTCGGTGATGCCATCCAACCATTGCATCCTTTGTTGTCCCCTTCTCCTCCTGCCCTTAACGTTTCCCAGCATCAGGGTCTTTTCAAATGAGTCAGCTCTTCACATCAGGTGACCAAAGTACTGGAGTTTCAGCTTCAACATCAGTCCTTCCAATGAACACCCAGGACCGATCTCCTTTAAGATGGACTGGTTGGATCTTCTTGCAGTCCAAGGGACTTTCAAGAGTCTTCTCCAACACCACAGTTCAAAAGCATCAATTCTTCGGCTTAGTCTATCCTATATCAAATAGTTATTTCAAATTCTTGATCTGCAGGCCAGATTAATGATCTACCCCCAAAATGCTACTCCCACAATCTTCTACATCTCAGTAAACTGCAGCTTGATTCTCCCAACTATTAATGCTAAAAAAAGTTGAGAAAGATCTTAGAATTCTCCGATTTCCTCATACTTTACCTCTGCCTATCCATCAAAGAATACTGGTAAGTCTACTTTGAACATGTATGTGGAATCCAACCACTTCTCAAATCCTTCACTACTTTCAACCCAGTTGCAAGTCATCATCAGCCCCATCTGAATTGGTCCATTACCCTTCCAACTGGTCTCCCTGCTGTGGCTCTTGTTCTCAAGGTATTAGCAGAGTCATCATTTTACCCTCCTGCTCAAACCTTCCAGTTGAGTGAGCCCTCCTCACATTGTCACAACCAGCATCCTGACAGTGGCCTTAGGGTTCAACTCAGCCACACAAGCCTCATTTGAAATTAATGCCCAGTCACTTAAAGTAGGCCCTCTGAGCTGCCCAACAATCCTTCCACAATTTATTTCTCTACTGTGTATCTTTCTCAGATATGCCAAACAAGTTTATGACCTTTGTCTTTGTCCCAAAAAGTCTTGTCCAGATTGCCAAAGTGTGTTTCCTTTTTGCCTCAGGTCTCTGCTCAAACACACCTTATCAGTAAGGCCTTCCCTGACAGTTTAGAGAAAGTATCTCCCAATCACATCCCCTTTCTCCCCTGTCTTACTTCCATTTTTCTCTAAAACATTTATCACCATTTGACACACTAAGTATTTAATTTTACTGTCCTTTGGTGCCTGGATTTTCTCATTAGAATGTAGGCTCCATGAGGGCTATGTCCCTAGAGCTCAGCGTACATTTGGGTGCTATCTCCTTCTTGAAATTTTCTTCATTGGCTTCCAGGGCACACACTCACTTCTGGCTCTTCTATGACCTCACTAAGTAGTCCCTTTTTATCTCTTTGCTGGAAAATGAAAAGTGAGAGAGTTTTAAAAAAGCAATTTCAGGGAGATAACTGGTCTTCTGCTAAATTGGGTGGGACCCATGACCACAAGAAGACCAGACAACTACCTATCTTCTAGGGAGAAAGATACCCAGGGATGCCAGGAACTTACTTCTATGCATGCAAATAGGACATGTGCAGTAGGAGAGCCAACATATGAAAGTAGAATTGGACTTCTTCTACTGAAACGCAAGGGAATTTCAAATTTCTTTTTTGTTGCTCTAGCCAACAGAAAACATAAAACAGAATTCACCATATAGTCATAGAAACACTGAAAGAACTCCTAAAGTAATTTATAAAGAGAACTTGGTGTGCACTCAGTCATGTCTGATTCTTTGAGACCCCAAGGACTGTAGCCTGCCAGGCTCTTATGCCCACGGAATTTTCCAGGCAAGAATACTAGAGTGGCTTGCCCCTAGTCCAAGGGATTTCCTGAGCCAGGAATCGAACCTGCGTCTCCTGCATTGCAGGTGGATTCCCTGAAATGGGGAATCCCTATAAAGAAAATAGTCCCTAATTTATCTGGCCAAGAATAGTAGATGTAATTATATATATATATATGTAATTATCATATATATAGTGAATATAATTATAATTAAAAAGGCCAAAAATTAGCATTTTTCTACCTTAAAATATAGTTGGCTAAATTTGTGGAATAATATTGAAAAATGCTCCTGATAAAAAGTTAAAAGAAACAATAAAATAGCATTTCCCCTTAAGTTATCCAACATGGTAAAGAATGACAGAGGAATTGTCACAGATTAAAGGAGATTAACAAGAAATAACAACTAAATGTAATTTGGGACCCTCGACTGAATCTTAGAACAGGGAAAATAAAAAAAGAGACATTCGTGGAAAAACTAGTAAAATCCAAATAAAGTCTAATGTAGTTTAAAACAAATAAATCCAAACTAAGAAAAACCCCATTCAGTACAAGAAACTTTCTCGGCAACTAGCACATATCTCTGCCTGGAAGTTCCACACTTTTCAGGGCTGGATACTTTCATTGTAAGAAGGTTCTTTCCTGTATCCCTTTGAGTTACAGCTTCTTGTAACTTCACTCAGTTTAGTTCTACCTTCTAGAACTATGCACATTAAGTCTAATTCCTCATTTACTTGATTTCCACATATTTATATCCTGCCTCAAGGATATTTATATCCTTTTGAAGCGTGATACACCCAATTCCTTTCATTGGACACATTATGATTTTTACACCCTTTACATTCTTGTCACATAACTTTTAAAGGACTCCATTTTGCCAATGGCCTTTCAAAAATTAATGCCCAGAACTGAACATTAGAAGCATGTCAAACTATTTCTCTTCTTATAGATACTACACTTCTGTGCCTAAAATTGTCCTCTACTTTTTAGAAAGTACATCACATTGGTCATGAATCATTTATCCATACTTGTGTGGTAATAGTTCAACGTCTTAACATTCAATCCTATGACCATTTTTCTTCTCACAGAATCACACCGGCAAGTGGTAAAGTGAGATGTCTGTCCAGAGTATTCTCTACGAAAAGAGAGTCTTCATTCATCTGTAAGCTTTATCTGAGAGTTAAAAATCTCAGCTGGTCACATACACACACTTTAAAGCTGCTGTGCACCCTTCCCCAGAAACCAAAGCGTCAGGTCCTGAGTTCCCCAACAGCTCTTCCTGGGCTGGAGTCATCCATTACGGAAAGCCAACTCATTACTTCCTTGTATCTGGGCATCATCATTCTGTTTTCTGACCTGTCACCCTCAACACCCCCAAACCCCTTTGAAGTCAAAGCATCAGTCATTTTTGTCAGATGTAGAAAATACACACAGCATGTGCATGGGATGCTCTTGTATCCACACATGCAGAAACTCGAACATCCAAAGGTCGCCTAATCAAGGGCCTTGATTTAAAAAACAACAACAAAAAACAGTATCTGCAAAGAAATCTTCCCTTATTTGTCTCTTTGGGGACGGAGGGTTCCTAGTCAGGTATAGGATGCCAGCAACACTCGACCACCTCATACAACCCCTAAGACGAAGCCGAGGGAGGCGGCTCCCCCAGGAGAAATCGCCGGCCGGGGCTCCCGGGGCCCCCTCACCTCTCTTGTCCAGAATCCACATGAACGCGAAGCAGGGCAGGAAGCCGATGGGCCCCCACAGCACGAGGAGCGCGATGTCCCAGCTGGAGAAGCCATAGGCCTGGCGCGCCGAGTTCTGGATGGGGCCCCAGGTGTTCCAGACCAGGCCCTGCGCGAACGCCAGCAGCGAAAAGAGCAGGAGCACCAACCAGCGGCGCCCGTACACGCGCCCGGGACTCGGGGCTGCCGCGGGCAGTGCCGCCGCCGCCTCCCGGCTTCTCCAAGCAGCCCCCGGCGCAGGCCCGAGCCCCGGCCCTAGCAACGGCTCCCGTTCCTCCTCGCTGCTCCAGCCCGAGCCCATCGCGACGCGCGGGCCGCGGGGCCAGTGCCCGGCGCGGTCCGGATGGCCGCCGACCAGCGCCGCGCGGCTGCTGTCGGGCGAAGCGGAGGCCGAGGTTGCTTTGGTCGCCCTGGGCCTCCCGGCCGCGTTGCTGCGCCTGCGCCGCGCTGGCCGGCCCCGGGCGGGGAGGAGGGGCCGGAGAGACCGGAGAGGAGGGGGCTGGGGTGCGGGACCCGAGGTGCTCAGTCTTCCCGGGCTGGAGAGGCAACCTGGGCGAGAGGGAGTGGAGCCGGGGTCCCAGAGCGCCGACCCGGAGGAGCGCCGCTGAGCCTGGGGGAAAGGGAACTCCCGGACAGGCTGTAATAGAGGAGGTTGGGCGAGGAACCTGGATTGTTGGAGGAAGTGTCCAACTTTACGTCATGTGCCCAGTAAACAACTCGAAGATCTCCGGTCACTTACGCTAATGCTTGTTTCTATATTGGGTTAATTCTCAATTCTGAAGGATTTATAACTTCAGAGTTTAGAGCGGGAGATAGAATAAGACTGACGCGTAGTAGGAAGGATTGCCGCATGACAATCGTTTGTTTTTTATGTACAGTAAATACTGTCTTATTTAATCAGACCTTTTTCAGTGCTTTACATACCCAACGAGGAAATTATAAACGAGTCAATTTAGTTCCTATATAGAATATATAGATCTCTTTCTACTCTTTCGCCTGTCATTATTAGGAGAGCAATAAAGACAGATTTATTAAACCTGAAAGACTTTTGCTCCAAATGACCTAGATCCATCTCCAGTTATTATGATTTTGACTAGATGACAAGTAGACGAGAAAACAGGAAGTTGTCGGTCTCTCGATGAAGCAGCCGACAGTTGCATTTATTTTGATAAACAAATCCAAAGGTCTGACAGCTGTCGGTTAGTGTCCTGAAAATCTAAGTCAAGCTCTATGGCTTGTCCAGGGTCGGAAATGAGTCACAAGGAACGCAATTAAAACACGGTAGCCTGAGGCTCACATTCCCAGCAGCCACGAAAACCAGGTGGAGTCTGGTTGCTGTCAGAAGGGCAAGAGAGATGGGGAGAGACGGGGAAGAGAAGCGTGACCTTTCCCAGTATCCAAGGCTGTTAAGAGTGGCTGCACAATAAAGCAAACGTAGAGCCACCTTCCACTGCTTTGAGCGCCACAAAAAAACAAACCATCCCCTAAAACTCCAGTACCGTTGGGAGGAGGAAAGGCAGGACCTGACTAGGAAACGAGGAGAAGCAGAAGCGAAGCCAAGAAAGTCTTCAGTGAAAGAAGACGACGGTCTGGGGAAGGTAACCCGGGCCACACCCCGGGTTAGAGACCACGTGCAGACATTTCAAGCACCCCTGAATCAAAACAAACCTGTGTGGCCCCGCCCACTCCCCGTCACGTGACGCCCACGCTCGTGCAACTTCCGGAAGAGCCGGGTAGCAACCGCTGCGATTCCTTCCCGTGCTGAGGCTTCACAGCCAGGGTTTTGGCCTCTCTCAGACCGGTTCCCGCTCCGTTTCTGTTTTGGTTTGGGCTGAGCCCACGTCGTGCTTGCCATGGCAGCAAGGCCTGGGGCGATCACTAATGCGGACTCTGCATCAGGAGCTGGAGAGGAGAAAGGTAGGTAGACCAACAAGTTGTAACCCTGTCTTCTTGACACCTCTCATATGACCGTTTGCCTCTACGGCCTAGCAGGAAGCTATGAGGAAAACTATTTGTTTTATAATAAACGTGACTTTGTTCAGATTGTGGCACCCAGCTTTTAGATCGACTGGTCCAGTGTCCCTCCATCCTACAAGTGTTGTTACAGTGGATTGAACCACGCTTGAGACACATGGAGTTATCTTGGACTTTTGTGAACAGGATTATGATTTCAGTGGAATCTTGCTTTAGAGAACGAATGAGGTTTGAAGGCTAGTGAGCCTGAGATCCCTATTTATTGAATGATTGCTCCATGCCTGGCACTGTTCTGTGTACTGCCACGGGCTCCAGACACCTTTGACTGTATATAATGCCTTTTCCCCGTTGAGTAGAGGGGTCTGGAAGGGCAAAAGAGTGACTAATGCATGGTAAAATGAATACTATCAGTAGTGCATACTGAGTGAGGATTGTCATCAGGATAGATGCCAGTGAGGGAAAGATAAATACTTCAAGGAGGGAATAGTTTGAGGTGGGCCTTTATGATTTGATGAAATAGTGACAAACTTAGGTGGTTATGCTGGGTGGGGGGACGGATGTGAGTCATGGGAAGACAGGGAGTAGAAAAGCATAACATGGATATGATTGGTGATCAAATAGTCATGTTTGTCTAGAGGAAGAAATGACCATTCCAAGCAGAAGCAGCAAATTACAACTTCTTACTATCTGACCACAATCTCCTGCCTTTATAACTCCCTTGTTTATGTGCCCCAAAGAGACAATTCCTAAGCTCCATCTGTACCTCTAGTCCATTGCTCCTTACATTTTCTATCTGTATCCCCTTATCTAATTTAGAGTGCATGTCATAGTTTATTTTCCTGATCTTTCTCTTGAAAATACACTATTCTCTTGTCCTTGCTTGCCTTTTACTCCTCTGACAAAACCCATACTCTGGATGAACCAAAACTTTTGCCCTCTGCACTTGCACCTGTATTGCTGAACTTTGTTGGGAAAAGTCCTGGGCAAGTTGATGTGATGTTATCAAATTAAAATAGTATTTAATTGAATATTTAATGGTATTTAATCTCGAGTGTTCACTCAGCATGAGCCTGAGTGAGGATCATGCTTGTGATCCTCTATTCTTGTAGTAACCTTACTTTCTTTTATCAGTGAGGATTCTCCAACTCTGTATATCCTCTTTTCATCTCTTCATCACTTTGAGCTGATGACTTTGCAAGTCAGGTCAGCTCTGCATCTAATCTGCTCTTTTCCTCCTTCACTATCACATTGTTGTCCAAATCATCCACAATTCTCACCTAAACCACTGCTGTATCTTCAGGCTATGTGTCCCTGTTTCTTCTCTTGTGCCCCTCCAATCCCCTCTCTATTCAGTGGCAAAAGTGGCACTGTCTTACTTAAAAGTCTTCAATGAAATCCATTGCAGTAACAACTTAGATTGAAATCCAAACTCCTAACCATGACCTACAAAAATCTTTGATCTGGTCTCTGCTGATGTCTCTAGGAGCACCTCTTGTCACTCATCACCCCTTCTGCTCTTACCTGCTTTTCATATAACTGGCTTCTTAGTCTTCATATTTTAAGGTATGTCACCACCTGAAACCTTACCAGATTAACCCATCTAAAACAGTCATTGTAGTTCTCCCCTGATCCCTAGCCGAGTTTGTGTTCTGTAATACAGTATCCTGCTTCCTGCATTTCACTTACCACAATCCATAACTACTTGTTTATTATTGTGTCTTTCCTTAGACCTTAAGCACCTTGAAGTGAAGTTACTCAGTCCTGTCCAACTCTTTGCGACCCCGTGGACTGTAGCCCATCAGGCTCCTCGGTCCATGGTGTTGTAGCCACGCGTTCCGGGAAACAAACTCACTCAGAAGGACAGTGCAGATAGTGGAGTGCAGTTTATTACACCGGCGGGCCCAAGGCAGAGTCTCCTCTTAGCCAAGGACCCCGACCAGCATTTGTGAAAATCTTTTATACCCCATGTGTACGGGTCTGAACTCACCACCCCAAATTCCTTGAGACTTACATAAACAAAGGAAGGGTAAATACAATCACAATAATCTCATCATTCACATGTTATGTGTTGAAAACAGTTAAACAATTGGCCAATAATCAATAAGCCTAGTGTTACACTCTGATAGGTAAAGAAAAATTTATGGCCGTCCAGAGACAGGAGTGATTAGTGTATGTTTTCTCTTAGGTGATGAGTAACCTGGATAAGATCTTCAAGGTTCCCCTGTCCGGAGAGGGTCTTGTCCTTTTATTGTTTCCATATGCACTAAGCACAGAGTTTAGAGTCCATTGGCGAGGCGGCCGAGCATGATCAGCATGAACAGGCCTAAGATGTAGTTCAGGCCCTATGAATTCCCTCTTCAATGGGATTTTCCAGGCAAGAATACTGGAGTGGGTTGCCATTTCCTTCTCCAGGAGGTCTTCCCAACCCAGGGATTGAACCCTGGTCTCCGGCATTATAGGCAAACACTTTACCATCTGAGCCACTAGGGAAGTCTACTAAGCGCCATACATACGTACATATATATATATATATGTATATATATATATATATATATATATATCTACTAAGGGCAGTACATACATCTGTTTTATTCACCATGTTGCCCAAGTAACAATACAATGTCAGGCTCCTAGTGGGCTCTTAATACCTATTTGTTGAGTGAATGAATAAGGGAGCCCCGAGGCAAGCCCAGAGGCAGAAGGAGAAAAAGCGAGACAGAATCCAGGAACTCAAAGAAGTTAGTGTGAGGAGTCTTAAGAGACAGGGATCCTGAAGGCACCTTATACCAAATTAGGGACTCTGGACTTTGTGACAGGAGCCTTTGAGGAACTTTAGGTAGGGGGTCACTGCTTTAAGGAAGATTGCTGCGGCTGAAGGATGGAGGATAGATTGGAGGAAGAAACACTGAAGGACAAGGTACTTAAATCTCCTTAGCCACAGCATTCTCCTCTGTAAAATGCATAACTGTTGTGAAAATTAAAGATACTTGTAGATCATCTAGCATAAGTGTCTGACAGGAATTACATATTCAACAATATGTAGTTTTTTGTTGGAAAAAAAAAAAGTGCCAGCGTTGGTGACCGACTGATGTTCAAACTGAGAGAAAAGAGATTGGAGATGTCTCTGAAATTTTCTAGCCCGAGTAACTACGTGTAAACTAGGAACCTAAAGAAAAAGGAGGTGGTTGGGAGCACTGTTGAGTTTTAGTGTGCGTGCTTAGAGTTTAGGTTTAGAAGGATGATGTGAAAGATGTCAAGCATGTTGTTGGGGAGGAGGAGGGTTTTTTTATTGTTTATTCAAATACCACAAATTCACCCTTTTAAAGTGTTTTTTAGTATGTTCACGGAGTTGTGCAGCCATCACTACTGTAATTCCAGAACATTTTCGTCATACCAAAAAGAAACCTAGTTCCTGTTAGCAGTCACTCCCTATTCACCCTCTCTCCATTCCCTGGCAGTCACTAATGTCCTCTGGCTCTGTGGCTTTGCTTATTCTGGGCATTTTATATAAACTTGGACTCGTACAATATGTGGCTTTTTGTGCCTGGCTTCTTTCACACAGCATGTTTTCGAGGTTCGTCGGTGTTGTAGCGCACGTCAGTACTTCATACTTTCTGTGGCTGAATACTGCTCTGTAGTCTGGATATGCCACACTTTGCATATCCATTCATCATCTGGCATTGTGTTGTTTACACTTTGGGGCTTCTGTGAATAATGCTGTGAACATTTGTTTACAAGGTTCTGTGGGAACGTATGTTTTCCGTTTCTCTTGGGCGTATATCTGAGTGGAATTTTGGGGCTATCTGGTGATTCCATATATAACAATTTGAGGAAACTGGTCATTCTTAATCTTGAAGTCCTAAGGAGGGAAATAAATCTGATTAAAGTATGGATTTGCTCCCCTGAAAAATGTAGCACATGTACACATTTTTGCAGGTGACTTCAAATATTTGTATTAAAGGATTGATTCTCTGAATCCTGTTTGTGGAGCTTTCAACCCTATTTCTAAACTGTCATCCTCCCCAGAAAACACCACTTTGGGGAGACTGCCTATTACCATTACAAGTAAGTTAAATGGGCAGAATCCTCCTGGAAGAGAAGACTTTGCTTTCAATTAAATAAGGCTTGTGTGAATAAAGGGTAAGAAAAACACAGACATTAAATAAATGCATGTGAAAGATTCACTATGTTTAATATAGTAACAAGTATTGTAGGGGGTCATAGAAAAGTTAATTTTTGAGCAAACTTACTACCACTCCATTATCAAAAAATATTTGAATGTCACTGTAAATGGGAGACTCTTCCATCTGGACTCTTTCATCAGGTGAAACTGAAGACAGTTCCTGCCCTAAAATAGCCTATAAATATAATTTGAGGGGAAGAACACAGATAAAAAGACTTGAAGGATAATGCATATTCACACCACAGGAGGCATGTTACATGCTTTGGGGGTGAGAGGAGAATGAATACGAGTTGTATTGGTCTGTGCTTCTGTGCGTAATTTGAAGGTTTGTTATACAGTCCTCTGCACGCAGCCCTGGGTCCCACAGGCCCACTCTTAGAGGACTTGAGCACCCAAGAATTTTAGAATCCTCAGGGTTCCTAGAACCAATCCCCCATGCATACTGAGAGGCAACTATAGTGTGAATATGGAAATGAGTGAAAGAAGTCGTTTCTGGTAAGGAGGCCAGGAGTAGAAGTGAGTGGAGAAACGCCCAAGGCACATAGCGGGCAGAAAGTGGGAAAGAAAGTGGGGAATCAGACTGGTACTACTTGGAGTGGAACGTGGTAGGGCAGACAGGTGAAACAAAGACGATTATGTCCTTGGAGACCAGAGAGGAGCAGGGTGAACCAGAACATTGAAATAAAGAAGAAGGAAATCATACGTTTCAGTTTTCTCAGAAAAACAGGGTAAGGCACCACACTGTGTGAGGGAGTGGAGAGAGATACTAGGGATTTGACAGTGAAGAAACTTTGTCAAGTTGCTGTAGGGGCGAAGGTGATTAGGAGTTTCTTAGAGGCGAATAGTGTGTTTGGGTGCTGGAGAGGGAACAGTAGAAGTGAGCATGAAATCCTGGAACTGATTGATTCCTTTGTTTTGAGACTGCTTGTGAGTTTGCTCAGTAGTTTATTGTACAGAAGTGGAGAAAACAAATGGTTAATTTTAATAAAGTTTTATACACTTAAAAATGAGCTCTGATTTCAGAAAACAGTTGTTTGGGGTTAGTTTATGTCAAGTACTATACTAAGCTCTATATGGAAGTAATGATTTGCTTTCAAGATTGTGATTTTTTTTAAATTGTGGTTGACATGCAATGTATTATTTTCAGGTATATTACATAGTGATTTGATATTTGCATACATTATGAAATGATCACAGTAAGTTTAGTAACCATCTGCCCCATACAAAGTTGTTACAGTATTATTGACCATATTCTTTATTCTGTGTATTATGTCTTTGTCATAGCTTGTTTATTTTATAACTGGAGGTGTGTATCTCTTAATGTCTCCTTTACCCTTTTCACCCACCCACACCTTCCTCCCTGTTTGTGCAATGTGTCTGTGAGTCTGTTTTTGTTTTGTCTGCTTGTTTGTTTTTCTAGAGTCCACATTAAGTGACCTCATACAGTATTTGTCTTTTTTCTGTCTGATTTGGAATAATACCCACTAGATCCGTCCATGTTGTTGCAAATAGTAAAATTTCTCTTTTTCCATGACTGAATAAAATTCCATTGTATACATACATACCACAAGGATGTGATATTTCTTGTTTGAAGTAACAGGTTGGAAATTATTAAACATGAGTAAGCGGAGCACAGAGGATTTGTGGGACAGTGAAAATACTTCACATGATATTATAGTAGTGGATATATGCCATTATACTTTTGTTGTTCAAATCCATAGACTGAACAACATCAAGAGTAAACCCTAAGATACACTATGGACATTGGGTGATTACTATGTGCCAGTTTAGGTTCATCTTTGGTGAAAAATGTACCTTTCTGGAGACTATTGCTGATAAAGGAAGGGGCGTATATGGGAACTTTCTGTAACTTCCTCCTAATTTTGTTTTAAACCTAAAGAAGTGAAGAAGTAAAGTCGCTCAGTCGTGTCTGACTCTTTGAGACCCCCATGGACTGTAGCCTACCAGGCTCCTCAGTCCATGAGATTTTCCAGGCAAGAATACTGGAGTGGGTTGCCATTTCCTTCTCCAGGGGATCTTCCCGACCCAGGGATCGAACCTGGGTCTCCCGCATTGTAGGCAGAGCTACTGCTTTACTGTCTGAGCTACCAGGGAAGGCCTTAACTGCTGTTTAAGAAATGGATTTAAACAAACATGAAACTACTTATTGTTAACAATCAACTCAAGGGCTGAATGTGAGATGTTATTTCTAAGATCATACATTGGTTGAAGCATTTCAGTGAAATTAAAAATTGCGATACTTTGAATCTGAATCTTTCAGAGTGAGATTGTATTTGTTTCCATTGGACTCTCAGTTTAAAGTTTTTTCTGATTAATTTTTTTTAATTGAAGTATAGTTGATTTATAATTCTATGTTAGTTTCAGGTGTATAACATGATTCAGCATTTTTACAGTTATACTACATTAAAAATTATTACAAGATGATAGCTGTAATTCTGTGTACTATATGGTATTTCCTTGTTGCTTATCTATTAATATTTTATACATAGTAGTTTGTATCTCTTAATCTCGTACCCCTAATCTCATAGTTGGGGTTTTCCAGGTGACTCTAGTGGTAAAGAATCCCCTTGCCAGTGCAGGAGATACAGGTTCACAAAGAGTTGGACATGACTGAGCACACAGCACAGCAATCTTATGGTTAGTGTTATAGCCAAGTTTATGGCTTGATGAAGTGAAGGATTAAGTATTACTCACTCAGTCATGTCTGACTCTTTGTGACCCCATAGACTGTAGCCCATCAGGCTCCTCTGTCCGTCGGATTCTCCAGGCAAGAATACTGGAGTGGGTTGCCATTTCCTTCTCCACGGGATCTTCCCGACCCAGGAATCAAACCCAGGTTTCCTGCATTGCAGGCAAACTCTTTACTGTCTGAGCTATCAGAGAAGCCCTGGTGAAGCAAAGGATGCCTCCTTTCTATCTGTTCTTCCAGTCCTGCCCAAGGAAATAGCTCATTCCAGAGCTGAATGGACTTTAGTTTCATCAACAGCCAACACTCATATATAATTAGATTTATTCCTGTTCAGTGAGAGGCGCCATACTTTCCATGTCATTCTTGTTCTCAGTTTTCTAAAGGGCAGGAGGAGACAGGGAAACCTGAAGGAAAACAAGAACCTGTGTGGTCTTAAAAAGTAAAAAATTCTCTTGCTAGAGCACATGTTTAATTCACATGTGGCTAAAATACTTCATATTTGATAATGATTAATATTAGGAAAGCAAAACTGTTTAGGGTTTTTAAAATTGTGACAAAAAACAAATAATATAAAATTTATCATCTAACCATTTTTAATCATTAGGGATTTGATTTAGGTCATACCTGAATGGTCTAGTGGTTTTCCCTACTTTCTTCAATTTAATTCTGAATTTGGCAATAAGGAGTTCATGATCTGAGCCACAGTCAGCTCCCGGTCTTGTTTTTGCTGACTGCATAGAGCTTCTCCATCTTTGGCTGCAAAGAATATAATCAGTGTGACTTCAGTGTTGACTACCTGGTGATGTCCATGTGTAGAGTCTTCTCTTAGGTTGTTGGAAGAGAATGTTTGCTATGACCAGTGCGTTCTCTTGGCAGAACTCTATTAGCCTTTGCCCTGCTTCTGTACTCCAAGGCCAAATTTGCCTGTTACTCCAGGTGTTTCTTGACCTTCTACTTCTGCATTGCAGTCCCCTATAATGAAAAGGACATCTTTTTCGGGTGTTAGTTCTAAAAGGTCTTCTAGGTCTTCATAGAACCGTTCAACTTCAGCTTCTTCAGCATTACTAGTTGGGGCATAGACTTGGATTACCGTGATATTGAATGGTTTGCCTTAGAAACAGAGATCATCCTGTCGTTTTTGAGACTGCATCCAAGTACTGCATTTCAGACTCTTTTGTTGACTATGATGGCTACTCCATTTCTTCTAAGGGATTCTTGCCCACAGTAGTAAATATAATGGTCATCTGAGTTAAATTCACCCATTCCAATCCATTTTAGTTCGCTGATTCCTAGAATGTCGACGTTCACTCTTGCCATCTCCTGTTTGATCACTTCGAATTTGCCTTGATTCATGGACCCAATAATCAAGGTTCCTATGCAATATTGCTCTTTATAGCATCAGACCTTGATTTCATCACCAGTAACATCCACAACTGGGTGTTGTTTTTGCTTTGGCTCAGTCTCCTCATTCTTTCTGGATTTATATCTCCACTGATCTCCAGTAGCATATCAGGCACCTACCAACCTGGGGAGTTCATCTTTCAGTGTCCTGTCTTTTTGCCTCTTCCTACTATTCATGGGGTTCTGAAGGCAAGAATACTGAAGTGGTTTGCCATTCCCTTCTCCAGTAGACCACATTTTGTCAGAACTCTCCATTATGACCCATCTATCTTAGGTGGCCCTACACGGCATGGCTCATAGTTTCATTGAGTTAGACAAGGCTGTGGTCCATGTGATGAGATTGGTTGGTTTTCTGTGATTGTGGTTTTCATTCTGTCTCCCCTCTGATGGAGAAGGATCAGAGTTTTACAGAAGCTTCCTGATGGGAGACACTGAGGGAGAAACGGTCTTGTTCTAATGGATGGGGCCATGCTCAGTAAATCTTTAATCCAGTTTTCTGTTGATGAGTGGAGCTGTGTTCCCTCCCTGCTATTTACCTGGGGCCAAACTATGGTGGAAGGAATGAAGATAATGGTGACCTCTCTCAAAAGATCCCATGCATGTACTGCTATAGTCTGTGCCCCCAACCCTGCAGCAGGCCACTACTGACCCACCGGAGACTTCACCAGAGAAGCAGGGCAAAGGCTAATAGAGTTCTGCCAAAAGAACGCACTGGTCCTAGCAAGCATTCTCTTCCAGCAACCTAAGAGAAGACTCTACACATGGACATCACCAGGTGGTCAACACTGAAGTCAGACTGATTATATTCTTTGCAGCCAAAGATGGAGAAGCTCTATGCAGTCGGCAAAAACAAGACCAGATTCTTCACCGGAGACTCCTGGACACCCACAGGCAAGTCCAGGACAGTCTCCTGTGGGGTCACTGCTCCTGTCTCCTGGGTCCTGATGCACAAGATTCTGCTGTGCCCTCCAAGAGTCTATTTCCCAGTCCTGTGTAAGTTCTGGCAGCTCTATGGTGGGGTTAATGATGATCTCCTCCAAGAGGACTTATGCCATACCCACACCCAGAGCCCCTGTCCCTGCGGCAGACCACTACCGACCTGTACCTCGATGGGAGTTGCTCAAACACAGTTCTGTCTCAGTCTCTGTGGGGTCCCTGGGTCCTGGTGCACAGAAGGTTTGTTTTAGCCCTCTGAGCATCTCTGGGGGGAAGGGATTTGATTCTAAACGCAAATTTGCTGCTCTTACTGTTTGCTGGGCTTCTCCTTTGCCCTTGAGCGTGGGGTATCTCCTCACAGTTGCTCCAGTGCCTACCATCTTACTGGGGTTTCTCCGACCTTGGATGTGAGGTATCTCTACACAGCCAGTCCAGTGAAGCACAGCCACCGCTCCAGACCTTGGACGTGGGTATCTCCTCTCACCCACTCCAGTGATGAGATACAGAGTTCCAAATAGCAGGGAGAGATAAAAAAAAAAAAAGCCTTCTTCAGTAATCAGTGCAAGAAATAGAGGAAAACAATAGAATGGGAAAGACTAGAGATCTCTTAAAGAAAATTAGAGATACCAAGGGAACATTTCATGCAAAGATGGGCTCAATAAGGGAAAGAAATGGTATAGACCTAACAGAAGCAGAAGATAATAAGAAGAGGTGGCAAGAATACACAGAAGAACTATACAAAGAAGATTTTCATAACCCAGATAATCATGATGGTGTGATCACTCACTTAGAGCCAGGCATCCTGGAATGGGAAGTCAAGTGGGCCTTAGAAAGCATCACTATGAACAAAGCTAGTGGAGGTGATGGAATTCCAGTTGAGCTCTTTCAAATCCTAAAAGATGATGCTGTGAAAGTACTGCACTCAACATGCCAGCATATTTGGAAAACTCAGCAGTGGCCGCAAGACTGGAAAAGGTCAGTTTTCATTCCAGTCCCAAAGAAAGGTAATGCCAAAGAATGCTCAAACTGCCACACAGGTGCACTCATCTCACACGCTAGTAAAGTAATGCTCAAAATTCTCCAAGCCAGGCTTCAACAGTACATGAACTGTGAACCTCCAGATGTTCAAGCTGGATTTAGAAAAAGCAGAGGAACCAGAGATCAAATTGCCAGCATCCACTGAATCATCAAAAAAGCAAGAGAGTTCCAGAAAAACATTTATTTCTGCTTTCTTGACTATGCCAAAGCCTTTGACTGTGTGGATCACAACAAACTGTGGAAAATTCTTCAAGAGATGGGAATACCTGGACCACCTGATCTGCCTCTTGAGAAATCTGTATGCAGGCCGAGAAGCAACAGTAAGAACTGGACATGGAACAACAGACTGGTTCCAAATAGGAAAAGGAGTATGTCAAGGCTGTATATTGTCACCCTGTTTATTTAACATATATGCAGAGTACATCATGAGAAATGCTAGGCAGAATGATGCACAAGCTAGAATCAAGATTGCTGGGAGAAATATCAATAACCTCAGATATGCAGATAACACGACTTCTATGGCAGAAAGTGAAGACCTAAATAGCCTCTTGAGGAAAGTGAAAGAGGAGAGTGAAAAAGTTGGCTTAAGGCTCAACATTCAGAAAACAAAGATATTGACATCCAGTGCCATCACTTCATGGCAAATAGATGAAGAAACAGTAGAAACAGTGGCAGATTTTATTTTGGGAGCTCCAAAATCACTGCAGATGGTGACTGCAGCCATGAAATAAAAAGACCCTTACTCCTTGGAAGAAAAGTTATGACCAACCTAGACAGCATATTAAAAAGCAAAAACATTACTTTGCTAACAAAGGTCCATCTAGTCAAGACTATATTTTTTCCAGTAGTCATGTATGGATGTGAGAATTGGACTATAAAAGCTGAGTGCTGAAGAATTGATGTTTTTCACCTGTGGTGTTGGAGAAGACTCTGAGAGTCTCTTGGACTGCACAGGGATCCAACCAGTCCATCCTAAAGAAATCAGTCCTGAATGTCTATTGGAAGGACTGATGTTGAAGCTACAACTCCAGTACTTTGGCCACCTGATGTGAAGACCTGACTCATATGAAAAGCCCCTGATGCTGGGAAAGATTGAAGGCAAGAGGAGAAGGGCACGACAGAGGATGAGATGGTTGGATGGCATCACTGACTCAATGGACATGAGTTTGAGTAAACTCTGGGAGTTAGTAATGGACAGGGAGGCCTGGCATGCTACAGTCCAGGGGGTCACTAAGAGTCAGACATGACTGAGCAAATGAACTGAACTGAACCATTTTTAAGAGTACTGTTCATAGTATGTTCACATTAATATGAAACAGATCTCCATATCCTTTCATTCTGAAAATCTGAAACTTTGTACCCAGGAAATAACTCCCCCTTTTCTTCTTGTCAGCCCAGGTAATTACCATTCTACTTTATGTTTGAATTGCGTTGTTAGATGCCTCATATAAGTGGAATAATACCATGTTTGTCTTTCTGTGACTACTAAGTACTTGCATAATTCCATTAGAGTTTTTCTACCTGATCTAAATGTTCATTATTTTTTACCCTGAGATATACCATTCCAGACTGTAGATGAATTATATGTATATACATTAGTCATCAGATTGATGAAGTCATCATGGACTTACATAGTATATATTTAGAAATAAATTAGCTCACAATACTAGGACCCAATTCTTTGTTCAAACTGTATCACTATCATGAGTCTCTGTATTGTAACTTGAGGCTTACCCTTATATCACCCTCTGAAATTTTTAAAATGTGAAACTATTAACCTTAAAATTAATAGTTATTAAAATTATACCTGACATGAGAGGTGAGCTAATTTCAATTTCAGGATCTTTTTCTTTGTTGTGTGACTAAAGCTAAGTCACTTTTGTCATGTCCGACTCTTTGCGACCCTATAGACTGTAACCCACCAGCTCCTCTGTCTACGTAAGAATACTGGAGTGGGTTGCCATGCCCTCCTGCAGGGGATCTTCCTAACCCAGGGATCGAACCCATGTCTCTTACGTCTACCTGCATTAGCAGGTGGGTTCTTTACCACTAGCACCACTTTCTATCGATATTAGAAGAGTATTCTGGAAACTTAGTAAATTTTCCATATTCTTGTCTTAAATTTTAAATTTCAAATACAAATCCAAGCCAGATACTAATTGACTGAAGCCAGATTGCTAGCAGATTCAGAGAAATTAGGTTTCAACTACTATTATACTTTGCATTAATTAAAGAAAAAATTAACTGAGAACAAAGTAAATTGCTTTTTGATGGTGTTTAACTATCTCCAAAGAATTGTTACCAAAGCTGTAATAAATTGTCCAAATAATGTGCTACATTTAGAGGGAGAAAAGACTATTGTGTGACACATAGATCACTAATCTGTTTTTTCAGCAGTTTCTAAGTCATCTAATTAGAAATTGCTGCTTGCTGCAAGTTTAGACCTAAATACACTTATCCTTTAAAGGCTGTTGAGGTTGCTTCAGAATTTTTATAGCTCTTTGCAGACATCTCTGGCATGGAATGACTGGGTACATCCCTCGGCTATTTAGCTAATACAATGCAGATTGCATTCTTCTTTAAAGAAATTATAACACTTAAATTTGTTAATTTAACAGCCCAGTTCATTGTTGATTAAACTACCAGAAACCAAATTAGTTTTATTTCACAACTAGCTGATTGTTTTGTGTCACTGATAGGCCTGAAATTCTGCAAATATGCTGATATCCTGTTATGGTGAACAGTCTACTGATCTATTCTGCATATGCTGTATGGCACTTTTCATTCATTTAGCAAATGTTTGAGCATTTAATATATTCCAGTTGCTGGGCCTGGTACTTTCTCAGCAGATTTTAGTTTTTAGGGTCTCTTTTAAATAACCTCTGAGATGTTTGGAGTTTTTTCTTATCAGATCATTAGATATACTCTAAAAAAAGTTGATGTTATGTTAGAGGAAAAAGTGTTTATTTACTTCCTTGGAACTCTTCTGTCCAAACACTACTCATGTATTACTAACATTACTAAGCCCATGTTCAGTTCAGTTCAGTTGCTCGGTCGTGTCCGACTCTTTGCAACCCCATGGACTGCAGCAGGCCAGGCTTCCCTGTCCATCACCAACTCCTGGAGCTTACTCAAACTCTTGTTCATGGAGTTGGTGATGCCATCCAACCATCTCATCCTCTGTCGTCCCCTTTTCCTCCCACCTTCGATCTTTTCCAGCATCAGGGTCTTTTCTAACGAGTCAGTTCTTCGCATCAGTTAGCCTAAGTATTGGCGTTTCAGCTTCAGCATAAGTCCTTCCAGTGAATAATCAGGACTGATTTCCTTCAGGATTGACTAACTGGATCTCCTTGCTGTCCAAGGGAATGTACTTAGTTGTAAAAATATGAGGACTGTTTCAAGAACATTCAAAGCCATGTGATCTATTGACTCTGATTTAAGATAAGCAGAGTAAATAAATCCTCATCCCCAAAGGGCTGACACTTCTATTTTTCTCTGTCGTTTAAAGGTCTGGAAGCAAGATGTTCAAAGCTTGAGATTTTACAACCTTAAACTGAAAGAATGTTACATTGGGTCACACCAGCCATGATTCATTCAGCCTGTTACAGAGCACTCTAGGGAGAATACGGTTGTCCTTGAAAATCACAGCCTCAGAAGGCAAGGTGCTATGCTGGTTATGAACTAATAACAGAGCCCTGACTACAAGTTAGTTTATTTATGTGAAAGAATTCAGGAGGTAGAATTTTGCTGGCTTTGGTTCAGGGGCACAAAGATGGACATCTTTGCATACTTTCAGCTGGTGTTCACTGTTTCCCTGGGTTTTGTTTTATCTCTCAAGATGGTAACCACAATACCTGTTTTCCAGGCAGCATGTAGAAGAGGAGGACGAGGGGGAAAGGCTGATTCAGCAACTTCCAGATATATCTCTGGTTACTCCCATCTGCAAAGGAGTCTAGGAAATGTAATTTTTCAGCCATTCCCGTTTCCCAAAGTTGTTAATGAGGAAGAAGGCAACAAGTACTGGATAAGATAGGCAACTAGCCGTCTCTACTACAGGATTAATTACTCCCCCCAATACACATACATACAAACGAGAAAATCCCTCTGTCCCCAGCAGCACACATGTATCTGTTACCTGTGAATCTATCTGAAGTTTCCCTTCACCAACCTTTGATAGGTTATACTGTCTCTCTGAGTTTTTAGTGCTAGTGTAAGTCCTATGGTTTTAATTCTTTGGAAGCAGGATTATGTGATAGAAAGAGCACCAGACTTGCAATTGGAGAACCTGACCTGTAGTCCTGTCACCACTGGTGTTTTGACATTTGACATCTGAACTTTCATTATCATTTGGATAATGGAAATAAAATACCCTCTGTAGCTGTGTTTTACAGGCTTCTTAGAGGATCCAGTGAACACTTTTTTAATGTCTATAAAAATGTGTGGCGAATAGTAAAGCCTTACACAAGTAAATATCTGGTATCCAGGTGGCACAGTGGTAAAGAATCCACCTGACAATGTAGGAGACGGAGAGACATGGGTTCAAACCCTGGGTCAGGAAGATCCCTTGGAGGAGGAAATAGCAACCCACTCCAGTATTCTTGCCTTGGAAATCCCATGGACAGAGGAACCTGGTGAACTACAGTCCATGGGTCACAAAAGAGTCAGACATGACTAAGCACGCATACACCCATTGTTACAGTGATGATGATGTTCAAAACCAAACGCTCATCTTCCCAACAAAAGATGTTGCTTCTAACTTTTCTCTCGTGGCAAGTCAGAAAGTCTGGAAACCTGTCTTCCTCAAAGCTGCATCTGCCTCCCACCCCACATCTCTGTGGTCATAGTAGTCTTGAATGTTATTCTCGTACTATTTCTCCACGTCTACCATCTCTGCCTTCCTCACTGCCACCCCTTGTTGTTCAGGGCCTTGTTCTCGCTTGGCTGTTGGAATAGCTCTCTGAGTCAACTCTAGTCCCTACAGCTCTACATATTTCCGTAGAGCCCTTGTTTTTATTGTTAATGAACAGAATGTACCAGGGGACTGTACCATGGGAGAAATAGCTAGTAAATTATTTTTCTACTCTTGAGACATTAGATTGTTTATATTTTCAGTTTTTTTTATTATGGTAATAGATGTTTTATGCAAATGTGTGGATTGTTTTATTTCACTGGTAGGCCTGCTGATCATATACATGTTCATAATTCATATATATATATGAATATGTATATGGCTTATAATTACCTATTTTATTAAAAGCAAATTTCTCTAACATGAGTTATTAAGTTAATGGGTGGTTCTTTGAGACTTCTACTTCATTTTCCCAGTTGTGTCCCAAAGGGTAGTTCTAATTTATATGTCACAAACAACAGGTCCTATCATGAATGTATTGTAGCTTTTCAGGGTCTAGCAAAATTTTAGAAATATATAATTAAAACTGTGGCTTGTCTGGTTTCATACACAAGGAATCCAGGCATTCCCAGTCCAGGAAGACTTGGTACAATGCAGTGTAGGTAACCCTGTACTTTTATAGGCTATACATTTATACGTTGGCATGGGTTAAGACCTTTTTAAAAAAATTCCTGGTTACGGCCTGTTTTCCTTAGCAGGGCTCTTCAGTACATAAAGGTCACTTAAAGATAAATTTGGGGCTTCTTTTACATAGAGACCTAGAGTGTAAGTATATTAACAGATCAGGTAACTGGAAACAGGGTTTTGCTGATTGTACTAGAGAATCAAAAATACATGTTTTACGGATCTGAGTATGAATCATTTTTTTAACTCCCCCCCTCCTCCAGATTTTCATCTTAAGATATCTTTAAAGAGAAACTTACTTGTTCTTTTATTTAACACATATCGATCTTTACTGGGATTAACATTCTGTGATTGAAATTTATGGACGTCCTCAGTAAATCAGGGTTAGTTTATGCATATTCCCCTGTACAGATTATAGATGCAGTTAAAATCAAGGATTACCACTGATATCCACCCTAGCACATCTCTTATCTTTATAAATAGTGTAATAAAATAATCCCCTCTCCTTGCCTGCACCCCCCCCCCATCAACTGCTGTATGAGTTCAGTAGTCTCTTTGGCATAAACCTGTGCTATATCAAGTAGAATTGTTGCTGACTCCAGCAACTCTAGTTGCACAAGAGTAATTCCCATCAGTATTTCTTACATAATTCTCTAGGAAATAATATTTTCAAAAAATTGTATCTTTTAAAATGTATGACATACTTGGAAAGTCTTTAAAAAAAATACTTTTGACATTGAAAATTGTAAATATTTTCCAACATCTACAATTTAATATTTGAGAAAAGTCACTGAAAGATTATGGCTCTTTGGGCCCAAATATTTATGTAAACAGTAAGAAGTGAAGTGTAAATGCAGTGCAATTACACCAAAATATTTGCCATAGTAGAAACAATATTAGCTGTTTATGCTTCATATTATATTAAATAACTTTTTAGTTATCTATGTATATCTCTTATTTCTCTCCGTAGGTAAACATGTCAAACCTTTTACACCAGAGAAAGCAAAAGAAATCATAATGTGTTTACAACAACCTGCAGTCTTCTATAACATGGTTTTTGATTGGCCGGCACAACAGTGGACTGCGAAATACCTTTCTGAGGTCCTTCATGGCAAGCAGATACGATTTAGGATGGGAGTGAAAAGCACAGACACAGGTAGGACTACCAGGAATCATCATCGTAATGTCTCTTCATAACATTCCCATGTCTTAGCCATGGTTTCTTTATCTCTGGAGAATCCTTTATTTCTAATCCTCTTTTTGACCATTTGCAGATGGGGAAACTTTATTAGAAGTTTAAGATTTCTTTTAGGCTAAATAACCTGTAATTTATAACCCCATGTAAAATGTATTTGTTTGTATTATCATAGTTCATTGATCATGGTAGACACTTAATACATATTTGTTAATGTGCTATTACTTACTTGACTGAAAGAGACCAATACTAATCTAACAGTCCTCTCCATTTTTGTCTCATGTAGAATGTGTCCTTTCATTTGTAACTTCAGTCACTATATTTAGTGCTTAGTCTTGGTGTAATTTTATCTCTGCTTTATCAGCTGCCTGACCTCTGTTGTGTTGCATAAATGTGAAACATATGTGAAGCTGTTTTTTTTCATCCTCTTAAGCAACTAGATTTTGCCAGCTCTTTTTTCCCCTGAAGACTTGTAACTGACTTTTTTGCCTTACAGAGAAAGCAATTACTATTACTCTAAAAATAGTTAATTTAAAGGAAAAAAAAAAAACCCAGTTTAGATTAGAAATGTTTCTAATCTAAAGAAGTCCATGATCATGGTCTGGCTTCAGAATATGTGTTTATCTTCTATTTAAATATGGACAGATTTGGTGGTCTAGAAATTCATAGTGTTTTAAGCATTGCTGTGAAGTGGCTCTGTGAAGATATTAAGGATATCTATTAATAACTCCAAAGGAACTAAAAAATTACTCAGTTTCTCTTACAGCTTCTCTAAGCTTCTTTCTCTCATGTATATCTCATAAAATTACTGGGTTTTTAGTGTCTGGGACCCCTTTATACTTCAGTGACAGGTAGAGCAGTATTAACATAAACTCTTTGGCACCTCATTATGGTTTATTATATTTTTAAATTAAATGGTAAACCAGCAGCAGCCATGTAAAAATCAGCTTGTGCTCTTGTTTTCTTGATTTTAGTCACATAAACCTTCCACTCACTGAAGTTTCTATTAAACAGTAATTTGAAGAAAAATAGAAATTATAATTTTTTTCACCTCCTGGTTAGACTCCAAATACTACTACTAATAGCTATTGACAACTATCATGTCAGACACTATTCTGAGTGCTTTATACATATTAACTCTTTTAATCTTCTTCAAGCCCACTTGGAATGGAACTATTGTTATCCTGTTTTACAGAAGAACTAAGTCATTTGACATTCTAAAGTTAGTACTCATTGCAGAAAAGAAAAAGGGAAGCAGAAAGTCTCTTAGAAAGATAATCTGTTCTTTTTTAAAATTTGGACAAAATTCATGTAAAATCCACCACTTAAAAGTACACAGTTCAGTGCTTTTAGCATCTTCATAATTTTGTGCAACCACCACCGCTATCTAACTCCAGAACGTTTTCATCACATCAAAGAAATCTGATTCCCACTGGTGGTCACTCCCCATTCGCACCCTTCTCCACCCCCGGCAACCACTAATCTACTTTCCTGTTTTTATAGATTTGCCTATTCTGGACATAGTATAAAAATGGAATCATATGCTTGTGGCCTTTTGTGTCTAGCTTGTCTTCATGTAGCGTGTTTTTAAAATTTACCCATGTTGTAGCATGTATTTGTATTTTCTTTTTATTGCTGAATAATATTCCATTATGGATAAACAAATTGTTGATCCGTTCATCAACTGTTGAATGTTTGGTTTATTCATGTTTTGACTGCTATGAATAATGCTACTATGAACATTTACAAGTTTTTGTGTGGACATATGTTTTCACTTCTCTTGGGTTAAACCTAGAAGTGTAATTGCTGAGTCATACAGCAACTATGTTCAACTTTTGAGAAACTGCCAAACTGTTTTCCAAAACAGCTGAACCATTTTACATTCCCACCCCAGTGTGTGAAGGGTCTAGTTTCTCTCCATCCTTGCCAATACTTACTTCATTTTTCATTCTGGCTATCCTAGTGTGTGTAAAGTTTTATCTCATTGTAGCTTGATGCATTTTCCTAATGACTAACGTTGTTGAGCATCTTCCTGTGGTCTTATTGACCATTTGTATATCTAATTTGGGGAAATGGCTATTCAAGTCTTTTGCTTGCTTTCTAAATGAGATGGTTTTGTTTTTATGTGGTTTTGTTTGCTTTGTCTTTTTGCTGTTCAATGGCAAAAGAGACCTTCGTATATTCTGAATACTAACTCTTTATCAGCTATATGACATGCAAATATTTTCTCATGTGGGTTAATAATTTGTTCTTTTTATTTCTTTGCATATAAATATACTACTTCCACAAGCACTTTTGGGTAGTGTTGTAAGAGAGCTGATTCAAGTCGGCTCGTGTGGGTTCAAATTTTGGCTTACTCTGTGATTTGAGCAAGTCACTTAACTTTTCTGTATCTTAGAAATCTTTTCAAAATTAAATATGTTCATATTCATTAAACATTAGGAATAGTGTCTGGCACATAGTAAATGCTCAACAAATGTTATTTAAAAATAGAAATAATTTAAAAATAAAAAATATACCTTCCTCATTTTAGAGAGCACTGGGAAAATGGGAAGACCCAAAGAAAATTAAAAACACTTACTCCTTTTACCAAGAGGCAATCACTGATTACATTGTGATGTATGTTCATGCAAGCCTTTTTATATTTTAAAAATAAAGTTGTATAAATTTTAACAACAATTTTTTTTCTTAACATATTCTGAGTAGCTTCTTTTGACATTAAATATGACTTGTAAATGGCTACCTAATACTCCAGTGTATGCTAGTATCATTATTGTTGTTGTTGTTTAGTTGCTAAGTTGTGTTCGACTCTGTTGCAACCCCAGGGAGTGTAGCCTGCCAGGCTCTTCCTTCCATGGGACTTCCAAGGCAAGAATACTGGGGTGGGTTGCCATTTCCTCCTCCAGGGGATCTTCCTGACCCAGGGATCAAACCCATATCTCTTTGTCTCCTGCATTGGCAGGTGGATTCTTTACCATGAGTGACCAGGGAAACTCTGATAGTATCAAAGTTTTAATTTAGTTTTAAAATTCTAATTTGATAAGATTGCTTAGAGGTTTTAATTTATAAATAAGACTGTAATGAACATGTTTGTAAGTAAAACTTGCCCAAATTTCTGATTATTTTCCTAGAATGACTGGGCCAAAGAGTATGAGCATTATCACCAGGAGCAGCACTATCCATGGAGCTGCTTATACCAGAAACCTCTGAGTCATGCTGATGGCCTCTCTAAGTGGTGTCTGGTGACTCAGTGACTTACATCTTAAGTATCCAGCATCTACCTGCTTCTCACTCCATGACCATCCTCCAGTTGGGATTACCCTGCTCTCTCTCTCACCTTCATGATTGCAGTAGCCTCATGCCTAGTCCCTCTTCACCTGCTGTCCTCTTACCCCAGCCATTCCTCATAATGAAACCAGAGACAGTTTTTTAAAAAAGAAAAATCTCATCTTCTTTATCTGTTTAGAACCCTTAGATAGCGTCCCATTATCCTTAGGCTAAAGACCAACATTTTTGTTCAGTTCAGTTCAGTCGTTCAGTCGTGTCCGACTCTTTGCAACCCATGAACCACAGCACGGCAGGCCTCCCTGTCCATCACCAACTCCCGGAGTCCATGCAAACCCATGTCCATCAAGTTGGTGATGCCATCCAGCCATCTCATCCTCTGTCGTCCCCTTCTCCTCCTGCCTCCAATCCTTCCCTGCATCAGGGTCTTTTCCAATGAGTCAACTCTTCACGAGGTGGCCAAAGTATTGGAGTTTTCAGCTTCAACATCAGTCCTTCCAATGAACACCCAGGACTGATCTACTTTAGGATGGAATGGTTGGATCTTCTTGCAGTCCAAGGGACTCTCAAGTGTCTTCTCCAACATCATGGTTCAAAAGCATCAATTCTTCAGTGCTCAGCTTTCTTCACCGTCCAACTCTCACATGCATACATGACTACTGGAAAAACTATAGCCTTAACAAGATGGACCTTTGTTGACAAAGTAATGTCTCTGCTTTTCAATATGCTATCTAGGTTGGTCATAACTTTCCTTCCAAGGAATAAGCGTCTTTTAATTTCATGGCTGCACTCACCATCTGCAGTGATTTTGGAGCCCAAAAAAAGTCTGTCATTGTTTCCATTGTTTTCCCATCTATTTGCCATGAAGTGATGGGACTGTGTGCCATGATCTTAGTTTTCTGAATGTTGAGTTTTAGCCAACTTTTTCACTCTCCTCTTTCACTTTCATCAAGAGGCTCTTTAGTTCTTCTTCACTTTCTGCCATAAGGGTGGTGCCATCTGCTTATCTGAGGTTATTGGTATTTCTCCTGGCAATCTTGATTCCAGCCTATGCTTCATCCAGCCCAGCATTTCTCATGATGTACTCTGCATATAAGTTAAATAAGCAGGGTGACAATATACAGCCTTGATGTACTCATTCCCTGATTTGGAACCAGTCTGTTGTTCCATGTCTAATTTTAACTGTTGCTTCTTGACCTGAATACAGATTTCTCAGGAGGCAGGTCAAATGATCTGGTATTCCCATCTCTTTAAGAATTTTCCAGAGTTTGTTGTAATCCACACAGTCAAAGGCTTTGGCATAGTCAATAAAGCAGAAGTAAATGTTTTTCTGGAACTCTCTTGCTTTTTCGATGATCCAACGAATGTTGGCAATTTGATCTCTGGTTCGTCTGCCTTTTCTAAAACCAGCTTGAACATCTGGAAGTTCATGATTCACGTACTGTTGAAACCTGGCTTGGAGAATTTTGAGCATTACTTCACTAGCATATGAGATGAGTGCAGTTGTGCAGTAGCTTGAGCATTCTTTGGCATCGCCTTTCTTTAGGATTGGAATGAAAACTGACCTTTTCCAGTCCTGTGGCCACTGCTGAGTTTTCCAAATTTGCTGGCAAATTGAATGCAGCACTTTTCACTTTTAGTTAACAGTGTACTCACTTTAAACAAGGCATGTTGCCTGCCCTCAAGCCATCAATCACTACAGCTACCTCCCCCTCCATTGTGGTGCTCCCTGAGGGGCATTAACTGGAGCCTGTTATACAGAGTGAAGTAAGCCAGAAGGAAAAACAACAATACAGTATACTAACGCATATATATGGAATTTAGAAAGATGGTAACGATAACCCTGTATGAGAGACAGCAAAAGACATGCAGATGTATAGAACAGTCTTTTGGACTCCGTGGGAGAGGACGAGGGTGGGATGACATGGGAGAACAGCATTGAAACATGCAAACTATCATATGTGAAATGAATCACCAACTCAGGTTTGATGCATGATACAGGGTGATCAAGGCTGGTGCACCGGGATGACCCAGAGGGATAGAATTGGGAGGGAGGTGGGAGAGGGGTTATGGAAGGGGAACACATGTATACTCATGGTGGATTCATGTCCATGTATGGCAAAACCAACACAATAATGTAAAGAAAAAAGTCTTTCCTGAATTTGTTACAATATCAAAAAAATAAATAAATAAATAAAATAAAGAAGGAAAAGTTAGTTATCTTAAAAAAAAAAAAAAGAATGGAACAAGCCAGATCCTGGTTCCAGATAGTTAAGATACATATCAAATAAATCTTTTCTGTAATTAGCTATAATCTTTTGAATGTTTAACCTTTTTCCCCCTCCCCCCATGAAAATTCCTATATATCCTAGCTCCTCCCTTACCTCTTTGAAACAGTTCCTCAGAGCTATTTTAGCAACTGTCTCCTTGGCTGTATTTCTCAGTAAGATCCTCCAAATAAAACATAACTCACAACTTTTAGGTCATATGGTTTTTTTCTCCTTCAGTGAACAAGATTTTTAAAAAATATTTATTTAGCTTCACTGGTTTTTACTTGTGTCATGCAAGATTTTTAGTTGCAGCACGTGACCCTGCATTGGGGTCATGGAGTCTTAGTCACTGACTTATCAGGGAAGTCCCCAGTCAAAAGGATTTAAATGAAAATTCGTGAAGTACTATGAATTACATAATTTGAAAGAATCTACCATGTAATAGTACTGTACCATCCTACACAGGAACATGAAATCTTTGCTTATCAAGTTTTTTTTTTAACCTCAGTAAAAAGATGTGGGTTAAAAAACAGTTTTCTTAGAAGTCTACAAATTCCTTAAAATATTATAAATTTTTTATAGCTGTTAGGAAGGAAATATTTTTGCCTATTCTGTTTTTCTGATTGCTACACAAATAAATGCCATTCATTTTTTGTATGTTTACATTTTTTATCTTTAATAGTGTACATATTTTTTATCTTAATAGTGTACATAGTTTTTTAGTTTATTCTTGTGGGCTTTTTAGGAAGACAAGTATTTGATCTTACAAGCAATAACTTTTTTACCTTTTTGTTGAGCATATTTATTTCTGTTTTGGGCCTTGGTTAGAATTTTTCTAGAATGCTTGAAATAATAGTGTTGACAGCTAGCATATTTGATTGTAATGTATCTCAGTTTATTTTAGGAAGCAGATTGTGACGTCACATCACTCTTTGAAGCCATTTTGGATTGAATTCATTTGCCAAAATATATTCTCAGTGACCACACTATAAGTCAGTTGGCAATAATTTGCCAAGCAGATGTATAAATAAGCCTAAACATTTGTAGATAGGGAGTAGAGTAACAATCAAAAGTCATACTCAGTACCCACATTCCAAGTGTTTCTTGCTTATGAGATGATGAAGTCTTAACAAAATGGAAAAATACTTGTCTCGATGCTGTGCACAAAAATACTTTAGGACTCCCTTTATAAGAATTAAAGCCTAACTCAATTTATATGCTATTTCCAAATCCTAAAAGCAGCTGAGCTGCTTCTTAACCTAAAATTTTGATAGTAAGTAGGATGAAAGTTTTGGCTGCCTGAAATATTAAAGAACAATAACAATCAAATAAGACAAGAACAATTCTTCTGCACAGAATAAACTAAGAAAAACAACTGTACTACCCAGAAAGAAATTGTCATGATAACAGAATGAAAACAGTTCCTTTGTTGCTGCTAATACCAGGAAGGAGTAAAAAGATTCTATTTTGAAATCACTATGAAAGTGAAAAAGTCTTATCATTTTTGTTCATTCCATTCATTGTAGTTTTCCCTGACATTAACAGTTCTCTGTGACTGTCTTTCCCTGTAACAGTTCTTTCCTTGACATTAACAGTGTAATTTTTGCATTTTTAGGTTTTCATTTTTTTTTTGAAATTTAAAGAAAAAATTTATTGAAGATCTGAAAAACAATTTCTAAAAGATTAACTTTTCCAGAAAACTGTAGCTACACAATGCATTGCATCTATCATGTCAAAACGTGCATTAGACACAAATACAAAAACCATGAAACAAGCCACCGTTCTTCAATCTGAGCAAAGATAAAATGCCTAAGAACAACATGGATGGATGACTCGCAAAGGACGGGCTCTTTACTTTAAGCACCATAAAAAAAAGGGGGAGCACAAATGGATGAGTGTGTTCAGTTATATACACTGAATTGAACCTTTGGCACTAGGAATCAGAGCATTCTGTCATATAGCATTAACATATAGCATTATAAAAGTGCGTAGTGTCAAAGGAATAGAAACCACCAGCGTTCAAAAGCAGCTTTGTCAACTAAGCAATAAAACACTCTACAGTATGTCTGTTGTCCATCACTGAATACACTGGCAGCAACTTTGAAATGAAAAAAAGGAAAGAAAAAGGAGCTGTAACTCCTTTTATTTTCTCTGTTTAAAATCAAACAGAAAACAAACATCATTTTGTTATACACGAACATTTCCAAAGTACATTGTTTGTACAAGAGAAGGACTAAGAAACAAAATGGTGTTTACAGAGATCAAACGTGGGTGGGTGCACGCGCCTCACACGGCCTTCCGATGGTACTCAGGGGGAGCCACTTGGGAGCCACTTCATAATCACTGGCACTAAACAAAGTTGCAGAGTTCTTTGCCAGGTATTTTAGGAAGTCGTGAAGATAATTCAGTAATAAAGCAAGGCTCTTCTCATCCAGAGGTGTATAGGCCAACATTGCTCCAGTTCGTACAAACAGTCTCAGGAGATGTGGCGCCCCATACACCTGGGACATGGGTGCATCAGGGTGGTCCGCAAGGATCTCGGCATACTGCGGCCTCTCAAATTTGTAGAGCAGTTGAGTGCCCAGCATCATGTTGAAGTACTCCTTTATCCCGGCCACAACCTCATTGACTGCATACTCCTTATTATCCGTGTTTCCTCGAGATTTCTTATAATTTGCATAATCCTCTAGAATGGAATCCACATTCTTCTTTGCAGGAAGATAAAAAAGCTGTTTTTGCCGGGTAATTAAGTCCCAGTCATCTACAAGCCATGGTTTCAGTTCTTCAGGAATCTTGACTTTAACTTCAACTCTACTCATAAATGTTTCCTCATTTTCAATGGTAGGATCTACTGGAGCTCTTTTTTTGCGAGGAGGCTGAGGTGTCTCGCTGGTGCTGCCACCATCTCCATTTCCAGGTGTCTTCTGTTTGTTCTTTTTTGTTTTCACTTCAATGTTTTTCTGCTGTAACCCAGCAGTCTTCTTTCCAGGGGCAGCCCCTCGCATCTTTCCCTCTGCATACTGCTCCTGATTGGCTTTTCCAAGTTCTCTTTGTTTCTGCAAATTGGTATCCACATACTTGAGTACTCTGCTTTCTGGAACCCATTCATCCCAATTTTTATTCCAACCACTGTAATGGATGAAGTATTTCACTTGTTTATCCTTTATGGCAACTTTTACACACTTTGCTTCATAAAGAAGAGGCCCATGAAAGCACAGCACTCTCACCCTCCTGGAATTTAGGCTTTGGGTCCTGCTTCGGCGCCATTTATAAAAGATTCACCGCCGCCACCTCCTCCTTCTCCCACCACCCATGACTACCGCCCCCTACTCTCTACCCCACCCAGCTCCGCGTCAGACGCGCCGTCAGGCACCGCCAACTCTACATCCTGGTCCCGATTTCGGTTTTCATTTTTTTAAGTACAGAACTTGCTGTGACAAAATGATGAGGCTGCAATACAAATGTGCATATGAAAACTGGTCATAACTGAAAAGTCCTCCTCAGTCTACCCCAGAGGCAGGTGGCTCAAGTAATGGCTTTGGTATTCAGTTGGATTTGTTGGACTGAGTTCGGTGAAGTGAAAACTCACAAGACAATGGAAGGTCTTCAGGTTCACATTGGAGCTTAATGAAATGATTTAGAAATGATTCCAGCACCATGTTTGTTTAAAAATAAAAAAGTGTTTTCCAATGTTGTTATGGTAAATTCTTGACGATGATGTTGATGATTAAGAGCTCATATATATTGATGGGTTACTGTGTACCAGCCACTGTTCTAAATGTTCCTCAAAAATGATCAAATTTAGACAGTTCTTAAATATGAAGGTTTCTACGTTTTAGATAAATGTTCTCTAGTAAAGTTTTCCTGCTTCTCAAAGTCAAGTGACAAATTGATGAAATAGATGAATTAGGGGTGACACACACCCTCCCCTCTATTATTTCTTTGCAATTCTGAGGTTTTAGGATAAAGAAATGAGGAAAGGTGATTGAGATAATCCTGAACCATTTGGGAGGAAATGGAAGGAAAAGATAAAAGCTCTTTGAATACCCTTTTCTTCCTAGTACTAATTCAGCTAGTTTTTAGGTGCCCCAAGTCATGGGATGACAAAGAGTCAGATGTGACTTAGCAACTAAACAAGTAAATATATAAATAAATAGTAGGAAATTACTAGTAATTGTGCCTATAGCAACCTACTCTAGTATTCTTGCCTGAAAAATCCCTTTGACAGAGGAACCTGGTGGGCTAGTCCGTGGGATTGCAAAGTTGGAAATGACTGAGCAGCTAAGCACAGCAGAGTACTAGTAATAGTGCCTAGCTTTTACTGAGTATCTGCCATGTGTCAAGCACTGTGCTGATTGAATTACATATGTTAGGTCTACATTCCCTCTTGAAAGGATTTCATGTTTTGCAAAAAAAAGATCGTCATCAGATTACTTGAATATTAACATTCCAATGTACATTCAGAGTATTCTGCTAACTGCAAAAGAGAAATTATTTCATCACTGTTTAGAATAATAATTCTTATATAAAACAGTTCTACCTGTGGGAACAAACCACTCTGGACAGACAGCAGACTTTCCTTCAAGCATTCCCGATCAACCCTCATCTCAGGTCTTTGCCTTTTCATAGGTTGTCTGTGGCACAGAATTTTGCATCTAATTATATGATGCCTCACATTCCCTGTTATTCTGGTTAAAGTTTTCTTTTTGTCTAAATATATTCTAAATTCAAGAGTATTATCCATTTCTTTTATGTTCCTGGAAACCTGAACACAATACTAGTTACAAAGTACTTAATAAATGACTCTGAAATAAATGAGTTAATGAATAAATAAACAGACTTTAAATTGCTATTCTCCACTTAATGGACAGATTCTAAGGAGCTCTATATGATAAATGTATAGTATAAAGTCAAAAGTTTTCAAAAGACAGTGTTGCCATTTTTTTTTTTTTTTAATTTGCAGAAGTAGTTCTCAAACTTTTTAGACTCAGGATTCCTTTATACTTAAAAATAATTGAAGGGACTTTCCAGTAACTCAAATTCTATGCTCCCAATGCAGGGGGCCCGGGTTCCATTCCTGGTCAGGGAACTAGATCCCACATGCCACAACTAAGACCCAGTGCAGCCAAATTAAATAAATAAATAAACAATTGAGTACCCCAGTGAGAGAGCTTTGGTTGATGTAGGTTATATCTAGTGATACTTACCATTCAGTTCAGTTCATTTGCTCAGTTGTATCCTGCTCTGCGGCCCCATGGACTTGCAGCACGCCAGGCCTCCCTGTACATCACCAACTCCCGGAGTTTACTCAAACTCATGTGGATTGAGTCGGTGATGCCATCCAACCATCTCATCCTCTGTTGTCCCCTTCTTCTCTCGCTTTCAATCTTTCTTAGCATCAGGGTCTATTACTAATTAAAACCAAGATATGTCTACTTAAAGAAAAATGCTCAACCTAATAGCTGTGAGTTTAAGTTTTATTTGAGGTCTTAATTTCTTAATAGCTCAGTTGTTAAAGAATCCAACTGCAATGAAGGAGACCCCGATTCGATTCCTGGGTCAGGAACATCACTGGAGAGGGAAAGGCTACTCACTCCAGTATTCCAGCCTGGAGAATTCCATGGACTGGACAAGACTGAGCAACTTTCCCTTTCACTTTCTTTCAATGAGAACTTCAGCACAGGAGAGAGCCTCTTAGGAGCTCTAAGAAAACTGCTCCAAAGGGAAGGGAAGAAGCCTATATATATATGAATTTGGGCTCGGGAACATGTGGAGTCAAGCAGACATCTTGGTAGTCACAAATAACTAACATCTAAAGTTAATGATGTTAGTGCTTTTCTTTAGGAAGATGCAAGAATCTGGTCGTTGAAGTTGTTCCCAAGATATACATCTAACTATCCAAGAGGCCTGCTCGTCCAAAGCACAGAGCAAACTCTGTTATGGTCTTAATTTCTTCTATCTGAACCACAAAGTGCTTCATCCTTTTATGATCTTGGTTTTCTCTGAGAGTGCACTGTTGGTCAGTGACTGCAGTGGGTTACCACTTAATCCTTGTAGAGCTGATTGGTGAGCAGTTCTCTTTGTTCTTCTTTGTTTCCAGACATTTTATAAAGTATTCCTCTGGATCACTGCATCAGGCTAGAGAAACAGTAGTCTTTAATCTTAAGATTAAATTTGTGTTTTTTTACTTTTAAATTTAATCATGAATATTGTTAAGTGTTATAGATGGTTCTAATTATTTAGCAAGTACATAATTAATTTCTAATTGATGTTAAATAGTAATGTCTTGGTCGAAATGATCTTCATTTGAAAAAACAACAATATTTGGAAACTGTTCTGTATGCATTTAAAGTTGGGTCCTCTTCCATTGCAGCTCCTCAGTTTGAAACCACATGCAGTTACGTAGAAGCTACACTTGAAGAGTTTCTGACCTGGAACTGTGACCAGTCTAGTATTTCCGGGGCATTTAGAGACTATGATCATTCCAAATTCTGGGCTTATGCTGACTATAAATATTTTGTCAGTTTATTTGAAGACAAGACAGATATTTTCCAGGTAAGTCAGTACGTTTCTTTTAGCCATGGTAAAATTTGTTCTTGAGAAAAGTTCACAAATTAGGATCTTCAAGGTACCGTTTTCCTCACTGTCTTTTTCTCTCAGAAGTCACTGTGAGTCTTGTGTATTCTGTCCACTCACTCAAAGGAAGTGTAATGTTTGGCCCACAAAGGTGAACGAACAGCCTTCTTACTGTTTTCCTAGTTGCCAGACTTGCTGCATACTCTCTGCTTTGCCTTTTAAACAGCACCTGAATCACTTTGGAGTATATCAGAAACATAGATTGTGTATACAACTTCATGTCCTCCTGACCTTCATCTAAGTTCTTACTCTGTCAGGCAGGCAGATGGAGGTACAAAGCTGGTTACATGAGGAAGCATTCAAGCATTTCTAGGATCCTAGAAACCCTCCTAGCTGCTGCGGCCTGCTCTCATTGTTCGGTTGTTGGGGGTTTGGGGGGTGTTTAATGCCGGTTTATGGCCTGAGGCAGGAAGTGCTGGGCTCCCAGAGATTGACTGTGGAAGTCCTACAGAAGTGTGCAGGCACTTGCAGGAGTAAGAATGTGGAAGTCCTTTGCTGTGTGTTGACATAACCGACAGCAGTTTGCATGCTACAGTATCCTCTTTTCAAAAAGCTGTCTACCTCAAACTGCCAGTTCATTTTGTGGGGTGATTTTGCAAACTCCTTACTCTAGTCTCTGAGTGTCTTAAGCACCTGGGCCAGGAATGGGAGTCATCCCAGGAAGCTGTTTGAATGACTCTGCCTTGCCCACCATCAGGTCGAGGTTCTAGAGTCCTTCCTCCTGCCCTTACGGGATGTATTTTGCCATCACAACAGGCTGTTTACCCCTCCCCATCCCCACTCCTCTCCTCCTGCCTGTCACTACCGCACACCCTCTGGACTCTCCTCTCATACAGACTGATAATCCTTGGACTCTTGAGTCATTTTCCGTTGAGCTTACGTTTTTCTGTTTCACCTTGAATCAAAGTTTGGATGCTGGTGTTTTCACAGTTATTATAATACAGCAATCAATAATACTTTGTATCTTTCCTTTATTAACATTTAAAATGTTTACTTATAATAAGTTATCCTTTTTGTAAAAGAAAGGAAAACATATCACTTGGCTCATAATTGTTAGCTGAGGATACTTTTTTTTTCTCACAACCATGAAAAAAATGCATCAGTTTTGAAAACATTCAGTAGATGCTTTCTTAATCTAGTCTATATCAATGTACTATTTACTCATTTTTAAATGATAATTTTGAGGTAATATTTTAGTAACCTTAATTGTGATTACTCTATGGAACTTTAATCATAGACCTTTCAGAAATCATAGTTAACTTTTAGAGTATTTTATTATATTTCTTATACTCTAATCCACCCTACATATTAGACTAGTATTCTTTTTTAATTTATTATTTATTTTTGGCTGTGCTGGGTCTTCGTTGCTTTGCATGGGCTTTCTCTAGTTATAGTGAGCGTGGGCTACTCTTTGTGCAGTGTTCGGGCTTCTCATTGTGGTGGCTTCTCTTGTTGTAGCACGTAGGCTCTAGATGTGTGGGCTTCAGTAGTTACAGCACTCAGGTTCAGTAGTTATGGCTTGCAGGTTCTATAGCGCTGACTCAGTAGTTGTGGCTTACAAGTTTAGCAGCTTCAGAGCAGGTGGGATCTTCCAGAATCAGTGATCGAACCCATGTCCCCTGCATTGGGAGGTGGTTCTTATCTGTTGTGCCACTGGAAAAGTCCGAGACTAGTATTTTATTATTCTATATTTCAGATAAAACATTATAATATTTATCAATACTTGGTCGATTTCATTCCAATCCCAAAGAAGTTCAGTGCCAAAGAATGTTCAAACTACTGCACAATTGCACTCATCTCACATGCTAGCAAAGTAATGCTCAAACTTCTCCAAGCTAGGCTTCAGCAGTACGTGAACCAAGAACTTCTAGATGTTCAAGCTGGATTTAGAAAAGGCAGAAGAACCAGAGATCAAATTGCCAACATCTGCTGGGTCATAGAAAAAGCAAGGGAATTCTAAAAAAAAATCTACTTCATTGACTATACTAAAGCCTTTGACTGTGTGGATCACAATAAACTGTGGAAAATTTTTAAACAGATAATACCAGACCACCTTACCTGCCTCCTGCAAAACCTGTGTGTAGGTCAAGAAGCAACAGTTAGAACCAGACCTAAAACAATAGACTGGTTCAAAATTGGGAAAGGAGAATATCAAGACTGTATACTGTCACCCTGCTTATTTAACTTCTATGCAGAGTACATCATGTGAAATGCCAGGCTGGATGAAGCACAAGCTAGAATCAAGATTGCCAGGAGAAATGTCAATAACCTCAGATATGCAGATGATAACACCCTTATGGCAGAAGTCGAAGAGGAATTAAAGAGCCTCTTGATGAAGGTGAAAGAAGAGTTTAAAAAGCTGGCTTAAAACTCAGCATTCAAAAAGCAAAGATCATGGCATCTGGTCCCATCACTTAATGGCAAATAGATGGGGAAACAGTGACAGACTGTTTGGGGGGGCTCCAAAATTACTGCAGATGGTGATTGCAGCCATGAAATTAAAAGATGCTTACTCCTTGGAAGGAAAGTTATGACCAACCTAGACAGCATATTAAAAAGCAGAGTCATTACTTTGCCAACAAAGTTCCATCTAGTCAAGGCTATGGTTTTTCCAGTAGTCACATATGGGTGTGAGAGCTGGACAATAAAAAAAGCTGAGCACTGAAGAATTGATGCTTTCAAACTGTGGTGCTGAAGAAGACTCTTGAGAGTCCCTTGGACTGCCAGGATATCAAACCGGTCAATCCTAAAGGAAATCAACCCTGAATATTTGGTTGGAGGAGTGATGCTGAAACTCCAATACTTTGGCCACCTGATGCAAAGAGCCGACTCATTAGCAAAGACCCTGATGCTAGGAAAGATTGAAGGCAGAAGGAGAAGGGGACAACAGAGGACAAGATGGTTGGATGACATTACCAACTTAATGGACATGAGTTTAAGCAGGCGTCAGGAGATGATGAAGAACAGGGAAGCCTGGCATGCTACATTCCATGGGGTGACAAAAAGTTGGTCATGACTGAGCAACTGAACAGCAACAGCAAAGTGCTTTATCTTCATAGTCCTCACAATAAACCTATGATTTAATAATATCCCTGTTTTAAGAAAAATGAGGCACCAAGAGGTTAAGTAAACCTTTTTTTGAAATTGTACAACTAAGAATAACCTAAGCAGTCTGCCCCCCCCCAGGCTTTAACTGCTGCTGTGTATGCCTGCAGAAGGCCCCGATACATTACTCCACAGCTAGGATGAAGGCTGTCTATCTGTGCTGAATCTCATCTCACTCTGCCTTGGGTGAAATCTCTAAACTGACCCCATCAGTTGTTCTGTCTCAGCCCAGGCATGGCAGCACTGTGCAGACATGTGTCCTTTCCTTAAGTGTGGGTATAAAAGACAGCCTTTTGGTAATGTGCTGGAATTCTATTTGAGCCCTTATAAAATCTGATATTTTTAGTTGAATGAGTTTTCTGTCAGCTCACATTACAGTGATTAATTCTCTGGATTAGAACAGGCAAATCTGCTATAAACAGCCAAGTCCATTAAGATTATATCATTTTTTTATCTCAGAGTTTTCTGAGCACAAAGTCTTGTTATATTTAAGATACCTAAGTTATTTTACTTTTACCACTATAATTCAATCACTAAATCTGACTGCTTTTGTTTCCGGCTTTCTTCCATCTGTTTTAAAATGGTGGGTAAACATTAAAACTGCTAAATTTTTAAATGCCTTTTTAAAATAAACTCATTGTATGTGAATATAAATGACATTTTAATGAAAATAATTATATTCTCCAATTTTTTAATGTTAGGAGAGTAGTGGCATTGTTTTACATTCTTGTAAGTCTTTTTAATGTCTGGCATGGCAACCAACTAGTCGGACACAACTAAGCCGAAGAGTTGGATAGAAGACAGCTGATTTTTTCTGTCTGCGTCATTCAGCCTGTTGTGATTTGTTGGTTTGTTTGAAGTGTATGAAGAATATCTGGTTTCACATACATATGCAGCTGAAAAAGAGAGGAGCATTTTGGCAACTTTTCTAGATAATTGTGGGGTTTTTTATTTATTATTTTTTAATTTAATTTTTTAATTTTCTTTACATTATCGTGTTGGTTTTGCCATACATGGACATGAATTTGCCATGGGTATACATGTGTTCCCCTTCCAGAACCCCCCTCCCACCTCCCTCCCAATTCCCTCTCTCTGGGTCATCCCGGTGCACCAGCCCTGAGCACCCTGTATCAAGCATCAAACCTGGGCTGGCGATTGATTTCACATATGATAATTTACATGTTTCAGTGCCGTTCTCCCATTATTATCCCATCCTTGCCCTCTCCCATAAAGTCCAAAAGACTATTCTGTACATCTGCGTTTCTTTTGCTGTCTCACATGCAGGGTTCTCGTTACCATCTTTCTAAATTCCATATATATGCGTTAGTATACTGTATTGTTGTTTTTCCTTCTGGCTTACTTCACTCTGGATAATAGGCTCCAGTTTCATCCACCTGAGTAGAACTGATTCAAATGTATTCTTTTTAATGGCTGAGTAATATTCCATTGTGTATATGTACCACAGCTTTCTTATCCATTCGTCAGTTGATGGGCATCTAGGTTGCTTCCATGTCCTGGCTATTGTAAACAATGTGGCGATGAACATTGGGGTACACATATTTCTTTCAATTCTGGTTTCCTCGGTGTGTATGCCCAGCAGTGGGATTGCTGGGTCATATGGCAGGTCTATTTCCAGTTTTTTAAGGAATCTCCACACTGTTCTCCATAGTGGTTGTACTAGTTTGCATTCCCACCAACAGTGTTGTGGGTTTTTTTTTAAAATCTCCACCAAATTTGAGTTGTTTCTACCTCTAACAAGTAGTCTCTTAAAGGTTCATTAGTTACAATAATCTGAGCCCATAATCAATGACCCTTCATAGTAAAATCCATTGGTCTATCTTGCATGGAATGAATCGTCAATAGTAGTGTACTACGTTATATAGATCTTCCAAATGTTGATGCATTTTTATATACTTCATTATTTTAAAAAGTGGCATTTGTAAATAGCATCACTGTTCTTATCAGAAAAGTCTTCTAAGTTTTAGGAAGCTTTCTAGCTCATGTGTTTCAAGATACAAGTTTCCAAGATCATTTTTACTCTGTTCAGAATATTTTCTAATTTCCCTTGTGATGTTTTTCTTTGACTTATGGATTACTTAGAATGTAATGTTTATTTTGCAAATATTTGGGGATTTCCAGCTGTCTTTCTGTTGCTCATTTCTAATTTAATTCCATTGTGTTCAGAGAACATACTTTGATGATTTCAGTCCTTTTAAATTTATTGCTTTATAGCCCAGAATATAGTCAGTCTTGATAAATGTCCCACGTGCACTTGATAGTAATCCATATTCTGCTGTTTTTATTTTATGAATGTCAATTAAGTTGATTGTTCATGTTTCCTGTATCCTTACTCATTCCCTGTATATTTGTTTTACCCATTATATAGATATAGATATTGAAATTTCTCAACTCTAGTTGTATACTTGTTTCTTTTTCATTTTAGGTTGGTCAGTTTTGTTTTGTGTATTTTGTAACTAGTTTAGGTTCATACACATTTAGGATTACTATTTCCTGTTAATGGATTGATATTTTATCAAAATGTAATGATCCTCTCTTTTCTGAGTTCTTCCTTTTTCTGATGTCTGAAATCTACTTTGTTTAATTTGCCTTTGGATGGTGTTAGTATGGAAAAGGGTTACTTGCACTATGATTGCATTTATATAAAATTGCGTGTGTGCTAAGTTGCTTCAGTCATGTCTGACTCTGAGACCCTATGAACTGTAGCCCTCCAAGCTCCTCTATCATGGGATTCTCCAGCAAGATTACTAGAGTGGGTTGCCATGCCCTTCTGCAGGGGATCCTCACGATCCAGGGATCAAACCCATATCTCTTAATCACATGCATTGGCAGGCAGGTTCTTTACAGTTTATAGTGACAGAAAATAGATCTAAGAAGAAGGGGTAGAGAGAGGTTACAGAAGGTTATAGGAAAACTTTTGGACGTAACCAAAATGTTTGTCATCCTGATTGTAGTGATTGTTTTTCAGGTATATATGTAGGTGAAAATTCATAAAAGTGTGCACTTTAAATATACACTGTTTATTGTACATCAGTTATACTTCACTAAGGCTGTTTAAAAAAATGCAGTGCTACTAGTACTCTTCAGTTCCACAGCTTGACAACAACACTTTTATCACCATTGTTTTTGTCCCTTCAATGCAGATGTCAACATAGTGAAATAAAAAAATAGCTCACAGATCACCTGAAATGGTCTCGGGGGTCCCCAAGAAGTCTGTGAACCATTTTAAGAATTTCTACATCATCCCTTCTGATATTATTCTCTATTCTTCTAGTTCTGACTCCTCCTCTAATTAATTCTAAAATAGTTTCTTATGAAAATATTGAAATCATATTCACAACCATTTCATGACTTGAAACTCAAAGTGAAAGTTGCTCAGTCGTGTCCAACTCTTTGCGGCCCCCATCGTCTATACAATCCATGGAATTCTCCAGGCCAGAATACTGGAGTGGGTAGCCTTTCCCTTCTCCAGGGGATCTTCCCAATCCAGGGATCGAACCCAGGTCTCCCGCATAGCAGCAAGAGCTGCTCTTTACCAGCTAAGCCACAAGGGAAGCAACTTTAAATTGTGTAAGGGAAATAGCATTTAAGACTCTCCCCAGTATAACTGACACAACCTGTCTCCTCTGCATCCCCTTGCAGTGCTGGACCACAAGTGTTCTCTCTTGTCTTCTGGCCTTTGCTCATGCTCTTCTCAATTTCTGCCTATTCATATTCAACTTCGTAGGGCCTGGCTCAGATTCACCTTTGGTTCAGAAGCCTTCTCAACCACTCGTACTTACATCCATCTGTCTCTTGCCTTCATCCCTGTATATTTTATTTGGATTGTTATTTAAATAGTGCATGACTTAGAATGCCTGTATCTTGTTCCCCTAACAGCATTGTAAACTCTTTGGAAACAGTATAATTTTTTATTCCTCCAGACTGCTAACATAGTGTTGAATATATAGTGAATATTTGAATGATTACATAAATATGTTTTTTTCCCTAGTCTTACCATTTTTTGTTTTGCTGTTTCTTTGGTCTTTAGGGCCCTTCACAGAATGTTTTAACTTAAACCCCAAGTTCACCCTCATCCAGTTTTCTGTGGCGTCTGGTTAATCAATTGTAGCATCTAGCATCTGTCAATCTTGATAAGAAATTCTTAGCTCTCTTCAGTCTTATAACTAGTTTTATAAGTGTTTACTTATAGCCTCTACTTATTCCATCCTAAATATATTTATATACTGATGAATACACTGGCAAAAATGTTGGTATTGTTGGAAAATATCCTATAGCCTTAAAGGTGGCCAAAAATTATGATTTTGACACTTAACTGACTCTCATTTGGCACATAAAATTGGTCTCATTTTTTTAGCTATACATCATATCATTGACTGATCTAAGCAATACACTTTTTGGAACATTTTATTCTCTACTTCGCAAGGAAGAGAAGGAATTTGTGACAGTAACATAAAATTTCTTTGACTCATTAGGTAAGAATGGCAGATGTTACATTTTATAACCATCTATAAGTATCACTGTAATTGAAGCTATTGTGGCCTTCCCCAGTGGCTCAGTGGTAAGGAATCCACTTGCCAGTGCAAGGGGCACTGGTTTGATCCCTGATCCGGGAAGATCTCCTGGAGAAGGAGATGGCACCCACTCCAGTATTCTTGCCTGGGAAATCCCATGGACAGAGGAGCATGGCAGGCTAGAGTCCATGGGCTTACAAAAAGCTGGACACAACTTAGTGACTGAACAACAACAATTGAAGCTATTAAGAATCAACATATAGCAAAAGGGATTTGCCCCAAGAATATTTCCCAGGTAGATTCCATTTTATGTTGTGATTCAGATTGACTGTGGAGAGTCAGGAGCTTTGTTAAGTCACTAGTACACAGAATCTCAAAATGCAGCACACAGAAGATTAGTTCTAGCCTATCATGGGCTTCATAACATAGTTAATGAGAGTATGTTGAAATTGAGCCAGGTGGTTTAGTAATGTTCAAAGGGGCTTGATGGTCAATGATGCTTTCTAATGAGGCAGATTGGATGTAAGAATTTGGGTATTTATCCAAGCCTATCTGTGGGTAGAGTTAACTACCTCTTTTCTGTTTATGTTATGTAAAGTAATTTTTTCAGGGAAAAAAGAGCCATAAGTACTTGCTAATTTATAGTGTTCAACTAAGGGCCTTCAGACAATAAAAAAGAATCTGCCTGCAATACAGGAGACCTGGGTTCGATCCCTGGATCAAGAACATCCCCAGAGAAGGGAATGGCTATACTCATTCCAGTATTCTTGCTTGGGAAACCCCCATGGAGAGAGGAGCATGAAAGGCTATAGTCCTTGGAATCTTAAAAGAGTGGGACATGACTTAGAGACTAAACAACAGCATAGTTAATAATACTGTATTGTGTAATTGAAATTTGCTAAGAAAGTGGAACTGAAATTGCCGGGAACCGTCAGGATGCCCCCTTGCTCGGACGACAAGGTCACGAGCCTAAGAAAGAAATTGCAAAGCTGACTTTCTTTATCGGGGCATCCTGGGCAATACCCACCCTGGTATTTTTCTTGGAAGTTCTGTCCATGCTCGGAACTTTGGCTCATCTCAGTAGGTCAGCCACAGTTGGAAAGAATTCGTCCTGAGATAATCCCCCCAGACCTTATCGACCAGAGGATCCGGGAAGGTGGATCACCTTCCCCGGGAGCTAAAGAGGAATGAAAGGGACATTTAAATAGGTTACTACTCCTCCTACTAATTACTGGGGAGTTTACCAAGAGTTCTCTGGGGGTCATGGCAAGGCCACCACCAGAAAGGCTTGTACTTGGGTCACCTTTCCACCTCCCACTCCCCTGACCACTCCACGGAGGAGGCTCGCTTCCTTGAAGAAATCAGGCTCGATTGAGACTTAGGAATGCTCATAATTGTGGCCAGCATAGTTGGAGATATTGATTGCTTTAGGATATGTAGACATAGGAATTCATTATAGTAGTTATAAGGTTAATAGGGTTTTATTGCTAAAGCAGTGCTGCTTGACTGTCTCTTAGTCCTCTTTCCTCTCTCTAAACTGTCTCTTTGTCCTCTTTCCTCTTCTCGTAAGAACTTGAGTAGGTTACTAGAATAAACAGTCTCAAGCTTAAGCCCTTCCCTCTAGCTTCTACAAAGTTGTACCTGATAAGAGTAATGTAACCTTTCTACTTAGGTTGATGTACTTATCTTGAATGAAGTATACTGAAGACATTCAAATGGTAAACATGCTATTGTTAAATCTAATTACATAAAAATCTGACTTCTGCAAAGGGAATGTTTCATGATAGTTTGGGGAATGAACTCGATAAGGTTGCTATGGGAGGTAGAAAACAAAAAATTATATAGAATGATAGGTGATGTAATGATGTAATGGGGATGTCTTTTGGCTATAAAAACTGTAAACCAACAACAATAAACAGAGAGACTGCTCCATCACCACACACCGACTCAGCTCAGTTCTTCTTCCGCCGACGCCACTCATCCCTCAAGACCCCCGGACCCCGCCGAGGCTGGACCCTGGCATGAAATGTTTTCACCAAAAAGAAAAAAAGAAAGTATCAGGTGAAGCCTGGCCAGTGAGATGGAGAGGATTAAGGTGTCAGAGAGATGAGAGGGGCCTGGTCATGCAGGCCCATGATAAAGGGCTTTTGTAATTCTAACTGCAGAGCAAAGGAAGGGACAAGACTTAATATTTTAAGATAGTTCTTTTTTTTTTTTTTAATTAATGCTACTTTTGCTGCTTTGAGGAGAAGGGGTCAGACAGGCAAAGAATCAAAGTTCTTTGAGAGAGAGAGACCAAAAGAGAGAATGACCAGGTTGCATGTGGTAGGAGAGGGGAAGGGTGTGGTGTGGAAGTGTCTGAAGAAGTAACATCTACAGTGGGTCTCAAAAGAGAAATGTGAATTGAGGTATGGGTAGTAAGTAGACTGGCCATGCAGAGGCAACAGCAGGAGCAAAGGCAGGGAGATGTGTGCTCCCTGATGGGAGAGCAGTAGAGAATGGTGCAGCATGGTCTCATATCCTGGAGAAGGGATGACTGCCCACTCCAATATTCTGGCCTGGAGAATTCCATGGAATGTATAGACTGAGCAACTTTCATGTTGCTTCTCTGGTGGCTCAGCTGGTAAAGAATCTGCCTGCAATGCAAGAGAACTGGGTTCAATCCCTGGGTTGGGAAGATCCTTGCAGAACGGAATGGCAACCCGCTCCAGTATTCTGGACTCTCATCAAAATCTGTATCCCATTTAAAGTTCTGAAATGCAGTTTTCAGGTAATGTAATTGCCTCTACAAATAATTTTTAAAATTATTAAAATACATGAGAATTTAAGTTCAGTTCAGTTCAGTCGCTCAGTCATGTCTGACTCTTTGTGACCCCATGAACCCCAGCACGCCAGGCCACCCTGTCCATCACCAACTACCAGAGTCCACCCAAACCCATGAGCAACGAGTCGGTGATGCCATCCAGCCATCTCATCCTCTGTCGTCCCCTTCTCCTCCTACCCTCAATCTTTCCCAGCATCAGGGTCTTTTCCAATGAGTCAGCTCTTCACATCAGGTGGCCAAAGTATTAGAGTTTCAGCTTCAACATCAGTCCTTCCAATGAACACCCAGGACTGATCTCTTTTAGAATGGACTGGTTAGATCTCCTTGCCGTCCAAGGGACTCTCAAGAGTCTTCTCCAACACCACAGTTCAAAAGCATCAATTCTTCGGCCCTCAGCTTTCTTCACCGTCCAACTCTCGCATGCATGACTTACTGGGAAAACCATAGTCTTGACTAGATGGACCTTTGTTGACAAAGTAATGTCTCTGCTTTTTAATATGTTGTCTAGGTTGGTCATAACTTTCCTTTCAAGGAGTAAGTGTCTTTTAATTTCATGGCTGCAATCAACATCTGCAGTGATTTTGGAGCCCCCCCAAATAAAGTCAGCCATTGTTTCCACTGTTTCCCCATCTATTTGCCATGAAGTGATGGGACCAGATGCCATGATCTTAGTTTTCTGAATGTTGAGCTTTAAGCCAACTTTTTCACTCTCCTCTTTCACTTTCATCAAGAGGCTCTTTAGTTCTTCTTCACTTTCTGCCATAAGGGTGGTGTCATGGGCATATCTGAGGTTACTGATATTTCTCCCAGCAGTCTCGATACCAGCTTGTGCTTCATCCAGCCCAGCATTTCTCATCATGTACCCTGCAAATAAGTTAAATAAGCAGGATGGCAATATACAGCCTTGACATACTCCTTTTCTTATTTGGAACCAGTCTGTTGTTCCATGTCCAGTTCTAACTGTTGCTTCCTGACCTGCATACAGGTTTCTCAAGAGGCAGGTCAGGTGGTGTGGTATTCCCATCTCCTTCGAAATTTTCCAGCTTATTGTGATCCACACAGTCAAAGGCTTTGGCATAATCAATAAAGCAGAAATAGATGTTTCTCTGAAACTCTCTTGCTTTTTCAGTGATCCAGTGGATGTTGGCAATTTGATCTCTGGTTCCTCTGCCTTCTCTAAAACCAGCTTGAACATCTGGAAGTTCACAGTTCATGTACTTTTGATGCCTGGCTTGGAGAATTTTGAGCATTACTTTACTAGCATGTGAGATGAGTGCAGTTGTGAGGTAGTTTGAGCATTCTTTGGCATTCCCTTTCTTTGGGATTGGAATGAAAACTGACCTTTTCCAGTCCTGTGGCCATTGCTGAGTTTTCCAAATTTGCTGGCAAATTGAGTGCAGCACTTTCACAGCATCATCTTTTAGGATTTGAAAGAGCTCAACTGGAATTCCATCACCTCCACTAGCTTTGTTCGTAGCTTCCTAAGGCCCACTTGACTTCACATTCCAGGATGTCTGGCTCTAGGTGAGTGTCAGTGATCACACCATCATGATTATCTGGGTCGTGAAGATCTTTTTTGTACAGTTCTTCTGTGTATTCTTACCACCTCTTCTTAATATCTTCTGCTTCTGTTAGGTCCATACCATTTCTGTCCTTTATTGAACCCATCTTTGCATGAAATGGTCCCTTGATATCTCTAATTTTCTTGAAGAGATCTCTAGTCTTTCTCATTCTATTGTTTTCCTCTATTTCTTTGCATTTATCACTGAGGAAGGCTTTCTTATCTCTCCTTGCTATTCTTTGGAACTCTGCATTCAAATGGGTTTATCTTTCCTTTTCTCCTTTGATTTTTGCTTCTCTGTATGTGATTTAATGTGTAAATAATTCAAGCATAACTATACTAGAAGACATAATGAATTAATCAGATGCTTGTACCTACCTACAAGGAAAAGGTTCAGTTTTGAAGAATTAAGATAAAATTCAAGTGAATATTTCCAATATTATATATTTAATATTTTGAAATAAGGCTAAATAAGTGTATTTGTATCTCTACACATAACAGTCACCATGATGAGACAGTACCAGCACAGTCTGATGTTGGTGTATATATTGCCGATCCAAATTATGAGTTTCAGTGCTGTTGGTGACTTATTTTTCAAAGTGGTGAACCTCTCTGGATAAAGCTGCAGAAACACAAAGATACAATACTCCCTCAGCTTACTTAGTAATTGTGTTTCTGAAATTCAGTATGTGTTAATACTAGGCAGAAATCCTTTTATTTTTGAAAGGATTATGTGAAATTAGTTAGAACTCTAGTCTCAGATAACTGAGACTAAGATTAGTTTTTCCAGTGTTATAAATATTGTACAGGATAAAACTTTTTTATGTTGTGTTGAGCTGCATCCATCATGCCCATTCACTGAATACCAAGGCACCCCATCCTGTTTATTATGACAATTAAAAATGTCTCCACATTTTTTAACAGTATTGTTAAAAGGACAGAACTGCCACATAGTTTCCACATGCATAAAGTGGATATAACTACTTTCAGTTTCCTAAGATTAAATGAAATTATGCATATAAAATGTTGTGATTTGGGCCTGTCCAACCATATGGATTCAATAACCCAAAAGTGATGTCTTGTTAGCCTTTGAATATATAAATTTTTTGGTAAATAGAAGAGAATTTAGGACTGGGGATGAAAGTTTAGGAGGCATGTATGTAGCTTGATTTAGACATTATAAAAGATCAGGCAGAAAGTTAAGATTCATTTTAAGAGAGATAAAAGTAGGGTTCCATGGCCTTCTGAAATCTACAAAGTCAAGGATAAAGAGATATGGCTAGGCCACAGTTCATAAGAAAAAGACAAGAAATTCCTGACTCTCAAGAGCCTGTGGGAAAATCAAAATAGGTACACTTAATGTTGTCTATTTTCTGACAAATTAACTTACTCTCTCTGCCACTTTGCCCCAAATCTTTATCCCTGTGGTTTTCCCAGCCAATTTGCAGCTGAATTTTAGGTAGTTTAGGTCACCCTGATCTAATCATTTCAAAATAGTTTTTCCTTTTTTAGTGATACTGTGTTAGATAAGAGGTGCGGGAAGCCTTGTGTCAGTTTTTCATATGGTCACCGCCCCCCACCCAACCCGGTAGAACTTTCCCCTTGTGGCTTTTTCTGAAGCAGTGATCTAGAACAGTTTCTCACCTGGGCTCAGTCCTCTGATCCCCTGAAAGTGCATGTGAAAGTGTGTGTGTGTGTGTGTGTGTGTGTGTGTGTGTGTGTGTGTGTGTGTCTGTATGCACTCATTTCTCTGCAGAAAGCGGTATTGGTATTCCTTAAATTTCCAAAGAGATGTATCTATAAGAAGATTGAGTGACTTAAACCAGCCTCTTAGATGAGGCAGCTCCCTGTTTTCTGTTTTTATACTGCATGTCTTTCATCTACCTTTAAATTTCCAAACTGAGGTGTGATGAATTGTTCACCAAAGACCAGGTTTATCAGAACCCTCCCTAAGCTCTCTGCTTGGACCAGGTGCCCTTTTTCTGTGATCTCAGCATGCTTTTTGCTCACTTCTGTCAAAGCAGTTCTTCCACTCTATGGGACGGGTCCATTTATGGGACTATCTTCCATTATTAGATTTAAAAGGAGGGCCTGTGTTGTATTAATTTTTTGTATTCGAATCATTCAGCATTATACTAGATAGGTAGTGTGCTGTGATGTGCTTAGTTGCCCAGTCATGTCCAACTCTTTGCAACCCCATGGACTGTAGCCCTCCAGGCTCCTCTGTCCATGAGGAGTCTCCAGGCAAGAATACGAGGGTGGTTGCCATGCCCTCCTCCAGGGGATCTTCCCAACTCGGGGACTGGACCCAGGTCTCCTGAATTGCAGGTGAATTCTTTACCATCTTAGCCACCAGGGAAACTCAGATGCTCAAAAATGTTCTCGACCTGAACCATTTACCTATAATAAGCCAACATATTCTTCTTTCCCTCCCAAGCAACCAAGATTTTAAGCACTTAACCTGAGCCAGGTATTCCAGTAGGCATTAGGAAAACAGGTAAGCTCCCTGCATGGAGCGTATGTGCTGTGTCCAGAGGGGACGTGACTTTTGCCACCCCCAGAGCTGCTGCATGGAACTATATGCATGTATAATAGTGCTGACTTTTAAAAAACTCCACCTTTAATAACAGATATCAGTTATATGCATATATTCTGCTATCTTCATCACTGAAAACAAAAATGAAAATGCTTTTTCTAATCTTCCTTAAAACCATTAAAATGTCCCTTCAGAATCCTTTCTCTTTGAGTAATGTTAATGTTCTGCCTCTAAAAATAGAAAATGCAGATTGAAGATACTGTTAAAGTAGTGTCAGTATTTAGGACAATGTTCTGCACCTAAAAGTGTTTTTTATTTTGCTTTATTCTTTAAAATTCAATAGGAAAAATTCATGATCCAGGAAATAAATAAAGCAAAACCTTTCTGTCTGGTTCATTAGTGTGTTCTTTTCTTTTCAGCTTATATATGTTTTAAGTTCCATGGATCTGGAACTACATTTGTAGTTGTCCAACTCTTATTTAAAAACAGGAATATTCTTTCTTTAAGCCTAAATAAAATCAGGCTGAACAGTTTGTTGAAAGAAAGAGAACTAGACATTAAGGAGTGCCAAGTTCAAAGTGCTATCTCTGTTTTAAAGTTCTTTACACTTAAAGAGTTCATGACTTTAAGGAGCATAGCAGTAGTGTTTAAAAATATATGCTGTGTCTCCCCCACCTGGACACTCTAATTTAGTAGGTATGAACTGAGGTTCCATAGTAAAGGCATCTATAGTTTTAAACAACTCCACTAACTTAGGAGACAAACCTAGACAGCATATTAGAAAGTAAAGACATCAATTTGCTGACAAAAGTCTGAATAGTCAGAGCTGTGGTTTTTTCAGTAGTCATGTACAGATTGTGAGAGCTGGACCATAAAGAAGGTTGAGCGCTGAAGAATTGATGCGTTCAAACTGTCGTGCTGAAGAAGACTCTTGAGGGTCCCTTGGACTGCAAGGAAATCAGATCAATCCATTCTAAATGAAATCAACCCTGAATATTCATTGGAAGGACTGATGCTGAAGCTGAAACTCGAGTACTTTGATCAGCTGATACGGAGAGCTGACTCATTGGAAAAGACCCTGATGCTGGGAAAGATTGAAGGCAGGAGGAGAAGCGAGCAACAGAGGATGAGACTGTTGGATGGCATCACCAACTCAGTGGACATGAGTTTGCGCAAACTGGGAGGTAGTGACGGACAGAGAAGCATGGCATGATGCAGGCCGTGAGGTTGGTTGCAAAATAAGACACGACTGACCAACTGAACAGCAGCAACCTAGGAGAAGCCTTCTTTCATGTGGTCTTTGAAGTGCAAAAAGTTAATGTATTACCGTACCTGGAAATAGCTACACTGTTTAGAGGGAATATGCCTTTCTGGATTCATGAGTTGAGCTTCAGAGATTTAAAAAAAAAAAACCTTCTGTTTCAGTGTTCCTACTGATTGAGTCACTTCCCCCAGATATCCTCATAACTCTGTCTAGTGTTTATTGTCGGTCTCCAGCCTCTAAAATGTAGGCTTCATTTGGGTGGGCATTTTTGTCTATTTTGTTCACTGATTGATCACATGCTCTAGGAGAGTGCCAGGTGTCTTGTAGGCAGACAGTAAATATTTGTTGAATAACTACTATTAGTGAGGTCATTCAGATATGTTATTGGTTAAAAAGACTTCTTGGACTGCTCTGGAAACCTAAGCTCTTCCATCTGTAGTGTTTTCTGTAAGAGAGTGGTTGCCGTTGCCCCAAACCAGATGTGTAAGTGAAAATGTGTAACGTTACATTCAGCAGAGTTGGTTGGTTCTTGATGGATTGTAACTTTATTTTCTAACAGGATGTGATATGGTCTGACTTTGGTTTTCCTGGAAGAAATGGACAGGAAAGTACATTGTGGATTGGCTCCCTGGGGGCCCATACACCCTGTCATCTGGACACCTATGGTTGCAACTTAGTATTCCAGGTACAAGGAAGGTAATGCACACGTACATAGGCATGCAGGAGGGAGAAAGAGAGAAATAAATGTATGTGTCCATATGTATGTGTGTGTGTGTGTGTGTGTCTATGTGTTGCACAGGAAAAGCAGCAACTATTGGGAAGGAAGCAGGACTCCCTGCTCCATTCTATCAGCCTGTCTCATGACCAGGGCAAGTCTCTTAACCTCTAGTTCAGTCTCCTCCTTTGTGAAATAAGGGGAGCAATGTGCACAGTGGTTTCTGTGAGCTGTGTCTCTCAGTCATGATCAGGATTGCTCTTAGAAAGCTGATCTAGAACTTCCAGGCATCCACTCCCAGTTCAGCTAGACAGTTGTCTGCTTAACCAGCTCCTTCTTCCACTCTGACATTCTAAACATATTTTCCGGAACGAGTCCAGGGGAAGGGAGCAGTTTTTTCATCTCTAAGGCAAAGTAAGACTTTATACTTCATAGTTTAAGAAGAGCAGTCAGCTATCCTGAAAGAACAAGATAGCCCTACTGTAACTGCCAGGGATCACTAGAGGGCTTTAGGACTTGTCTCATAACTTGGTTCTTTTCTCTCTCTACTTCCCCATTTGTGGATTTCTGTCTGTGTCTCTTCCCTTTTCACACTTCTCCCTTCTTTGCCTCAGATGTCCTCCCTCTGTTGGCTCCAAGTATTGGTGTGTCTAATGTTTTGTGAGTTAAGATTTATCACTTCCATTTTCCAAAAAATTTTAAAGTGACTGAAATTTTACAGTTTTCTCTTTTTGCAAATTCCTATATCACACTACTTTTTATTGTGTGGTATCATTTGTGTGTTTCTCTTCCTTGATGAATCAATTTAATAAATTTTTAATTTAAGAAATTTACAGTCCAAACAAGGAGAAGTCTGAAAACTTAACCTGATGGACAGAACCATGACAGGTTACTCTGGATAAGATAAGAATACAGAGATTTGAAAGAGTGGAGGGTATTCGAGGTAGCTCTAGCTATAGGAATGGAAACAGCTTATGAGGAGACTGATTTGAGAATTAGCTTACAAAGCAGATCTTGTCCCTGTAAAGGGGCTACTTGGGACATCCTGAGATACCCACTAGTTGCTACCCTACCTCCACCAGGTATCTGCAGAGGAGATTCCAGAACTGAATGAGAGATGGGCCAGGTGACCCCTGAGGTGGCTCCTGTATTCCTTTATCGATTGAATGAAAAGGGGTGAAAACGGGCACTTAGCTGCTGCCTTCTTACATGTTTTATCTCAAATCTACAATACTAACTTGTATCTTTTTCATTAGGAAAAGATGGCATCTCTTTCCTCCTGAAGATACTCCTTTCCTTTATCCAACTAGAATCCCTTATGAAGAATCCAGTGTGTTCAGTAAAATCAATGTTGTCAATCCTGATTTAAAACATTTTCCTCAGTTCCGGAAAGCTCGAAGACATATGGTTACGCTGAGCCCAGGACAGGTAATGGGAGCTTTAAAACACTGGTGACCTGTCAGTGGACACCCCAGCTATAACTTCTTTCAGGTCCTATGTCATATGCCTCTCTACCAGTACAAATGACTGACAGTGGCCCCTTCCCTGCTGCTCTGCTACTGGAAGCTAGCTTCTCCAGCTGTAGGCTTCACACAGTCCCGGCTTCACAGGTCGTGGAAGGGAAATGAGAGGAGGGCGCATGGCTCCTCCTGCTGGTGAAGGGGAGAATGGACTGTGGAGGAAGATCCAGAAGCTCAGTCGTTTTTATTTAGGTTAAGAGAAGGTGTCAAGGGATGAGTACTTGAGCACGTCTGAAACATTTATTCACAATTAATATCTGTTCAACTACATTAGAATCCAGGCACACAAACACAGGTTCGAGTGTATCCAGTTAGTGGGCCAACAAAGGCAGGATGAACTAACAATGATTTAGGGATTTAAGTTTTTTTTTTTTAATTGAAGTATAGTTGATTTACAATATTGTGTTAGTTTCAGGTGTATAGCACAGTGATTCAGTTATATATTTTTTCAGGTTATATTCCATTATAATTTATTACAAGATATTGAATATAGTTGTCTGTACTATACAGAAAATCCCTGTTGCCTATATATTCTGTGTGCAGTAGTTTGTACCTGTTAATCCCCTACTCCTTAATTATCCCTTCCCCATAACCAAATATGATATCCATAAGCTTGTTTTCTATGTCTGTGAGTCTGTTTCTGTTTTGTATATAGATTTGTTTGTATCATTTTGTAGATTCCACATGTAAGTGATATTATATAATATTTATTGAGAGTGATTTGCTTTTAAAGCAAGAATGGATGCTGCTTTTGTAACTGTCTCTGAAGTATCTCCAAAGGTTTGGTGCTGAGTGCTCCTACCAGGGGGAACATCACCTCTGCAACACTGGCGTTTACGGTCTGATATCTTATTAACATTTACCAGGTTTGCTTAGTCTCTTAAGGAGATTTTATTCCCTTGGTTATCCCTTACCTGCCTGCGTTCCTTCCTTTGCCCCCTTCTCACTGGCTCTTCCTGCCTCCTTTACACTCCAGTGATCCTGCTCAAACAGTTTTTTCCCTCATCTTGTCAGCAGTCACTCTGCATTCATCTGTCCCTCTAGACCCAGACAGCCACCTCTCTGTTTTCTTTCTTTATGGATTTATCTGTTCTGGACATCTCATATAAGTGCAGTTGTGCAATCTGTAGTCTTTTATGTCTGGCTTCTTTCACATAGCATAATCTCCTCAAGGTTCATCTACACTGTAGAATGTTATCGGCTCTTCATTCTTTTTTATGGATGAGTTTGTTCCATTACAAATAGCTGAGGAAAGAAGAGAAGGTAAAGGCAAAGGAGAAAGAAAGCTATACCCATGTGAATGCAGAGTTCCAAAGAATAGTAAGGAGAGATAAGAAAGGCTTCCTCAGCGATCAATGCAAAGAAATAGAGGAAAACAATAGAATGGGAAAGACTAGAGATCTCCTCAAGAAAATTAGAGATACCAAGGGAACATTTCATGCAAACATGGGCACAATAAAGGACAGAAATGGTATGGACCTAACAGAAGCAGAAGATATTAAGAAGGAGTGGCAAGAATACACAGAAGAACTATACAAAAAAGATCTTCATGACCCAGATAACCATGATGGTGTGATCATTAACCTAGAGCCAGACATCCTGGAATGTGAAGTCAAGTGTGCCTTAGGAAGCATCACTACGAACAAAGCTAGTGTAGGTGATGGAATTCTAGTTGAGCTCTTTCAAATCCTAAAAGATGAGGCTGTGAAAGTGCTGTACTCAATATGCCAGCAAATTTGGAAAACTCAGAAGTGGCCACAGGACTGGAAAAGGTCAGTTTTCATTCCAATCCCAAAGAAAGGCAATGTCAGAGAATATGCAAACTACCGCACAATTGCACTCATCTCACATGCTAGTGAAGTAATACTCAAAATCCTCCAAGCCAGACTTCAGCAGTACAAGCCATGAACTTCCAGATGTTCAAGCTGGATTTAGAAAAAGCAGAGGAACCAGAGATCAAATTGCCGACATCTGCTGGTTCATCAAAAAAGCAGGAGGGTTTCAGAAAAATATCTATTTCTGCTTTATTAATTATACCAAAGCCTTTGACTATGTGGATTACAACAAACTGGAAAATTCTTCAAGAGAAGGAAATACCAGACCACCTTACCTGCCTCCTGAGCAATCTGTATGCAGGTCAGGAAGTAACAGTTAGAACTGGACATGGAACAACAGACTGGTTCCAAGTCAAGAAAGGAGTACATCAAGGCTGTATATTGTCATCCTGCTTATTTAACTTATATGCCGAGTACATGATGAGAAATGCTGGGCTGGATGAAGCACAAGCTGGAATCAAGATTGCCAGGAAAAAGACCAATAACCTCAGATATGTAGATGACACCACCCTTATGTCAGAAAGTGAAGAGGCACTGAAGAACCTCTTGATGAAAGTGAAAGAGGAGAGTGAAAAAGTTGGCTCAAAATTCAACTTTCAAAAAATTAGGATCATGGCATCCAGTCCCATCACTTCGTGGCAAGTAAGTGGGGAAACAATGGAAACAGTGACAGACGTTATTTTCTTGGGCTCCAGAATCACTGCAGATGGTGACTGCAGCCATGAAATTAAAAGACTCTTGCTCCTTGGAAGAAAAGCTATGACCAACCTAGACAGCATATTAAAAAGCAGAGGCATTACTTTGCCAACAAAGTTCCATCTAGTCAAGGCTATATTTTTTCCAGTAGTCATGTATGGATGTGAGAGTTGGACTATAAAGAAAGCTGAGCACCAAAGAATTGATGCTTTTGAACTGTGGTGTTGAAGAAGACTCTTGAGAGTCCCTTGCACTGCAAGGAGATCCAACCAGTCCATCCTAAAGGAAATCAGTCCTGAATATTCATTGGAAGGACTGATGCTGAAGCTGAAACTACAATACTGTGGCCACCTGATGTGAAGAACTGACTCATTTGAAAAGACCTTGATACTGGAAAAGATTGAAGGCAGGAGGAGAAGGGAACAGCAGGGGATGAGATGGTTGGATGACATCACCAACTCAGTGGACATGAGCTTGAGCAAGCTCCAGGAGTTGGTGATAGACAGGGAAGGCTGACATGCTGTAGTCCATGGGGTTGCAAAGAGTCGGACACAACTAAGCGACTGAAATGAACTGTTATTCCATTATGTGGATATACATTTTATTTATCCATTAAACACCTGATGGGTATTTGGGTTGTTTCCACTTTTTTGATTATTATGACTAATACTGCTATAAATATTTGTGTACACGTTTCTGTAAGAGCATATATTTTCAGTTCTCTTGGGTATTTATGTAGGAGTGGAGTTGCTGGGTCATATGTTAATTCTGTGTTTTAACTTTTGGGGGAATTGCCAAACTGTTTTCCATAGCAGCTGCACCATTTTACATTCCCACCAGCAGTCTATGTGGGTTCTGATTGCTTTACATCCACTCCAACACTTGTCATCTTCCTTTATTATTATTGACATTATTGCTATTATTATATTGCTACAGCTATAGCCATTTTCGTGGGTGTGAAGTGGCTGCTAATTCTTTTTTTTTCTTCTACTTTAATAGCCAAATTCAGTGAGTATTTCTGTCCATTGTATCAGTTTTTTTACATCATGCTGTTTGCTGAATCCACCATAAACTGGCTCCCTCTCTTCCCTCTGTACTGAAAGTAAACTCTGTGGTAGGACATTCGAGACCTCCTCATGACTAAATCCAGTGGCTCTGGTGGCCATTTGTAGTGCCTGATTCTCCTGAAGGGGGCTCTCTTCCCATCTCCACCTTGTCTGTAGCAAGTGCTACCATTTTCTAAATCCAGACCCAGAAGTCCCAGATCATCTCCATCTACTCTACTTGGCCTTTCACAGACTCTTGTAGTGAGTCTGGACAAATGCAGTCCTTCTTGGCCCTGCCCATTGCTTTCATTTGCTATTCCTTCCTATTCAGATCTTAACATTTAATTTAATAAGTGGACCATTGCAGGACCCTCCTGTCCTTCCCAGACTCTCCCATAATGTCACTATTTTAACTGTCCACGTACTCAGAACTTCTCAGCAACTTGTAATGCTTACAGGATATAAAATTCAATTCTTTATTCTGAATTCAGGGCCCTTCACTGGCCCTAACCTGATTCTCCTACTTTATTCCCCATTATGCCTTCTGCAGTGGTAAACCTGGCCTGCTTGCTACCCCTCAACAGTCCTACCTCCCTTGCCCACTTCTCCCTCTTGGCATGTCCTCCATCTCTCCTAGTCCTGGTTCCAATCTCACTTCCTCCATCCAGGTTGCCCCTGACCTCCCTAGTTTGTGCCTGCTTCTCTCATCTCTTGAACTTCTCTAGCATTGGTGTGTACTCCTCTGATTTACCTGTATATAATGCCACTTTTCTGTATATTATTTTTTCATTGGCCAGATTTTATACCATGAGAAGTCAGAAACTATGTCGTATATTTTTACGTATGCCCTTTCTCAGAACTCATACAATTCTTAAGTGATGGAAATGAGGACGAGTCACAATCTCAGAATCCTTTACCAAGATTTGGATGCAGACAAGGAAGGTCCAGCATAAAGGAGAGTAGAGACTGGAGAAGCTGGTAATATCCTTTGTGAAAAAGTGAAATTGTGGTCACTTAGTCGTGTCCAAATCCTTGCGACCCCATGGACCCCATGGAGCCTTGCCAGGCTCTTCTGTCCATGGAATTCCCCAGGCAAGAATACTGGAGTGGGTTGCCATTCCCTTCTCTAGGGGAGCTTCCCATCTGAGCCATCATGGAAGCCAATATCCTTTGTAGAACATGCAAACTTGTTAATTTTTATAAGGAAATAAAAGAATTATGGGAACTTTTTCTTATTTTTCCCTTTCCTATTACAATATTGATATAAATTCATTTGAATTTTTTCCCTAGCAGCTTCAATTTAGGTCTGATTCTGACATAAAAATGTTTTGGTTTTGTGCTAACCATTTTTTGTTTGATTTTCAGGTTCTGTTTGTTCCCAGACACTGGTGGCATTATGTGGAATCCATTGATCCTGTCACTGTCAGTATAAACTCATGGATTGAGCTGGTATTTTCTTTCTCTAACAAATGTCTGTCCTTGCTTTTAAGAGACACAATGCCTGTCTTTAGAACTTGATTAATTTTAACCAACACTCCAGTGTTATTTGTTTGCGATGCTATAGTTTATGGATTCTGTGCTCTGTTGGTGGATGGTGAGGTTAGAAATAGAGTTTCTGTGACACACTGTTCTCTTTCTTCTAGGGGCACAGTGCGCCTTGAGTTTGGGGTGCCAGGTCTTCTCCCTTGACTGATGTTAGAATTGTGTTGGGCCTGGCTGAATCTGCCACACCTGTTCCATGTCGCTAGTCCCATCCCACACCATCTGGGCTGGAAATATCTGCTTCTTGGTTCAGGGTCCTCATTACTAATTGCACAGTTCACAGTCCTGACTTACACATTTTCTCAGAGCAGCTTTCAGTGCTAGGTTTTACCAATTTTATTTCTGCCAAGGGCTCTTTCCCTCTACTATGCTATGCTTAACCCTGGTTGCCTGCTCCACTTGACAATTAGAATGGCTACCATTAGGTTCAAGGCTGTCTCTCCCACCTGAAGCCTTATTGCATCTGCACATGCTTTAACCAGAGGCTTTGACTGCACCCATGCGCTCGTTGACCTGAGGCCTTGAGTGCATCTCTGCTCTCCTGTACCCAAAGCTTGGATTGCATCTCCCTCCTCTCTTTGGCTGCTGCATCTTCCGCCTCAATCAGGCTTTTCTTCTTCTTTGGTAATGGTGAGGGCTTTGACCCAGGAGGAACATAAGAATACTGTCACAGGAAGCTTTATTGTATAGCAGAGAAAAGAGTTATGACCCTTGGGTGAGAGGTATAATGGGAGATCAGTGGACTCACAGAAATTCTGCTTGCAGCGTACTGAATTGAAGTCACAGCAAATGTCAAGGTAGAATCTCTGGAGTCCCCTTCCACTCCCAGTGCCGTAGTCATATCTACCATAGCCTTACAGATGCTTTGCCTCCCAACCCACTCCACTGTGGAGCTCTTACGTGTCTGCCTGTAACCATACTCATTACCCCTAACACTATACAGAAATTTTTTTTCTGTTTTAAATATTTGAAGGGGACACCTTTCATGGCTAGCATCTTTCATTCAGCATAATGTTTTTAAGAATCATCCATGGAGTATCATGTATCAGTACTTCATTCCTTTTTTTATAGCTAAAAAATATTGTTATGACGTACCACATTTTGTTTATCCACTAATCAGTTGATGGATGTTTGGGTTATGTCTACTTTGGGCTATTATGAATAATGCTACTGTTAACCTTTGTGTACATGGTTTTGTGTGGATGTATGTTTTCATTTCTTTTGGTATATACCTGGGTGTGGAGTTGCTGGATCATATGGACATCAGCCAGGGCAGGCCAGCAGGCTGGAAATTCAGACAAGTTCAAGTTGCAATCTAGAGTCCAAAATCTGTAAGACAGGCTGGAAACTGGCTTAGGATTTCTGTTGCAGTCTTGAGGCAGAATTTTTTCTTCTCCAAGAAACTTTAAATTTTGCTCTTAAAGCCCTCAGCTGATTGGATGAGGTCCACCTCCATTATTGAGGATAATCTCCTTTTACTTAAAGTCAGCTGATTATAAATGTTAATCACATCTACAAAATATCTTCACAATGACATCTAAAATAGAGTTTGACTAGACAGTTGGTCACCATAGCCTACCCAAGTTGACTCATAAAATTAACCATCTGGTAACTCTAGATTTAATCTTCTGAGGAATTGCCAGGCTGTTTTCCAATGCAGTGCACCATTTGCATTCCCCCAACAAAGTGTGAAGATTCTGATTTCTTCACATCCTTACCAACGTTTGTTATCTGTCTTTTCTATTATAGCCATCCTAGTGTAAAGTGGTATCCCATCTTGGGGATTTGCTTTTTTTTTTTAATTTAATATTATGTTTCTAATATTCATCTGTGTTTCTAAGATTCATCTCTATTGTCAGATGTAGCTGGTCATTCATTTTCACTGTCGTATAATAATATCCTCCAGTGTTAATGTACTACAGTTTATTGATTCATTTTTCTGTTGATGGATCATTGGGTTGGTTTTAGTTATTTTTGCTTTTATAAATAGAATATTCTTATATGTGTGTGCAAGAGTTTCTCCAGAGAATGCGTATATATCTAGAAGTGGAATTGCTGTCTGTAGGGTAAACAATACTCAAGTTTTTAAAATAATGCCTGCATATTTTCCAAATGTCTGTCAGTATATACTCCCACCATCACTGTATAAGATTTCTGTCAATTGTTTGACATTTTGCCATCGTTTGGAATTATCAGACCCTCTTTTGCCAGTTTTGTGGGTTTCTTGATTTGCATTTTCCTAATTATTGATGAGGCTAAGCTTATTTTCATATGTTTATTGCTCATATAATTGTTCTTTTTCTGACATGTCTGTCTTCGTGGCTTTTGCCCATTTAAAAAAATGGGTCATTTGTCTTACTAATGTGTGCAGATTCTTTATATATTTTGCAACCAGTTATATATGTTACAGACATCTGACTTCTTTTTTTTCCTTTATGGTGTCTTTTGATGAACAAAAGTTACTAATTTTAATATAATTTATCATGATTACCATAGTTTATACTTATTGTACCTTAAGAAAAAACATATTTAGATATTTAGCCTTCTAACTCTTGTGACCAAGAATGTTTGTTGTTGTTGTTCAGTCACTAAGTCATGTCCAACTTTTCGAAACCCTATGGACCATAGCACGCCACGTTTCCCTGTCCCTCACCGTCTCCTAGAGATTGCCCAGTTTTGTGTCCATTGCATTGGTGGTGCCATCCAACCAAGAATGTTTATTAGCTTGTCAAAATAATCCTCCATTGGGATATTTCATTTTTATGTGATACTCTTTAAAAGAAACTTTAAACATGCCAGAGAATGGAAAATGCTGGAGAAAATATCACAGGTATTCACACTTAAGGCCTATGTCTTATAGACAGGATCCATACTTAAATTTAGTTGGTGAAATATTCTGCAACTCTTTCTAGGTGGCAGAAGATAGTTAATACATAAAAATTGTGGTCTGCCAATAGCATATTCATTCCTTCAGTAACAAAGCTTATGTTGATGAAAGAACAAAACACACAAATAAGAGACTCTCCTCTGTTTTAAGCAGTGAGACCCAGAGACAAATGAAAAACTGTGTCTTCTTTTTTAACCTTGACTTAGGAAGAGGACCACCAAGCCCGGGTAGAAGAGGCAATCACCCGCATACTTGTGTGTGCCCTGAAAACTGCAGAGAATCCACACAATACCAGAGCTTGGCTAAACCCAACTGAGGTGGGGCTCTTCTGATTTACATCACAGCAGTTACTATCCTGTGATAAACCAACTCTGACAAGAATGTTTGTTTTCCAATTTATGTAAGTATGTGTAACCATTTTAAAGAGCTTTTCTTATTCCCTAGCCTGAGGAAACATCCCATGAAGTCAATTGTCACTACTTAAATGGAGCCATTTCTGCCTTTTTTAATCATTATGGAACATCTGAAGTAGTAGAAACCCAAGCACTGAGAACAAACAGAGTGCACACGATAAAGGAGGAGTTAAATGTGCACAACCACGTGGAGGCAGAACAAATTGGTAGCCATAACTTAGGTTCAGAAACAGTGAAACAGGAGGCAGTAAGTCCTTTTGGCCTTGATCTGGTTCCTGTCATACCAAGTTCCCAAGAACCATCTTCGGAAAGAGGAGACATATTTGAAAATGATGGTAAAGACTTTATCAGCAAAAATGGAAAATCCTTTGAAAAATTGCCTAATACCAAGAGGCAACGAATAATGAGTGAGAGTGAGAATGCAGTTCTGGAACAGATTGCTTCCGATAGGACTGTGGCCCTTTCCCACACATTCATTTCTACAGATGACTTGCTGGACTGCTTGGTGAATCCACAGGTAACCAGGATAGTGGCACAACTTCTGATTCAAGGAAGAAGTGTGTGATTCTAATAGAAAATGATTTTTTAAATACTGTTTTAAGTATATCTTTAAAATAATATGGTTTTAAAGTAAAAGATGAAACAGCAAAAGTTTAATTTGCACATGCTTAAAATGTACTGTTCTCACCTAATTAAATTTTAGTCTCTTGCTACCTTCTGGCATACACATTGCTCTTTGAACAACCTGGCTCTTTGTTATTTGTATGCCTCTTTCCTCAGTGCTTTGCCTTGCCTCTCCCATCTCAAATCTTCAGCCTGCTTCAAGTATAAGCTCCTGGTGTTCTCAACAGGAAGTAGTCTCTGCATCAGCCTCCAGCAGGGGTCAGCCGGCTGCTTGTTTTTGTAAATAAAGTTGTATTGAAACACGGCCATACCATTTATTTACATATTGTCTGTGGTGGCTTTAGGGTTACAGTGGCAGAGTTGAGTAGTGACAAAGGCAGTATGACTTACAAAGCTGGAAATATTCACTGGAACTCCTTATAGAAAAAGGTTGCTAACTTTTTTTTTTGGTGCTAACTTTTTAATGGATCAAAGACATCCACTGGGTGAATTCTATTATTTATAAAAATATAATAATATAAAAAATAATTCTGTTATTTTTGGCGGGGGGAGGGATAGCAATTGCTCATTTCAATAGATATTTTTGACTCTATCTAGTAAGGTGATACGTGGGACAATTTGTGATTGTTTTAAGTTGCCAGGCTCTTAATTCAAATGCAGGGTGATTTCTCACGTTGACCTGAAGTGACCACACTTCTCACGTGTGTAGAATTCTCACTAGTTAACCCCTGTGCTCCAGAGTACAGTACCCATCAGGAGAAAAGTAGGTGGGGGCCTCTTTGTGGAAGGAGCTGGGACATCTAAGGACAACAGCCCTGCAATAAAAATAACCAAATGCTGCTGACTCCTGAAACTAACGAAAAGCTTTATTTCATCAACTTAATCCCATTCTCATTACATTTGCAAGATGTGGGGATAATTATTATCATTACTGTCCAAGTAAGAATTTAAAAAAACAGATTGATCTCAGTAACCATTCATGAAAAACACATAGAAAAGATACACAAAGTCACCTTTTAAGAAGATTGACTGCTGGTCCCATCCTTCTCACTTTTCAAACTGAGGGTATCAGTAAATCCCAAGAGAGTGCTGGCTTTCTGGGAGAAAGGAGGAAGGGAGGTGAACATGCCCAAGAAAAGAATGGTCTGAAAAAAGACCCTTCATCAATCGCCAGCCCAGGATTGATGCTCGGGGCTGGTGCATCGAGATTTCCGGGGGGGAGGGAGGAGGGAGGGGTGTTCTGGAGGGGGAGCATATGTAAACCCATGGTGATATCATGTCACTGTATGGCAAAACTAATAAAAGAAAAAGAAAAAAGACCCTTCTGTAGCATTCACCACTATCTCACACTGTATGTTTACCTAATTATTTGATTGTTGTCTCTCTTCCCACAACTAGAATGTCACTGCATGAGAGTTTGGTTCTAATTATTGTGTATTTTCAGAGCCTTGATCAGTGCCCAGCATATGGTAGGTGCTCCTTAAATATTTGAGTAGATTTTTTTTTAAAGGGGGTTTTCCTGGTGGCTCAGACAATAAAGAATTTGCCTGCAGTGGGAGGAGACATGGGATTGATCCCTGGGTTGGGAAGATCCCCTGGAGAAGGGAATGGCAACCCACTCCAGTATCCTTGCCTGGAGAATGCCATGGACAGAGAAGCCTGGTGGGCTATAGTACATGGGGTCACAGAGAATCAGACACGACTGAGTGACTAACACTTTAAAAAGGAGAACTTGCTGACCAATACACCATCAAAATCATTGGGGCAGAGGATGTTGTGGCTAAGTAGAAGATGTCTGTTTTCTGTAGCAGTACATGCATGCTCATTCACTCAGTCATGTCTGACTCTACTGGGGTGGGTTGCCATTCCCTTCTCCAGGGGATCTTCCCAACCCAGGGACCAAACCCATGTCTCCTTGGTCGCCCACATTGGCAGGTGGATTCTTTACCACTAAGCGGCCTGGGAAGCCCCATCTGTAGTAGAAATATCCCTGTTGCAGAAATAGACATGTCCTTGTCTTCAGATACATTTTTTTTTACACCTCCCTACCCTGAGAGCTCCCCCACACCCTCCTTCACTTACAGTTCCCTCACCCCTTCCCTCATGGGCTTCCCAGGTGGTTCACTGATAATCCACCTGCCAGTTCTGGGTTGGGATGATCCCCTGGCGTAGGAGATGGCAACCCATTCCAGTATTCTTGCCTGGAGAACTACATGGACAGAGGAACCTGGCGGGCTACAGTCCATCGAGTTGCAGAAAATCAACACAACTGAGCATGCATGCATCCCTCCCTCACCCAGAATTCCCACGTATCCTTCTTCATGGAGAATTCCCCCATCCCCTCCCTCCCAAATATTTTATTATCTTTGCTTCTTCTTTGAGCATTGTTTTTCAAGTTGCAGATTGTGACCCATTATTGTTCAGTCACTAAGTCATGTCTGACTCTTTGTGACTCCATGGATGACCCATTAGCAAGTCATAAAATCAATTTGGTGAATGAGACCAGGATTTCTTTTTAATGAAAAAAGTACATAATTTCAGTGAATTCAGTAGTAAATATATTTTGTGAAACTGTCCAGTAAGCATTTTTTTCAGGGTATGTTTGTTTAATAAAACTTTTCAGTTATATCTGTATGTGTATTAGGCCTGACATAAAATGTACTTCTTAGTGTAGGTTGGGGTCAGAAAAGTTTGAAAGCTGTTCTGAGTCAATGTATTGAATTCTGTTAAAGGTAATAATCTTTGGCATGCAGAGACCTGGGTAGAGAGTTAAGACATTGATGTGAATGGATTCTAAATGTAAATGGGTGTTTGATATAATATGTTAATTTTATAGAGATAGAAGTTATGACACAGTAAGAGATCCTGGCTATCTGCAAATGGGGATTATAAGAGGGAGAAAAGATAATGAAAGGGGGAGGTTGTCAGCTACCAAGTAGGGGTCCATTTCTTCCTGTATTTCTCAGATAAGCATGCCAAAATGAGTGAAATTAATTATTAAATAAATACTTTGACCAATTCTCCAGGCAGGAATACTGGAGTAGGTTGCCATGCCCTTCTCCAGGGGATCTTCCCAGCCCAGAGGTTGAAACCGCGTCTCTTACATCACCTGCATTGGCAGGTGGGTGCTTTACCACTAGTGCCACCTGGGCAGCCCTATCCAGAGGTTAGGGGGATTGAAGTTGTTACACCTCAAGTTACAGGATCCAGGTATTAGCAGGGTGACCTATCTGGTAGGCACAATGGCTAGGGCCCCTGAGCTTTTAAGGTCTACGAAAATGTTTTAGTTTCTTAAAAGAATCCAGCTTCGATATATCCATGATTATACCAATGCAGTAGCAACGTTTCATGGAGTAAGGAGCCCACAAAGGCAAAAGTGCCTGAGACCCATGAAAGTCCTAAGCAGCTTTGATCATGAGGGGTATCAGAATCATTTGAGGGGTTACTGAGGATGCAGATATCTGGGTACCATTCTAGAGAGCTATAGAATCTGACTCCTTTGGGATGGGCCAGAATTTGCAGTCTCAGCAAGCACCTCAGGTGCTTCAAATAGAAAAGAAGTTTAAGAATCTCTGGCCCCGGAGCAGACCACCAAGACCTAACACAGGTTCAGAGTGGGCTTGTTTTAGCAGGGGCTACTGCTAAATAGCTCCTTACTAAAATATTAGCTCTCCTTAACCAAATAGCAGTAGCTATTATATTATATAATGTATTATTTATTATATATATTATTTTATAAATTATAGTTAGCTACTGCTAAATACTGAAGGGCACATCTGCCCTTCAGATTTGCTGAGCTAAAGCTGTACTGTGCCCTTCCTGTAACTTTCAGTTGAATGTTACTAATACTCTGAGGATCTCTTGATGCTGTCATGTTTAATTGTGGTCTTTTATCGTTAGTGACCAGTGTTTATCATCAGGCTCTCCTGTATTTGCCCTTAAGGATAAAGATGTTTATTCACCAAATAACATCTTCCAAGTATTTTATTCAAAAAGAAAGAAATGATATTTATTGTAAAAAATTTTATTTAAGTGTAGTTGATATACAATATTATGTTACATATATACAATAGAGTGGTTCAGTTTTCAAAGGTCATACTCCATATATAGTTATAAAATATTGCCCATGTTCCCTTTGTTGTATAATGTATTCCTTAGATTGAGGGTAACTGTAATATTTATGGACTGCATCACTGTCATAGTTGGTGCAGTACACCCTGATATTCAGCCTTGCCTAAGTTAACCAAACCACTGAAGAACAAGTAAGAGAGCAGATCTCTCCATTTTATTTCTTATATTCACTATCAAGCCCAAGTTCAGATGCCAGTGTCTAAGAAGCCACTCCTAAGCAATAAGGAGTCTTTGCCAATCCACTTAAAAAACAGCAACAGCAAGAAAAATTTCGAGACATCTGTGTTTAATGAAGCGGCCACTATGGCCCCTCGACCTCCTTCACTTGAAGTGCAGGCGTTGCTCCCTGGAGCCAAGAAGGAGTGCGTTTATCCTCCTGGTGACCTTGTCCATCCAAGTTCACCATCTGTCCTGGCTCCCTATGGGCACAGCTCTGGCCCCTTGGGCTTCAGAACTTCAAAATGAAGAGCCTCTATATTGAAAACCAAAGCCAGAAAGGACAAGGCCATGGAAATATGAGGATAATACACACATTGTCTGAGATGTTCCTGAGTCAGTAACATTAATCAAGGCCATGTTCTACAGTAGGAAGATCAAGGGGCTTGATGATACAGAGACCCAGATTCAGTTGCTGGCTTTCAGGGCTATTACACAGGGGACCTCAGGCAAGGAAGCTTCTCAGGCTCTAAGCATCAGTTTCCTCATCTTTAAAATGGGGATGTAATTCTTACAAGAGTGGGAGAATAAACACTGTGTTAAAGCACCTATTATACTACATGCTACAATTTAGGCACTCAATAAATAATGTTTGAATCTGAAATTTACTTAGGGAAGTTATAAAAGAAACTTTCATTACTATCCAATAGATAAGGAATTAGCAACTTAGTAATATGACTGCTTAATTCCTTTGGTTTATTTATGCCCAAGGCTTTAAAATCATCAAAAGCTAGGCTGCCAAGGAAAATAGGCTATTTACTATACTTAGATTCATTTAATCTTAATGTAAGGATTTCATGCTGAAGACAAAGCAGGCATTATCCCCCCCCCCTTTTTTTTTTTTGCTGGGCAGAACTAAGACCACGAATAGAAGTTACGAGAAGCAGATTTGAGTTCATCATGAAAAAGGACCAGTTGGAGACAGGGCTGCTACACTGCACACCTCCATGGGACATGATTCGCCGAGTCCCCAAGCTGGACCCCAGCCCCTGGACTGTGCAGGGCACGGCGACATGGCAGTCCCAGAGCCCTGACCAGAGCAGTGCCATGTGTCACAGCTGGTCCCTGTGATGGAATCTCTTCAGTTTGCAGCAAAGTGACAATAAGTCAAGGGTGTTGAAGAGATGGTTCCTGTTGGTCAGGAGTCTGACTGGGACTTCTTCATTCTTAGTTTATGAAAGGCTTGCAGAGCGTCCATTGTACATCAGGCACAGGTCTCCGCCCAGGGAAGTCCTGCACCCAGGGACGACAGCAGCCCCACCCCCTTAGTGCTGTGCTCCCCACAGCAGTCTGGGGTCTGTCAGTGGCAGCTGCGACTGCATCACCATGTCCCCTGCCTTTAGGATTAATGTTAGTCTCTCCTTCCTAGAAGGAAATGACACACCTGTCCTTCTACAGATTTGATGTCCATGATTAAGGACGCACAGTGCTAACAGTTATCAGATTTAAATTCTCAAATTTATTGCTCTCAAGATAGGTTTATTCCAGTTAAGAAAGAGAGGCTGGAGAAAGTCTGATTTCAGTGAGAAAGGTGCTTTGATCTTAGAAAAAGCTGTTAAGAGGGAGAAAAAAAGAAACTACTACTTGCTTTATAGTTAGATATGTATAGATAAATAATGTCTTCTGCAAAGGTTACCAAAATGTTAATGTCTAAAAGTAATGAGGTACTCGGGGTAAGCCTGGTAGTCATAAAATACCACAAATAAACTTGGGTTTTGCACACAATCTGTGACAGTGTCATATGTATCAGTAGGATTTTGGTGGTCCTTTGGAGGAGGCACAATTAATGATCTGTTTCCAAGTGTGTAGAATCCAGTGAGTACTCGCACATAATACATATGCTTCTTCCCGTTTATGCCTGGTCTGGAGTACACATCATTGGCGGAGTAACTGGCATTGACAGCAAAGTAGGTTCCCTTTCCATATGCCGTAGCTGTGACGGGAAAAACAAACCATCCTTAAGGATTTCCAATTAGTCTATAATTTGACACACTGATCCAATACGTCAAATAATGTTAAAAATAATGTTCGGTTCTCTCTACAGCCTCTTTTAAAAAGTTTTGTGTGTGTTTTTAATGTTTAAAAATCATTCCTCCACCCTGGAGAGCCAGTCAGCCCCTTTGGGGTGAAATATACTGAGTCTAACCTAAAACTTTGGCTGTCACATCGCCCCCAACCATGAGAGAACGCAATGCCATCCACGCTGTCCCTAGCCAGCTTGGACGCTCACGGCTGACACCTCCTTGGAAGCAGCCGGATTACGTGCTTGCTTACCATTCTTTCCAGCGTAACTGCGGTTAAAGCCTTTTCCGTTGACAAGCGCCACCGAGTCAGCATCTGTCCCGTGGAAGAGCAGCTTCTCATTGATCGTCTGGCCATTCTTGGCATCCATGTTGCTTTTCTTTGTCTGATAGTGTTTCCAGAGCTCTGGATTCTGAATCCTCTCAATCTGCAAGTCAATAAGGAGAAATTTCCTGTCAGTGCCGAGCGCCCTTGGCAAGATACAGGAGATGAACCATGACCACTATTTTTCTAAAGTACAGATGACAATAAACAGCAAATTCAGTGCCAGATGACACAGTCTGCATTCAGAAGTCTTTTTAGGTCTAGAGTTTCTGAATAGGCCCGGGTAAGAACATTAGTTTAATTTTCAACATCTTTTATGCACCATATGAGGGCAGACAATGTTTAGGATCTTGGTGACCAAAGCCTCTCCAGCTTCTAACTGGTTATGTTGCCATCTGTCTCACTTTGTCACTTTGCTGCACTCCTCCCCAGTTCTTGGATACTGGTTTATCTAGCCATGTTCCAACAGGGGGAGAAGAACTAGAGTGTCGAGGCAAGCAGGAAATTAATTAATGAAAATTAATCTCTGGTCCCGTTGGAAGAATGGAATGGGAGGAGATCTGCTTATAGACCAAAGTGGCCATGCTTTGCCCATACTGTTTGGCCTCCAGGATCACGGTGGAAACTGAGCCTTGGATTTCAGATCAGTTTCTACATTCCCCTAATCACCAGGTAGTGGCAGTTTCATGAGGTTGACTTGGGAAAGAGTGAGGGGTGGGTGAAGGGGGCGAGGACCCTTATGACTAGGCACAAGGTGAAGGTTCTATGTGGTCTAGCTCAAAGAACTCCCAATGGGCAGGGAGGTGGGAGGGGAGTTCAGGATGGGGAACACATGTACACCATGGCTGATTCGTGTCAATGTATGGCAAAACCAATACAATATGGTAAAGTAATTAGCCTCCAATTAAAATTTAAAAAAGAACTCTCAAGTCTGACACTATTATTACGTGCCTTCATCTGTTTTATTGTTTCAGTTTTGGTTTTCTTGTTTAAGATAGTTTGCCCACTAGTTCCAAGTCTCAGTATTATCATGTATTTTGTTGATCCAATTTGTAATCTTAAATTTTATTTTTCCTTTTGCCTGCAACTAAATTTTTAATCTAAAACTGTCTACTTCCATTTTACTTCTATTTACTTTAAATTTTACTCATTTAAAAAATAATTTTGTTTATTTATGGTTGTTCTGGGTCTTTGTCACTGTAAGGGCTTTTCTCTAGTTGTGGCGAGTGGGGACTGCTCTCTAGCTGGGGGTGAGGCTCCTCATTGTGGGGGCTTCTCTTGTTGTGGAGCACAGGCTCTAGGGCATGCAGGCTTGGTAGTTGTGGCACAAGGGCTTAGCCACTCTATAGCATATGGGATCTTCCCAGATTGGGGATCAAACTCGTGTCTCCTGAACTGGCAGGTGGATTCTTTACCACTGAGCCACCAAGGAAGCCCTGTTTTACTCTTTTTTTAAAGCATTAAAATTTTATTCATATGGAGTTTTAAAACCATTCTTTTAAAATTTATTTATTTTTAATTGAAAGATTTAAAATTATGCTCATAGTTGAATAAAAATAAAAAGTTTGATACATTACCTGCAAAAAACACTCTTGTAAAAACTTATCTGAATTTACACAAGCAACCTAACTCTTAAGTTTACCAGAAATAAAGAGGACAGAAGAATAACTTAACTGATTCAATGAGGAATCAGACAAATTAGAATCTATAAGACAACTGCATGGATTCTTAAAGAATCTAGGCAAGATAAAGTCAGAATGTGAAATATTCTACAACACAACTAGCTTATACTCATCTAAAGCTTCAGTATCATGAAAAATAGTGTTTAAAAATGCGGAGTACTGTTCTAGATCAGAAGAGATGAAGGAGATATTAATATAATGACCAAGTGCAATGTGTGAATCTAGATGGAGGCAGAGGTTGAGGGGACGTTCTAAGAAAGCTGTTTTGACCAACTGGGGAAATTTGAATATTGACTCTCTTGGATATTATTAAGTAAAAATGCCAACTTTCTTACATGGGATAATGATATTTGTACTATTTAGGAGAATGCCTTTATTCTTACAAGACATGTGCTAAAATATTTGGGAGTGTCATGATATCTGCAACTTTTCTTTCAAATGTTTCAGGAAAAACAGAGCAAGGGGGAAGAAAGCAAATGTTACAAAGTTGTTGAATCTAGGTGGAAGTTCATGAGTGTTAAAAAATCTTAGTCACAGGACATGACAGTCATGAGGGATGACAGACCACCCATTTTTCATGTTAGTGTTTTTGTACTACAGATACCTCCACAGAGGTGCTTTTAAGTACAATCTAAAGCTCTGCTTTTACTGGTGTCATAGGCTGAGATTTCATATAAGATTTTATTGGAGGGTTTCCCTGGCAGTTCAGTAAGTTAAGAATCCGCCTTCCAATGCAGGGGACATGGGTTTGATCCCTGGTCCAGGAAGATCCCACATACGTGGGGCAACAAAGGCCACGTGCCACAAGTACTGAGCCGGAACTCCAGAGGCCGTGAGCGGCAACTACCAGACCGCGGACCGCAACTATTGAAACCCGTGCGCCTACAGCCTGCGCTCCTCAGCAAGAGAAGACGCTGCCACCAGAAGCCAGTGCGCGGAGCTAGAGAGTTGCTCCCCCTCGTCGCAATTAGAGAAAACCTGCATGCAGCAACGAAGACCCAGCACACTCAAAAATAAACGAATAATAAATATATATATTTTTAAGATTTTATTTGAAAAAAGGGTTCCACTACAAAAGAGTGAAGTCACTTCTCTAGTGAAGGTCTGTCAACACATGGTAAGCCTTCAGGGACCACTGCAAACGCTTCCAGTCAGCTGGGTGATCCTGCTCAATTTAGAATTGGCATCTCATCACAGAGCGCCAGAGCCCGACCCCCAGAGGACTCTAATTGGTATTTTGAATGTATCTTCTCCCAGAACCAGATCATCACTGAGCTGTGTACTTGAATTACATTTTCTTAGTACCACATAGAATTGTTCTGCAGGTTTATATAGAGGGACCTATTTGGCAAGCTAATTTTTCCTCCAGTTTTATCAAGATATAGTTTTCATGCATATAGCACTGTATAAGTTTAAGGAGCATAGAGAATTGACTTAAATATATCATGAAATAATCACAAGTCCAGTGAACACCCATCATTTCATAAAGATATAAAATTAATGAAATGAAGCAATTTTTTTCCTTGTGATGAGAACTGTAGGATCCACTCTCCCAACGGCTATCACACATGACATAGTGTGTGAAAGCAGTGTTAATTATATTTAACATGTTGTCCATGACATCCCCAGGACTCCTTTATCTTACAGTCACAAGTCTGTACCTTTTGCCTACCTTTCAACCCATTCCCTCTCCTGATACACCCTGCCTCTGGCAACCACGAATCTTATCTCTTTCTCTATGATGAGTCTGTTTATTTTAGCAGTATAATTGACCTACAACACCATGCTAGTTCCTATTATATAACATAGTGATTCAATACTTCCATGTATTTCGAAATGATCACCATAATAAGTGTAGCTACGATCAGTCATCATACAAAGATGTGATACAAAGGTAATTACCGACTATATTCTCCACACTGCACATTTCATACCTGTGACTCCGCTACTGTGCAACTGGAAATCTGTACCTCTTAATCTCTCTCTCCTATTCCTCTCCTTCCTATATTGAGGAACTAAACGAAAAATACACTGGCATAAAACTTGATATTGAATTCATTGTGAGGATGACTTTGAAGATATTCTCTAGTACTTATTCACAGGAGAACTCTCTCAGGAGTCAGTCTCAGTATTGTGACGAACTAAGTCTCAGCATATTAAAAAGCAGAGACATTACTTTGCCAACAAAGGTCCATCAAGTCAAGGCTATGGTTTTTCCAGTAGTCGTGTATAGATGTGAGAGTTAGACTGTGAAGAAAGCTGAGCACCAAAGAATTGATGATTTTGAACTGTGGTGTTGGAGAAGACTCTTGAGAGTCCTTCGGACTGCAAGGAGATCCAACCAGTCCATCCTAAACGAGATTAGTCCTGGGTATTCCTTGGAAGGACTGATGTTGAAGTTGAAACTCCAATACTTTGGCCACCTCACGGGAAGAGTTGACTCACTGGAAAAGACCCTGACGCTGAGAAGGATTGGGGGAAGGAGGAGAAAGGGATGATAGAGGATGAGATGGCTGGATGGCATCACCAACTCGATGGACATGGGTTTGGGTAGACTCTGGGAGTTGGTGATGGACAGGGAGGCCTGGCGTGCTGCAATTCGTGGGGTCGCAAAAAGTAGGACACAACTGAGCAACTGAACTGAACTGAAGTCTCCTAATCAAATGCTTTGCTCTTTGATTTATAGACATTAGAAAGCTTAAAGTTGAGTGTTTACTTCTATGCATTGTCTATTAGGAAGCACAAGGACAATTCGAGGGCCTCTTCTAGTAACTAGGTCCTCATAAAATACATGTTATATATTTTTGTAAACTAACGGTACTAACAGTATTAGGAAACTAATTTCCCTACCCTCTTTTTTTGTCCATTTTCTTTATTTATTTATGTTATTTGAAGTATAGCTTTGTAGGACACTTCAAATCTTTTTTGAATTATTATTATCATCACTTACGTACATGAATAACAGAGTGGTGGCAGTGCAAAAAGAGAATAAGAGAAAATTTGCAGAGAAAGAGAATACAGGCCTTATTGAAAGACTTGTTATTATGGATGAAAGGAAGGTATTCAAAGATCTCTAGCTTTCCTCAGAAAGTGATGGAATCAAGGACAGAAAGTGGGAAGGAAGGGGAAATGATGAGATGAGTTAAGCTTTAGGGAAATTCAGTTAGCAGACAGATATTCAAGCAGAGATATTTTTTAGGCCACTGGGTATATGTTCCAGGGCTTGAGTCGAAGATCTAGATTGGTGATGCTGATTTGAGAACTATCACCACTGAAATAATAGCTGCAGCTGAGAAGAGTAAAAACAATCCTTGGTAAAGTGCAGAGACAGAATGGTGGTGGTTTAGTTGCTCAGTCGTGTGCGACTCTTGAGACCCCATGGACTGTACCCACCAGGCTCCTCTGTCCATGGAATTTCCCAGGCAAGACTACTGAAGTGGGTTGCCATTCTCTTCTCCAGCAGAGACAGAATACCAATATATAAATCTGTGGGTAACCAATGATTAGGAGTTTAGAGGAGAAACACATACTGGAGATAATGAAAGGAAAATTAGTTAAAGAAGGAGAAGAAAGCATCATCAACTGATGAATGGATAAGAAAGCTGTGGTACATATACACAATGGACTATTACTCAGCATTAAAAAAAAATTTATTTGAATCAGTTCTACTCAGGTGGACGAAACTGGAGCCTATTATCCAGAGTGAAGTAAGCCAGAAGGAAAAACAACAATACAGTATACTAACGCATATATATGGAATTTAGAAAGATGGTAACGAGAACACTGCATGCGAGACAGCAAAAGGAATGCAGATGTATAGAACAGACTTGTGGACTCTGGGGAAGAGGGCAAGGGTGGGATGATATGGGAGAATGGCATTGAAACATGTTAATTATCATATGTGAAATCAATCGCCAGCCCAGGGTTGATGCTCGGGGCTGGTGCACCGAGATGTCCCAGGGGGAGGGAACTGGGAGAAAGGAGAGAGGGGGGTTCTGGAGGGGGAGCATATGTAAACCCATGGCGGTTTCATGTCATTGTATGGCAAAACCAACACAATAAAGTGAAGAAAATTTTAAAAATAAATAAATAAATAACACTGCCCTACAAATCCAAGGAGAAAATAATTTCAAAAAGCAAACTGTTAAAACTATTATTTAAAAGCAGAAGATGCCAAAATAAAGGAAATGAACAAGGAAAGGACCACTGGATTATCAAGGAAGAGGGCACTGTTGGTCTGTGCCACTGTTGGTGGTGCAGAAGCGTATAATCCTAATCTGAGGAGCCTCCCTGTGTCTCTTTGTCATGCTTGCTAGTTATCAACTCCAACTCAGGAGCAAGGCATTTTTATTAGCTTGCTTCACAAAGTAAATATATATTTTTAGTGTTATAACATTGTATTATAATCTAATGTGATACTGTAATAACTAACACAAAAATCTCAATGACTCAGTAATCATAGTGACAGGAGTAGGATCTAGAATTTAAAACCTAATTACCATAAAATATTCTAATTATGGGTAAAAAAAAAAAAAGTGATGTGACTGAAAATGTATTTATCCAGGACTGTGACAGCCCTTTTTCTACCATGAAGAATCTCCATGTCAGCAGAGGCTTACCTTCTCTATGGTGAAGTGTGCACAGGTCTCATGGAACTTGCTTGCCACAGTTCTGTATTCTGGATGATCAGGCTGTAGCTCAACCACACAGACTTTCTGCTGCTTCATATCACTCCAGTATGGGGGCAGCTCAACTGCAAAGCAGACATTTGAAAACTCCCTTGCACCTGAGAAACCTCATCTACACAGTCCATATTCCTGGTATGCTTTGAAAAACTGACTATCATTTGTGCTCTTGTTTTACAATCTCCTAATTTGAAGTGTACAAGAAGCTTCTTATCTTTCTAGAACGTTTCCAAAATGTGAACCACAGATAACCCAAATCAGAACCAACTATAATGCTTGTCTTAAAAAAACCCTCACAGAGACTTCCTTCATGGTCCGGTGAATAAGACTTCTTCTTCTAATGCAGGGGCCACAGGTCCAATCCCTGGTCAGGGAACTAAGAGCCCACATGCGCAGAGCAACTAAGTCCACGAATTGTAGCAAAGAGCCCCCTCACCTCAATGAAGACCCAGCTAAAAACAACAACAAAGACAGACACACACAAAAAAGCTCTCACAGCTATACTGAATCAAAATCTCTGAGGGTAGAACCTGCACCTTACAGGTTTGATCATGCTCAGATTTGAGAACTCTTGGTGTAGTATAACTCAGCCACATATTCTGCTGTCTCTAATCAGTCATTATTTGATAATTTTACAATATAAATGATTTTCCTACAATGTTTGCAATAAATAGTCATTAGTGTTTTGCTTACAAATGCATGGCTTTTGCCAGAACTCAGCACCACTGCCACATCCTCCAAATCCATTCTTTCATTATTCCTCACAGCATCCTTAAGAGTTGAGTGGGAGGGAGGTTTAGCTATGTGGCAGGCTGGGGGTGGCAGTTCTGTCTTCCCTTCTGCTAAACAGACTACTGTGCTTGTCACTTCCCCAGGGTTGATCAGAGTCTGAGGAATTCATTCACATAGACCTCCCAATGTACTGAAAGCCATTTAGTAGTTTTCAGTGGGGAATTTTTGTGGTTCAAAGGCAGGAATAGCTGTCGACACAAGACAAGTTTCCCTTCTCGGGGGCTGCTTCCTGATGTTTGTGTCAAGGATTCTTATCCTCAGGCAGAGGAGAAAGTGACTTCTGGGAGACCCTACAGGCTCCCCATCCACTCAGTCATCAGTCACAGACTCCAAGTGCCCACTCTCTGTTTTCCTTTTGTCCTAGAAAACCTTAGGCTACTTTATAGCCCATGGCATTCCCTTTCCTTACTGAAGCAGCCATTACCCCCCACCCCCGCTAGCAAAACTGACTCCTGGAAGCTTGTAAACTGCAGAGATAGGAACAAATGCAACGCTTGACCGTTGCTACCGTGAAGATAATGATGATCAGCTGTTGAGTGCACCCATGCTGTATTTTCCTGGCCAAAGTGTAAGCTCCTTCAACCCAGAGACCAAGTTTTCTATTTTCTTCCATGAAGATTACTTGGATTTTATCTACTTGAACAACATTTTGATGTATGTACAACACACAACACAGGCGTAAAGTAATGGACAGCAAGCATGAATGTTTGACTCACCTTCAGTTTTTGTATGGCGCTGAACAGATAGGCTGTTTCCTTTTGCATCTGTAGCCATGTATGTCTTCAAGTCCACTGTGTAGCTATGATTATTGATTTTGACATCAATTGTCTTTCTCTTTTGTTTCTTTGCATCCTCCAATTGCATGTTTGTTATTTTGTCAAAACTATGAAATTTATTATTATAGTCCTCATATTGCCATTGTACAAAATCACTGGTACGATCTGCCAGAGATTCCTGTTCTTTGGACAATCTAACTCTCTTGATCATGTCCTCAATTGCATCTCTAGCCTGTATCACATCTTTGGCAATTCCAGAAACCTCAATCAAAGGTCTTTCACTGTTCAAGAGAATGGAAATATTTAGTTTCTTCTGAAGCTCATTCAATTCTTTATATTCATTTATATCAAAGTTTTTGATACATTCATCTTCACTGCTATAGGGACACTGTTCCTTTTGAATGAGGTCCTGTATCCACAAGAGAGCATCTTCCACACTTTTTACATTTCTACCACACACCTGAAAAACTGCTAATTCTGTTTTCTTTTCTAAAACCAGAGTCCGTTTTTTGGGAGATTTACTTGAGAAGCCCAAAAATGCTAAAAAAGAAAAGAAAAGAAGATTAGCTATTTCTCTTTCTTTCTCTCTTCCTTCCTTCCTTCCTTCCTTCTCCCTCCCTCTCTCTTTTTCTTTTTCTTTGTTATCATGCTGTACATTACATTCCCAGGACTTGCTTATCTTATAACTGGATGTTTTTACTCTTTTGACCAATTTTACCCATTTCATCCACCTCTCATTCCCCTCTGCCCACCATGACCACCCACCCTACCTCTGGCGATCATCAGTCTGTCTTCTATATCTATGAGTTCAGTATTTTTTTTAAAAGATTCCACATATAAGGGCTATCACTAAGTACTTGTCTTTCTCTGTCTTATTTCACTTATCATAATGTCCTCAAGGTCCATCCATGTTGTTGCAAGTGGCGGGATTTCCTTCTTGTTTATGGCTGAATAATATTTCATTATAAATATAATATTTCATTATATATTATATTTTATATATACTATTGCGTTATACATATATATGTACATATATATACATCTCCCCTCCCTCTTGAGAGTACTGGTGTTTTAAAAGCTACTTTGAAGGTAGGAAAAGCCTAGCTTTCAAATAGGTACAGGATGTATCCTCTTTTCAAATAGGGACAGGATGAGTAATATTTAATTACATATATATTTAATGAAATACATATATAACATCTTCTTTATAATTCAGCTTTCAATGGTTCCATGTTGTGGCTATTGAAAACAATGGTGCAATGAACATGGATTCAAGAAAGTAATTTCATTTCCTTCAGATAAATACCCTGAAATGAAATTGCTAGATCACATGGTATTTCTATTTTTAATCTTTTGAGGAACCTCCATACTGTTCTCCACGGTGGCTGTACCAGTTTACTTTCCTACCAAAAGAGCACAAGTTTTCCCTTTTCTCCACATCCTCATCAACAATTGGTATTTCTTGTCTTTTTTTTTTAATCATTTTTTTCCCCTATGTTTTCTTCTAGAAGTTTTATGGACAAGTCTTAATATTTGAGTCCTTAATCCTTTTTTTCTTTTTTGCCATGCCACATGGTATATAGGATCTTAGTTCCCCAGCCAGGGATGAAACCTGTGCCCCCTGCAGTGGAAGAGCAGACTTTTAATTTCACTGGACCACCAAGAAAATCTCTTGTCTTTTTGCCAATAGCTGTTCATCATGTGAGGTGATCACTCATTATGATTTTGATTTATATTTCCCTGATGACTAATAATGTTGAGCACTTTTCCATATACCTGTTGGCTATTTGTATATCTTTTTTTGAAAAATGTCTATTTAGATACTCTATCTTAAAATCAGATTGTTTGCTTTTTTTTTCTATTGAGTTATATGAGTTCTTTATATATTTTGGATGTAATACCCTACCAGATATACAACCTGCAAACATTTTCTCCCTTTCAGTGGGTTGCCTTTTCATTTTGTTGATGAATTCCTTTGCTGTGCAGAAGCTTTTTAGTTTGATATAGTTACACTTACTCATTTTTGCTTTTGCTATTTGTACTTTTCATGTCAAATCTAAAAGGAAATCATTGCTAAGACCAATGTCAAGGAGTTTACCTATATGTTTTCTTCTAGGAGGTTTATAGTTTCAAGTCTTATGTTCAAGTCTTTAATTTGTTTTGATTTAATTTTTGTGTCCAGTGTAAGATAGTGGTCCAGTTTTATTCTTTTGTATGTGGCTCTCCAGCTTACAGGCTTCTGAAGCAAGCACTCAACACTGTTTATTGATGAGACTATCCTTTCCCCACTGTATATTCTTGGCTCCCATGTTGTAAATTAATTAAACATATGTGCATGGGTTTATTTCTGGGCTCTTTATGGTGCTGGTCTCTATTAATCTGTGTCTATTTTTAGCAGTACCAAACTGTTTTGATTATTCTATCTTTGTAATATAGTTTGAAATCAAAAAGTATAATGCTTCTAGCTTTGTTCTTCTTCCTCAAGATTGCTTTGGCTATTAGGAGTCTTTTATGGTTCCATGCAGATTTTAAAATTGTTTATTCTACCTTCTGTGAAAAGTGCCATTGGAATTTTGATAGGGATTGCAATGAATCTGCAGTCTGCTTTAAGCAGTATAGATATTTTAATAATATTAATCCTTCCAATCTATGAGCATAAACTATATTTCCATTTATTTGTATCTTCTTCAGTTTCTTTCATCAATATTTTATAGTTTTCACAGTATAGGTTTTTCACCTCCTTGGTTAAATTTATTTCTGGGATTTTATTCTTTTTGATGCAATTATAAATGAGATTATTTTCTTAATTTCTCTTTGTGATAGCTCATTAAAAATTAGCTAATTTCAAAGCAGACAGAGGGAGATAAACTGATATGAGGAATTTGAAAAAAAAAAAACAAACAAACAAACTCATAGAAAAAGAGATCAGATTTGTGGTCACTAGGAGGCTGGAGGGCAAGGGTTGAAGGAGACTGGAGAAAGGTAGTCAAAAGATACAAACTTCCAATTACAAGGTAAATAAGTACCAGGGATGTAATATACAGAATGATGACTATGATATTGTGATTTATCAGAAAAAATATATTTGGTCATCTGAATGGCCAAATATTTGCCCCATATATACAGTATTTGGCTTGTGGCTGGCATCGAAAGTGGAGGGCCATCTTGTTACATGGAGAGCCCTTTGCCTGTGGAATCTGATTCCGTCTCTGAGTAGATAATGTTAAAACCAAGTGGAATCCGCAGACACCCTGCTGGGGTCTGAGAATTGCTTGGGCCTACAGGAAAGCCTCCACACATACATTGGAATTGGGTCCAAAAACCTTTAATGACTGTAGTTAACACTACTATATGCTGTATATGAAAGCTGTTAAGAAAGTAAATTCTAAGAGTTCTTGTCACAAGAAAAAAATTCTTTTCTTCTTTGTTTTCTCATTTTATTGTATCTGTGTGAGATGATGGATGCTAACTAAACTGATCGTGGTAATCATTTCACAATAATATAAGTCAAACTATTATGTTGTATATCTTAAACTTATACAGAGATGTATGTCAACTATATCTCCATAAAACTGGAAGAAAGCTAATAAACTACAAAAAAAAAGGGTAGCTGTTTCTCATGTGACATCAATGTTAGGAACATGTATTTCATAAAAATGAACAACTCACATGCAATTTTAGACATCATAGACTGTTGGAAAGAAGCCTGAAGTCCTTCTCTTTTTTTCATGTTGGCATAAAATACATCCAGTACTTGAGGCTGAAAGATAACAACTTTAACTTTTTTCATAGACTGGACTAATCTCTTCTGAATAAATTCTTCAATGGCATCAATTATGGCTACTGCAACCTTATCTGGGTCTTGTCTGGCACTACCTGGAAAGGCAAATAATAAAAATAATTAGGGGGGGAAAGGCCCAACTGGAAAAGAGTGAAGAATAAATTAGGGATTCCAATTCTCAGAATAAATTCCCACTCTTCAACTCTCATCAATGGACTTTACTAACAATGCATCAGCAAACACTCCTGAAGTCCTAGATGCAATGGGGACTTTTTGTTCCAGGACGTCAGGAACAGCCCAACAATGAACTATGAAACATAACTTGGTGTCTGATGTTCTTATTTGCTCTATTCAGCTGATCCCAGCTCACTGTGTCCCTCTGTTACAGAGCACAGTTAACCTCTCTTGGCTCACTAGTGTCCTTAAAAGACCCAGAAAAAGTAAAAGATGATAATGTATATTGACATATACTGCTATTTAAAGAGAACAATGATAACTTTTTGTTGAGTCATTTCTTGACTTTATGGATATATTCTTATTCTCGCAGATGTCCTTGGGTACCTGATTTAAAATGAGCTAGTTCTGTAAGATACCTAAATCTATAAGCTATTTATTATAATCTATAATTCTTTGCACACAAATTATCCATGAACCTCCAAGAAGTTTTGCTTCCTATAGTCAGTGCAATTTCAGCTGAGTTGCAGGGTTCAAGGCTGCCATCTGAGCAAGGTCTTTTCCTATATTAAGCATGCTTCATATCTTGATTTCCCAAGCCTACTGCCTAAATAAGAGTATGAAAGTTCCTTGAAAAGACTCATGAAAAGTCAGGGAAGCAGTTCCATATGAATAGCAGCTATCATGTTGAGGGAGAGGGGCAGGCAATATGAAAGTCCCTTGGGCAGCTTGGTGTGATAGACGAAAGGCCCACTTGGATTGTCTCTGTTAATGGTGCCCACCGTTATTGCAAAGAGGAGAGCAACCTGCTCTGAGCTGGCTATGGAGACAACTGTAATGATGTAGACAATTTCCATATAAAACAAACCTAGAGGGTTTGTGCAGGGTTTTTTGATTAGACCATCAGAGGAGGAGAGAAACTCTCATTGCAAAGCTGTAGTTATTCCATTATATATGGAAGAATCTAAATAGTAGTGTTCAGATACATCCATCCACTCTCAACAATCTAAGCACTTGGGACATGAGGATGTGACATGTGGGGATGAATAGGTGTTCAACAGGTAAAGCATGGGAAAGTGAGGGAAAGGCCATGCCAGACAGAACTATGTAAGGGGTGTGATACGTTGAACTTGATGTGTTCAGGGGAACAGATCTGGTTTTGAGAAAGTTAAACAAGGAATAGAAGGGTGACTGGAGGAAGCACTGGAGCAGGGAGCCCAGTTCTAAAGAGGAGTCTACAAGTAAAGGTTTAGGTAAAAGCTAAGAGCTGAACAAAGAGAATGAAGAGCTGGGTGTCAGGGTTGAGGAGATATTTGGGAATTAAAGTCAGCAGGGCCAAGTGACCGACTGGCTTCCCACTTGCCCCTTTGCTCCCTGTCCCCTGCCACCCACATCCTTCATGCGTGTTTCACACATCGCACTGCACTGCAGTGGTTTGCTGACATGTCTGAGTCTCATGATAGGTCAGGGGCCCCTGCTGAACCGAACTTTTTTCTTAGTCATCAAACTAATTAATAAGTGAATGCACACAGGAGTGGTAAAGAGTGTAGAATCAAAGATTCTAGATAGAAAGTGATATTTTTAACATGCTTGGGTTATAAGAGGAAGGGCAGGTGTGGGAAAAGACAGTGAACTGGAGTTTAGAGTTTGCTTTCAGCTTGAGATGCCTGCAGGTAACCCTGAGTGCCTGTTCTCTCCCCTCCAGCAGGTGCCTCTGAGGAACAGGGAGAGGTCTTCCTTTACCACCAGCAACTGTCTCAATTACAGTCTCAACTCATAAACACCACTAAGGAAGAAAACTCCTCCCTCTATTAGTCTAAGGGCCTGCTCGGGTAGGGATAGCGACAGGAAAAAAAGACGAGCAAGAAATTACTAATCTTGATTTATCTGTGCAGACCAGCAATGCAACCAGGTCAGTGGAAAAACCAAGAAATATTTATACAAAACTAAAACTGCCTCATTTCCTTATTTCTTCTCTGACTCCACTCAGGGACTCCCTTGGGAAGGTTGGTGCCACCCTGACTCTGCTTGCTTTCTTGGCACAGTTAAAGTTAAGCCAGAAACACAAGACTGGAGCTCAGAGGAAAAAGCAGATGGAGGTAGAGACTAGAGAGTCATTAGTGGGTGTCCATAAAAAAATGACAGAGAGGGAGACAAATAGATAATACATTGGCTAATCTGCTAGGACTGAATGATACTACAAAGAGAATGAAAGAATAAAGGGTATATAAATCATACTTTCAGATATAGAGAACCAAAGAGACATAATATTCTATGTGTGAAAATTAAGGGGAATGACAAATAAAAGAGAAATCAAAATATGGGATAGAGGATAAGAAGAAGGCCCAGAAAGTAACAAGGATGGTTAGGTTTATTAAGCTAAGCTTTTGGAGGGCCTAAAATGCCAGGATGAGACACTCAAACCTGGATTCCTGAGCAATGGAATGTTTAACCCAGTGCTGTGCCTTCACTCTCTGGGACCACTCAGCCCCAGCCACTTCAAGCCTGAGCAACTCCCTTGAGGGAGACCAAGCCCGATTCATGCACAGGACTCAGATTCCTGGGAAACAGATCACAGAGCGTCACCTCACAAACGATGAGCCCAAAGCGCCATTCTTATAAAAGAAGACTCAGACAATCATTTCACAGTTTGAGGAAAACAAGAAACTCCAAAGAGGCAGGCAGGCTGAAAGGAGGGAGGCCTAGATTTTCTGACTCACTAGAATCCACCGGGTTCTGTTGACGGAGAGGCTGAGACGCCCCATGACCAGCCCCTGTTGAGGAGGCAAGAGAAGGGGGATGGTGGTGCTGCGTGGGGGAAGCAGAAGTCCATGCACTGGTGTTTCAGTGGAGAGGGGTAGAGGGGAAGTTGAAGACTAAATAATGGGACATGTGTTGGGGGTGACAAAGAGAAAAGAGCTGATAAAAGTAATGAGAAGTGGACTTTCTTTTTCTCTCCTTTCCTTTCCATGTTAGAAAGCAAACATCCACTATGCCAATACTCTCTTCAGTTTTCTTCATTTTCCCCTCTTTTACTTAAATTACCCTCAGGCTTTGCTCCTTCCCTCAGGGGCTGCCCTGAGTTGAGGAAACTGACAGATGCCGACTCAGCAGTAAGTACATTAACCATCAGCACCAAATCCGAGGCAAAGTGGGCGCCTTGGGATTCAGCCGTGACAGCCAGAGGCCACAAACCTGTCCCGATGGCCGGGAGGCAAACAGATGAGTAATGGCGTTTTTCACACTCTTGCAAAACACTGGTAACTGATCTCTTGACATCATTGCCACCAATGACGTGAATGATGTTCTTGCACTTCAAAGACCCACCTTCAGTGATTATATAATCACCATGGCCCTGTTGAGCTGGGAAACATGAGACAAAAAGACACAAAATTAGAGGCTGAACCCACTCTCTGATTGTTTAAAAAGGAAAATGTCTGAATTGGATGATGAAGTATTCTCTGGGAATAAGAAACTCCTGAAATATTAGCTCTGATGAACCTCACTTCTCTTACTGAGAGATTACTTTTCATTTCTAATTCACTGCAACAGGAATTCTTCAGTAAAAGGCATGATTTCCAGATCAATATGTTGTCTCCCCAACCCTAAGACTTTCCTCATCCTTCACAGCCTCCCATATTCAGTCTTCCACTTAAAACTTAGATTCAAAAAATAGCATTGTGTCTTACCTTGGCGAGAACATTCTATTTCCACATTCCTCCCAGCACTTTCTAAAATTGCTTTGGAGACCCCTGCATGAGAAAATCAAGATGTTTACACACATCAGAATGGTTGCCTCACAGTCTAAACGCTTTCTCCATCATTGAAGGAATCCTATAACTAGGGTATTTCTAATAACAAAGAAGAAAAATTCATAAAAGAACTGTTCCAAATTATGAGAAACCATGTCAAAACAATTTAAAAATTATTAATTAGTATTAATAAGACAAAGTTGTAGAAACCGGTTTGGCTACAGGAACCCTACTTCACGGGCTCTACTGTGACTATGACACAGATCAAAATTCTGTAAGTCAAGTACCTGCTTTGAGATTAAATGACTTTGATGTTGAATTTACAATCACATCTGCCTCTTCTTTGCTGATATCTCCAGAGGCTACCTGGAAAATGATGGGCCCAATCTTCATTTCATATACTCCTAAATCAGGGTTAGAAACAGTTCCATAGAAATCTGACAAGGAAAAAAAAATTGAGTCAGTAACAAGTCAGCAATAGCAAGAATGACAGGTTTCATGGTCTTCACCTGTGCCCCTCTCAACCTTCTCTTTCTCTCTCTCTGCCCCTCTATGTGATCTCTGGCATTTACCTTGGCCCTGCCTCTGAGCCCCTGATGGTCTGTTTCTGGCAAAGGATTATAAAATATAATATATATCAAACATGGACTTCAGTTGCTGATCGAGGTGAGTTAGTCGACTTGAGCCTTTCTTTTCCTCTGATTATAAGTAAAAACATGGGACAGATACAAAAAGCCACTCTCAGAGAACTGAGATGTTCACAACAGCAGGCAAATTGGGGAAGGGAGTCAAAATTTGAAGAAGCAGCCTATACTGCTTCCCATTTTGTTTGGTAATTTTTCCTCTTTTCTCTCCCAGGCTTGACCCAAGCATGGCCCTTGTTACAGAACTACACAATGAAGACAGGCAGCAAAACTCTCAGAGAATCTCTGTCTTGTGGCCAGAGGACTGAGAAAATGGTTCCCCGTGAGCTGAAGAGAATGGCAGAGAAACCTCATATTTTCCCATACTTTTCCTTTTTAAATCTAGACCCTGTATCAAGGTGCCCTGGATGTAGAACTCCACAGTGACACCATGGGGAGCTAAAACTGAGAGAGATTCTATATTCCTGTACAGAAGAATCAGAAAAAAAGGGACTTGTGGTCCGAAAAGTGTCTATGTGGTCTATGAGAAATCCTTGGCTTTTTGTTTGTTAGGTCCCCTCCCTACCCCCTCTGCTTCACCCAAGGGCAACCCTGATCACGCAAAATTATGAGACAACAGAACTCACAGCTTCAACTCTGAGAGAACTTTGTCCTTCTGGCCAGAAGACCTGGAAAATAGCCTTCTGCAAGACAGAGAATGTAAGGGGAATGCTGGGCCAGTGAGCTGGAGAGGGTGACCCCCTGTTCTGTGTATGGCTGCACATGTGTAGACCCATGCTGCATAGCAAAGGCCTTAGGAAGGAGATTGACCTTAACCACCGGCCAAACATAAGGGGAGGCAGAACTTATAGAATGAAGCCAACTGACTGGCTGCCTGTGCAAAGAAAGAAAACAATGACCATTTTCCAGAGGATTTTAACAGGACCCTAGTCGTACAACATAATATTTAAAATGCCCATTCTTCAGACTTCCCTTGGAGCTAAGACTCCAAGCTCCCAATGCAGAGGGCCTGGGGTTCAATCCCTAGTGAGGAAACTAGATCCCACATGCCACAACTAAGACCCGGTGCAGCCAAATAAATGAAGATCTTAAAAAAATACAATGCCCATTCTAGAATCCAAAATTGCTTGTCACCCAATGAACCAGGAAAATGTGACCAATTCTCAAGTATAAAGACGCTCAATATAGATGTTAACCTTAAAGTGACTCAGATATTGGAATAATCAGATAGTCTTTAAAGCCTCTACTATAACTACTGTAACTCCCTGAGGTCCAAGTAAACACATTTGAATGCATGAAAATAATCTGGAATGAAAGGAAAAATAGGGATATCTACAGAGATATATAAACTATAAAATAAGAATCAAATGGACATTTTTAGAACTTAAAAGACAATGTTTGAAATTAAAAGTTCACTGGATAGGCTATATATAGTATAGTATACAGAAAAAGAATCAGTGAATTTGAAGGTAGATTAATAAATGTTATCCAATCTGAAGAACAGAGAGAAAAAAGATCAAAATTTTAAAAAAGAACAGATCTTCAGAAATATTATCAGAAGGCTTACCATTTGTGTTATTGAAGCACCAGAGGGAGAGGAGAAAGATCAGTGCAGAAAAATATATTTGAAGAAATGACTGAAAAATTTCCAGGTCTGACGGAAGACATACATGTTCAGATTTAAGAAGCTTCAGCAAACACCAAACAGGATAAACTCAAATATACAACAGTAACTTTGACAGAGGAGAAGCATTTGGTTCGTTTTATTTCTTTAAATGTATCTATTTTTGAAAACACTTATCACATCATCCTTAGTAGCCTCATCATCACTTAAAAACCTGAGCCTACTCTTTCACTCCAGACCACATAAACATGACCAGTGTTTTGCATGCTCAGGTATATGGAATATAATTTAATATTTTATTTATCACAAATTGACTTTTTCAATAAAAATCATTCTGTTCTACTTCTCATGGAATAGTTATTTAGCAATTATAAATAATTTCTCTATTTAAAAGCTTTACTGAACCTTGTGTACTTTCAGCCTTGGAAATTTTGTCACTGATGAAATTTCCATTAGCTCTTGTGGCAAATTCATCTGAGAATGCCTGGAAATACAAATACAGTTTTAACCACCACAATTCTCAGTAGATAAATGAATTTGATTCAGACATTTTGATCCTACATGCACAGATATTTATGAGAGAACAATTCTCAAAGTATTATTTATTTTCATTATAGATTTTTAAGTTACAAAAACTCATAAACTCTATTTTCAGAAATATACACAACGAAAATTACCAAAGATATAAATATAAGGATACTGATTACAATGCTGTTTGCAACTGAGAAAAAATTAAAGTTTATAACTCCAACAGGAAAACGGTTAAATAAATTTTAGTATGCCCATGTTGCTGGAGTATTTACTTCCCTGGTGGCACAAATGGTAAAGAATCTGTCCTCAATGAGAAAGACACAGGTTTGATCCCTGGGTCAGGAAGATCACCTGGAGAAGGGCATGGCAACCCACTCCAGTATTCTTGCCTCGAAAATCCCATGCACAGAGGAGCCTGGAGAGCTACAGTCCATGGGGTCACAAAGAGTCAGACATGACTACGCGACTAACACTTACTTTCATGCTGCAGTATTTGGCAGCCATTATAAATCATATTTTTAAAGAATAGTTAATAGAACAGGGAAATGTTTATTTTATACTATTAAATGAAAAAAGGATGATATTAAAATACATAGTCCCACATTTAAAAGTCCACATATATAAAAGAAGACTGGAATGAAATACAACTAAAAGAATTTATGCATTTTTTGCTCAGTTTCTGCAATGAAGATGTACTACTTTCATAATCAGTAAAACCAAATATTTGCTGTTGTTAAAAATACAGTGTTAAGAGAAAGACAATCACAAGGACCCAGATACTTCCATTTTTAACTTATTTGTACCAGGAGAGAAATTGCTAGGGGAGTAGTGTCTTGGGGGTTAGAGGCTGGAATCCCATTTCTTTGCCTGGTAGTGACATACCAATATCATCACTTTCTTCCTCCTTATTACAAGCAACAGGAAATTTTGTTGGAAATGAACGAGTAACATCTTGACTAAAAGGCTTATACAATAATGGGAAGAGGGCCAGAGAGAAGTGACTATAGAGCCAAAGTCTCAGGCATAAAGACTACTACAAGCACCAGGCAGGTAAGCTATAGGAGTAAGGTGGACAGGTGTAAAGGTGGACTGGTCTGACTCTGGAGAACTAGAGAGTAGCTGCCATTCAGCAACAGCAAATTGTTCAGGCTGATATCCATGTCCAATGTGCCAGACATTTTAAATTTTTAGGTCACAGTGGACATCTGGAGTTTAATATGACATGTTTGATTCTTAAATGCCAGCAACAGATTCAAATTTAAAAAAAAAAAACAGCCCAAATAAAGCATATCTAGAGGCTCCATTCAGACCACAGGCTGCTCTTTGCAACCTCTGTTATAGTCTCCACCTATAAATATTTCAATAAGTCTTGCTTATTTGGGGGAAAATAAAACCAAAGCTTAACTGTCTTTACAAGTCTTAAGAGAAAAAGTATCACAGCCATGTATGGAAAAGCAATACTATTTTCAATAGCAATAACAGTGCCTGACTAGGCTGACCCCTTTATCAAATACTTGCAGAATTTGAATCTTTAGGAAAGATAATGAAGGCTGAGGTTGCACAGAAATAGTAAGTTTCGAGGGTTCAGATCCATGTCATAGGACTCACTTCCTTCAATGAACCCGGCCATTCATTCAAAAACTCTCAGCATTTCATGTCTCTAGTTCATTTTATGTGTACAAATCTTAGCTCCCCCAAGTAATTAGGATTTATAGGAGGGAGAGTACATGCTACATACCCATTCTGTAATCCATATCATTTTGTACAATGTAAGTCATTGGGAGACTGTTCAAAAAGCAATTATTGACTAGAAATGACTATAGTTACGTGGGCCAACTAAATGGACCACATATACTGCTCAGGGGGTTTAACTATCTGATTAGAATTTAGATTTGCTTGCTTCCAGAGTATTTAAAGTTAGTAGCTAGAGAGAGAGAAAAAAATTAAGTATGACCTAAAAATTCAGTTGGTCCAATGATATATAGACATCTCTTGGGTTGCTAGCCTTAATCTGCTATTTCTTGCACTATTATGGGACTTTTCGAACATTTAATATCATCTACTCGCCTGGACTCTAAGGACTTGGAGGGTAAGAATAATGGCTTCTTATTCAATGCTTCTTGTTCTCCCATAACGCTGAGTCCAGCAGCTTACTCACAGCGGATGTTCGGCAAATGTGAGCTGGTTGATGACCTCTCTATGACCAAAGATGGTTCTGGTATTTCTGGTCCCAACCATCTTACTCCTATGGGGATGTGCTGAGTCCTTCAGTTGTATATTATTTTGACATTCTCCTATTTGTAGGATCACACAGTACTTTCATATTATGTATTAAAATTTCTATATTAATATCGAAGGAAATTCTATAGATTAAAGAGGTTTAAGGGATATGTCAACTCCATTGCAATATTAGGGCCTTATTTGAATTCTGATTCAAACAAACAAGCTATAAAAACAAAATAAAATATTTATGAAATAGTTTGAAATATGAACATTGACTTGATAATTGATGAAATAAAGGAGCGATTGTCAATTTCTTTTAGGTGTGAAATAGTATTGTAGTTAGGTTACTTATTAAAAAGAATCCTAATGTCTAAAACAAATACTGAATTGATTATGGGTAAAATGTATATATGGAATCTGCTTCAAAAATAATATGGAAGGAAAGGAAATAAATGGAGATAGAGATAAAACATACTGGTCATATGTTGTTAATTATGAAGATGAATATGGATAGAGGGATTTCATTACACTACTTTGTCTAGTAGTAATGATTTAATCGCTAAGTTTTCTAAGTCTCTTGCGACCTCACAGACTGTAGTCTGCCAGGCTCCTCTGTCCATGGGATTCTCTAGGCAAGAATACTGGAGTGGGCTGCCATTTCCTTCTCCAGGGGATCTTCCTGACCCAGGAATCGAACTCAGGTCTCCTGCATTGCAGGCAGATTCTTTACCAACTGAGCTACAAGGGAAGCCAACTATTTTGTCTATTTTTGTATATGTTTCAAATTTTTATTAATAAGAAGTCAAATATCTTCTATATCCATACATATGCTTGAAATTTGCCATACAACAACTAGTCCACACTACTATTTTACTTTCTTGTATGAAAATACATGAAAGAAACAACCTTATCAAACCAAGAAGACACTTAAAAATGTTAGGGCTCAGTTGACAGAATAACCAGTAATAAGCAAGAACATACCTGAATATTTTCATGGTCACTTGGGTGCAATAGAAAGCAAACCTCTTGTAAAGTTCTGGGTTGATTCTTTCTACTGAATGTGAATACTTCTGAGGTGATTAATTCAGCAAAAATGTTTTTAGGAAATCCCAGAATTCCTGTTCCTATTGCTGGAAATGCAATTGAGTTTAAGGACAAACTCTCAGTGATCTCCAAACATTCTCTGATTATTTTTTCCATGATCTGAAAAAGACAAAGCACATTCTTATACATTTTTGCCTAGAAATTAGAGTTTGAACAAAAAGAACAAGAATTTAGCAACTATGGGATCTCTGCCTACTCCATTTTGCTTTCAACAAAAGGCAGGTTAAGGGTAGTGAGGAGAAAAGAAAAATAGAGGAGTAAATGAGGAAAAGGAAGGAAGAATGTGTGAGACCCTCCAAAAAGATTCAAACTCATTCAGCGATGATGGAAAAAAGCAAAGCAGTTACTGTTCTGATCCTTCATTCTCTTCCATTCTTCATGCCCTCACCTTGCCTTCCTCACTAAAGGGTGCTATCTTCAGCAACTCTTCCCTGAGTCCCAGCAATCGTTGAGAACTACAATCAATTTATATTATTAACTGGTCCTTGGGAGAAGTCAGCTACAGCTCAAAGAAATGGCTCTGAGAATGTGATGTTACTACAGAACAGAACCGGGCAGAGTCCAATCTACTTTACACTGAGAGTTCAAAGAGCTACCTAATTTTCTGAAGAGTTCAAAACCAGGTCCCACCTTCTGCGACAACAGTTTGTTGTCTCCCCAGTTGGGAGCCACCACGTGAAGCACATGGTGGCAGCGCAGATTGCAGCCGCTGGTCTGGAGAACAGTGCCCACATCAACAGCCACCCCTTGTCCAGCTGTCTTCAATTCCTCCCGGAGCTTTTGTCCTGCTTTTTCCAAGAGGGCCTTGGAAAGGGGCCCCCTATCGAGCTCAAGATCCGAGGAAATGGAGTTGACAACAACATGGGTCTTAAAAACAAAACCAACAGTTTGTTTCAAATGCTAAGAAAAACCATTCATCCAGGATTACTATGTTTAAGCCCTTGGGCTTGGCACAGTGGGAGACAACTAAGATGATTAAGCTTTCAGAGATTAAAATACCACCTCAAAAGAGAGATACTTATTTAAATAACACTCTAGGACAAACAGTAGCTGTTCAAAAGCAACACATAAATGGTAGGGACTCACCAAAGGAGTCCAGAGGAAGCGCCTTCAGAGGTTAGTGAAGACAGTATGAGTGACACGGTGTCTGAGAAATGGGAATAGTTGCTGCAGGCAGAGAGAGATGGGGAAGTCATTCAGGAGGGGCAACAGCATGGACAGAAGCAGGGTAGGCTGTGAGCAGCAAGCAGACTAGCTCGACCTGCTAGAGAGCTTTTGCAGTAAAATGGTGCCAGCCAGGCTAGGAATACTACACAGGGGGTAGACTGCAGGGCCTTGAGTCCCAAGTCAACTGGGCTTCCAGGCATCAGTGAAGAGCCGTGGGATCTTTTCCAGGAGGACAGTTAATAAGAGCAGATTAATCAGGCTTGACTAAAACACCAAGAGAAGACGGGAGAGGGAATGGGGCCAAGTGGTTGTCAAAGTTACCCCATGAGGGTCACCGAGAAGTGATGCAAAGCAGATCTGCGGCAGCAGAAGCCACACACCTATGGGAGTGGAAGGCATGGAAGGAATGTCTTACCACTCAGTGTCCAAGGTGAATGAGCATCGGAACTCATTCCAATTACTGACCCTTGGCTGAAAGAGATTTCTGTTTATTTGCTTGGTTTTTTCGATGAGAAACAAAATTACTTCTGTATTTTGAAATACAGCAATGCACACTCCAATCCTAGCTCTATCATTTGCTTGCTGGGAGACTTGGGCAAATTACTTAACCCCTCTAAATCTCATTCCTTCATCTGTGAAATGAGAATAATAATCCTGGAATCTGCCTCATAGCAATGAATGAGAAAATGAATGCCAAGCACTTGGGAGAGTGCCTGGCACATAGTAAACAGTCAGTGTTGTCTATTATTCTTGTAATTATGATTTAAGCTAATTGTAAGTAATAATCAAAATTTTTACAACCTCTTTCCATATTTGAAACCAAAATGAAAAATATTTTAAACAAAATAACAATTTGAACAAAAAAAGAGGATGACCCACAGGATGGGAGAAGATATTTGCAAATTGTATATCTGTTAAAGGACCTGTATCCAGAATACACAAAGCACTCTTAAAATTCAGTAATAAAAAGATAATTTAAAAGTGGGCAAAGGTTGTGAATAAATTTTTCTCCAAATAAGATAGGCAAATGGCCTTCCCTAAGAATCTCTGCCCCAAGACTGCTCACAACCCCCCATTTGGGGAAGCACAGCAGGGGACCTTTCAGCACTGTTTGGATGTTACAGCCAGTGTTGAAAAGGTTGCTAAATACGGTTTTTAAAAACACATCACACCCTGACAGATGTACAAGAACTAGCCCCATATAATACCCAGATCTTCCCCGGATCCATTTTCTACCTTCCTCCCCACATTTTCTTACTGGTGTTGGGAGTTGAGAGCCCCTCAGACTTAGTACATTTCAGATTATTGTCCTCTGTCCCATTTTATGCTCTGATTTTTCTGTATCTGTTATCAGAGAATTTGACAGGAAATTAATCTTAGATTTGCCAAAATATGACAGGTGTAAAAGCACTGAAAAAGTATAGAGAGTCAGGTAAACGTTAGCTATTATTGTGGATTTTCACATTTGCTGGAAACTAGTGATATGAGTACATTATCGGTTCCCACAGATAATTGGCCAGTGTCAATTGGTGAGCACCTTGGTGAAGTAGGCCAATTTTCTAAGGAAACCTATTTCAAGGCAAGGATGGAGGACATGGGATTCTCCCTTTGATCCTAATCTCCCTTTGTCAGTAGGCTAACTGGAGTTCCCATCACCCTGGGGGTTGTTCTGAAAACAGGGGCACTCACGGTAGCATTCTGCACATCTCCTTTCACCAACAGGATCCTCAGGCCTTCCGGGGTCAACAGACTTGATCCATTTCCATGATCTTTTCTCAAGTCTGGCTGGACTGCTGCTGGTAAACTGGGCAAGGAAGCAACATCAGGCAGGGTGTCTTTAAAGACACTTTTGGCACTTTCAGCAAATGCCTCAACAGTCTTCTCAGCTATATCCACAAGGTAAATCTCTTTCAAGGTGCATCCATCCTTCTTACACTGGAACCATTCCTTGATCGCCAAAACAATGGTCTCCACACACTGGGATAGAGGAAAGCTTAAGGTTCTGGAACTAATCGCAGGGATGGCTATGGATCGGTACTTGTGTTTTACAGCCAAGTTGAGACTTTCTTTCACAGCAGTCTTCAGCTGCCACACACATTTCTGGGCCTCATCACTCTTCCACTGGGGCCCCACTGCGTGGATCACATGTTGGTATGGGAGCTTTCCTGCTTTCGAGATGACGGCACGGGCAGGTAAGATCTTGCCCTTTCTCTTCAATATCTGGTCACAGTCTTCTTGAAGCTCAGGGCCAGCTGCTCTTAGCAGAGCAGCAGCCAAGGCCCCCCTGAGCTTGAGTTCCTCATTGGCCGCATTCACCACCACCTGGACGGGAAAGCGCGTCAAGTCGCCTTGCTGCACCATTAGGGAGACTCCAGGAGCTAAATCTGTCCGAAATAAGCACCTCTGCCTACCAGTGCCACCTCCCTCCTTTTCTTCATCTTTCTTCAGTTCAATAAAACAATCAAATAATCTTTTGACCTCACTTTTATAATACCGTGCTTTATCCTGGAAGAACGGACCAGCTCCCGGTTTATCAATATGGACGCTCTTAACATACACTGAATCCACGGCTTCTCTGACAGTTTTCATTCCCTCCAGGACGTTGGCCTTTGGGCCAATTAGTAAAATGCCTTTTTGCTTGTTCTCAGGATTAAAATTTATCTGAACATTCATCCTCCTTATCTTTGGCCAGATTTGCTTTTCTGCTTTTAAATAATCAACAATTAAGGAAGTGTTTACCTCAATCCATCTCTCTATTATTGTGTGCTTTTCCACGAAGTCAAAAAGCAAGTCATAGATTTTATTTACTTCTCTTACACAGCCTGCAATGACGACCTGGGCTTCAGCTTCTGAAGTTACCTCCTGGATCACTACAGTCTTTGAGGAGGAATTGTGTTTCTTACACAAATTTCCAGTGAGCCCTTTCCAATTCTTGCCGTTAAGGACTTCCCTGTTCTCAATATCAATGCGCTTATAAATTAAAGCACTGATCATTTGCTTTTCAGCTTCCAATAGGACTTCAGAAGAAGAGCCAGTTAAGAGGACAGTTGAGCCCTCTAGCTCATAAACTGCAAGAATGTTCTGTGCTATAAAGAGAGACTTAGAGAATTCTGCACAGTCAACTTGTTGCAGAAACTGGAAAACCTCATGGTAAACATGAATTTTTTTCTGAGCCATGGTGTATACCTTTTCCTGGATTTCACACTTTACTTTATACACTTCTTCAGGGAGTCCTTTGAAGCACATGTGTTGAGAGGCTTCATCATAATCAATTTCCACCTCTGGGCACTCCGTGTGGAGCTGCTCTTGTATGCCGCTGTGCAAAAGAAGTGAATACTTGCTTGAAGTAATGGCCAGTTTTTGTTTCAGACTTTGCTCTTCTCTTTTAATTTTTTGAATGGTGCTTTCTATTAAGTCCTTGATCTGTGGCTCAATGTTTTGTACATCCTCTGACTTCCCCACTAAGGTTACAATGCTTGTGAGTGCATCAAACTCTATCAAAATCCTATCATCTTCTAAACTGTCTTTAATGGTGTCCCACACTGTTGGATCCACTTTAAATGGGGTCACTGTATATTTAGACCTGATGTCAGAGAAAACTGTGGAAGCATCTTTCCGCCAAGTCTTGACTCTTAGTCTTCCTTGATTAACTAACGTGGCTGCAGGTCTGATGATCACTTCACTGTTGAGCTGGCACCATGTCAACTCACAGTGACAACGTCTCACTTCATCATGTATCTCCTCAGTCAGATGATTCTTTTTCTGTAAGAATTTCCATAAGGCAACATCCAGTGATTCTCTGAATGATGCCGGAAGCTTGATCAGAGGCTTCTCCTCTCCATACAAGGCTGTGCCCAAAGAAGGATAGTATGGGAACACAGAGAGTGGCATATTATTGAGGTCAAGTTTCTTGGTCATGATGGTGTCCATCACTTAAAGGAAAGAAATAAAATAAACTCAGTATAATATGTTTCAGAAGCAAAAACAAGCAAACAAATTTTCCTATTCTGGAGAAAAAATCCTAATGTTAAGAACTTTGATGTTACAACATGCTTTTTAAAAGCAGCATTATTCCCAGAGTGCTCAAATAAAAATTGATATGTGTTAATACTACACAGGTATTCCTGTGTCATGGAATAACTACTTTCCAGCCAAGAACACGCTATGTTGAAATTCTGTTAGGTAAATTCTATTCCGTTAAGTAAATTCTATGATAACACTAATATATATTATTACCACCAGGTTAAGAAAGAGAGAGGAGTTTGGTCACAAGCATGAGGAGGGTGTTTGTTCCAGTGGGAAGTATGTTTTTGTTCTTAAAGCAAAGCTCATCTAGGAATCATGTTATTTATTTCTTCTTGTAATTTCTTCCTGTACAGTTGAAGAAATTTAGATTTCATGTATGATTTAGAGTTCATTAATACTTCTAAGAGGTGGAGCATAATAATAATTATCATAGTTTACTGTGTGTCAGACAATATTTTAAGTGGTTTATCTATGTAACCCTCACAACAACCCTTTGAGGTAGAGACACTATTGTTATCATCCTTATTTACAAATGATAAAACTGAAGCTAGGAGATGTTAGATAACTCAAATAGGGTCACATAGGCTGAAAATGGGGCTTCCAGGTGGTGCAGTGGTGAAGAATTCACCTGCCAATGTAGGAGAATCAAGAGATGCAGGTTTGATCCCTGGTTCAAGAAGATTCCCTGGAGTAGCAAATGACAGCCTGCTCCAGTATTCTTGCCTGGAAAATCCCATGGATAGAGAAGTCTGGTGGGCTACACTCCATGGGATCACAAAGAGTCAGACATGACTGAGCAAACTCACAGACTGTAAATATTTGAGCTAAGATTCAAGCCAGTGTCTGTCTTAACCCCAAAGCCGTGCTCTTGCCCCTCTTTCAGGGGTTCCAGACCAAGGTCATCCTCATGGTCATCAGACAATCCAGCCCCAGAGACTGATTCAGTAAGCCTTGCATCTTCCTTGTCCCTGCTCTAATGCCCTTCCTGCTTCATCTACTGGGACATCTACTGGTGTGTGTGTGTGTGTGTGTGTGTGTGTGTGTGTGTGTGTAGAGGTACTCTTCTCTCCCATGCCCCTCCTCACTTTGTGTTTAGTTGTCAGACAGGTGCAAGGGGTCTAACAAGAAAGGGAATTAGAATGAACACCAGTAACAACTTGAACTAAAGCAGTATCTTGTGAAAAGATGTCGAAAATAACTTCACCTTGTGGACAACTGCCTCCTAAGCCTGGAGCCAGCCCTAATGAAAAGAACATGACCTTTGCAGGCTCAGACACATGGCTCAACTTCCCACCATGGCCTGGAACAGGCTCTGAGTACCAGTGAGTACCCCCATGCCAAGCACTGCTCAGATACAATTTAATCTGATCCTCACAACATTCCTCCGAGGTAAGTAGTAATGTGAGCCCTATATTATAGATGGAAAATGGAGACTTTGGTGGGTTAAAGTAACTTCCCCAAGATCACAAAGCTCGTAAGCACCAAAGCCAGGCATTTGAACTCAGGTCTGTCTGACCCAAGAACTACCACAGATGTCACCTTTATGTGCCTTAAGATCTCCATCCTGTTTTCCTCCTCTGTTAAAAAAAAAAAAAGTAACTATATAACTGCACAGATTCTTATGAGGATTCAGCGAGATACTGTGACAGAAAACACAGCAAAAGATCTCATGTACGACAAGCATTCGGTAAAAGTGCCCTTCCTGACAGGGTGGGATATACAGAGAGAGTGACATGGAAACATACATTACCAAATGTAAAATAGAGAGCCAATTGGGATTTGCTGTGTGACCCAGAGAACTCAAACCAGGGCTCAGTGACAACCTAGAAGGGTGGGGTGGGGAAGGAGGTGGGAGGGATGTTCAAGTGGGAAGGAACATAAGTAAACCTATGGCTGATTCATGTTGATGTTTGGTAGAGTATTCAATACTGTAAAGCAATTATCCTTCAGTTAAAAAAAATTTTTTTAAGAGTGCCTTCCTTAAGGTTTTGTGAATCAAATTCTGTGAAGGTGAACACATTAATTTCAGGTAGATAATAACATGATTTTTAACCCAGCTTTATCTACAGTTTGCCTCATTATTACTCTTTGTAAATGGTAAAATATCCTCCAAGAAAAATTAATGTTCCAGATGCAGAGGAGATTGGGGGAAAGTGGAGAAGTTAGCACAGATCATGGTGCCAGTTCAGTTCAGTCGTTGTGTCTCATTCTTTGCAACCCCAGGGACTGCAGCAGGCCAGGCTTCCCTGTCCATCACCAACTCCCAGACCTTGCTCAAACTCATGTCCATCGAGTTGGTGATGCCATCCAACCATCTCATCCTCTGTCATCCCCTTCTCCTCCTGACTTCAATCCTTCCCAGCATCAGGGTCTTTTCCAATGAGTCAGTTCTTCCCATCAGGTGGCTAAAATATTGGAGCTTCAGCATCAGTCCTTCCAATGAATAATCAGGACTGATAAGGATGAACTAGTTTGACCTCCTTGCAGTCCAAGGGACTCAAGAGTCTTCTCCAACACCACAGTTCAAAAGCATCAATTCTTCAATGCTCAGCCTTCTCAATGGTCCAACTCTCACATCCATATATGACTACTGGAAAAAGACTAGATGGACCTTTGTGGGCAAAGTAATGTCTCTGCTTTTTAATATGATGCCTAGTTTTGTCATAGCTTTTCTTCCAAGGAGGAAATGTCTTTTAATTTCATGGTTGTAGTCACCATTTGTAGTGATTTGGAGCCCAAGAAAATAAAGTCTGTTACTGTTTCCAATGTTTTCCCATCTATGGTGCCAGACTCAGGCTCAAATTCTGGCTCTGTTACTTACTAGCTGTGTAACCTTGGTCACATTATTTGACCTTCCTGTGCCTCAGTATCCTCGGATCACTGTAATCTAACAGCATTGCCTGTTAGCAGTGTCTATGAATGCACTTGGTAGCACCCTGTAGAGCTGTGCAAACATAAGTCATAAGAAAGCACAGCCAGAGAAAGGGAAAATCAGTGTATCTCAGGCACAGAAAATTGGAAATGGGTGAGTTTTGAACAGGAGGTGTGGTCAACATAGTCAGATGTTGCAAAGAGGTCAGGGCAAAAAGTAACCTTTGAGAGTGCCCTTCAGATGTGGTTCTAGCATAAAATAAACCTGAATTAAAATGGTTCCCAATATCATACATACATATGTAGCATAGACATTCTGAGGACACACCCAAGATGCCCTCAAGATGCTTGAAAGCTTCATAGCTGTCAACTCCCAGCTTACATGAGGTTAACTTGTAGAGTAATAGCTTTATGTAGCTTTCTCCCTGGGCCCAAGGCCAGACTGAGAGAGATTTAAAGCACATGCAACAAAAGCTCTTCTTTTGTCCCTTTGCCCAAGGAATGCTAGGTCTTCAAATCCGTTTTAAGGAATGCTAGGTCTTCCATTCCACTTTAGTCCAAACCATACCTTCACTGCAAGTTCCCAATGCATAAAAGCTAAAAGGAGTTTCCTCCAAGTACCCCCTGTGAAACAGTTTAAGTGAGTGACATTCCACATGATTCTGTTTCATGCTCCCTCTGTTAATCCCAAGCATAACATCCTTTCTCCCCCCCAAAAAGTCTGGCTCCCTAATTCCTACTCCTGGGCCTTGACCTCTGAACATCAGCAAAATCTCCTAGCTGACTTTGCACACGCCTCAGAGAACTGGCAATCTATGTCTAAGAAATGCTCAGAAGTGATTCCCGAAGGTTCAGCAAGATGAGGTTTGCAGAGTTACCACAAAGAACAATCCTACAGGCATCCACTAAGCAGGTGAAACCACCACTGTTAATTTCTGAATGATGACACTGACAGGTGAAAAGGATTTCCGAGAAAAAATAAAACTATTAACTGTTAAGATCCAGTACAATATTTTCAGTTATGCCAGGTAAGGTTTACAAAATTAACAGATATTACCTTTTCTGTCAAAAAATTCAATCAGTGCTGAACTCTCTTCAGGGAAATATTCAATGTTGGCAACTCTTCCCCCTCCATTATGAGGATTTTCAAATAAACATTTCAAATCATGGTCATGAACACCAGGTGGCAGGTTTTCAACTCGAATTGTTTTTGTCACTTCCAGAAGTCTTGCAGAAAGCTGAAGTTTTTTCACTGAATGGTGCTTGGGACATTCACCAACAAATTTCAAGGCATCTACAAATCATAATCAATTAATCAATCAAAAAATTATATACTTATATAGACAAACTGTCTGGATATTAATTGAGAAAAAGGAAGGAGGCTAAGCACTCAATTTTTAAATGCAAGATTTTAATTCCCACAGGAGACTCTATATGCCTATAGATTCTCTGGAAGCTTCTGAACAACAGTGCAAACAGGAATGTCTTAACGGGACTGCTGACACTGAGTCATGTCCCTGCCTTTAATCACAACTCTCTCCACCCCTCCTTGACATCCTAACTGAATGCATCTCTATAACACAAATCTTATTTCACTCTTTCCTCAAGTCCTGCAAGGCTCCCCATCACTTGCAGGCATGAGTTTAAACTCCTTAGCGAGGCTTACAATGCCCTTGGCTATCTGACCCTAAACTAATTTCTAAACATCACCTCTGTTTATTACCTCCATTCATTTTATTTTCCATACTGTCACACAACCCAGTCATTCTTTCAAAAATTCCATTCTCTCTTGCCTTTGTATATATAATTCCCTGCATCTAAAATGCCCTTCTCCAGTGTTTTTATCCTGCTCCTCTTCCTCCTTCTGGACTCACTCCAATTATCTCTTTCAAATTAATACATATTGATAGTGAGTCCATGATGTACAAGACACCATACTAGGATCTAGGGATACAGGGATGAATGTAACAGGTCCTTGAAAGTTCACTATCCAAGAGGGAAGAAGTCTTGAAAGCAAAAAAAATGGCCTATTTGGGGATCAAATGAGGTGGGAAAACTAAGACTGGGAATCAGACAAGGATTCCCAGAGTAAGTAGTCACTGATCTGAGTTTTGAAGGATAAATAAGAGCTAATCAGGGAGATAAGGGGAGGAACGGGCTTTTCAGGTGGCTCAGTGGTAAAGAATCTGCCTGCCAGTGCAAGAGACTGGGGTTCAATCCATGGGTTGAGAAGATCTCCTGGACCCACTCCAGTATTCTTGCCAGCATAATCCCATGGACAGAGGAGCCTGACGGGCTACAGTCCATGGGTTTGCAAAGAGTGGGACATGACTGAGCAACTGAGCATGCAAGGGGAGGAAATGTCTCAGGCAGAGGGACTAGTAGGGTGTATAAACAACACAGCATATCTGAGATCTAATAGCCTGTTACTTCTGGAGTATAGACATCAAAGAAAACCAAGTCACCATGTTGGGTCCCCTTTCTTCCCATTCCACACAGCTTGCTGTTCACAGCTGAGAAAAGCAGCTTTTCCTCCTGCATCTTCATTACTGACTTATGAATGGGTTTCTTCCTGCCTTATATGAGTTCCTCAAGAGCTGGAACCAAGAATTATTCACCTTTGTACCTACAGCACCTAGACTAGTACTTCACACCTAGTAGGTATGCAAGATTTTTGCTCAGTGAACAAAAGCAAATCAACTTAGTTTTACCTTTATAAGAAATAATCATAAATTTGAACCTGTGCTTGTTGATTAGGATCAACCATTCACTGCCATGACCATGGAATAGGGAGGGATTGGAATTGGAAAACTTCCTTGTCTTCTGCAGATAGCTCTTCCAATTTCAGAAACTGTCCAGACTTCTCACACAGACCAGATGAGTACCTGCATTTACTCATCCCTGCATATGTGATAACCATGCAAGTACTAAGGAAATATATGGTAAAGAGAATAAGAGAACAGGCTCTATAGAGGTGGGCTGCCTCGGTTCAAATCTAGCTCTTCCAGGTACTAGCATCTCTGTCTCCTCAACTGTAAAACAAGGGATAATAATAACCTCAGAAGATTGTTGAAAGGAACAAATAAACTGATACATGGAACAAACTGAGCATAGTACCTGACTTACAGTAGCACTATATGAATGTTTACTGCTATTACTATTATGCTCCAATAAATCCAGTTAAGTAATACAGATCAATATTTACTCCTCTCAGTGAGATAACACTCAGGAAACATTGAGTTTTCTGCTTGGAATCTCTTTAATAATCTGAGACTTTAGATTTCTATTTGGGTGTGTTACTTCTGTCTCACTTCTCTCTCTGTCTCTGTGTTTCTCTCTCACACACACACGCACACATACACACAACTCATACAATAAAGTTTATTAAACATACCAGAATTTGGTTTCAAGAAGAATTTGCTTCTCTTTCAAAATAAGAAATCAATATTAACTTATTAGCTACATAAGGGGCTTCCCTGGTGGTTCAGATGATAAAGAATCTGCCTGCAATTCAAGAGACCCGAGTTTGATCCCTGGGTCAGGAAAATCCTCTAAAAAACGAAATGGCAACCCATTCCTGCCTGTAGAATTCCATGGACAGAGGAGCCTGATGTGCTATTAGAAAGAATGAAGCTTTCAGAGATGTTCCATAAGCTAGGCGTTCCAAACCCCAAAGTGTAGTGCAAAGAAGGCTGACAAATGGAGCATCACTTGATCTTACCGGTATATGATTGAAAGGTAACTACAGCCACGTTAAAGTCTCGTATAAATTCCAATTTAAAGTCATCATTTGTCAGGCCACTTATATTCTCCACTAACAAGAGTAACATCACATCAGTCACATCTGCCTTGAGATTTTCAAATGCAACCAAAGAGGAAATATCTTCACACTCTTTTGGGGTGTCTTCTTCTTTTTCTGATCTTCTACTGAGAGAGAGGTCTTCCTCTAGTTCTTCTGATGCATCTGATTTTAGGGAGACAAAAGGGTACAAGATGTTAGATTTATCTATCATGTTCTTAGCAAAATTAATTATCATAGGTTAATATGTAAAATAGATAGCCAATGGGAATTTGCTGTATGACTCAGGGAACTCAAACCAGGGCTCTGTAACAACCTAGAGAGGTGGGATGGGGAGGGAGGTGGAAAGGAGGTTCAAGAAAGGGGACATATAGATACCTATGGTTGATTCATGTTGATGTTTGACAGAAACCAACACAATACTGTAAAACAATTATCCTTCAATTAAGAATAAATAAATATAAAAAAATTATCACAGGCTAATTACACTGCCTTCTTCCTTTCCTGGTTTCAAAGTTGATATAAGTTACACAAGCAACATGTCAATTATGCCTCAATAAAACTGGAATAAAGAAAGACTAAGAATTGGGGGGAAAATGGATCTTAGAAGACTTTCAGCTTAGTTTAGTTAAAAATAAAAAGTAGTATTTGATATGACACTGTTCATGATTATGTTCAATTTTATTACACTCTTTTCTGCCTTGTTTCTCAGAGGAACCTGCCTTGCTTTTCATAACACTTGACATGTATTTTCTATCACAGCACCATATTATAGTTATTGATCCAAGCTTCTCCAAAGCAAGGGGCATATTTATTCATCTTCGTATTTCTGGCTCATGGTATACAGCTGAGGCTCAATAAATGTTTGCTGAATTGAAGATTTACTGCTTAGATTACTAGAGGAAAGCAAAACTAACCAATGATGCCCAAACATGGGAATCGCCTAACATATTATGTTCTGAAAAGCAATAATTTCCAGTCACTGGAGAGAAAAAAAGATTCTTACACTGAGTGATTAAGGAATGCACATGGAAGATACAATGGCACAGAGAAGTATGTGTATACCTCAAATTTATGAAATAGCAACCACCCCAGTCAGCTTGGACCTCTCCACTGTGACATAAAGAATTACATATACAATTGACCCTTGAACAACATGGGGATTAGGATCCCAACCCCCTGCACAGTCAAGTATCTGTATATAACTTCGACTCCTCAGAATCCTAACTACTAATAGCCTACTGATGACCAGAAGGCTTACCAATAACATGAACAGTTGATTAACACATATTTTGTATGTTATATGTACATCTGCATATATTTTGTGTTTATGAAATAACTAATTTTTTCTTAATTTGTTCAGTATTTCTAAGCTATGCGGTTCATCTGTGAATTTCTTCCAATTGTCACAAATCTCCAAAAATTTTTCAAATATATTCATTGAAAAAAAACTCATGACCAATTTGATCCACACAGTTCAAATCCAGGTTGTTCAAGGGTTAACTGTACACAGAAGAAGATCAGTCTCACACTATGCTTGTGCCCTGAAGCATGACGAGTTTGTCACAATCTTACGACATTCTGTGAGCAACTGTCCCATTAGTGCCCTATGTTCATGGCACTGGTTGTGTGGTGATGGGTACATACAAAAAACATTGGATAAAGAAATTACCAATTTTCTAAAGGAGGTACACAAAAAAAAATAAAAATAAGAAAGGGAGCTGACATTATTGTAGCAGAGAAAATGCTGTCTGCTCACCAAACCCATTTTGTTTTCTTCCTGGGCAACATTTCTGAAAACTATTAACTCCATTCCAGTTAATTTCAGGAGTCTTAGCCTTAGGGGCATTGTCAAGATTCAGTGTGAAGCAACTATTCAACAAAGAACCTCTTCTTCCAACTTTTAAAGGGGTCATCTTAAGTATCTTGTTGAAGACCACCCCAATTCCTGGCTGGTTACTACAATTAGAGTCAAGCTCAGGTTAAAACAGGTTTGGTAAATGCATCTAAAATCTCCAGGACATTGGTGGAGTGAGGCTGGTTGGCTCTCCCTGAGTACATACTTGGAGCATTAAGCAAATCCGAACTGTGCTAACAAATCAGTTGAGACAGAGTTAGGCTGAAATCTATGAAACCATAAGAAACACAGACTTGATTAATTTCAGAAATGGTACAGATATAAATATACTACAAATATAAGATCACTTTCTGGTACAAAATTGAGCTTGAAGGTACAGCATGCAAGGAATCTTTCAAGAAACAGATAAGGGTGTAGGGAGTCACAGTGAACAAATACTGGGAGTTGGGCGAGCCATATCTGAAGAACAGAAGGCAGAACTTCTTCTAAAGAGACAAAAAATTTCTGTTTCATAAGAAGCAGGAGCTTCTCAACCATGTATACTATATTCTACAATTTAATAGTACATCCATATTAGGTAGAAACAACCCATACATCCCTACCCAGGCATTTTGCCAAGTTAAAGCAGCTCTCATCCCAGAGCCATTTTCAGAAAAGGAAACTTGCAAAAATCTAAACATGTTCTTGAGAAAATTTCAATTTTAGAGGACAATATTTAAACTTTTCTTGGGAATTCCTTTTCCTTAAGGTTTGGATATATGGATTACCTTCTCTTTCCCACTTGGCCATTCAGCCCAGTCCACCTTCCTCCCATTTAGAACAGCATGCTTAGCCAGGAAAACTCATGTCTTCTTTAGCAAATGTCAGGTGGCACGCAGGCCAACACTAGACACAAGTCAAGTAGCAGAGTCCACAACAGCTACTGGATTGCTGGATATTTCCTACAGCAGATGGGATAAGTGCTGGTCTGGAGGGCTGCAATCATATCCTGCACCCAGTGCTCAAAAAACAGTGCCAACTGACTTAGCTGTACACAGCTCCCTCTGTCTCTTCATGTCCCTGCTTCTCAACAGGTGGTTGGGCACAGGTAGACTCTAAAGGTCACTTCATCCACCTACAGGTACCTCTTTATCCTTCCATCAATTGCAAGGTACTCTCAGTCCCCACAGAGAGAATTGTTTCCATCCTTCTGATCTGAACCCTTAGAACTCAAGAGGCAACCGTTGAGCAGATGGCTGAGAGGATGGAGATGATGGAGCTCAAAGCATCTCTCAGCTGAGCAAACCCTGCCTTATGAAGTCAAGAAGAGAAGGGTGACCTCTGCAATGCAAAGTGTTTAGTAAAAACAAAACTGCCTGATAAATGGAAGTTACCTGATTCTTCAACCTGTTCTTTGATCTTGGCTTCCTGAAATCCAAACAATAAAGTAGCATTAATAAATTATTAATAATTTATTTACATTAAGAAAGTATCCCTAGGGCCAGCCTGAAGATGTAGGGTCTATAGAAATGGTAACTAAAAACTCAGGCAATGATGCTATTGAATATACTTCACATTTCATGACATATACACTTAGCACACAAATCACCAGTAAAAACGAGTCACAAAACTCCAAAGGAACACCAAATGTTTGTGGTAAGACCTAAATCAGAGAAATAATGCAGCTCATGTTCTTTTCCCCATTTAACATTTATTGAGTGTTTACTATTAACAAGCACTAGGCCAAGTGCTTTACTAAGACTGTATCATTTAATCCTCACAACAATCCAATAAACCAAAGCGGTCAGCACTATTACTATCCCATTTTACAATTGAAGAAATACTTAATACATGGAGTATAGATCACTTGCCCCTCTAAACCATGTGAAAATAAAACAAATATGGCAAGTTCCAGGTTATTAAGTACTCAGGATGAACAGACCCAAGATTTTACAATTCAAATCATCATTATGGCAGCCCCTCAATCTTGAATTTTCAAAACAAACAAAAAGTGCTTACTCTCCCATTACCCCATCACCACTCTCACTCCCTCCACATCTATAAATTGCTTTTCTCACCCCAATGCAAGTTATACTTCTCATTCCACTGTGTTTTCCTCATTGTGGTTCCCATCCCCACATACCTTGGGAGAATACCTGACTTCCCTTGTAATCACCGTTATACTTACTTTTGTGGGAATTTTCCCCTCCTGGACTTCATATGGGACTGTGGGAAACTGGACAGTTAGCTTGAATGTTCCTTTTCCTGGCCATTCTAACTCGTGGCTCTCTCTCTCCAGAACTCGCTGCCGAACTGAAATTTTTTAGAAAAGCTGTTAAGCAATCTTTATTAATGAAATTATTCTATGATTTCCATAGGTTTCATCATCATCTGTCAGTGGCTTGGTCAACTTCTCAAGAGAGGCTGTGTATGATGAAAAGAGGGCAAGTTTAACAAGCAGACACAGATTTGAATTCTATCTTTAAATTCCCTTTTTTTTTTTAACCCTGAGCATGCTCCTGAATAAGCTTTACTGACAAAAATCTCAGTCTTCTTGTCTATCAATTAATGATGACTGTCTTATGTGTTAAATGGATTAGACTGAAGAAACATTATAAAGAACCTAGTACAGTACCCTTTGCTCAGTGGGCACTCAGAAAGGTAGCAATATTTATTCTACAGAAAAGGGAAAGAATTAAAGCATCTCTCACTGTGAACTACTGATACTAAGATATGACATTATGAAAGCCATGTTTTAGGACAGTGGCTCAGCTGACAATGAGCAGAATGGAGAACAGCCCTCTTAAAAAGGTATTTCAATCAATTATTTAACCTGTGATAAGAGGCTTAGCTAGGATAGTAAGAGGAATAGCAAAGGAGGGATGGGAAAGATTCTTACAAAATACAAAAAAGAATTAGCACATTTGGCAGCTGAGCTGTAGTGCAAAATAAAAAATGAACAGTGGACAAGAGTTTAAAGACCTTGATTCAAATTCCAACTCTGCCATGAAGTAGCCGAGTCACTGAGAAAATATTTTAACTTCTTGAGTCTCAGTTTCCTCAAGTGAAGCAGTGTCTGTCTGTGAATGAATTTTGTGACACCCGTAAGGGCTATGTAAATGTAAGTTACAATAATAAGAAGGAGCAGCTAGAGAGAGAAAAGGAAAATCAGAGACCATTGTATCTGAGACCATGGAGAACGGGGAGTGGGTGAGTTTAGAGGCGACGGCATGGCCAACATAGTGAGGTGGTACAAAGCGGTCAGAGTGAAGGAGAACCTTTGGGAGTGCCTTGCAGTCACAGGTTTGGCTCTGTCATGGATGTTGGGCTGCCAGGTTGTATTCTGATGTGGTTGCTTGCTGAGACCAAAGATATAAGCAGAATCTTGCATCAAGAAGGGTTTGAGGGATGTTCCTGGTGGTCCAGTGGTCAAGAATCTGTCTGCCAACACAGGGAACATGGGTTTAATCCCTGGTTTGGGAAGATTCCACATACCTTGGGGCAACTAAGCCCATGTACCACAGCTATTGAGCCTGAGCTCCAGAACCCTGGAGCCACAACTGCTGAGCCCACATGCTTCAATTACTAAAACAGGAGCACCTAGAGCCTGTGTTCCACAATAAGAGAAGCCACTGCAACGAGAAAAAGCCCATGTACAGCAATGAAGACCCAGTGCAGCCAAGAAAAAATAATTTTTGTTTTTTTTAAAGAAGGTCTTGAGTAGCTTTCCCACTTCAATCATCCATGAAGATGATGAGGGAGGTGATGCCTTCACTGGATGCCACCTCAGAAACAGGCCTCAAAAAGAATATGAGATGGAATGCCAGACTAATTTCACTCTTTATGAGCAGGGTGAATGTTTTTGTATGGACTCCTAATGGGCTGTCTTAAGCTAAAGTGAAGACTAAGGACTGGATAAGACCCCTGAGCCCAGATAGCAGGCTGTTTTGTCAGCCAAATTATCTAGACTCATGGACCTCTGTGTTGCATTCTGTATATTTTGGAAGAGTCCTGTGCAGGCATCTACATGTGTCAACCTATTCTGAGATTGTGTGTAATATGTATGGGCATGACTATTTCAAGAGAACAGATGGTAGCAGTATCAGTAAGTGATCCCCAAACAAGGAGAGGGTGAATCTGGGAGGAAAAGAGATGAAATGGGGACATCTAACCAACCTTGGACTTCTCTGGCAGCTCAGTGGTAAAGAATCCACCTGCCAATGCAGGACACATGAGTTCGATCTCTGGGTTGGGAAGATCCCCTGGTGAAGGAAATAGCAACCCACTCTAGTATTCTTGTCTGGAGAATCCCATGGACAGAGGAGCCTAGAAAGCTACAGTCCATGGGGTCACAAAGAGTCAGACAAGAGTCAGACACAACTTAGCGACTAAACAACCACCACCACCACCTTTACCCATGTGGACAGGCTGTCTTGTGCATCAGTCTCAGACCATCCATATGTAATTGTATTTAAGGAGAAGTTGGGTTTCCTTACCTCAAAGAAGCTGACAATAATAAGGAGCCAGATTATGACCCCAAAAAAGATGACAAATATGCACATCTGAAACAGAATTTCAAATCTCACAAGGTAATTTACACTTGACTTTCCAGAAATTCAGCCAATTATATAAAACAATAGAGCTTCCAGATAGTTTGTTTCCTATCCACTAATTTCTACAGAGAAGTGCTTTGGGGCTCATTCTTCTTCTCGAATGATAAGGCCCAAGTTGTGTTACACTATGGGCCTGCATCTGGTGGGGCCACTTCCTGTTGTGGAGGGCAGAGAGTGTTCCCCAGAGAGAAGAACTCTGCCCTTGGGGCAATGATGGAGTAAGTCATTCAATGTTATCAAACTCCTGACCACTTGCTGCTGAGAAAGCCATTCCTCTGGTAGGAAACCAAAACTGAATAGGGACTTTCCACTCCCAAGGACCTTTGACCAAACAAGGATTTGAGTTGAACTAAGTTTGAGTGTCTGTGCAAGGGGTACTGTGAGAGGGGCATTCGAAAAGTCTAGGGGTGGAGGAAGGGAGGAAGTGGGTGGGGAGGTAGGAAGGAAGAAACCCGGCAGGGAGACTGAAATCATTTCTGCTTTGAGGACTAGAACAGAATGGTATTATCTTCACACAATTATATTTTTGCTGTTTGTATTTTTATGAGGTTTGTATTTCCTACAATCATTTCCCTTTTTGTTCAGAGTCATCAACAAACAACAGGGATTCTCAAATTTTAATGCCGTGCCAAGTTGCTTCAGTCATGTCCGACTCTTTGCAACCCATGGACCCTAGCCCACCAGGCTCTTCTGTCCATGGGATTCTCCAGGCAAGAACACTGGAGTGGGTAGCCATTTCCTCCTCCAGGGGATCTTCCTGACCCAGGGATTGAACCCATGACTCTTATGTCTCCTGCATTGGCAAGTGGGTTCTTTGTCACTTGCACCACGTGGAAAGTCCCAAACTTCAGTGAATTGGGGTTAAACATGCAGATTCTCACCCGTTCCACCCTCAGGGTACATCCCTGCCCTAGAGCATTCCAATTGTTCTCAGGGCTTCCTAAGCTTCTAAGCTTGAAGGTGAAAGTCAGTCATGTCAACCCTGTGTGACCCCATGGACCGTATAGTTCATGGAATTCTCCAGACTGGAGTGGGTAGCTTTCCCTTCTCCGGGGGATCTTCCCAACCCAGGGGTCGAACCCAGGTCTCTCGATTTGTGAGCAGATTCTTTATCAGCTGAGTCACAAGGGAAACCCAAGAATACTGGAGTGGTAGTCTATCTGTTCTCCAACAGAACAGATCTTCCCAACTCAGGAAGCAAACCGGAGTCTCCTGCATTGCAGGCTGATTCTTTACCAACTGAGCTATTAGAGAAGCCCCGCTCAATTACCTATGGGGAGGGAATTTCCCCCTGAAAACTCAATCAACTTAGAGTATCACCCCTTCCTTCCCCATCTAAAAAATAAGAGATACAGAAAAATGTCCATATAAACTTTTATTTAAGGTGGATGATTTTGAGATCTCCTCTGTAAAGGAGATCTCCTTTACAAAATCTGCAGTTCCCCATAAGTTTTTTTAAAATTGTATACTATATTTGTAGTAATATTCTGAATGAACTGTAAATAGGAGGTAGAACAATGCTTATGTGAAGTCCTAACACTACAGTAAAAAAATGGAAGCAATGCAAATAAATTTTTTTCCAAAAAATAAATAAATAACAGAAAGCATGGGGGCTCTCTCTCTCCTTCAAGTGAACACCTATTATTCCTGTAGAATCAGCTACAAAATCCAGAACAGTAGAAAACATGAATCTTTCATCCCCATGCTGACTTTCCTTATTCAAGGCCTCACTGGTCCTCACATGGACATAGCATGATCTTCTTCAGATCTAATGTCCAAGGTCTCTCCCAACAGAAATCACTGTATTATTTGCATCCAAATTTATCTCCTGAAAAGTGTATATGGACAGGCTCTCTACTGCCTATCTGTGGGGGAAGGTTCATACTCCTTAGCATATCATTCGAGGCCCTCTCTCATCTCAACCCAACTTTCTATTAGCCTTAATTTGCACCCCACTTCTTTTTAAAAAGGTTTAATAAGAGAAGGCCTAAGATTTTTAAAATTACAAGCATCCTCTTTGTAATCTTATAAAATTGCCCAAACCCCACATATTCTTTTCATGCAGGTCTCCAGACCTCACATGTGCACAGAGATAAGGAGAGGGCTCACTTCTCAAACCAAAGCTACCCCCAAGGGAGCAGGGCACTTCCCTGGAGAGGCGTTGCTCTCCTGCCCCCAGCACTGCCACCAGCTCCCATCTGAACAGCCCTCCCCAACATCTCACCCATCAAGAACTGAATTCACTCTCAGGAGTCAGGTTAGCTGTGACTCTCCCAGGAGACTCTCTTTCCTTCAAATTGTGTTCAGTTGCACAGTCGTGTCTGACTCTTTGCGACCCCATGCACTATTGGGGCCCTCCAGGCTCCTCCTCCATGGGACTTCCTAGACAAAAATACTGGAGTGGCTTGCTATTTCCTTCTCCAGGGGATCTTTCCGACCCAGGGATCAAACCACATCGCCTGCGCTGGCAGGTAGGTTCTTTAATACTTGGACCAGGGAAGTCCAAGGGTGGTTAGACATCAGCATTTCAGCTCTTTTTCCCTCTCCTTGTTCCGGATCACTCACTTCAAATTGTGTTCCCGTAAAGCTTTGGAGTTTCAGAACTGCTGCTTTCTTAGGAAGAAGTTGCAATGGCATTGCAACTCTGCCCCTAACACACGGCGCCGCTGCACAATGTAACTCCGTAAAATGTTTACCAGCTCTCCGGCAGGGCCCTGCAGCCACACGGTGCCAAATGCTTATTTAATTTCACCTGCGCTGTCTGCCGCACCTCCGGCAGCGCCAGGAAGCGCAGCGCAGGCGCCCTAGACCACCTAGTCTATTCTGCGCTTCCCACCCCATGCAGTTCCCTACAGTTGCTGCAAGAGCTGGGCGGATTCTCCCGCTGTGCCCTCGAGCCCCAGGTTTCCCTGGAAGAAGAGCCTAGCTTGCCCTCTCCCCCCGCACCCCTTGCCCCTCTCACCATCGTCCGGGTAGAAGAGCACCAGGAAGCGGGTCGAGCTCCCCGGCACCTGGCAGACCTCACACTCCCCGCCTCCTGATCTCTTCCGGCTCTGGAAGTACACCTGCAACTTGGTGCTCAAGTTCTTCGGGGGCTGAGAGCCCCAGGACCCTTCGACTAGCAGCGGGAAGGAGCCGGGCGCTGCCATCCTCGTCCGCTGGCCCAGCTCCGACTGCCCGTTCCTCCCCGACCCCCAGCGGTTAAGCCTCTTTCGCTTTCGTTTCCCAGAACACTCCTCCTGCCTTTAGTTCCAGCCTTTGGCTGTAAATGGCTGGCCCAAGTTGGGCTAGAAACCACCCTTCCCCTCACTGCACCTCCCATTCTTCACTTTCATCCGTGGACCACGGCAGAAGCTGGCATCGCCTTGGGGCTTCCTTCCATCTTTATACTCGCGACCGTAAGCTCAGGCACCATTTGCTACGCACCCAAGCCACAGATGAAGTCAGCCGCTCTGGGTCACTAGACCTTGTACACACACAAAAAAAGCTTCATTTTGCTCCAGGCCGCCATTTTACAAACTGTGATTCTTTAGAATGTTTGGGACCCATTTTCAGCCTTCTTTCAGCAATTAATTAATTGTCAGAATTTTACCTTGCCTCCCTACTTTTGCATTTTGTTCCTTGACCTGTTAATATTCTATATCTAGAAATGAGGGGAACAGTACATTCACAGCTATTTTTTTTAATAGAATATTTTCTAGGTGCCATGTACTCTGAATGGATGCGACAGGCAGACACAGTCTATGCCCTCACTGAGCTCATGAAACCGTGGGGACACAGGACTTCGGACACAGTGGAGTAAGTGTTGTTGGAAAGGATATACAGGTGTTCCCAGAACAAATCAAGGGGGGCTCCTAGCCTAGGTATGGGGGCCTCAGGGAGGGTTTATGGGGAGGCAACATGTAACCTGAAGCCGAAGGATGATTACAGATAACCTTGGGCGGTGGGCAAGAGAGGAGTTCCATGTGATGTGCTTGAATGGGATCCCTTGAGCTGCTCTGTGGTAACCAGGGTAGAGGCAGGAGGCCAGCCAAGTGGCTGCTGTCCTGTCAGGTGGGAGATGAGGGTGGCTGAGGCCAGGGAGCTGGCCAAGAAGGACTGAGAAGGGCTGGGATTCCAAATTGGGACTGGACTTGCTGAAGGGTGTGGGCAACAAGAGAAGACACTCAAGAATGACTCCATGCTCCTCCATGCATGGCCTGAGCAACTGACGAGATAAAAGTGGCATCTATCCGACAGGAGCATTAAGGTGAGAGAGAGGCTAGGATTGTGTGTATCCTTGACTTTGACCCGTAGTGAAGGAGTGTTTCAAGTACAAAGGAGGGATCATCATTCAAATACAACCAGTACATCAGGTGAGAGAAACGTCTATTGGACTCTGAGGACCTGGTAAGCACTGTCTTCTGGTGAGGAGGGAACAGAGGGCAGTGGATAGAGGACCGAAAGGAAGGGAAGGGATTGGAGACAGTAAGCGTTGTCAGCTCTTTCCGGATGTGTGACTGTGAAAGGGAAGAAGTTAGACAGTAGCTTACAGGGTTATAGGATCAGGGAGTTGTTATTTTTGTTTTTGGGCTTTTTAAATATATTTAAGATGGAATTTAAGAATCTTAGAAATGTTTAAATATTGTTAGGAAAGTAAAAGGAAGGTTGAGGACACAGGCTGTGGGAGAAGGTCGGAGGGGATCCTAGAGGCACTAGCCCAAATAGGGACCCTTTTCCTATTGCACTGGGAAGGAGGAGCTAGAGTACAGAAGTTATATTATTGTATTGTTGTCAGTCGCTCAGTCGTATCCAATTCTTTGTGACCCCATGGACTGTAGCCCACCAGGCTCCTCTATCCGTGGGATTTTCCAGGCAAAAATACTGGAGTGGGTTGCCATTTCCTTCTCCAGGGGATCTTCCCGACCCTAGGATCGAACCCAGGTCTCTTTCGTTGCAGGGTGATTCTTTACTGTTTTAGGGCTCTTATTTCTGATCCATAGTAATGCTAAACAATATTCAGATATTTTCTCCTACTTCCATCTTTCCTCCTGCAGGTGGCGCTCGTCATCAAATCCAAACCACCCTGGACCCCAGTAGGAGGAAGGGGGGCGGTTACGCAGAAGGGTGCATCAGGGCTTTCAGACACACAGCCGTTAGAGGAAGCACACTGAGTGAAACCACCCACCCTGGCCAGGCACCATAGTAATTATTTGCGTGAGTTGTTTTACCATGGGAGGTTCTGGTAAGGAACACGGAACTAATAAACCACCACCAATCAGAAGAGTTCAGGAAAGGTCAAAATGAGTCACCACATGTCCAACCACCTCCCAGAATCCTCACTGGCATCCATCTTGGCTGAACAAGGTGGGCACCACCAGGAAGGACTCTGAGTAAGAATGATTGGCTAAAGACAACCCAGAAACTAATCCCATCGCCATGAAACCACTTTTTTTTTTTTGAACACAGAAAAACTCAGATATATTTATTGCAACAACTTGATTTATCATGTACACCTGGAAATGGTTTTGATTATATTTTGCCTGTATTTAATCATATTTTATACTAGTACAATTTTTCCTAGTTTGTCTGAAAATTAGGGATCACATATACATGGTACTCAATTAAAAATGTATATCTGGAAGACGGAATTCCAACTGCAAGTTTTAATGTCAAACAAGTTTGAAAACTTCTGACCTGATCAGCCCCTTAATTCCACAGATTCGGTAACTTAACCCAAGAAAAATGCCTTGTCCAGAGTCACATAAAAGGACTCGCTTAGTCGTGTCTGACTCTTTGCGACCCAACGAACTATATAGTCCATGGAATTCTCCAGGCCAGAATACTAGAGTACTCTGGGTATACTGGGTAGCCATTCCATTCTCCAGGGGATCATCCCAACCCAGGGATCAAACCCAGGTCTCCCACAGTAGGTAGATTTTTTACCAGCTGAGCCACAAGGGAAGCCCAAAGTCACATCAGTTCAGTTCAGTTGCTCAGTAGTGTCCGACTCTTGTGACCCAATGAATCACAGCATGCCAGGCCTCTGTGTCCATCACCAACTCCCAGAGTCTACCCAAATCCATGTCCATTGAGTCGGTAATGCCATCCAGCCATGTCATCCTCTGTTGTCCCCTTCTCCTCCTGCCCTCAATCCTTCCCAGCATTAGGGTCTTTTTCAATGAGTCAACTCTTTGCATGAGGTGGCCACAATACTGGAGTTACAGCTTCAACAACAGTCCTTCCAATGAACACCCAGGACTGATCTCCTTTAGGATGGACTGGTTGGATTTCCTTGCAGTCCAAGGGACTCTCAAGAGTCTTCTCCAACACCACAGTTCAAAAGCATCAATTCTTCGGCGCTCAACTATCACATCCATACATGACCACTGGAAAAACCACTGCCTTGACCAGACAAGGCTAGTCATTACTTTGTTGGCAAAGTAATGTCTCTGCTTTTCAATATGCTATCTAGGTTGGTCATAACTTTCCTTCCAAGGAGTAAGCATCTTTTACTTTCATGGCTGCAATCACCATCTGCAGTGATTTTGGAACCCCAAAAAATAAAGTCTGACACTGTTTCCACTGTTTCCCCATCTATTTCTCATGAAGTGATGAGACCAGATGCCATCATATTAGTTTTCTGAATGTTGAGCTTTAAGCCAATTTTTTCACTCTCCTCTTTCACTTTCATCAAGAGGCTTTTTAGTTCCTCTTCACTTTCTGCCATAAGGGTGGTGTCGTCTGCATATATGAGGTTATTGATATTTCTCCTGGCAATCTTGTTTCCAGTTTGTGCATCTTCCAGCCCAGCATTTCTCATGATGTACTCTGCATATAAGTTAAATAAACAGGGTGACAATATACAGCCTTGACGTACTCTTTTTCCTATTTGGAACCAGTCTATTGTTCCATGTCCAGTTCTAACTGTTGCTTCCTGATCTGCATACAGGTTTCTCAGGAGGCAGGTCAGATGGTCTGGTATTCCCATCTTTTTCAGAATTTTCCAGTTTATTGTGATCCACACAGTCAAAGGCTTTGGCATAGTCAATAAAGCAGAAATAGAAGTTTTTCTGGAACTCTCTTGCTTTTTCGATGATCTAGCGGATGTTGGCAATTTGATCTCTGGTTCCTCTGCTTTTTCTAAAACCAGCTTGAACATCTGGAAGTTCATGGTTCATGTATTGCTGAAGCCTGGCTTGGAGAATTTTGAGCATTAGTTTACTAGCAAAATTGATACTTGCAAATCTTTTCTATTTTCCTCCTTTTCCCTTATTTCAATTCTAAAAGATTCAGTCCGTTCTAAAAGTTCTCAACATTTATTTCATTATATGGGAAACATTTACTCAAAAGTCTGTCTGTTGAGTAGGGTGGAGGTTTCCTTGCATTCAACTCCCTTTCCAAACAATCCCATTTTTCTAATCATTACATCATAAAAACAAAATTTTAAAAGATAGAAAGCTACAAAACTAACTCAAAAAGTATTTTTTAAAACGGAAAAATTCAACTTCTCTTCTGTCAGATATAATCACAAACTAGAGACCTGTATACTGTCTTGTTGTCGTTTAGTCACAAAGTCGTATCTGACTCTTTTTTGACCCCATAGACTGTAGCCCCCTAGGCTCCTTTGTCCATAGTAGAAGTACAGGAGTGGGTCAACATTTCCTTCTCCAGGGGATCTTCTGATCCAGGGATCAAACCTTCATCTGCATTGCAGGCAGAGTCTTTACTGCTGAGCCACCAGGTATTCCTGATGGCTCAAATAGGTATTCCTTGAAGCCCCCCAAAAGCCGCCAAATAGGTATTCCTTGAAGAATTTCCACATTTGCTCCCACCATTTCCCAGATACATTCTCTGTCGTTTCCTTCTCTGCTCTGTTTTCCAGGGAGACTGACCCCTTTAGATGGCATCTCCAAGGTCCCCTTGCCCTCTGAGGTTTAGACCAATAGGAGCCTTTGGCAGGATAACTTGAGTGTAATCAGTTCCTTGTTCAATGTAAAGGTGTTGAGTTCCAAAAACATAGGAAGGCGAATGGGGAAGATGTGTGTCCTCTGCCCTCCAAGCCATCTTAACTCTCTAAAATTTGGTGGGCTTTTTCGATTCACTGGTCCTTTTGAGAGGCAGTTCCCACCTTTCAAACTCGCCCCGCCTCTCCTTCACCCCAAAATGTTAAGTGACGTGAGGATTTTCTTTCAAATGAATTCTGCAGCTGTTCAGTCAGGGTAAATCAGTCCTTCCTCTGCTTCCCCAGTCCTGGGCTCTCAGCTCAGCTTTGACAATGAAGATCCGGTCCTAAACTGTTGAGACCCAACCCTTAACGTTAAACATTTCTCCGGCTTCTGAGCAACGGAAAGCTGAGACTTCCAACCTTGACTTCTGGGATTCTCAGGACATCAGATCAAAGAGAGTGAGGGGCCCATCCAGGGGTAAATTCCACGGGTGGTTTCTTCTCTCTCTGGGGTCCGTATTCTAGCATCTGGGTTAACCAGATAGTGCAGACTTGGTCCACTGAGCGCAGAAAGCAGCTGGGCGCGTTCCTCAGTCCAGATGCCCCTTGACCAGGCGTTCTTAAGAAAACAGCTTCTGGACTAAGCAGCTCCAAAAAGCGTGCACCGTCTGACTGCCGACGAGGCAGGGGCGAGGCGGCGCGTAGTCTGGCCCTTGGTGCCAAGTCTGCACTTTTCAGAGCCCTTTTACTTTTCCATAACTAGAATTATCCATAGGGAGAAGGTGTAGCACACAGCTTAATATATATTTGCACTCACAACTCCCCAGATTCTTCACAAACAGAGGTGGAAGAAGAAACTTAGCAAGTCCAAGTTCAGCACTAATACCAAAGACTCCGTGTGCTTTCCTGAGGCAGTTTACGCCTCGGGAGACCCAGCCGGGCTTGGAACCCCTGCGCACGGCGCAAGCTGCCGCCATGAAACCACTTTGAGCCACGTGGCAGAGCAGTTCTCCTGGGCTCCGGTACCCTACTGCTCTCTGCCTAGGCACCCTTTCCCAATAAAATCTCTTGCTTTGTCATTACATGTGTTTCCTCAGACAATTCACTTCCGAGTGTTAGACAAGAGCCCAGTTTCGGGTCCTGGAATGGATTCCCCTTCCTGCAACACAGTGGTGACTGTTTCCTTTCAGAGCACTGGCACCTTTTGCTCCAAACCGCAGCTCAAATTAGCACCCTCCCCTAACCAGTTTGTGAATCCAGAACTGGGCGAACAGTTTTATCTTTTTCCTTACACCATCTTTTTACAAAAAATAAAATCAGAGTGAAACTGAAATTGTAGTAGAAGTTGTGGCAAGCCATTTCTGGATTTTTTTCAAGAGCTGTTTTAATTATTAGCAGTGTATTTTGTCACACAGGGTTTGCTCAGTGTTCCTTCCTTCTCTATCGTCACTGGAAAGAATCTATCAGAGGGATCAGGCTGTCATGTGTTAAAAGCCAAGGAGAAAAATAATTCTAAGAGTAACAACTTGCAAACATCATCAGCCCCTGAAGTACTGTCTTTTCTCCCCAATTGTTTTGACCACTACCACTTGTTGAACCCACACCCTCCCTGCTCCAGCAGTGTGCTCACTCTCTCTCAATTCTTTGTCTCCATGGGGTGTTTGCTTCCTGAAACTCACTTCCTTCCCAGAAAGTAAGCATCCTGTCAGGGCCTGGGGGAGAGCAGCCTCCAACAGAGATGTGGGCACGTTTACATGGCTGTTCTTTGTTTCTCTTGCCAACTAAGAGTCACAGATGATCTTAATAGAACAACCCATATCTGCATTTTGGGCTGAACTTCCCTTTCTCTGCTTCCTCTCAGTTTCCACTTTCAACTTCTCTACAAACTTCTATAACCTAGCATCAGCCTCCTTTCAAGTTCTCTACAAGCCAGCAACAGTTCCCCACCTACCCCGCCACCCATTTCTCCCACTGAAGTATATACAGGGAAATGGGTGGCGTTCCCATCTGTCCTGAATCAGAGTTGTGAGCACCTCATATCCAACTTTTTGCCTGACTTTGCTCCCGAAACTGCTTCCCTAAAAAGGATGTGACCTGAGAAGCAAGGTAAGCTACCCTGCCTTTTACCTCTTCAAGTTCAGGCCTCAGAGAGTCACGTGATGGACACACACCAGGTGGTGGGCTTGACTTACTCCCTGTGCTCTTGTCCCTTGTAGAAGTTTCATCTTCAAACTTACACAGGAGATGTCTCCAATGCCCCCACTCTCTCCGTATAGTAATTCCTAATGTATATTTTCCCCAAATATAAGTCATTTAAGGAGAGCAAAGGCTCCCCTTGTGGTTCAGCTGGTAAAGAATCTGCCTGCAATGTGGGAGATCTGGTTTTGATTCCTGAGTTGGGAAGATCCCCTGGAGAAGGGAAAGGCTACCCACTCCAGTGTTCTGGAGAATTGGACTGTATAGTCCATGGGGTTGCAAAGAGTCAGACACAGCTGAACAACTTTCACTTGACTTGAATGGCCAGACCAGTGAAGCTAAGCTCCGCATGCCAGATGGTGAGGGATACACTGAGGATATACCTCAGTTCAGTTCAGTTCAGTTGCTCAACCATGTCTGACTCTTTGCAACCCCATGGACTGCAGCATGCCAGGCTTCCCTGTCCGTCACCAACTCCCAGAGCCTACTCAAACTTGTCCATTGATTGAGTCAGTGATACCATCCAACCATCTCATCCTCTGTCATCCCCTTCTCCTTCCCTCAATCTTACCCAGCATCAGAGTCTTTTCCAGGGAGTGAGTTCTTTGCATCAGGTGGCAAATGTATTGGAGCTTCAGCTTCAGCATCAGTCCTTCCAGTGAATATTCAGGACTGATTTCCTTTAAGATTAACTGGTTTGATCTCCTTACAGTCCAAGGGACTCTCAAGAGTCTTCTCCAACACCACAGTTCAAACGTATGTGGTCCAAATAGCAAAGTGTGATAGTGGGGGTGTGAAGAAATGGGATCTCTCATGTGGTGGGTGATACGTTAATTTCCCCTTGTAAGTTTGCCACTTTTCCCTTATCTTCTTTTGCTTTTACTTAATTTAAGGGTATATCAGTTCAAGACTTTTATATCATCCAAGTAAAGTGTTTCTTTGTATCATTAATGTGCACTATTCTTTCTCCTTTATTAATTCTCATTGCCTTGAAATTCATTTTGTTTTATACTATATCCACTTTAATTTAGTTAGTCCTTTTTGAGTAGGTTGGCTGCTTTCTCAGAGGCAGTCTCCCCTTCCTTGTTAGGAGTAAAGTGCTTAGGTAAAGCAAATGCCCTTTCAGACACACACTTGATTCACAGTTGGGCTACGTCAATTTTACTCATCTTATTCCCTTCTCATAGAAATGGCTTAGGGATAACCATTTTATCCAGTTCTAGGCAAAGAGATAGAAAGGGAATTCTGCTTCTAGAAAATACTTTTTTTCCCTTCCTTATATAGAGACACAATGGGAAATCCCTTTTCCCTCCTTTTTTGGGATGTAATCAGATGGGATATGTTGATGGGAGATACTGCAGCCATTTTGTAACCATGAAGGCCAACCCCTCAGAAACACTGAGAATGGCAAATTGGAGAGAGAGATCCAGAGAGTCTGGATCCTTGATGGTGTAACTGAGGTACAGAATCAGCCCTAGAACCACCTACCTCCAGATTTCTTACTGAGTCAGTAAATGTCCCTGTTGTTAAAACTTTTTTTAGTTTTATATTCAGTTGCCTGCAACTGAAAACATTACCCAGTCTTGGCAGAGGCGGTTCTCTGCAGGCTCAGATGAACTTCCAGTGAGGGATGCAGCTGCGACCTGTCAGCAGCAGATGTTTCTAGCCACTGAGAGAAAGGTTAGTCATTCCTAAAATGGTGTCTGGATAGACACCCTTGTATCCTCTTCAAGGTATTGATAGTTAAGGCAATATGATAATTGAGGCCTGGGTCAGACAGACTTGGGTTAAAGACTTATTCTGTATTTTACCAGCTATGTGACCTTGGACAAAAAAATCTACAAATCTTGGTTTTCTCATCTTTAAAAAATAAATTTGATAGTACTTGCCAGTAAAATTTATTTTCAGGGTTATATAAGATAAAAAGATAAATATATAACCAGTATCACATACTGTCTGAATTCATATGTTTCAATTATGCTGTTACATTGTAAAAAGAAAGGCCTATTAATTTATTGATATTTTCAAAGAACTGGCTTACAGATTTATTGATTTTTTTCCTTCTCTTTCTATATTTTTGATTGCACTGATTTCTTCTTTTATCTCTATTATTGTCTCTCTTTGGTTTGTTTTAGGTTTAACTTTCTCTTTTTCTAGTTTCTTAAGACAGAAATTTATACCAATGACTTGAGACCCTTTTTTTATTATAAGCATTAATGTTATGATGTTATAATTTTCCCACTAAGCACTGCTTGAGCTGCATCCCATCTTTTGTTTGATGGGGAAGGAAGGGAGAGAGTGATGAGGAGAGGTGAGGTGAAGGCTTCCTTCCGGGGCCCCTTAGAAAATACACTGGTGGGTCCAGTGTGTACCGTGGTGATCCAGTGGTTGACATCTGGTGCTTTCACCACTGGACCTGGGTTCAATCCATGGTCAGGGAACCAAGATCCACAAGCCACAAAGTGTGGCCAAAAAAAAAAAAAAAGAAGAAGAAGAAAGAGGAAAATGCACTGGAAATAATGGTTACCAGCTCTTGCTCAAGATTGTATCAGTTATATGGAAATGGCTAATAGTGGATTTTAGCCTTTAAAAGTCTATCCTTTGTCTACTTTATAAACCACAGTTTTCATTCACTTAACTTTATGAGTAAATACGGCTACTTCTGGCCTTAAATAAGGAAAGCATGTAATTGAGAACTGCAATTTACAGGTGTAGACCATCAGACAGAAGTGTTAGTAGTGTCAGTCATGTCTGACTCTGCGACGCCATGGACTGCAGCCTGCCAGGCTCCTCTGTCCATGGAATTCACCAGACAAGAATACTGGATTGGATTGTCATTTCCTTTCCTGGTGGCTCGGTAAAGAATCTGCCTGCAATGCAGGAGACTGGAGTTCCTCTGGCGAATGCAATGGCAACCCACTCCAGTATTCTTGTCTGGAGAATTCCATGGACAGAGGAGCCTGACTAGTCCATGGGGTCGCAAAGAGTCAGACAAAACTGAGCGACTAACACACACACACACACACACACACAATTGGGTATGACATTTTGAAGCATCTTTTCATTCCATTGAATGAAGGCAGATCAGCAATTGGGAACAAGAGCCATCTGCTCAATCCATTGTTTTTCATAGCCCAACTAGAGAGCCTTCTGAAGATATCAGTGGTGTCCTTCCTCCTTGCAGTATCAAATTCAAGGTATTTGGATATTACATTATCATTGGTCTGAGAGTACAGTCTTGTAAGTTAGTCAACATACAAGAAGTTGTATGTTAAAACCCTTACATTCTAGAAGTCTTTGTTCCATGGAACAGGTTTGGTAAATTTTTTGTTTCTGCTAGTCAGTCATACACCTGAATTAAAATTTTTTTAAAAAAATCTCTATATTCCATATCCATCTTCCCTAATTGACATAACCAGTGAAATCAAGGCACGAATGTAAAAAAATTTCAGTCTGTATTACTCTCTTGGGAATTACCTGGTGGTCCAGAGGTTAGGACTCAGCAGTTTCACTTCTGAGTGCCCAGGTTCAATCCCTGGTCAGGGAACTAAGATCCCACAAGCTGTGCAGTGCGGCTAAAAAGTAATTCCATTTTTATATTCAGCAATGAACCTAACTTTAAAAATTCTTGGCACAGTGAGTGCTGAGTACATTATTCTAGTTATCTTTTTCTGTTTGATAACCTTCCCCAAAATATAGGGATATAAAATAATGATGATCACTTATTACTATCATCTCTCAAGATTCTGGGCTCAGGTAAGATAATCTTCATCAAGGTCTCTCATATGACTGTGGTCAGGCTGTGGGTGAGGCTGGAGTCATCTCAAAGGCTGCTTTATTCACACAGGTCTGGTGCCTAGGCTGGGACAACTCAAAAAACTGAGGCTCCTCTGGCATCACCATGAACATGTGGTCTCATTACATGGTCTCTCCAGCCTGTCAGCTTCAGGATCAGTGGACTTTTAATGTGGCAGTTTAGCTCCTAAGGCATGTGAAGAGGGACAAGGAGGGAAAGAGGAAGAGAGAAGAGAGAGACCAGTGCTGTACCAACTTTTATGACTTAGCCCTCAAGTTATGCAGTGTCTCCTCTCCAGCATTCTATCATTAGAAGTGAGTCAGAGTGAGTCTCTAAAGCCATCTCACATTCAAGGAAAGGAGAAATAGACTCCCCTCCCTCATGAAAGTGAAAAGTGAAGTTGCTCAGTCGTGTCCGACTCTGTGAACCCTTGGACTGTAGCCTACCAGGCTCCTCAGTCCATGGGATTTTTCCAGGCAAGAATACTGGAGTGGGTTGGCATTTCCTTCTCCGGGGATCTTCCTGACCCAAGGATCAAACCCAGGTCTCCCACATCATAGGCAGATGCTTTACCATCTAAGCTATTTGTAAGAACTTGCCAACATATTTTAAAGCCACTGCATATACCAAACTGTCTTTTGAGCTGAAAAGCAATTGAGCTTCCTTTGTTTCTTTCTTAGCTGGTGTTGTATCCTGCCCAAGAAATCCTGTTTCCATGCACATTCCAGAAAATTTACAAGGAAAATGACAAGCGTCAACATTTATTTGGGTTCCCAGGTAGCTTACTGGTAAAGAATCTGTCTGCCAATGAAGGAGATGTGGGTTCGATACTTGGGTGGGGAATATCCCCTGGAGGAGGAAATGGCAACACACCCCAGTATTTTGCCTGGAAAATCCCATATGAGGAGCCTGGTGGGCTACAGTCCATGGGATCACCAAGAGTTGGACATGACTAAAGTGACTTAACACACAGCACATACATAATTTGGTATTATTCCTTTAATGTAACATGATTTAACCAAATGTCTTCTATTTCTTGCATCATATTTATATCTTCAGTATATCACTAGAGTATATATATTATTTTGATATACCACAAATAGTTTCTATATTTTGGCACTGTTGGGATCTTAGCTTCTTTTGGTATTTTAATATCATAAAACAAACATTGTATATGTCTAATTTTGTTTTTTTACTAAACATTATTTCCTCAGGATAAATTCCATTACTTAGTGGGATGGAGGGCTGGAACATATTTATGATTCTTTCAATAAAGTGCCGTTTTACCCTTCAGAAAGACTGGCTTCCTTTACATTGCTGTCATTAATGCATGATATCTGCTTTCCTCAAGCCTTGCAGGCTTTGAGTTGATCACTTTTCAGAAGTTTTTCTTGTCCTATTTTTCGGTACAAATTGAAACTTCACAGTAGGTGCACTTTACAGCTATTTTACCAACAAAGTTAGCTGCATAGTTTTAAAATCACGATTTAAGATCATGTTTCTTCTTGTATGATTGAATTTTAATCATTTGTTTGATGGGCAGTTAGTATTTTTGCCCATTTATACGCGCTCTTTACACTTTTGAGTTATTGAACGTTTGTGTTTATGTGCAAACATTTTCTCCATTTCTCTGGATTTTTAAGATCTTAGCTTTATTGATTTTTATTCCATCAAAGCTAAAAGTGTCTAAGTAATGAACCTGTCCATCTTTTTTTCATTTCTATTCCATCAAAAGTCAAAAAGTGATTTCCCCTAGTGCTAGTCTGTTCACATTCATGAGAGTGTATTTGCTTTGGCTTTTAAGTATTTAACTTTTAATCTACCTGGAATTTTTTAGAGAGTATTGGAGAAAGTGTGAGTCTTTTTAATATTCTCATTACTGATATTTTCTTATGCCAAGAGTGTCAAATTGGTTGCTGATAGATTTCAATGTCTGCTAGGACAAATTCTTCTCATAAGTCCTTTTGAATCTAGAATACTCTTTGGTATTCTTTCCCATTTATATTTCAACATAAAACCAAAATTACATTAATTCTATGAAGCATTTTGTTTCTAATCAGTGGCTGGTCACCCGAATTCAAGAATGTCCTATGCTGAGTTGAGACTGAGTTACGCCCTGGTAAGGCTCAGTCTACCTCAGTTTTGCTCCTGTCTTTTCAGGATTTTCAGCAGAAATCTCCCTGGTGAGTCCAAAATTCTAATCCTTGTCTCACAAGATTTTGGAAGGCTCTGTTCTGCTTCAGAGGCTTTCTGCTTCTGTTTTTAGAACTCTTGACTCATGCATCCCCAGAATTTAACAGTTGCCCTAAAGGACCCTCCCAGATCACCCATAGCTCTGCTGGTCTGTTTCCCAGCAGTGGTCTTCCCTGAATGTGAGGCGTGGAATTATCAGCCTCAGGCCCATGCCCAGAATCAGCAACTAACACCTGGGTGAAGTGGCTGCAAAATTCAGCCCTCCCTCTTCAAAATTCTCCCTTTCTGGAGTCTCAGCCTCTCCAGTTCTTCTTGACTTAACAGCTCTCTTTTAGCTTAAAATAAACAATTTCTCTATTGTGTTTCAAATTTCTGTTTGTTTTAGGTATGAGTTCTGGCTGTCGCTGGCTAACCCATATCACTTGAAAACAAGTTCATTTCACCTTAAACATTTTCATTGTTTTTTCTTATATTTATTTATTTATTTCTGGCTGTGCCATGCAGCATGTGGGGTCTTAGTTACCCAATCAAACCCATATTGATTACCCAATCAAATTTGCCTTGATAACACAGATTCTTAACCACGGGATTGCCAGGGAAGTCCCCCTTCTTCTTATATTTTATTTTATTTTTCCCCCTTTATTTATTTATTTTACTCTACAATATTATATTGGTTTTGCCATACATTAAAATATGGAATGCTTCACAAATTTGCATGTCATCCTTGTGCAGGGGCCATGCTAATTTTCTCTGTATTGTTTCAATTTTAGTATATGTGCTGTTGAAGTGAGCACTTCTTTTTTTTTTTTTAATTGGTTTTGCCATACAATGACATGATATCGCCATGGGTGTACATATGTTCCCCCTCCAGAACCCCCCTCCCTCCTCCCTCCTGACTCCCTCCCCCTGGGAAATCTCGGTGCAGTAGCCCTGAGCAACAATCCTGGGCTGGCGATTGATTTCACATATGATACTTAACATGTTTCAATGCCATTCTCCCAAATCATCCCACCCCTGCCCTCATCCACAGAGTCCACGAGTCTGTTCCATACGTCTGCATTCCTTTTGCTGTCTCGCATGCAGGGTTCTCGTTACCATCTTTCTAAATTCCATATATATGCGTTAGTATACTGTATTGTTGTTTTTCCTTCTGGCTTACTTCACTCTGGATAATAGGCTCCAGTTCCGTCCACCTGAGTAGAACTGCTTCAAATGAATTTTTTTTTAATGCTGAGTAATATTCCATTGTGTATATGTACCACAGCTTTCTTATCCATTCGTCAGTTGATGGGCATCTAGGTTGCTTCCATGTCCTGGCTATTGTAAACAATGCACCGATGAACATTGGGGTACACGTGGTTCTTTCAATTCTGGTTTCCTCGGTGTATATGCCCAGCAGTGGGATTGCTGGGTCAAAGAAGTGAGCACTTCTTATATTTTAAAACCAAGAAAAAAAATTTTAATTGAGATATAATTGACCAACAACACTGTGTAAGTTTAAGGTGTACAATGTTATATTTGCTTGTCTGGATACATTTATATACTATGTATTTATATTGTGTACATACACACACACACACACGCTTATATATGTCTATTATATACATTTGTATATATACTGTAGGAGCTTTGGGCTTCCCTAGTGACTCAGATGGTAAAGAATCTACCTGCAATGCAGGAGACCTGAGTTTGATCCCAAGGTCAGGAAGATCCCCTGGAGAAGGGAATGGCAACCCACTCTAGTATTCTTGCCTGGAGAATCCTCTGGACGGAGGAGCCTGGCAGGCTATTGTTCATGGGGTCACAAAGAGTCAGACACGACTGAGTGACTAGGCACACAAGTACGCACAGTCTGAACAAAATACTTAAAATTTTTCGCTAACACCTTTAAAATTAACTTATTTGACATATTTCTATTAGGGGAGGAAAAATCTCTTCCTCTACGCATCTGAGGTTCTCTGCCCAGAGCCCTGTAAATAGGACTGATGAAATACAGATTAACAAGAGAAAGGCAAACAGAAGTTTATTAACATGCGCATCACACACATAACACACGGGAGTACCCAGAGATGAGAATTTCAAAGATTTGGTTAGAACTTGAGCTTATACAGCATCTTAACAAAGGAACAATAAATTTTTAGAGGAGTGATAAGGAGTGATAAGTCAAAGGGAAAGGACCTTGAGTCTTTATGGGCAGCAAATCATGGGAAGGCAAATGCATGGGAAAACTAGTGGTAGACAAAGACCAGTTAGTGGAATTTGTTGTGTAGATTTTGCCAGTGCCATCTCTAGGCTGCTATGGGTCTAAAGTTGTTTCCAGTGATTAAGCTTTGTTCTTCCTGGTAGACAGGGGAGGAGAGATACCATTTTAAATTTATAAATAAATTTATAAATAAATAAACCATGCTTCTCCTGAGCAAGTCTCATTGTTGTCTGAAGGGTTGTATTCTGGGCTATATTCCATAATTTGGCTCAAATAAAACTCTTGTCTATTCCTCTTATAGATTGTTTATAGATTATTTTGTGGATAGAGGTATGTATCAGATTCTTATGTGTATCCCTTAAGGAGGAACCAGGACCCTGACCATCACTGCACAACTGTTTCTTGACCTCCTTTCCTTCGTTTCTGCATTTCCTCACTCTGATTGGCAAGTGTTCGAACCTACCCTTTGGAACACAGGGAAGATCTGGGAGGCTGAAATGTTTTCCCTACAAACAAGAAATGGGGGACACGGAAACACTTCTGTACCCAAGAGGATCCTATGGTGTTCTGCTCAGTTTCGTGGTGCACCTAGAGAGGGCGTGGAAGTTCCAAGCCCTTTCCCCATATGCATCTCTTTCATCACCTTCACAATGGACTTAAGTTTGAGCAAACTCTAGGAGATGATGAAGGGCAGTGGAGCCTGGAGTGCTGTAGTCCATGAGGTCGCAAAGAATTGGACATGACTGAGCAACTGAACAACAAAATCTCTTCCACCTGGCTGTTCCTGAGTTATATCATTTTATAGTAAACAGTAATCCAGTGAGTAACCTGGATTCCTGACTTCAGTGAGCTGCTCTAACAAATTAATTGAGCCCAAGGAGGGGGTCGTGGGAACCTCTGATTTTATAGCCATTTAGTCAGAAACACAGGAACAATCTAGACTTGTAATTGGCACCTGAAATGGAGGACAGTCTTGTGAGACTGAGCCCTTACCTGTGGAATCTGATGCTATCTCCAGATGGATAGTGTCAGATTTGAGTTCAATTGTAGGACACTCAGCTCATGTTGGATTGCTTAGGGGAAAATCCCACACACTGAAATTGGGTGCAGAAACTATCTTTAGGGAAACGTCAAATATCTCAATATTATTAATAATTCTCAGTTTTTCCCTTTGGAGACAAAGGTGTGCTGATTTGCCAGTGCCTAGTGAGCCATCTGGGTAATCCAGTTCTAATGCTGGAAGGTGAAATGAAAACTGTTGGGGCAAGAAGGGACAAGTGTACTCTGATAGGTTACTATGTATGCTTTCCTAGGAGAGAAGTGAAACCTGCAGGCTACTTTTACTTTTGTAGTAATCTATATGTTAAGGAGGAAAAATAGTAAGAAATGTGATTTTTACAGCTGAACATGGCAGCAGTGAAGTCAATAGTAGTTAAGTCTATTGTGATGCTACTTAGCAACAGCTGCACACAAAACTGGGCTTCCCAGGTGGCTCAGTGGGTAAAGAAACTGCCTGCAATGCAGGAGACACAGGAGATATGGGCTCAATTCCTGAGTCATGAAGATCCCCTGGAGGAAGGCATGGCAACCCACTCCACTATTGCCTGGAGAATCCCGTGGACAGAGGAGCTGGGTGGGCTACAATTCACAGCTTACAAAGAGTCGAACGTGACTGAAGCGACTGAGCACACACACAAAACCAAGCAAAGACATCTGCCCAAGTGGTGTTCTGCACACTGCATGTATTACAGGAAACACCCAGAATCTCAGCCTTAGGAAAAAGAAAAAAGAAATGGAAAAGAACACAGACAATATGTTCCTAAAATGGAAACAACTTTATTTATAGCAGATATTGATAATAATACCTTCCACGGAGCAAAAGCAGTAATCCAAAGGCTCGATAACCACTCACACTATATAACTTGCACATATGTTGCTATCAAGGATCCAGACCTTGGCAGGAACGAAACTTTTCATTTTTGAAGTAAATTTAGCTAAAATATCCATAGATACAAAACAACTAATTATAACTCTAAGACTTTAATGAATCACCAAAAACTACATATCTAATCTGATTTGAAAAAAAAAAACACCATTTACCTTAAATTTCCTCGACTTTCTGAACAAAGAAAAAAATTCTGGGGTTTAAAATTTTTCAAATAGGACTTCCTCAGAGGAAATCTACTTTGAATATTGTGCAGGAATCCATTTCTGAGAGAAGCTCAGAATATGGGAACTCCTCAGCCTGCTCCGTGGAGGAGAAGACCCCTGGAGGAGACAGTACAACTCTGGGCACAAAAGCCTTGGAGTCACCCTAACTCCTTCAAATTCCAGCACCACTACTTATTATGGGACCTTTGTCAAGGTACTTACCTCTCTGTGCATCAGCTTTCTCATTTATAAAATGGGGATACTAATAGTATCAATTGCCCAGATACAAAGTTCTTATAAAGGGGACAAAATAAATACACAATATCAACTACTACTGTCTGACCAAAAAAATGGCATGCATGTATTTTTAAGAAAATAGCATCTCATTCATCATATTTGGAAAAAGACTGGAACATGGATAACGAGGTAGTTTGCTATTAAAACTTTCTTGTGAGTTGGAAAACCATTTAGAAGTAAATTTTGACATGTTGACATTCCTTACAGCAGGCGCAACTTGAGCCTTTTCTCTGTCCAGTCATTATGAGGGAGAAATAATTTAAGGGAGAAAGCATGACATGGTGGGACTTAGCAAAAGGAAGGAAAAGGTGCTGTGGGGGCTATGGTTACTGAGAAAATGATAGTCTATGGACATTTTTTGTGATTTATCTATTAAAACTCGAAGTGGGGTACGTATAAAAGTACAATAATATCCAGAGAGAAAAACTGTTCAGAGATGTGTAGCATTACTATGGCAGGGGAAGTGCACACCATTTAGCAGATTAGAAGGATCAGCAGGGAGTAAGGACAAAGTTTGGCCAGTCAGAGTTCAGAGGCCATGAGTTCTGGAGTAACAAACTCATTTTCCCTAATAAGTGGTGAGGACTCCAGAAATGGCTTCCAAAGCCAATAGCTCCCAAGACCTCTGCCAAAGATTTAGGGAATATAAATTTCTCTGCTGGGTTATTAGCAACTTGAGTCAGGCAGCAAAAATTTATTAAGCATCAACGGTATACCAGCTTCTGTGTCCCAAACTCTGGTGGCTCAGACGGTGAATATGCCTGCACTGCAGGAGATCCAGGCTTGATCCCTGGGTCAGGAAGATGCCTTGGAGAAGGAAATGGCAACCCACTACAGTATTCTTGCCTGGAAAATCCCATGAGCAGAGGAGCCCAGAGGGCTATAGTCCATGGGGTTGCAAAGAGGTGGACATGACTGAGCAACTTAAAGACAGAGATTTCATTTATTACCAAAGCTTGCTCAATTTCTGTCCTTGCCACCTTTCTGGCCATGGGATAGGGAGAGGAATGTGGTTCTCTTAATTTTTCACAACCAAAGCCTTCCTCCCCTCCCCCGCCTCCATTCAGATTAGGATTTTACTTTTAGGATAGAGTTTAAAGGGCAAACAAACCAAACTAAAGGACTATCGTAGAGATAGCAATAAAAGGAGGATCAATTGGCATCAAGTACTTCAACTGAACAACACAGACGGTGATTTCAAATTCACAGCACTCCACCCCTGTAACCCCAACAATGATGACATGCCGATGAGGTGCAATACCTCTGCAGCAAAATTCCAAAGATCTCTGGGGCATTTTTCATCCATAAAATGTAACACTTCAGAAATGACAACCTTGCATATACAAATCACTTCTTGAGATGAAAAAATTTTTAAGGTGTTTTTACACAAGGATTTAGATTAGAATTTACTTCTTCAACTGCACCTTTTGGAAGCTTGGCTTGAGACATCCTTTTAATACAGTCTTTTTATTCAATTCCTTTATCTTTCAGCTCTTGTTTAACACGTTTCAGATAGTTAGGATCAGGGTAACCATACCTGCAGAAGAAAAGATGCCCTTAGCTTCACCACAGATATTTTTTTAAAAAATCTGTACAGTAGGTCCTTGGCATTAACGTTCAGAGTTGCAGATATTTACAAACCATCCTGAAGGCCCATGACTGATAATCATTCTAAGTGTGCTGAGGTGAATCATTTAGCTGGTGAATAGGTCTAGCTACCCTCCCAGGATCTGGCTTCTAACAGTACTCTAATTTCAGCTCATGGTTAAGCAATGATTCTCATAAAGTTATAATATACTGTATTGCTATGTAGGGTAATCATTTTGCTATAGGAAAATTTTCAAATTTGGGAAATTAAGTCTTAGGATATATTCCCTTTTGAATACTAAGAGTCTGAGGTATTCTATCTGAATTTCATAAAGAGCAATTGGATTGCCCATGATACAACTTCCATCACCATTAACTAAGACTTTTCTAGAGTTCTATTAGTCAAGTGAATTTAGGATCTCTACTGGACTCATGGGAGAGGAGAGTAGAAGAAAGGGTGATCTTAAAAGCAGGCAAAGCAACATTCCTAGGATCTACCCTTTAAACAGATGTGAAGGGTATTAAAATTATACCAAATTAAATTACCCAAATTAAATCACCTTAGATACCATTTATCTTGCATTCTGAAGATTCACTGCCCTTTGATGCAAAATTTATGAACTGTATGATACTTTGTGGTTGGAAGGTAGAAGGTCATGGGAACCAGTCTTTCTTTCTTTGAGATTAGCATCTGTCAAAATACTGCATCCAGTCTCACTGATATAAACTGTCTCCTTACAGTCACAGCTTCAAATTGCCATGTTTTATGACCTCTAAATTCTATTTAGCAGCCATTCTGTTTCAAAAGGTTCTCACCTTTGTGGTCCCCCAGTCCAGGATGTTTTGTGGTGGATATCATTCCATGTAATGACATCTGAGACTCCTAATGTTCGAGACTCCCCCACTGTGAAAATCAGTTTTTGGTCAAAGGCCCTACGAAGCAGATCCAAAACCTCGTTTCCTTCCTTGTTATCAGGCAAGTATGCAGTTCTCTGTATTCCAGAAAATCTTTTCCCTGGGTTTGGGTGCTCTTTCTGTATGAAGGCAATGAAATGTCACATGAAAACATTCATGTCTAAATTTTACTACATGTGTAGATGTGTTCATATGCAGATAGAGCAAACAAAAAACAAGAGCACTGAAGGTCTGCGCATATTCCCCATATAATTCATATTTCTCCTCTTTCCCCAAATTCATGCTGGGAATACAATCCTCCTTCCAATGCACAATCACCACCCACCCCTTCTCTGCCTTCATAGACAAGAAAGATACCTGTTATAAGAAAACAAACTACTTTTTACTACTTACAAAGTGAACTTTATAAGCATTTAAAATCCTTTCATAGGACCATGGAGATAACTGTCTGGCAAATCTACTGCCAATTGGTAACAGAACAGTCCCTGTTGCTCTGATAATCTTAGTTTACTGGAAAGAAATCCATGGAACTCAGAAACACTTACTGTTTGTATGCCTCCTTCAATATTATAAGTAATGATAATGGTGCCACAGGATTCATAACCTGGAAGTGAAGCTCTTACAAAAGTAGTGCTCATTCTTCCATCTGGCTGATTCCCTTTCTGGACACCATAGGAAGTCTGGCACACAGGACAGACTGGCTTATATGAAAAGGCTTCCTTGATACAAGGGCTGCAGAATGTATGGTTGCACTTGGAAAGCACTTGTTTGTTACTAATGGTGTTCAAACAGACGGCACATGTGTCCTGTTCCTCGTGCACTTCTGACCCCTCAGAACTGGTGGGGTGCTGCAATGTTGGTGAAGCTGTTTTTGATTTATGACTATCAGTGTCCATGAGTGTTTCATTCCATTTCTCTGTAGCTGATGGAGACACCCCCCATCTGTTTAAGACATACTGTTTTGCCTTTGTAAGATGATTGGGCAACCCGATCAAAGTCATTGACTCTCGATTTAGCACAAAGTGTATATCTGGATGCCTTTCTCTAAAATCATCAGAGAACTTTGTCCCATGTAAGTGTTTTCTCTCCTTGCCAAAAAGTTTCAGCGAAAGAACTTCTCTCGTAATCTGACAAGAGACATGTTGATAGGCGTCAATGAAACTTGAATAAGCATGTACGCATAGATCTAACTCCTTGGTTTTGGGTTCAAATCGAATGCAGGTTTTCTGATTCATCCCCAAAATGTTACTTTGAGTGTCGTACTTTTTTTCTATCTTTGATATCTCCTGGGATAATTCTGCTTCTAAAAGCTTATAGTGACTGGTATCAACCTCAATTCCCTTCATCATGTCCTTAGGAGTCAATATTTTCACAGGTGGCTTGACAAGACTTTCAAAGTTCTTTGAGGCAAGAAAATGTTTGGCAGCTGAAATGTCATCTGCGGTCCCAAGGAGAGTTAATTCTCCTCCTTTCTCCTTTATGAGGAGCTTTGCAAACTGGTGATTTAATTCCTCTTTGATTTTGGTTGCCTGCTTACTGTCTGCTAGCACTACGCATTCCTGCTTCAGAGCCTCTACGCACTTCTGAAACTCTCTGACAAAAGTCTTGCGAGCTGCTTTGAGGTTACCTGACTGATTGGAGGTGAAGTCTAAATAGACCATATTCGGAGAACTCGCCTGACTTTTTATTTTTGTACCAAAGCTTTTCTCTATGGAGTCTACTTTATCAGGGCAGGAGTGTGTGAAGTATTCAAAGAAAGCCAAGGGAACTTCAAAACTGTTGGTTTTTTCTTCTGACCTGCTTTCTGGTTCTAAGGGAGAAACACAGCTGTTCCTGTCCTGCTGACCGAGTGGCTCCCTCTCTGATGTCAAAGGAGAAGATTCACGTTTCTGCTCCCTTTCCAGGAGCTGGTCACTTAAAAAGCCATGTATTTTTTCAATATCTCTGAAGTTACCACAGACTTTCTCAGTTCCATCATGGCCCTTCACTTGTTTGACGTTGGGGCAGAGAACAGCGAGGAGGTCCCTTTGCTCTTTAGAGAAGAGTTGACAGTTCAGTTCCGCCGTGACAGTAAGAAAGATCTGAAATTTTAAAAGGGAACAAATGAAATATATTAAACATCCAGGTCTATGTTCTCCTCTCAGGAGAATGTCTAGAGATGAGAGAAATAACCACGACAACTTCTTTCAATTCCTTTCTGCAGAGCAGGCAATGTACTACAGCCCAGAGGCACTCCTGCCCTGATAGAATAGCCAGCCCTGTTCACACACTGGAATCACCCAGGGAGAAATAATAGCTGAGGCCCAGGCCCATCTTCAGAGATTGTGATGTAAATGTAGAACCTGGGCATTAACATTTTTAAAAATTCCAAGGACAAAAGTCTGGATTCTAGAGCTGCCACTGTTGGTTTGACCTTGGTGAGTGGGGTGGAGGGTAGGCACTTCATTTTCTGGGTAAACTGCTACGTTTCTGACTAAAAGGGGTGAGTCTGGGAGGGGGCCATACATGTGAGGATGATGCTTTTTCCTATTATTGTTTTTTCTCTCCTATGCTCCTTCTTTAAAAAAAAAAAAAACTAATACCCTGTGTGCAATGTTGCTAGTCCCTCAAAACCATGGCCTTTAGAAACTCAAATATGAGAGAAACCCCAGATTAGAAAGAAAAAAAAAAGGACAGTGGCAAATTGAACATAATATAAAAGCAAGATTTCTAATGTTTTGTTCTCCCTCAAAGTCTTTGCATAAGCTTTTCCCTCTGCATGTGACACCTTTCCTCTAGATCTTCCTTCAAAATGTTTCCTGAATCCAGCTACTTCTCACACCTCCATCAGGACCACCCAGAGTCCAAGCCAATGTCATCTGGCACCTGGCTCATTGCAGCCCCCCCCCAATTGGACTCTGACCTTCCACTTCCGCATTTTCCTAGATTCAGTCCTCCACACAGCAGCCAGAAGGATCCTTCAGAAATGTGAATCAGCTCACTCTAACCCCCTGCTCAAAACTACCTAAGGATTCTCCTAATATCTAAGTTGAAATTCAAAGTCCTGACCTTCAGCCCTCAAAGACCAGACTTCTGCTACCTCTTCAAGGTCCTCTCTCACTCTCTTGCTCTCTGCCCTCCAGCCACACTGGCCTCCCCCCTTGAAGCTTCTGGGCTCGGGATGTAAGCTCCTGTCTGGGTGTGTTGGGAGTGGGGGTGTCTGTGTTAGCTTTACACTTGTTATTTTCCCTCTGCCTAGAATCTTTTCCCCCTAGAAATCCACTTAGCTAGCTCCCTTACTTCATTCGTGTCTCTACTCAGAAGTCACCTCATCTGAGAGGTTCTTTCCTGATATCCTATTAAAATAGTGGTCCTTTACTATCATTTATCCTGCTTTATGGGCTTCCCTGGAGGCTCAGTGGTAAAGAATCTGCCTGCCAATGCAGGAGACACAGGTTCAATCCCTGGGTCGGGAAGATCCTCTGGAGGAGCGCATGGCAACCCACTCCAGTATTCTTGCTGGGAAAATCCCACGGACAGAGGAGTCTGGCGGGGTACAGTCCATGGAGTTTCGAAGAGTCGGACATGACCGAGTGACTAAACAACAACACATTCTGCTTTATTCTTCTTCCTCGCAGATATTTATCACTGGCAGATATTTTATTCCGTCTATATGATTACTATTACTGTCTGGTTCCCTAGAATATAAGGTCCCTGAGAGCAGGGTCTGCTTGTTCCTGGCTGTACCTTTGGCTCCTGTGACAGTGCTTGGCACATAGCAGGCAGTTGATTCTGATTTTTCAAATGTCTCTGCATGGTCCCTTCTCATCATTCAATGTCATCTCCTCAGTGACTTCTAGTCAGAAATAACACAAACTCCTTCTCTTTTCTTGCCCCAGCCCTGTCACTCTTTAAGGCAAAACACCATTATATTTTCTTCTTAGCACATATCACTTTCTGAAATGACTTTAGTTATTTTGTTTACTTGCTTATTGTCTATATACTTCTCCATCCCCAGCAGGGACCTATCTGTTGTGTTCACCTCTGTGTACCTCTGAGCTTCCCTGGTGGCTCAGATGGTACAGAATCTACCTGCAATGTTGGAGACCTGGGTTCGATCCTTGGGTTGGGAAGATCCCCTGGAGGAGTTCATGGCCACCCACTACAGTATTCTTGCCTGGAGAATCCCCACAGACAGAGGAGCCTGGCAGGTTACAATCCATAGGGTCACAAACAGTCGGATACAACTGAGCAACTAAGCACAGCTGTCTCCCAATGTCTACAGCAGTGCCAGGCTCATAATAAATCCTCAGCAAATGGTCCTTGGACTGGAGAGGAAGTTGCAGGAACATACATAGTTCCCTATAATACCCACCTTCTGGAGACAGGAATCCACAGCATTATGAATGTCCTTTACATTTGGAGGCTTCTCATCGTGCTTTGCCCCTTTTTGTGACTGTGTTGAAGAAGACATTTTGGTCTTCTTCTCTTTCTCATTTTCATTGGGTTCCAGGAAAATAGTCACAGGTTGGTGGTCAACCACAATTTGGTGCTTTGCTTTTTTCAACACTCCATCCTTACCTTCAGTGGAGACATTAAATATACACATACACACAGAAATGAGAGCAATTTCAAATAACCCTCTTACTCATGCATCTGTACCTTGCCCCAGCACCCTCACAGTAAGGGCTGCTCCCTGCATCCTGGAATGGTGGGCTAACCAGAGGGTGAGGGACCTATTCAAAACTCTAAAATAGAGTCACTCAGTCATGTCCAACTCATTGCCATCCCATGTACCATACAGTCCATGGAGTTCTCTAGGCCAGAATACTGGAGTGGGTAGCCTTTCCCTTCTCCAGGGGATCTTCCTGACCCAGGAATCAAACTGGGGTTTCCTGCATTGCAGGTGGATTCTTTACCAGCTGAGTCACAAAGAAGCCCCAAAACTCTAAAAAAGGCAGCTTAAGTTCTACTGTAGAAAGGAAAGCTTAATGATAATGGAATATCATTCACTCATTAAAAGTCACATTCCTGAAACGGTCACCAGTTTCCCATTTCAATGTCATGGAATAATGCTCATTATAAATCAAGTGAGAAGAGCAGGAATCAATGAGTAGATTCAGGTTTATAACTACATATATGTTTGCTGACACTCAGAGGAAAAGGCCAGGAGGAAATATACCAAAATATTCGCATTGTTTTTCTCTGGGTGTTTTCTTCTTTATTCTTTTCTCCCCTTTCTGTAGTATCTATAACTCTTGCAATTCTAAAAACCAAATCAATGGAATAACGATGAAAAACATCAAAGTGAAATACCTAAGTGACGGGGGCGTCTGGGGGCGGCACGGGTGCTCTGTCACTACGGGGACACTGACAAGTATCAGCCAGGTCAGAGACTGGACACTTCTGAACTGTATCCTCTGCGTTGGGGTGGCGTCTGTCAGAAGGAGTCCCCACTTCCTGGCTCCCACCAGACGGTACCAGACTTTCTCCCACCCTCTCTCCTAGATAAGCTCGAACTGGGTCTGCATGGAACGCCCAAGGGGCCCCTCCAGGGACGGCGCTTGGCCCCTAGCCCCGGCCCTCAGCTCACCAGCCCTTTGCACGAACTGCACCCGGAAGATGTCCGAGTTGGGGTCACTGCGGTCCAGGGCCTGGACGGTGCACTCCCCGCCGCCCGATTCCCGGCTCTGGAAGTACTTTTCCAGCTTCCATTGGAGGCGGGTGCCGGGATGGGACACCCTCACGAGCAGCGGGGACGGCGGGCAGAGGCTCGAAGCCATGGCTGTCCGCTCGGGAATGGCGCCACGACTGGCGGCGACGCAGCTGGGCCAGGCCGGGGCGGGGGTGCCTCCGCCCCGGCGCCCTGGAGAGCAAAGTTTCAGTTTCGCTTTCCCGGAGATCCTTCTTGGTTCCCGGCAGAGCCGCACCCCGTCCTCTCTTCGCCGCCCTCTTGGCCGCGGACTGCCAGGTGAGTAGGTCCCATTCTCTGTTCCCCGGGCGGTGGGCGCAGAGGCTTCCCGGGGATCCTCTCCTGCGGGCTCGCGCCGGGCACGGGGAGAGGCGCGCGAGGGACAGGCGCCCAGGGCTGGGCTTCCCCTGGGGAGGGTGGAGACGGGGCAGATGCTCAAGTCAGAGAAAGTTTCTCCTGAGTTTGTGATTCCCTTTAACTCTTATTGTTACTGTTATTTGCAGGGGAAATGTAATTTACATTCTAAGTTCAGGTTAAACTTACCTATATTCCTAAAAATTTGAATTTGTTCACCTGAATTATGACATATCACCTGTTACCTCTCTCTCACTCAATGCTTCAGACTGGGTCTTCTGGCTTTTCCGCCCTCCTTTCTGCATTTAGCCAACAATGCTGAACTTCCTGGGGGGCTTCCCTGGTGGCTCAGGGTTAAAGAATCCGCCTGCCAATGCAGGAGACCCAGTGACACGGCTTCCATCCCTGAGTGAGGAAGATCCCCTGGAATAGCAAATGGCAATCCACTCCAGTATTCTTGCCTGGAAAATTCCATGAACATAGGCTCCTGGTGGGCTACCGTCCATGGGGTCGCAGAGGCAGACAGGACCGAGCACGTATGCACTGAACTGCACGCTGCCCTGTGTACTATGGAATAAAGATGAGAGCCGAGGTACCAGACCGCACGTGCTGGTAACTGGATTCAGACTTGTGACTCAAGAAGCAAAATCTCTGGAAGCCCTGAAGAGGAAGTTTGAAGTAAAGCAGAATCTTAAAAGAGAGAAGGAGAGGAAGGGATGGGGCACATCAAAGGCACAGGGACCACTGTATGTGAAGCACAGAGATAGCTTGGAGGATTTGGAGAAGATGTGATGGATAAAGGGAGATGACAGAGGAAGGGTCTAGTGTAATAGAATGTGTCTAATAGAAAAATTGGGCTTCCCTGGTGGCTCAGATGGTAAAGAATCGGCCTGCAATGCAGGAGACCTGAGTTTGATCCCTGGGTTGGGAAGACCCCCTGGAGAAGGAAATGACTACCCACTCCAGTACTCCAGTATTCTTGCCTGGAGAGCTTCAAGGACAGAGGAGCAAATATAATGTGAGCTACATATTAAGATTTTTCAGTAGCTAGAATTTTTAAAGTACACACAGGTGAAAATAATTTTAATTTATGTTCTTTTGCTCACAATATCCTAAATTAATCATTTCAGCATGTAATCAATGTTAAAAACTTATTAATGAGATATTTTACACTCTTTTGTCATCGTAAGTCATTGCAATCCAGTGTTATCTCACATTTACATCATCTTTCAGTTGGGTTTAGCCACATTGCCACATTTCAAGTGCTCCAAGAGCTGCACGTGGCTAATGGCCCACACTGGACAGCACAGTTCTAGACGTCAAAACGTCTTGGAGATCGATAGGGAGATATGGAAGACAGGTAAGTAGGGCAAACAGGAGAGTGATGTGTCAGATGTGCATTTTAGAAAGGTGGTGTTGGTGGTGATGCGGCGGACACATTTCCATGCCAGTTGTGAATGGAGGTGGAGAGGCCAGAGATAAAGTTTTTGCACATGTCTGGTAAGACTGGAAATGCGTGAGTCTTTATACAGAGCAGTTTGGCTGTACTATCAGAATTATGACTGCATATTCAATCTTATCTTGCAGGTCCACTTCTAGGAATTTGTCCTGTTGAATGATTAGCACCTGCATGAAGTGACCTGTGTACTAAGTTGTTCTTTACAGCCTTTTTTATAATAGCAAAAGATTAGGAACCCCTTAAGTGTCCATAAGGGCTTCCCTGATGGTTCAGATGGTAAAGAATCTGCCTTCAATGCAAGAGACCTGGGTTTGATTGCTAGGTTGGGAAGATCCCCTGGAGGAGGGCATGGCAACTCACTCCAGTATTCTTTCCTAGAGAATCCCCATGGACAGAAGAGCCTGATGGGCTACAGTTCATGAGGTTGCAAAGAGTTGGATATAACTGAGCAACTAAGGACAGCACACAGCAAGTGTCCATAAAACGGGTTACTAGTAGTTAAATAGCTTACAATGCATCTATACAATGGAATATAGGCTAACACGGAAAGATCTCTAGGATACCTTAAATGGAAAAGGCAAGATGCCGAACAGTGCATATTAGATGCTACCTTTTGAGGATGGGCCCAGGCTCTGAGGAGCCCTCTGACCAAAGCTGGTGTCCCAGAGCTTCCTCCCCAAGAGGTCAAAGGCCCAAAGGTGAAGGAGAGTTTGAGGAGCATCAGGCAGTGCCGTTTTACAGCACTGACGTTCTGTGGGAGCGATAGGTATGTAAAGGGGGGGCTGGGGAGCTGAAAGTTCAAAGAGATCCTTGGATGCCAGGCTGAAGAGCTGGAGCTTTACCATGGCCAGTGGAGTCTGTTGAAGGTTTTGAGCAGAGGGTGCTTCTCAATAAATGTCTACTTCATGAGAGTTTTAAAAAAAATGCTACTTTTTGTGTAAAAATGCCCCTGGAAGGATATTAGCAAACCTAATAGCATTGATTGCCTCTGGGAAGGGAATTTAGTGAGGGGAGTAGGAGGGAGCTTTTTATACATTCTAAATTTGAACCAATAAATGTAACTGGTAACTATTCAAACAATAAAGTGTAAAATTAAGTACATTTAAATCTTTTAAGAGAATGTATTGCCATAGCTCAGGCAAGGAGCCCTGGAAGCCGTGAAGTGAAGTGGTATCTGTGGGCAAGGAGGGAGGGGCCATATCTGAAAGTGATTTAGGCAGACAGATTTATTCAGACAGAACTGAATATGAAACAGAAGAGAAGATTCTAGCTTTCTGACTTGAGTAGATAAATGGTGTATTGTTTACCAAGCTGTGGAATCCAGGAGATAAAGCATAGATTTTGGAGGGGTTGGGTGAGGGTAGGTAGCAATGTGGGGAGTGGAGATGAGATTATGGATCCAGATTTTCAGAGGCTATGTTTGAGGGAACTATGGGACGTTTGGGTAGACTTGAAAAATTAGGCTTAGGAGAGCCATAGCCTAGAGTTACAGGTATGGGAGTCATATTTGCAGCTGGTGAGTTGAAGTCATGAGAGTAGATGAGATCACATTTGGAGAGTATATAGAAAGACTTGAGACATGTCTCTCATAAAACCCTGGGACAGCTGATGAAGGTTGAATCCAGTTGAAAGGTCTGTAAAGGAAAAGTGAGAGGTAACAAGAACCAAGGGAAGATGGCACTGGAGAAGCCTAAAAGTAGAGGTTCAGGAATCAGATCATGAAATGAATGAAACTATAAAGAAGGGCCAAATAAAGATTAGGAGAGAGGAGAGGAGAATCCACTGGGGTTAGCCACCTGGAAGACACTGATGAGCAGTTCCAGAGAAGGCTGGAGGTGAACTGGGGGCCAGGCTGCTGTGGGCTGAGCAGGCAGATGGACAGAGAGTCACCTCCTTCAGCTGCCCGTGAAGACAAAGGAACATAGTGGGACCAGCAATGAAGAGTTGGGAAGGCTTTTGTTGCTGTTGTTAAAATAGAAGAGATTGAGTGTTTGGGGCCATATGCTTCTTTTCTTCTTTCTAATTACTTTGGGGTTAAAAGACTGCCGCCCCCTACTGACCAGTCTGTCCTGATGCCTTAGAAGCTCCCTGCTGGCTCAGTGGTAAAGAACCCGCCTGCAATGCAGAAGATGTGGGTCCCATCCCTGGGTCAGGAAGATTCCCTGGAGAAGGAGATGGCAACCCACTCCAGTATTCTTGCCTGGGAAATCCCATGGACAGAGGAGCCTAGCGGTCTACAGTCTATGGGGTCGCAAAGAGTCGGACACGACTGAGAACTAAGAACAGCACAGTACACCGAAAGCAAAAACCCACCGGAAGCCCACAGCAGAAGCCGACTCAGTTTTCCTTCTTTTGTGAAAACAGCAGTGCCCTCTGGAGGCAAAAATGTGTTTTCTCCTTGCATTTTAGGATGGTACTTGGGACTTGCTTTTCCTGACATTTAACAATAATACTGCTCTGATACTGCAGATAGCTGTACAAAATTTTCCTTTTGCAAAAGCATTAGAAATGATTTCAGAGGCCCTCAGGCAACTATATGGCAACAGGTGTGAGCAGCTGTGTCCTTAAGCATTTTTATTATTATTCTCCACAGTCTTTAATCATTAAAATGTTTTCCCCAGGGTTTCTGATTTTTATCCACATAATCCCTCTTATAATTAGGTCAGGGATATTTATCACAAATTCAGTAATGTATACACCCCCACAGGCACAAGTACAGTTTCCTCTTTCTTCAGACACTGTCTGGGGGGCTTAACTCATTCATAGGCTGGTTTTCTTTTTTCTTTTTCTTTTGACTTTGTCATGTTTTATTCAAAATCTTTTAGGGTTTAAATTTTTAATTTTGCCGTTGTCTTTGTTTCGTGAATGCAGTAGTCAAATTGTGCAAATTACAATGTATTCTCCTTAAGTCATTTTTAATTAATTAATTAAAACTGAAGGATAATTACTTTACAATATTGTGGTGGTTTTTGCCATACATTGACATGAATCAACAATGGGTGCATATGTGTCCCTCCATCCTGGACCCCCCTTTTCTTCTTCCCTTCCCACCCCATCCTCCTGGGTTGTCCTAGAGCAAGGGCTTTGAGTGCCCTGCTTCATGCATTGAACCTGCACTGGTCATTGTTTTACATATGGTAATATATGCATGTTCCAGTGATATTCTCTCAAATCATCCCACCCTCGCATAGGCTTGTTTTTCCTCATTGCTCTCTGAATGCTGTGCTCATTTGTCATCATCCTCCTCTTCTAAAAATGTAAAAGCCTGCTTCATCTTTCAAGACCTGGCTCTAGCCTCACCTTCCCCATACAGATTTCCCTGCTGTAGCACATAGAGCTCTTTGCCTTCTTTGAACTGCCATTATGGTTTCAACTGGAAACTCTCAGTAAAAGATAAAAGGTAAACAGTAACAACAGAAGCAAAAACAATGTTTGCATCTTCACCAGTGGAATGAAAAATAACTCAAGATCAGAAATCATGTTTAGTCTTCCTGTTGTGTATCCTCACCAAATTCCCTAAGATGCTAATCAGTGCTTATGCATCCTTCTATTCATTCCTAGAAGGGGCTGCCGTATTTGGGAAACGCAAAACAGTAAACATTGAAAGACCTCAGAGACCTGGAGGATGGACTTTTCTAAGGTAAAAAGCATAAATGTGTAAGTAATAAACTTTGATCAGCACACAAATAGTTCTTTCTATGATAGCAAAAATTCTGGGATTTTCAGTTTATACCTGGCATTCTTGTTTGGTTTTAATATCCCAATAAAAGGTTTCTCCTTGCCTCATGTAAGAGATGGGGAATCAAGAATGTGCTAGTATAGTCAACAGAGTCAACATGAGGATAGGTGGTTTTTTCAGAATGTTGCCTCAGTATCATTTTTATTTTCTCCACTCAGCAATTCTACTTTTGTAGCATGAGGGGAGGAGGTGGAGGGAGGAGAAATAAAAATAAGGGACTAGGAAAAAGGCACCTCATTTGTTTATCTTGAGAATTTAACATTCAGGCTTGTGTCATGACATAAGCCATTGAAAGTGGGTCCTTTCAGGTAGATGGGGAGGTGAAGCTGATGAGGCTTTTGTCCCCATATCTTCTATTCTGTCTAGAGGAACCCCACCAGCCTTTGGAGATTGGAGTCCTCTCTGAGAGTTTGGGATCTTTTCGGTCTGTGACCTTTGAGCCTTTTCAGGTAGTAATCTCCAACCCTTCATCTCATCCAGAATTAAAACTACATTGGCCTCTAGGGAAGAGGGGTAGAGTCAGTGTTGGCTGGAGCACTTAGTATTTCAAGTATTTCAGACACATTGACCAAACAAACGTGTTCGCCTTTCCCCCTCCAACCCAGTGCTCTGTTGCTTTGTGTTTATGAAACTGTATTTGTCATCAGTAATCTGTGAATTACTCCGTCTTGATATTTTTGAAACCACTCTTGCTTTTCACAGGGTGTTGGAGCAGCAGCTGACAGTGAGAAATCAGGTAGGATCACCTCACGCTCACTCTTGCCTCAGAAAATCTTTGCTCAGCTCTTTCCTCAGTGGAGAAAGGGGAATACAGAAGGAGACTATGTCCCCCAGCAGTGCTCAGGTGCGTGACTACAGGACCTTGTGGGGACCTGGCACATGCCTCAGAGAGGGGCTGTTTCGAAGGTGGTGTGGACCCAGCAGATGTGTTCTCTGGGGCTCCCATTGATCCTTTGCCCACAAGATGGGAGACTCTTCTGACCACAGCCCTAGAACTGAAACCGGCACAAGAGGTGGCCCACTGATTGTCTTCTTGCTCAGCAAGGCTTGTAAGAGCCGAATGGAACCTGCCTCATCCTAGGGTGACCCCCTTGAGATTTTCAACCTATAGGCTCTGACTAGCCATGTGCTACTGCTTTGGGGTAATTGAGGCCATTAGAGATCTTTCTAGGTGGCTCAGATTAGAAATGGGAATTGAAGTAAAAAAAGAATCAATTGCTGTTGTTGTTCAGTTGCTAAGTTGTATCTGACCCTTTGGGACCTCATGGACTACAGTACTCTAGGCTCCTCTGTACTCCGCTATCTCCTGGAGTGTCCTCAAATTCATGCCCATTGTGTGGGTATGCTATCTAACCATCTCATCTTATGCTTTCCTCTTCCCCTTTTGCCTTCAATCTTTCCCAGTCAGTGAAATTACTACATTGTATCTATTTTAGGACACAGATTTTTTTCCAGTCTCTGAAATAAGGCTGCTCCCTATCCACTGATAGGTTTAGTTGGCATTGTTTTTCCTTTCTTGGTGGCATATAATAATAATGCTTTAGACCCCATGAACTACAGTGTCACAGGTCAGGTTCTCCAGGAAGCAGAAAATGAGATGGAGTTAGGAATGCTGAAGGTTTATTGTGAAAGGAAAAGAGAAGAAACTGGATTGGGCAGGTGGAGCCATCAGACTGTGATGAAAATCTGGCAAAGCTCTGCCAGCCTAAGATTGCTCATGGGTGAAGGTGGACATCAGTGGCCTTGTCCAGCTATTATTCCTGAGAATAATGTGACCTGGGCTGGAATGCTGAGGGGCTAACACCTGGAGGCTGTTAGCTAATCATACTCCCAGCTTCACTGAGGGAGGACATAAGCAGCTAGCGCATCATCTTGCTGCCACCTACAGAAGATACTTTTTAGCCAATTAGTTTTAATTCCACCAAAATCATGCTACAAAACTAGAATATGATAAAGAATTATTTACTGTCTTGTTGTCAGTGCTCCTCCCGTCTCCTGGACCATGCCCCCAGGAGCACCCTCAACCAATGACTAATAGAAACTGGGTAACTATCCCAGCTCCTTCACCCCTCTGGTGATATAATTCTAAGACACATGGTTTACACTGCCCCTCCCTGGAGTTAAGCTTCATTTTCTTTATAACAGCCCCTTTATTCATTTCTTTCCTTTCCCTATCTCACTTTCCCACTTGATTCTCCCCATCTCACGCCCCTGGCATAACCTCCCAAATAAACTTGTACTCAACCCCTACCTCAGAATCAGCTTCTAGGAGAACCCAAGCCAAGATGTTGACAAAGGCAAACAAGTTATAATAAAGCCTCCACATATTTTTGACTCATAATTAAGTCTAATACTTGTGCCTTAAGCATGGGTCTTCCCAAACTTGTTATTTCTATGTAGGTTTTTAAAATCTACGAGCCTTGATAAACAGTTTCATACCACCATCATTACATCATGGTGGCTACTGCTTATTGGGTATTTACTGTATGGCAGGCACAAACTAAGCACTTTATGGTGATACCATGGAAAACTCTTGGATATCCTTGGTCTAAGGGAGAAGCAGGAAGAGGCCTGGAAGAAGTTCATCTCTCTTTTTGCATATAGGAAGCTCAGTCTCTTGGTGTGAAGTAGAATTACATCCTTTACAAAGGACCCCTTGCTCATTTATTTTTTTATCTTCTCTTATTTTCCAGAGATTGATACTCTCAAAGGAAACTACAGTCAGCAAATTTCCATTAGTCATGACGACTTCAAAATTTTAAAAAATAATGACAGTCTGCTCTGTGAAGTCCTCCAGAATAAATTTGGCTGTAACTTTGCCCTGGTGTCTCTGGCCAAGGAAGGTAACAATGAGTCTCTACAAGTCTTCAGAAAAATGCTGACTCCCAAGGTAGAGTTATCTGTCTGGAAGGACGACCTCACTAGACATGCTGTTGATGCTGTAGTGAATGCAGCCAATGAAGAACTCCTGCATGGAGGGGGTCTGGCCCAGGCCCTTGTGAAAGCTGGCGGCTTTGAAATCCAAGAGGAGAGCAGATCATTGGTTTCCAAATGTGGCAGAGTTCCAACTGGTGAGATAGTTATCACAGGAGCAGGGAAGCTTCCCTGCCAACGCATTATCCATGCTGTTGGGCCTCGGTGGGGATTGATGGATAGCCAGGAATGTATTGGTAAGCTGCAAACAGCCATTTTAAATATTTTGCGTTGGGTCAGCAGTAAACATTCTATGAACATTGAGACAGTGGCAATTCCAGCCCTGAGCTCTGGGATTTTCCAGTTCCCTCTGGATCTATGTACACAGATCATTGTGCAAACTATCAAGTTTTATTTCCAAAGCATGCCAATTGCCAGTAATTTAAAAGAAATTCACCTGGTAAGCAATGAGGACCCTACTGTTGCTGCCTTTAAAACTGCTTCAGAAAACATCCTAGGTAGGAACGAGCTGGAATCCTGGGTAAGTCAAGGAGCTACCCGGCCTTCCAGTACTATGGTTGTGAACAGCATGACTCTCCAGATTGTCCAAGGCCTCATTGAGAGGCAGGAGGTAAGTCTTTGTTTTATTCTCTTGCACTGCCAAAGGGGATCCCTGAACTGTGTATTACCTAGCACATATGTTTTGCACACACACTATTTCAAACACAGTTTAGAAAGTATCTTGTTTAGGCTAAGAGTATGGATTTCAGAGCCAGACCATTTGGATTTCAATATTAGCTTTGCCATTTACTAACTGGATAACCTGAATTGAGTTACTTTTCCTTTTGGTCCTCAGTTTCTTCATCTGTAAAATGAGGATAATAATATCCTTATATTATTCACTTATATCTCAGAGTTGGAATCAGAACACATAAACTGCTTAGAATAGAACTTGGCATGTGATAAGTATTTATAATTATTATTACCATTTTTCTCAAGCACCATGAGAAAATAGAACAATCTTTGATTCTAAAGAAGTAAAAATCCACTATATTCTTTTCATATAAAAAGATTCTCTAGTTGAAAAGTCTCACTGAGGAGACAAACCATCTGAATATTTCTAAAGCAATCTATCAGTAATAATAAACAAAAAATCTCAATACAAAGTGAATTCATAACATTTCAGAGTATGTACATTTTGTCACAAGAATGGAGTGTAGTAGATCAAGAAGGATTATTTCAAAAGATATGAGTTTGAATTTGATCTCAAGTAATGATGGTTATGAATTGGCAGGAGAAGAGGCCTGGGTGGTTAGAATGACTTAGCAGAGAGATACAGAGACATTGACAGATCAAAAGTGATAGGCTGGACCAGTCAGGAGTACTAGGTGGAGCTGTAAATTATGAGTATATGGCTCTGTGTCAGGGGCTGTGGAGGATACATATTGCAACTTAGCATTTAGCCAGGAATAGTAGGGCACAAAGGAGAGGGGATTGACAGGGAGGGGAGCGAGTCAAGGTAACAGTGAACCAGGCATTTCTGGATTCGTGCAGCTTCTCTACCAGGCAGAGAGCACCTTGACGGTGGGGACTGTCACTTGTGCATTTCTATGGCCCTGGAGCTGGTCTCTGGGCATGCATGTTGGTGTTCAACAAGTTACTGACAAATAACTGAAAGGAGGCAGCAGAGAGCAAGGGCTGCAACAGAGGAAGAGAAAGAATATAAAGCTATATTTCCCCCATGGGTCCATGACTCTCCTGTGGCCACAGTCAAACAATTAATCACAAGTGAAAGAATCCCATTTATTGCTTACAAGACAATTAGAAAGAAGTATGAGGCGACCCTATGAGATGAAATATTTATTTGATAAATCATTAATATGCCAATTTAAAATTAAAGTGGATACATCCTGCTCAATAGCTTATTCATTTAACTAAAATTTTATTATATTTAATCATTACCAACATTTAGAACTTTAAAATTTGTAAAGGGTGCCAGTGCCTCCAACTTGCAAATTCTGATTGCACTTTCAAAGTGACACATTTATTAATACCCATGAGAAGTATGTAAGTTACCCCCAAAAGGAGCCAAAGCCATCAAGATGAATTAGGGGGATCTGGAGACCCCCACCAAGAGGGAGAGCTACTTCGCACTGTAGACTTTTTCATCTCATTGTACTTTCTTTAACCATGTGCCACTTACCTTAAAAAACACAAACTTTAGGGGGTAGAAATTTCCTTATAAATTTTATTTCCATAATGTGTAAAACAACATGAACATTCACATAGAAACAGTGAAAAGTGAAGACAGTAGGTTATAGAATGAAACCATTTATTGATAAAACTTAAATCATAGAGAAGGTTCTGAATCTGGGAGTATTAGGAGTATAAGCCAGCAAGGGGCTGACAGATGTTTGCAATAAAAATTTTATCATCTACATGTTTTACCTAATTTCTGATTAGCACAGACTCATGGTAATCAAATGATCTCTCTTTGGAAATTTTATATCTGTTAAGTGATAGTTTTATGGATTTAGGATCTTCAAAAGTATTTTTCAAAGCTCTTCAGGAAAATAAATATTTAAATTAGTCATTTAAGAAAAAGTAATTTAACACTGAACCCTGTTCATTTTTTTTCCTGTTTTCAGACAGATGTTATTGTTAATTCTGTGTACCCTCATTATGGTCTTAGAGCTGGGTCTGTGTCAAATTCAATTCTAAAAGCAGCCGGAGATGAAATGGAGTGTGAATTATGCCAAAATATAACTAAGACACCACTAGATTCCCAGTTGGTACTGGTCACAAGAGGATTTAAATTGTCTTGCAAATACATATACCATGTGTTATGGACTTCAGAATATTCTGAACAAAAACTGGTAAGGTCAAAATAAATTTATCTTTCTGTGTCTCCAGAGTCTATGTAATAGTCTGTTGAATTTCCATTATGTCATGACATTCATGAAATGTTACTGTCAGGTGGAATATTCCCCTTTCTCTACTACTCCTATGAATACCTGAAATATTAAACTGATGTTGTGGTCACAATATATCTTACGTTTAATTAAAAGTATTGCTTAGCCCAAGTCTGAATCTTAAGTGGGCATACCACAGATAGACACTTGTTCACCTCACCGCACCCAGTGACCCTACAGGCCTCTTCTTACATATGGGCCAGGGATTCAGCCTCTCCATATCTCCTGCCATCTGTTAAATCCCAGGAGGACCTGGAATCTCCCTTCTAGAACCATTCAAGTCAAATCTGTTACCTGTGATGTCTTCCCACCTGTGCCTGTGGTAGAGCTTAGCTTTCTGGCTGACTCTACAAGGGGCATAAATTATACACATTAAGGACTAGGGGGAACCCACTGAAATTTAGAGAGAAGGAAACTTAATCCCCTTTTCTGTCTTTGTCCATATTTATTTTATCACCATTTCTGGTCTTCTCTCGTCTAGAGAGCCCTCATATGGTCTCCTAGTCACTCTCTGCTTTTTCCAGTCACTTAGCTTTCCAAGGCCTTGCACATTAGTATAATCTTCTTACATTAGTGTAACTAACATACTCGCATATTAGTATAATGTAAGAAGATTATCCAATAACCTTCCTACTATAGTGTTGAGTTTGAATGTTGAAATATTGATGGAAGTTTAAATCTGCCAAAAATAAATTACATGACAGATCTTAATGACTTTAAATAAACGTTGATCACTTACTTTAACCTCTGCCTCCTTTATTAAAACTCTTTGTTGATCCAGAAGTGGCAGGTAAGCGGGGATAAGCTGAAGATTGACTCTCTAATCTGGGGAGAGGGCTACATAAGTTGAGGGCAATCACAATGCCCAAATGTCCTGAATGGTACAAAATGGACCAGTCAGTCATTTCAGTTTCTCAGCCCTTTTGTTTGTCATCACCTAACCTTTAGCTGTAATGGGTCCCCTGTGGAGTGGGACCTTTCCTGTTCTCTGAGGAGGCATGAGCGTGGCCCTGAGGAATAGAGGAGGTTGGCATTGTAAAATATGGGCAGGATTAAGGGGTAAGTGGATAAGTGAAGTCTTATTTTTGACTAAAAAAACTAATCTTAAATTTGTGTTTTTCCTATAGACATTGAAAGCTGTGATGAAGAAATGCTTGGAAAAATGCCTTGAACTAAATATAACTTCCATTTCCTTTCCTGTCTTTGGGCCTGGACTCACTGATATGAAGAGTGAAATAGCAGAGATTATGTTTAATGAAGTTTTAATATTTGCCAGACAAAATTTGCAACAATTAGCTGTAAAGTTTGTGATCCTCCCCAAAGAATTGGAGACATATAAGGTACGTTATTACCTTAGAAACGTCCTGTGGTTCGTTCACATTCATTTACTCAACAACATCTATTTTGTATCTCCAAAGTAAGACATAGAGTTTGTTAAGTGCTGTGGAGCATGATGATGGTCTAACTTGGTGAAATTTAATTTTTGTAAATCATTCACCTCTGACCTAGTAAGGAATGTCATTGTAGAAGCCATGTCTACCCCACTACCAAGCTTTTCTCTTGTCCTTTGTTGGCATTTATTCTTCCCTCTGCTCCTTAAAGGTATGCAACCTCCTAGTTTTGTGGGGTCTTTTGCTCCTCCCCTTCTTTTTCCCACCTTCCAGCCAGTCTCCATGTGGGTAGTTGCCATTTTCTCTCTACAAGAAAACAAGCCTGGACGTGTTCTAGCTTGAGCTTTCCTGGAACAAGTGTAAAGGTTCTTATTCCTACTGCTGCCACGCTAGACAGGGGGAGGTTTATAGTGTTTGCTGATTTCCATTGCTGACCTCAAGCTATCTATATTACATCACTGAAGGAGGAATTGGAATGAGACATTCACTGTGGAGTCTTGTAAGTCAGCTCCAGTACACCACTGTCTCATCCACAGCTGACCTGAAAAATTGGTGAATTACCCAGTGATGCAGTTTATTTTCTTGACAAAATTAAACATGCTGTCATTCAGATGAAGTTCACCAATTCCACCTGCCACCCACTGCAGAAGACTATTACTAGGCCCAGATAGGTGCTCAAAATACATCCCTGGCTGTCCATAAAGCACCACATCCCTGTAAGAGGAATTAGCCACAACTAATATTGATATTACCATTTAATATCATGGTAATCCAAGCCTATGCCCCAACCAGTATTGCTGAAGAAGCTGAAGTTGAACGGTTCTATGAAGACCTACAAGATCTTTTAGAACTAACATCCAAAAAAGATGTCCTTTTCATTAGAGGGGACTGCAGTGCAAAAGTAGGAAGTCAGGTAACACCTGGAGTAACAGGCAAATTTGGCCATGGAGTACAGAATGAAGCAGGGCAAAAGCTAATAGAGTTTTGCCAAGAGAATGCACTGGTCATAGCAAACACCCTCTTCCAACAACACAAGAGAAGACTCTGCACATGGACAACCAGATGTTCAACACCGAAATCAGAATGATTATATTCTTTGCAGCCGAAGATGGAGAAGCTCTATACAATTAGCAAAAACAAGACTAGGAGCTGATTTATTGCCAAATTCAGACTGAAATTGAAGAAAGTAGGGAAAACCACTAGACCGTTCAGGTATGATCTAAATCAAATCCCTTATATTTATACAGTGGAAGTGAGAAATAGATTTAAGGGACTAGATCTGATAGACAGAGTGCCTGATGAACTATGGACGGAGGTTTGAGACATTGTGCAAGAGACAGGGATTAAGACCATCCTCAAGAAAAATAAATGCAAAAAAGCAAAATGGCTGTCTGAGGGGGCCTTGCAAATAGCTGTGAAAAGAAGAGAAGTAAAAAGCAAAGGAGAAAAGGAAAGATATTCCCATCTGAATGCAGAATTCCAAAGAATAGCAAAGAGATATAAGGAAGCCTTCCTTAGCTATCAATGCAAAGAAATAGAAGAAAACAACAGAATGGGAAAGATGAGAGATCTCTTCAAGAAAATTAGAGATAACCAAGGGAATATTTCATGCAGAGATGGGCTCAATAAAGGACAGAAATGGTATGGACCTAACAGAAGCAGAAGATATTAAGAAGAGGTGGCAAGAATACACAGAAGAACTTTACAAAAAGATCTTCGTGATTCAGATAATCACAATGGTGTGATCACTCACACTCAGCTAGAGCCAGACATCCTGGAAGGTGAAGTCAAGTGGGCCTTAGAAAGCATCACTACAACCAAAGCTAGTGGAGGTGATGGAATTCCAGTTGAGCTCTTTCAAATCCTAAAAGATGATGCTGTGAAAGTGCTGGACTCAATATACCAGCAAATTTGGAAAACTCAGCAATGGCCACAGGACTGGAAAAGGTCAGTTTACATTCCTATCCAAAGAAAGGCAATGCCAAAGAATGCTCAAGCTACCACACAATTGCACTCATTTCACACACTAGTAAAGTAATGCTCAAAATTCTCCAAGCCAGGCTTTAGCAGTACATGAACTATGACCTTCCAGATGTTCAAGTGGTTTTAGAAAAGGCAGAGGAACCAGAGATCAAATTGCCAACGTCCGCAGGATTATCAAAAAAGCAAGAGAGTTCCAGAAAAACATCTATTTCTGCTTTATTGACTATGCCAAAGCCTTTGACGATGTGGATCACAATAAACTGTGGAAAATTCTGAAAGAGATGGGAATACCAGACCACCTGACCTGTCTCTTGAGAAACCTGTATGCAGATCAGGAAGCAACAGTTAGAACTGACATGAAACAACAGACTAGTTCCAGATAGGAAAAGGAGTATGTCAAGGCTGTATGTATATTGTCACTCTGCTTATTTAACTTCTATGCAGAGTACATCATGAGAAACGCTGGACTGGAAGAAGCACAAGCTGGAATCAAGATTGCTGGGTGAAATATCAATAACCTCAGATATGCAGATGACACCACCCTTATAGCAGAAAGTGAAGAGAAACTAAAAAGCCTCTTTCTGAAAGTGAAAGAGGAGAGTGAAAAAGTTGGCTTAAGGCTCAAGATTAAGAAAACTAAGATCATGGCATCTGGTCCCATCACTTCATGGGAAATGGATGGGGAAACAGTGGAAAAATTGTCAGACTTTTATTTTTTTGGGCTCCAAAATCACTGTAGATGGTGATTGCAGCCATGAAATCAAAAGACGCTTACTCCTTGGAAGGAAAGTTATGGCCAACCTACAGAGCATATTGAAAAGCAGAGACATTACTTTGCCAACAAAGATCCGTCTAGTGAAGGCTATGGTTTTTCCAGTAGTCATGTATGGATGTGAGAGTTGGACAGTGAAAAAGGCTGAGTGCCGAAGAATTGATGCTTTTGAACTGTGGTGTTGGAGAAGACTCTTGAGAGTCCCTTGGACTGCAAGGAGATCCAACAAGTCCATCCTGAAGGAGATCAGTCCTGAGGGGTCAATGGAAGGACTGATGTTGAAGCTGAAACTCCAATACTTTGGCCACCTCATGCGAAGAATTGACTCATTGGAAAAGACCCTGATGCTGGGAAGGATTGGGGGCAGGAGGAGAAGGGGAAGACTGAGGATGGCATCACCAACTGGATGAACATGGGTTTGGGTGGACTCTGGGAGTTGGTGATAGACAGGGAGGCCTGGTGTGCTGCAGTTCATGGGGTCGCAAAGAGTCGGACACAACTGAGCACCTGAACTGAACTAAACTGAGAAAAGAAAGTGGGCCATCCCTGTGTTTGATTCCTGGATTGGGAAGATTCCCTGAAGAAGGAAATGGCAACCCACTTCAGTACTCTTGCTTGGAGAATCCCATGGACAGAGGAGCCTGGCAGGCTACAGTCCATGGGATCACAAGAGTCAGACACAACTTAGCGACTAAACCATTACCTGAAAAGAAAGTGCTCATTCTCATCAACATACAAGCAAAAATGTAAATGGCAGTTCAACAGTACAGAAAAGATAAACCATGTCTGAGAGCTCCACTGGGGGCTAATAACAAAATTAGTTGCCATGAGTTGTATCAGCCAGGTACTGTGCCAAGAAGCAGCTAGCCAGTATTGTCATCTCCATCTTACAAGTGGGACCAGAGATTAATATGTACATACCTAGCCCAGTGGCTGAGCCAAGGGTCCAACCTCTGTCTGTTGGTCTGACCCTAAAGCCTGTGTTCTGAAACACTAAACAAAACTATAGGGGGAAAATATCTTGAAAGATGATACAGCTTTCAGTTTTGTGATTCAAAGGAGAAGATTATCTTAAAAAGTAACTTATATTTTTACCCTGAACAGGCTTTTTTCAGTGTTAACACTACATTTTAGGGCTTCCCTAGTGGCTCACATGGTAAAGAATCTGCCTGCAATGCAAGAGACTTGTGTTCAATCCCTGGGTTGGGAAGATCCCCTGGAGAAGGGAATGGCAACCACTCTAGCATTCTTGCCTGGGAAATCCCATGGACAGAGGAGCCTGGCGGGCTGTATAGTCCATAGGGTTGCAAAGAGTTGGACATGACCGAGTGACTAACACTTACCACATTATATCCATGTGGAAGTGTGTCATGTGCATACACATATGTATACCTCTCTAGTCTTTTGCTAAGCACCTCTTTTCCTCCTAAATAAGTTCTTTCAACAAAGAGTTTATGTTCAGAAAGAATAGAGGGTAGTTTGCATTACCTTGGCACGAGGGGCATTACCTTGGCAAGGTCCCTACAATCCCGAGAATGGATTTGTCAGACATCTAGAGTTGACCTGACTTGGGAAGACCAGCGTATACTGAACTCACAATAAAGTGATACTTATGCTAACACACTGATGAGTTTCCAATTCATGAATAACAATGAGCAAATAACTCCCCAGCTCATCTATATACTGTGTTCGTTAGTATTTCATGATGATAAGGCTCCTGGGTGGTGCTGAGTATCACAAAAGGCAATGGATAGTCATTCATTTGGCTATTTAACAAATATGTGTTTCATATCTACCTTGTGCCAGACATTACATCTCAGAATAAGAAACTCCTTACTAGGAACACTCCTCACATTCTTCACACGAGTTGTTGGTCTTGTGGACAGAACTGGGAAAACTGCCAAGTTCTTGCCATTTGGATCTGCATTTCCAAACTGCTTGTTATCCACACCTTCTAAATTTTTGGTACTGATAAGTTACAGTTTTCTTTCATTTTCAATTCAAAAGGCTTGCCTCATTGATTTCTAACCCAGGAATGCATACTGACTTTGAGTGAGTTTGGAAAAGAGCTGATTTTTATCCATTTTGTGTTTGACAGCTATTATTAGTCCATTTATCAGCAGATAATATTATCTTGTTTATTTTGGAGGGCAGGGAAGCTCCTCCCTGTTATGACCATTCCAGGTACTAAATAAATACAAAGGCTTTTTTGCTCTGGAAATAGCCATTGCAAATATAATTTTTGAAGAAAAACTGCTACAGATTAAAAAACTTCAGTATTGAAGTTCAGATGAAATGAAGATTCTAGACTTTACCTCATTATCTACCATCTTTTTCAATGAAGAATTACTGCCAATTGCATCAACTTAAAACAAAGAAGACCCTGTGCATGTTGGTTCCAAACCCTAGGAGAGATGAGTTTTTTCAAATGGGTATTATGATAAAGGATCTACATGGAAATATGCATAAATCTCTGTGTGCATACTGTCATATAATAATAATTAAAACAATAGCTAACATATTGAATATTTGCAATAGCCTGGGTACAATTTTAAGCACTTTACAAGAATTGCTCATTCAGTCTCATGCCAGCGTGGTGTGCATATAACTTTTAAAAATGAATTTGTTTTATTGATTACAAGGACATCTGCCACTATTTGTCTTCTTCAGTGATATAGCCACACCTTTAGTTCAGTGCCTAATATATACTTTGTCATTGTCATCTTGTGTGTGTGTGCTCAGTTATGTCTGACTCTGCAACCCCATGGGAGCAGGGCATTAATATCTATGAATGATTATATTTTGCTTTGGGATATACATTCTCCTTTTTTATGCCAGATTTTAAGAGTTTTTCCTTTCCATTTTTCCTATACTTTTTCCCCTATATATTCTAATAGACGGAAGTGCTGCATTGGCTGTTCCTGAAGGCTTTCTTAAAGGCTGCTTTAGATTTGTGACAGTGGGAATAGGGGATGACAGAGTGGGTGAGGTCAGGTATGGCGAGTACAAGGAAAGAGAGGGATTTTGATGACAGCAGCTAAAAGCCCCACTTAGGACTCTCTGCTCTGTTTTGCTTCTTACAGGCTTTCAGTGCTGAAATGGAAAAGAATAAGTTCAAGCTGCAGAGTCCCAACAATTACCTTGGTGGTAAGAAACTCATGGGTCTAGAAATATAGTCTCCCAATGTAGGCTCATTCTATTCTTGATCATCTGAACTAATGGAGGGGAGAAGATGAAAACATAAGCCACATATGTTTCATTGCGCTCCTGCCTGGATACCTGTGTGCTCTATACCTGGCCGTGATTCTATTTTTGCTCATCCCAGTTTCATGATATGAACAGAGAGAGGCTAAGTTACAGTCACAGTACGTAATCCACAGTGTGGGTAGTTCATTCACAAAAAGCTGGCTATATTTTTTTCATGAGCTTACTAAACCAGTTAGTCTTTCTGTATTGAATGGAGTGATGTCTAAATGGGGTTACTTATTAGTAATCATGTAAAATACATCTCAGTAATACCAGATAATAATATGTAGATTAACCCAATGCTAGTCACCCTGAGTAATCAGTAGGATCATGATGGAAACTTTAAAAAACAAATAAAAATATGTTTGGCTCAACTCTACAGATTCTAATTCAGGAAATCAGGATCTGGGCCAAGCATGTATATTTTCAATGCGTTCTGGTCAGTTTGGCTGCTGAACCAGATTTAGGAATCACTGGATTAAACCAGTCCTGGTTGTTGTTGGAGAAGAATTAACTCTGTCTTATAACTTCATTCCTTTAGAGGAGTTTGAGTAGACTGAGATGGAATTGTGTCATGAAAATTTAGATATGTAGTTCTGAAATAGTCTTGTTTTTCAAAAGTAGATTTATATATTTTTATTTTTTTGGCTGTGCTGGGCAACATGTGGAATCTTATTTCCCTGAGCAGGGATCGAACCTGTACCCCCTGCAGTAGAAGCACAGAGTCTTCATAATTGGACTGCCAGGGAAGTCCTCTGAAATAAACTTGTAATCCACAATATTCTATAGATGTTAAGAACCCCAGACATTCAACCAGCAATAGAAACTATTAGGACATTATCCATTTGGATCAAGATGATTTTCTTATTCTTTTTAATATAGGAGTTAACTTATGGATGTTCAGTGTCCAGCAGGGTTGGGTTGGAAATGAAGAAAAGGGAACTTTAAAAGCTCTGGCCTGTGACTACACCTCTTATGAGCTCATTTATCTATCTGTATAATGATGATAATGACGGTGTGGTGAGGATAACTGGAGATTATATATGTAAAAATGTTCTGTAAATTATGCAGCATTAAACAAAGGCCAGGGGATAAATAATGAATGAGAGGATGGAGAAACTCCTCAGGTGACCTAGAAGAGGGAGGGATGCCCTGTAGCTGGAAGGGTTCAAGCATGAATTCATGGACAAGACGGTTCTAAGTTGTGCTTTGAGAATGGTAAAATTTTTCTTTTTTCTTACAGAATCTTTTTTATTGTTATTATACTTTATTTTATTGGAGGATAATTGCTTTATAATGTTGTGGTAGTTTCTGTTATATGTCAATGTGAGTCAGTCATAATTTCATATATATATATATATATATATATATATATATATCCCCTCCCTTTTTAGCTTCCCTTCCCAACCCTGGCAAGATTTTTCAATAGCCAGAGTTGGGTTGGGGGGTTAGGGCACCCAAAGTGAAGAAAACTCACAGAAGCAAACAAATGCTGTGCATATGTGGGAAACCACAGTGACTCTAGGGAAGCTAGACAGGAGGAGTTTTAGGAAACAATAATATGGAAGAGGAACATACAAACGTCCCTATATCATGAATCTGAAAAATGGGGCCAGGCATTGCCATTTACTTCAGTAATTCTTGAGGATATCTGTAAAGGAATTATAGTATAAGTTAATAACTGACATTAATGATGATGATGATCTCAGATTATTAAAGAAAAGTTGGACTATTTAGGAAGGCAGAGAAGTATGTTTCCATTATAAATATTTAACTAACATAAAATGTAATATGTTGCTCAGGGCTGGTACACCATGATGACCCAGAGAGATGGAATCGGGAGGGAGGTGGGAGGGGGGTTCTGGAAGGGGAACACATGTATACCCATGGCAGATTCATGTCAATGTATGGCAAAACCAACACGATAATGTAAAGAAAATAAATTTTAAAAAAAAGGAAAAAAAATTTAACATGTTTTTGTGCTAAAAGAGACTCCATTAGTGTTTTGAACAATTTAACTACCTGGAAGAGCAACTCTTCTCTCCTGATAATGATGTTTAAATGAAATATCACCATGTATTTTTAAAATTTTCTCCTAAAAAGTAATATAAGCTCCCAAATAGAACAACGATTTTTTTTTAAAGTATGTCATCAATTTAAGTATCTCTTGTCATTTCTTACAGCTGTATAAAACTTTGGCTTTTATTGTTACCAGAGGGAGGCCATTCTCTCCCTTCTACTTCTACGTATGTCCTGGTACTTTTTCATAGCTCCTGATACCACCCAGTTACTATATGAGTGGAAAAGATGCTAATGACCACTACTGAAATCCTGATATCACTCACTGGGAAGCAAAATTTTGAGCACTGTAATCAGGTTGCCCACATCTACAAGCTCCCTGCACACCGCTTAGTCCTATAACTATGGGCATGTTACTTAGTAATATTTCTGAATCAGTTTCCTCATTTGTAACATGGAAACTACTAATAGTACCTACCCATCTCATAGGACTGTGAGAATTGAAAAAAGAATACATATACTTAGACTAATGTCTAGAAATAGTAAGTGTTCAACTTACTTTTTCCCCCTCAAAATATGTCTCTGAGATTCATCCATGTAGCTAAAAACTCCTTTTCATTGCTATAATATTCCATTGTTGAAGGATATCTGGGTAGTGCTTAGTTTTTAGTTTTTTGTGAACTCCTCATGTGAACTCCTTGTATACATCTTCTGATAAACAAGTGCAAAAGTTACTTTAAATAATGTAATTATAGGAGTGGTTGTCCCAGGTTTACATCTGTCATGAATATATAGGAATTCCAGTTGCTCTATATGTTCTTCCAGACTCTTGATATTGTCAGACTTAGAATTTTTGCCAATCTGGTTATTTTTCATTTCCCTGATTATCAAAGAAGATGGGCATATTTTCACACATATATGGGCCATTTATATTTTCTTTTCTATGAAATCTTTTGCCCAACTGGCTACTGGTTTGCTTTTTTTCTTAAAAATTTGAGGAGATTCTTCATATATTCTAGATACTGCCTCATCTAGCAATTCCCTCTTAGCTAGTCCATTGGCTCCCTCTGTTTTTTCAGTTTGGATTCAGAGTCACTCTAATCTATCAGAGATTCTTCTTTGTATAAATCTTTTCTACTTGTGGAGGCAGATTGTGGATAGGGGTACAGTGGGTGCATTGGAAACAAGTTCCATTTCCTTTTTTGCTGCAATATATACTGTGTTCAGTAGCAGTGACTATAAAGCTCCAAATGCTGGTTATGGAGTTGTAAAATGTCCTGTCACAAAACAGATAAGATATAACAAGGAATCTCAGGTTATGAAATTATGGGTATTTCTTTCATTATACTCTGATAATTTCCAATTTTTCAATAGTAGATGTGTATATTTTTTATAATCAGAAATACATGTCATTTTAAAAAAAAACAATTTTCATTCTAAGTTCTATGGTTTTCAGAGATGTCTGATTTTAAACCTGGTGGTAATAAGAGTTTACGGAAAATCCTATCCAGTAAGAAATAATTGTTGGTTAATATCCAGGCTGAGGTTACAAGGTGAACTCATCTGTAAATTGACCAATGCAACACAGTAGGGGCAAGACATGATAAACTCTGTTCCCAAGGAGACTATAAACTATGCTTTTAGATTTTCTTTGTACCCAACACAGCTCGCAGAGATAGGTACTTAATTGAAGCTGCTACTGCTAAGGATGCTTGGGGCAAACACGGGTATGGTGGTTTAAAACCCACCTGCCTTCTGTGGTTTCTTATGATAGTGTTTTCAGTCCCCCAGGAGACCAGAGAGAAGAAAGAAAACAGATTTCCTGTCATCAGTCTGATGGGATCCTACTGGGAAAAGATAGATGAGGCCCAAGCATGGATCCAGAGGATACTGAGCCCCAAGGACTGCCACATCATTGAAGACAAGCACATCCTCTACCTTGGAAAAAAGGAACATGATAATTTGTTTCTGCTTCAGAAAAACTTACACATCTCTATCTCAGAGATTGTCACCCTGGGAAAGGCATGTTTAGAGATTAGAGGAGCTCGGGCTGACCTCATTGAGGCAGTTATGAACATTGAACAGATGCTATGTGAAGTTCAAGAGAAAATGGCAAGAACAAAGGAGCAAGTCCTTTGGAGCTTGTCAGGTGAGTAACTTTCTATTAGATTAGAAAGTCAGCTCTTCCACCTTTTGAGTGTGAGCATTCATATGTGTAAGTGGGTAAGATAAAGAATGGAAGAGGAGAGAGAGCAAACTATGCTGGGTCTGTGTTAGACCATAAACTTTTATAACCATTTTTTGACTCTACCAGCAAAGTAATTATTAGTAAATGAAAACACACACACACACATACACACATACACAATTGGATTTACTGATGATGACATGGATTGCCTAAGAGGCAACTACATGCAAAACCCGGGGTATCCCGAGCCCAGGCTCTAGGGAAAAAAGTACCTTTCTAATTCTGAAGATGGAACATTCAGATACAAACACATTCCACTTATTTAATTCATTTCTTTGAGTTTTATTGGAGTTATTTATTGCTGGCAGAGTTAAGAGCCCTAAAATTACTTACTTTGAGCCTTCTTACCAGAGTAAATTGTTCATTGGTACTGTGAGATCCAGTCAAGCATCACTCATTCAGTGTGGCAAAATCCATCAGGGTAACTGTGAGAATTTGGGTCTCGAGAGATCCTTTAACTTAGTCCTAGAGCTCACTAGGAAATTATACCATTAAAAATACTGCCCTGGGAGACTGAGGCTAATTTTTTCATTTATTTAACTGATGTAAGCAGGTTAGTTATGAAACAGGAAGGTGAAAGTGCTGTGGAAACAACTAGGCGAGGCACCTAACCCAGACTTGGGACGTAAGGGGGAAGCTTCTCAGGGGAGGTGTTGCAAATGGAGAAGTGAAGACTAGGTGGGAGTTAGTAAACAAAGAAAGAACTTTCAAAAAATCAGACCATCGCCGCCGCCGCTGCTGCCGCTGCTGCTGCTGCTAAGTCTCTTCAGTCATGTCCGACTCTGTGCAACTCCATAGATGGCAGCCCACCAGGCTCCCCCATCCCTGGGATTCTCCATGCAAGAACACTGGGGTGGGTTGCCATTTCCTTCTCCAATGCATGAAAGTGAAAAGTGAAAGTGAAGTCACTCAGTTGTGTCCGACTCTCAGCGACCCCATGGGCTGCAGCCTACCAGTCTCTTCCGTCCATGGGATTTTCCAGGCAAGAGTACTGGAGTGGGTTGCCATTGCCTTCTCCAAGACCATCGCTAGGGCCTAGGTTATGCAAAACTTTATAAATCACATGAAAATATTCGAAGTTTTTCTTGAAATACATGGAGAACCTTGAATGATTTTAAGCAAAGACAAAGTCAAACTTGTATTTCAGAAAGATCACTGGTTGTAATGTGGAGAATGAATTTAGTACAAAAATTCAGATGTATAATTTCAAAGAATACCTTATTTTCACCATGTGTTTGTAAAAATAGTTCAGGCAGATATAGTCAAAGTGAGTGGGAGTTCACAATAAATGTTGAGTCCATATTCCACAGAAAACCCAGTGTCAAAAAACATGGACAAAAGTAATATTCAGGAATGAGACCCAATATCATTTCTACTGAGCTTTTGAAATGTAGTGAATGTGGGTCTTTAAACCGACTTTGATACTTCTTAAGAGAACAAGATTGAAAATACTGATCTCCTATAAGGCTTGTGACATTAACTGCATTCATAAAGTCAGCCTATTTTCCCAGCTACTGGCAGTTTAGTCATGTAAGTCCCCTGCTGTGCTGCAAGGTGGCATTTTTTGGCCGTTGGTGACTAAGCATATTATTCCACAGCAGTGTTTCAAAGGTTCATAAACCCTCAGCCCCTCCTAATCAGGTTAAGATCTTCATTAACAAATTGGACAATTTTGAAATGAGTTCTTACTACAGGGAACATCAGCTATCTACATGAACAGTATGTTTTAAATAATAGAAGTTAGGCATCTCTTCTTTTATGGTGCTCTTTTAATCTTTCCTGGTGAGTGTTCCTGATAACAGGAGTTCGTGGATCTTTGAGTTTCTGGTGCCCAGCCCAGTGCCTGTCATGTAATAGGAACTCAGTAAATGTTTGCTGAACTCTGAGATGGTTGGGTGGCATCAATGACTCAATGAACATGAATTTGAGCAAACTTGGGGAGATAGTGAAGGACTGGGGAGCCTGGTGTGCTGCAGTCCATGGGGTGGCAAAGAGTCGGACACTAATTAGTGGCTAAACAACAGCAACAATAGTATACTTTATAAATGTGAGTCATTATCCTCCAGATTTTTTTTTTTTTTTGGCATTTGCCACTTAGTTTATTTCATTTAGGAAGTTACCTCAATTTTTAAATAATTTTGTTAATACATAATTTATATACCATGAAGTTCATTCATTTAAAGTATACAATTCAATGGATTTTAGTATATATACAGAGATGTACAATGATTGCTATGATCTTATTTTTTTAACTTCTCATTGGAGAATAATTGCTTTATAGTGTTGTATTGGTTTCTGCTGTACAACTCTCCACATTTAACTTATAGACTCTTCCTTTGAAATGTCCTGGCGTGGGAGTTCTCTGCTATGGAGTTATAGTCCTTCCTGCTCTCTTGTTTTCCAGAGTTACAACTTGGCCCTCTCTATGAGTTTCTCTGAATTTATCACCTGTTTTTTGTGGTTAAATTAAGCCTACTCAATTACATAATGTGCTGGGGATTAAGTCATTTTCGTATATTCAGTCTTAAGTCAAACAGAAAGTAAACTGAAACAAAATAAGCCTTTTGGCGGGTTTTCATTTGTTTACCCATGTATAGACATTTAGTCCAATAAGGAGCTCCTTTGGGCAATAAAAGATTGTCCCTTAAATGTAAAATTGGAATGAAGGAAAGAAATTAAGGAAGCAAAAAAGGAAGAAAAAAGGGAAAAGGAAGGAAGGTAAGAAAGACATTACACCATAAACTCAATCTCCAAATTTTGTTGTCCTTTGCTGAGTGGCATGTGAATAACATATGTACTCATTATTCTGCCTTGCCCCTTACAGAAAGCCCTGGGGAAAGCCAGGTTTATAACCGTGGATCTGTATTTACTAGCTTTGTGTAACTGAGCAAGTCACTTAACTAATCTGAGTCTCTATTTTCCTGTTTGTAAAATTGTGTTGATTATTTCAGTGGTGGTGTTGTAATACTCAAATGAGGTAGAGGTATGAAACTGTTTTGAAAACTTTGAAGTGTTACATAAATGTCTTATTGTTTTCCATCACTCCTTAATATTTTATGTTTGTCTCTTTTTGTTGACTGTCATCCTGGCTAGAAATACAAACATTTCCTATTAGCAAAACAACTATATATCATTATGGCATTGATAATATATAGTAATGCTCTTTTTTCCCTTATCCCCTCAACTTCATAATCTAAGTCAGTCTGAGGACAAATTTATTACTCACCCCCCATTTTATCCTATGATTTCTCATGGAATTATAGCTGTCATTGCATGCCCTAAACACATGAGGCATACAAATTAAACTGCTAATCTTCCCTAAATTTTTATAATTTATTTCATTTAATTTCTGCTTATTTATTTATTTGACTGGGCTGTGCCACTTTGGGGATCTTAGTTTCTCAACTAGAAATTGAACCCGGGCCCTAGCAGTGGATACACCAAGTCCTAACCACTGAACCACCAGGAAATTCCCTCATATAATCTCTTTACAAAACTTTTCCTCTCATAGATCACTGAGACAAAGTTTTATGTTACTTATTTTTAGGGCAGCACACTGATCAGCAACCAGAAAACCAGAATCAAATGAAGGAAAATACATTTCTGAAATGGCTAACGCTTTCAGCTCCAGAAATTCAGGATCAAAAAAAACAGTTTGAAGACTGTGGTTTGCGAGTTATAAAGGTATACTTAATTAAGGGAAGAATTTGACTCATCTTGCTATCATTTGGTTCCAAAGTCAGAAAAGAAAAACTTACCCACTGATGACTAAGCTAGTTGCTCATTGTCCTACAATCCTAGGAGTTCGTCTGAAAGGAGGACAGGGATGGGTAGGGATGAGGGGTATTGTTGGAATCAAGTGGTAGAAATGATGTTAGGATGTATAGAAGCATAGATATCAAGACTCAGAGAAAAGCTATCTGCCTATCTTGAAACAAAATGTTTTATTACATAAAATATATATTTGTATATATATCACATAAAATATATATGATAAAAATAGCATCTATCACACTGTATTGTAATTGTTTACCTATTTTTATCTTTCACTAAACTATAAGCTTTAGGAGAGCAAAGACTGTGTCTGCACTTGTCCATTTCATTACTAGTTCTGGCACATAGCGATGGCTCAGTGAATTTTTATTAAAGGATAGGGAATTTTGAAGAGATAGAAGTCAAAATAGGAGAAAGTTGGAGTCACGAGAGACACTTCTGCAACTTTATAAGGAAAGCAAGTCACATGCAAAGTAATAAACACATAAGTGCTTTTCTTTTTGAAGTAGAGTATCAGGCAATTTAAGTGGCATTTCTCCAGCATCTTTTTCAGGTTTTCTTTTCCTTGGGCTGTAGGTAGAGAAGATAGACAATGTGCTCCTCATGGCTGCCTTCCAAGAAAGGAAGAAAATGATGGAAGGGAGAACTCCTGGAAAACGTGTGAGCTACAGGTTGTTTCAGCAAGTCCCACATCAGTTCTGCAAAATGGTATGCAGAGTAGGCTTTCACCGAGTGTACTCCGTGCCCTGCGGTAGGTGTCAGCCCTTCATAGTTGGGTTACTGTATGTGGGAGCTGGTGGGCAGACATCAGCAGGTGACCCATCACTAATAGCATTTGTTGCTTCAGTGAGGGCGTCATTCACAAATGGGATTTAGTGGTAAAGTCATTTGGAAAGGGTAATATTTAAAATTTTGGCTGGCGGGTTTTATTTTGATGAAAGTGTTTGCAGTAAGAACTACAGTTCACTGTTTTTCCCCCTTCTGTGTTGTGGCCTCTCTACAGAGAGCACCCTGGAGCTTTTTCTTTTCTTCTCTTATCTTGACAAAAAATTATCAACACTACCAAACCATCTTCCTCCTTAATTAAAAGAGCATTTTCCTGAATTTAATAAAGTTGGTCTTTTCTTTTCCATCCTTTTCATTTCCTGTAGCTGCTAGCGAATGAATTAGGCATCATCTGGCAGGTGAAATGAATAGTTTAAGTTCCTTCTCAGTTATGGGAGTTCTATGTATAGTAGCTTCTATGTCTCAGTTATACAAAAATATTGCATATTTTACCTCTGTATTTTCCACTTTAAATCTCTCTGGATGAAGGTAAGAAGTTTTTGTAGCCATCACAGAGGATACCTGGCAATGCAGCTTGATTTTGCCTGGTCCATTAAAGATGTAGCTCTTGATCTTTACCTTTCAAATATGTAGCATGATCTTGCTGTAGAGCCTACTCCAAGTCTTGATTTCTGGAAAACAAAGGGTCTGGGAATCATTTTCTCTTTGCCCCAGAGAAAACATAAGCAATACTAGGGTAAAAATTGAATATGAATAATTTTTCACCTGGGGATACAAACTGATAAATGAATCCCCACGAAGAAGTTTTTGAGTATAACCAGGAAAGTGATAGGCAGTACGGTCCTTTCATTGGCAAAGTCTTAAAAATTCACGACGCCCATTTGCTCCTAAACCCATTGTAACTGGCTTTTCTGCACTCCACCACTGCCCCTTCTATTTTAACTTAAACTACTCCAAGAACATCAAGATCCTATTTTCCAAATCCAGCAAGTGCCTTCTTTTCAGTTCTGTGACAGGTACTGCTAATTGCCTACCCGATATCTGTATATATTTCTTCTCCAAACAGCTAAGACACACACCATTCTCTGAAGGAAGATAGTCCCAGATACTCATCTTGTCTCATCATCAGTCTTAAGTTCAGGCGGTCTTCTCTTAAAGCTTAGAGGCAAAGCAATTGTCCTAATACACTCATTGTATAATGATGTGAGAGCGAGCAGGAAAATTGCAATCAAAATTCCCCATTTCAAAAGGGGAGAAGGAAGGAAAACACACAAGTCACTGGTCTGTACCACTAACCACATGCTGCTGAACTGGAATAGTAAGAAGTCTATTCGGGGAGTGAAGTAAGACCCTTGTTTGCACTCTGGGGGAATCATCATTTTGTATTGCTGCCTTTGGTCACTTCTAGGTGCACTGCTTACCAGGGGTCCATGGCTTGCCCCAGGGGTCTAGAATGCTCCCAGGCTACTGATAAGCTGGACTTACAGTTTTTTTCTTCAGCCATATAGCTCCTTTAAAAACTAAGCAGCATGAGGCCTGTTTGTTTCTGGCCAAGTTTGTGTCTTTTTGACCCAGCCAAAGATCCTATCTCCATCTAGTCTTTAAACTTCAAGATTCCAGTCTTTTACCTACTGGCCTCTGTGCTCTGCTCATCTCCCTAGCCTTTAGCTTAACAGCACTACCTTGAGGCAAATCAGACAGTAGATTCAGTGGGGAGATACTACTCATAATGTGATTTGTGCCAATGTGTCTGGTGAGAATGCTTAACTACAGGTGCCTGAAAGAAGTGTCCTCTGATAGATAAACCACCCTTGTTGTTCAGTCGCTCAGTCATGTCCGACCCTTTGCAGTCCCATGGACTGTAGCATGCCAGGCTTCCCTGTCCTCCACTATCTCCAGGGTTTGCTCAAACTCATGTCCACTGAGTGATGCTATTTTGCCTTTAATCTTTCCCAGCATCAGGGTTTTTTCCAATGAGTCAGCTCTTCACACCCGATAGCCAAAGTATTGCAGCTTCAGCTTCAGCACCAGTTCATTCAGTAACTGCCTCAGGGCTTGATCTGAAGTCAAGCTGTGGGGTTGGGATGTGAAGGGGTCAGCCTCTGACTGTGCCTGAGGCCCAGTAAACCTGACACCTTTTCTTTCTCTAATATTCAGTCATCTTCTCTAACACACAGGCAGGGTTTTAGCCCCTGGCATGGTATCCAGGCTCTGGGACACTTGCTCATACACAGTAAAGTGACTTTAAGCTGCAGATCTAGAGACGTTTCTGTTCCTACTACAGGTGTGTCTCAAGGGCCAGAACTGATGGGGCAGATGAACGATTACATGGATGATTTCAGGGATACCAGGAAAGCTGCCCTGGGTCTTTGTTGCTACACAGGCTTTTCTCTAGTTGCAGCAAGCAGGGGCTACTCTCTAGTTGCAGTGTGCAGGCTTCTCATCGTGGTGGCTTCGCAGGAGCACGGGCTCTGGGGAGTGTGGGCTTCAGTATTTGCAGCTCCCAGTTCCAGAGCACAGGCTCAATATTTGTGACACACAGGCTTAGTTGCTCTGTGGCATGTGGGGATCTTCCCTGATCAGGGATCAAACCCATGTCTCCTGCATTGGCAGGAGGATTCTTTACCACTAAGCCAGCGGGGAAACCCTATTAGTGATAATTTGCCACCACTGAACAACTTTGAGTGTCTTTGCTTAAGACACTAGGGCTTGAGATCAGGAACTGGTGAGTATTTGGAGGACTAGGGAGTGAATATATATTAGTGCCCCAATAGGCAATACAGTTTGTCAGATCATAATAATCTTTAAATATTTTTTCTCTTATCAGACCAAAAATATGGAGCTGGAATATACTTCACCAAGAACCTCAAAAACATAGCACACAGGATCAAGAAAACATCTGCCACAGATAAGCTGATCTGTGTGTTTGAAGCTGAAGTACTCACAGGCTCCTTCTGCCAGGGTAATCAGTTAAATATTGTTCCCCCACCATTGCATCCTGGAGCCATAGATAGCCATGATAGTGTGGTTGACAATGTTTCCAGCCCTGAAACCTTTGTCATTTTTAGTAATACACAGGCTGTGCCCCAGTATTTGTGGACTTGCATGCAGGATCATGTACAGAGTTACTCAGGACAAATGATGCTCTCTTCACAGAAGTCTTATAGGATAGTCTCAAGTGGCAGTTCTGTTGATTAACCTCTGCATTATTTTAACAATAAACATGACCTTGCTTTGGAGGAACTAATCAAATAATAACCATCGGTGACTCAAAGAATCGTTTGAATATGTCAAATGGGTTGTCTTTATGGACTGACTGGGTGATTGAAGGATCAGCTACAGACCAGCATCTTAGTGCCTTCATCTTTGTCTCTGTCTGTTGGGGCTGGGGTGGATAGACACCAACACTTTCAGGACTATTCCCCCTCCTTCAAGTTGTCTTTTCATATTCTTTACCATAGGTAACAGCAAATATGCTTTATATGTAATGAAGACATTGTCTAGTATATATTCCAAATCCTTTTATTTTGTAAAATGGTAATAGTGTAACATTAAGGCAGTAAGATGATTTCAGATTTTGCAGAAAATCTTACAAAGTGCTTTGGATATCAAAATAAATGCCTTTGTCAAAGTAACTGGCTCTGAAAATTATGTGTAAAATGAAATTATTTAGAGTGGAAGGATAACAGAAGGCTGATATTCTACTGATCCCCTTTTTGGATTGAGCTTTTTCAACCAATGCCACTCAAGCATGAGGCAAAATTATTAATTCATCCAATATATCTTGGTCACTATGTGTTTCAGTCACTTTCTGGATGCCAGGAATATGATGGTGGACAAGACAAATGTCTTCCTAAAGCTTCCAACCTTAATAATCATAAAGACAGCTATGGACAGCTTAACAAGTGTGACTTGGTATAACAAAGAGGAATTACAAATTCTTTGGAAAAATTTGAGGAGAGGGATACATGAATCTGGGGTTGGGAGGAAGTCCTTTTAAAAGAAAATGAAACTCAAGTTGAGACCTGAAGAATTTTTAAGTTAGGTAAATCAAGGATAGAGCACACTGGGAGCAGAGTTGGAAGAGTATCTTGTGCAGAATTCTTAAAACACCTGAATCTGCTGACTGCGCTCATACTCGACTTCAGATTTCTGCCATGTAGTAGCCAGCTAATCTCAGCAGGTGTCTCTTTCCTATTCTGAGATCAATATCTCTCTACACTTCCAGACTTTCCTGACTCTCCTATCCTCAACCTCTTATCTATAATACTTCTTCTTCCTCATCTTACATTAATCAGCATTCTTCATCTTGAAAGAATATCCATCATCTCATATGGTACTGCCCTTGAATTTGGGGCAAGAGGCATCCCACCATGGACTTCCAGTTTGAGAGGGTTTCACTCTGACCTCCATCTGGCCATGCCTATCTCCACAAGGTGAGGAATGCATGGAGTCAAGAGAATGTGTCCATTTGGGACCTGCACACCTCACTTTTAAGCCACTTACCAGGTACCTGGAAATTCTAATTTCCTGGCTAAATAGTTCCAAGTCTCTTTACAGGGCCTGATTGGGCCTCTTCCTCAGGTATTTCCTTCCAAGGGTGGGCTGTTCCACAGCCTACATCAAGAATGGTCATGGGGGTGACTGTTTTCAGGAATGGAGCTTGGACATGAGGGCTTATGTGTTCACAGGTCTGTGCACAAGGCTGTTATACAGAGTTAAGGGTGAGAGGACTGATCTGAAAGATCTAGCTTATGTTTAACAGAGATTTCAAAACATGATGGAGGACAGGCAGTGTTCACAAGGATAAGGAAAAAAAAAACAAATTCATACCAAGAAACATATTGAAACTGTAGGCCACCAAAGAGGTGAATTTAACAGCGGGCAGAGAGAACAGTCATTCAAGTCACCTACAAAGGAATGACAATTAGACTGACAACATATTTCTTGTTGTAGGCAGTATAATGTCCTCCCTCTGCCCATTGAAAACATGTCCACACCTTAACCTCCTGAATCTGTGAATATATTACCTTACATGGCAAAAGTCATTCTGCAGATGTGATTAAAGTTACCCTTCAGATCAGAAGAGTTACCAGGATTATCCGGGTGGGCCTAATCTAATCACCTAAGGGATGGCAGGATGAGAAGAATTTGATGCCTTGTGCTTGTTCTGAGATGTAGGGGACTATGGGCAAGGACCAGTGAGAAGCTTCTAGGAGCTAAGGGTGGCCTTTAACTGACAACAAGCAAGGAAACTGAGATCTTAATCCTTTAACTGCATGGAGCTGAATTCTGCCAATACCTGGAGTGAACAAGGAAATGGACTCAAAAGCTTCCAGAAAGGAGTGAAGCCTGCTAACACTTTGATTTTAGCCCATTGAGTCCTACACATGACTTCTGACCTATAGAACTATGAAGCAGTATAGTTGTGCTCTTTTAAGTCCCTAAAGTTATGCTAATTTGTTATGGCAGTAACAGAAAACTAACCCTGAAGCCTGAAGGCATTAGTGTAATATTTTCAAAGGGCTGAGAAAACAGAACTGTTAACCTAGAATTCCGTAATTAGCCAAACTTTTATTTTGCCTTAATTTTTGAATAAAGACACTCTTCAGACCATAAAGAATGGAATTTACCAACAGTAGATAAACTTTCATTAAGGAATTTAATATTTAAAGGATATAATTCAGGGAGGAGGTGGAAAATACAAAAAAATCTAGGCTGTAAGAAGGCAGGATAAACAAAAAATGATAAAAATGTAAATGGTAAACAATCATTGTGTATAAACAACTAATAATTTGGAAATTAAATAAGACTGAAATAAAACACTGAGAAAAACGAACCATGTTAAAAAGTAAAATGGTGGAGTAATGAATACAGTTAAGTAGTTAAAAGTGATTTAAAGTCCTTGTGTTGTTCAATAGATTAGTGTTATTAAGCTTATTATGTAGATTAAAATTTAAGGGCAGCCACTGAAGGAAGTAAAGTATCTAACTTCTAAATAGTAGACAAAAAAGAAAGAGTAGTTAAAAAATCCAAAAAAAGGCAATTTGGAGAAGAGGCAAAAAAGAATCAGAATTAGTTTAACCATGATACCAAAAAATAGACAACAGTACAAGATAGGAAAAGTACAGATATTCATTTACATGAATAGATTCACAAATCCTAATCAAAATATTAAGAAATGTAATTCAGTTCTGTATAAATAAATTATGGTCAAGTTGGGTTTATTTCAGAAATGCAAATATAGATTAACTTTAGAATATCTATTGGTGTAACTCACTGTATAACTATATTAAAGGGTTTATTCATTTCAATATATAGAGAGAAATCATCTGATAAAGAATTTATAAAAGGATATCTACCAAAAACCTAGAGCAAGCATCATATTTCATGGTAAAACATTAGAGTGATTCCCTGCAATATGAGGAATGAGACAATGCTGCTTCCTATCACCATTTATCTTTAGCAGTGTATTAGAGCTCCTGTCAAGCACAGTAAAGAACAAACCAAAAGACTAAAAATGGAGAAACAAAGATGTGTTTAATCACTGAAAATATGATTGTCTATAGAAAATCCAAGAAAATTTGGAGACAAATTACTAGAATAAAAGCATCCTGCAAAATTCTAAATAGGAATTTATATAAATAAATTTCATTTCTATACATGAGAAACAGTAAATGTAAAGGCTTTTTTTAAACCAATATAATAGCAACAGAAAAAATAATACAACTAGAATTAAATTTACAAAAGATATATAAACATTTCATGAAAAAAAATGACAAAACATCATTGAAAGGAATCAAAGATGACCTAAATAACGGAGAGATATACTATATCTCATTAAGAGGAAGCCTCAATGTAATAGAGATGTCTATTCTCCAAAAATTTAATCTCATCAATTCAATATAATTTCAATCAAAATCTTAAGAGGTTTTCTTCATAGGAGCTGATGGAGAAATTATAAAGCATATTAAACAAAAAGGTCCAAGAAGATCCAAGGCAATTTTAATGAAGAAAAACAAAAGTGGAGGTGACTTGACCTGTAATGTACTATGACTTATTATACTACTACAGTAATTAAGATGTGTTATTGATGTAGGGATAGACAAAGAGACCAACTGAACAGAATAGAAAGCTCCTAAACAGACCTGTGCCAATATGGAAACTTGAGAATATGTGTATTTTAAATACATATATCAAGTGTATATGTATTGACTACCCCTCCAAATATGTAAGTTTATATGATAAAGAGAGAAGAATTACAGTGAAACAAATTAACATGTCCAAAACTGTCTAATAATCTTTGAAGAGGTCCAAAGGAGTCTAGAAAAGAATGCACCAACTGAACCTGAATTATTCAATATTATATGCATGTTGTGACAAAACTTCAAAAAATAAAAAAACAATTTGTTGGAAATAAGACTGTTTCAGACTTAAGAAAAAAAAGGTCCTTAGGAAAAAGCAGGGCTTCCAGGTAGCTCAGTGGTAAAGAATCCGCCTGCCAAGGCAGAAGATACTGATTCAATCCCTGATTTGGGAAGATCCCATGTGCTGTGCAGCAACTGAGTCCATGTGCCACAACTACTGAGCCTGTGCTCTGGAGCCTGTGTGAGGCAACTACTGAAGCTCATGTGTCACAGAGCTGTGTTCTGCAACAACGGAAGCCACCGCAATGAGAGGCTTGATTACCACTAGAGAGTAGCCTGCGCCCTGCCACAACTAGAGAAAATCCTGAAGACCTAGCTCAGCCAAAAATAAATATTTTTTTAGAAAAGAAAACATCAACCAAATTAAACAGAATTTTCGGAATTTCTTCACTAAAACTGTAAATTCATTTGGAATCTAACTTCAACTTCATAAGTTCAAATTACTTCTATGCTTTAAAACCATTTTCCCTGGGGAAGAGAGATCTAACTTTTGATGACAAACAATGTCCTTCAGAGTGTTTTAAAATCAATGGGCATTTTAGATATGGAGATGGTTAATTTACATGTATGGATATGAGAGTTGGACTATAAAGAAAGCTAAGCAGCAAAGAATTGATGCTTTTGAACTGTGGTATTGGAGAAGACTCTTGAAGAGTTCCTTGGACTGCAAGGAGATCCAACCAGTCCATCCCAAAGGAAGTCAGTCCTGAATATTCATTGGAAGGACTGATGCTGAAGCTGAAACTCCAAAACTTTGGCCACCTGATGTGAAGAACTGACTCATTGGAAAAGACCCTGATGCTGGGAAAGACTGAAGGAAGGAGGAGAAGGGGATGACAGAGGATGAGATGGTTGGATGCCATCACAGACTTGATGGACGTGAGTCTGAGTAAGCCCCAGGAGTTGGTGATGAACAGGGAAGTCTGCTGTGCTGCAGTCCATGGGGTCGCAGAGTCAGACACGAATGAACGACTCAACTGAACTGAATTTACAGATGAAAAGGACCTGACTGACAAACAATTGATTTACCAAAGTAAGTCTGTAGATACAAAATCGGTGGACATTTGGGAGAACTGGAAACAAATTCCTACAATTTAAAAAACCTGCTGCACTAATAATTAAAGTCCTAACTCTTCCTTGCTCAAACACTCATTTGTACTAACAATAGCAAGAATTAGTACTATGCAGGCAGAGGAACAGAGCTGCAAGTTGAAAGTAATTTTATGTTTGGCTGTATTCAATTTTACCATTACATAAAAGAATAGATATCTTAAAGTTTCAGACAGTTCAGAGAAATATTGATGAAAAAGGAAACAAGAAAGAATAAAAATATCCCATTGTATCATGGGACAGAAACATATCACTGTTTTTTAAAGAGACAGAATATCTTTTAAAATAGTTCTATTGTATTTATATTCTCCTTTACAAAATTCCTTAATCTATGTATCTTAAGAATATATTATACTATAGCTTACAAAATTTGAATATGCAAGAGTTTCTAAAAAAAAGTTAAAATAAGTTGCCAAACCAGACAGAAACAAAAATATTGCTATGAAAAATTGTATTTTTTTCACAAATTATTTTCTTAATTAGTCATGTTCAGAAAAGAAAGTTTTACTCCACACTGCTTGTGGAGTAGAAGTAGGCATAACCACTTGTGAAGTAACTTGACAATATCTAGTATATTAGTTTTCCATTGCTGTGGAACAATTACCAGAAACCCAGTGTCTTAAAATGCATTTATTATCTAACAGTTTCTGTGAGCTAGGGTTATAGGCACAGTTGAACTGGTTCCTCTATTCAAGGTCTCACAAAGTTGCAATCAAGTTGTTAGGTTGTCTTCTCCTCTGGAGACTTGATTGGGAAAGAAGCCACTTCTAAGCTCTCTCAGATTGTTGGCAGAATTCATTCCTTGTGGTTGTAGGGTTGAGGCTTCTGACTGGTTGCACCCAGGTTCTAGAAACTATCTACACTTCCCTGCCACCAGGCCCTCTCCATAGGCAGCTTTCAACATGAAAGCTTGCTTCTGCAAAGGCCAGTAGCAGTGTGTCTAGCTACAGTCAGCTGAGACAGAGACATATAATGAAATGTAATCATTTTTACCCTATATTATTGGCCAGAAGTAAGTCATAGATCCTGCCCACACTCCAAGGGCAGGGCAAAAGCAAGGGGCAAAGACCATGGGGAACATCTTAGAATTCTGCTTACCGCATCTAGTAAAGTTTAAGATGCAGTGTCTTAGGATCTAGCAATTTCTCTGTACCCACAAAGATATATATAAGAACATTCATAACAAACAGCTTTGTTTATAATAGCAAAACCATTGTTCTATAAGGGATTTGATTTAGGTCATACCTGAATGGTCTAGTGGCTTTCCCTACTTTCTTCAATTTCAGTCTGAATTTGGCAATAAGGAGGTCATGATCTGAGCCACAGTCAGCTCCCAGTTTTGTTTTTGCTGACTGTATAGAGCTTCTCCATCTTCGACTGCAAAGAATATAATCAATCTGATTTCGGTGTTGACCATCTGGTGATGTCCATGTGTAGAATCTTCTCTTGTGTTGTTGGAAGAGGGTGTTTGCTATGACCAGTGCATTCTCTTGGCAAAACTCTCTTAGCCTTTGCCCTGCTTCATTCTGTACTCCATGGCCAAATTTGCCTGTTACTCCAGGTGTTTCCTGACTTCCTACTTTTGCATTGCAGTCCCCTCTAATGAAAAGGACATCTTTTTGGGGGGTTAGTTCTAAAAGATCTTGTAGGTCTCATAGGACTGTTCAACTTCAGCTTCTTCAGCGTTACTGTTTGGGGCATAGGCTTGGATTACCATGATATTGAATGGTTTGCCTTGGAAATGAACAGAGATCATTCTGTCACTTTTGAGATTGCATCCAAGTACTGCATTTTGGACTCTTTTGTTGACTGTGAGGGCTACTCCATTTTTTCTAAGGGATTCCTGCCCACAGTAGTAGATACAATGGTCATCTGAGTTAAATTCACCCATTCCAGTCCATCTTAGTTCACTGATTCCTAGAATGTCAACATTCACTCTTGCCATCTCCTGTTTGACCACTTCCAATTTGTCTTGATTCATGGACCTAACATTCCAGGTTCCTATGCAATATTGCTCTTTACAGCATCTAACCTTGCTTCTATCACCAGTCACATCCATAACTGGGCATCGATTTTGCTTTGGCTCCATCCCTTCATTCTTTCTGGAATTATTTCTCCACTGATTTCCAGTAGCATATTGGGCACCTACCAACCTGGGGAGTTCATCTTTTAGTTTCCTATCGTTTTGCCTTTTCATACTGTTCATGGGGTTCTCAAGGCAAGAATACTGAAGTGGTTTGCCATTCCCTTCTCCAGTGGACCACATTCTGTCAGACTTCTCCACCATGACCCTTCCGTCTTGGGTGGCCCCACACGGCATGGCTTAGTTTCATTGAGTTAGACAAGTCCGTGCTCTGTGTGATCAAATTGGCTAGTTTTCTGTGATTATAGTTCTAGTATGTCTGCCCTCTGTTGCCCTTTCACAACATTTACCCTCTTCCTGACCTTGATCATGGGGTAGCTCCTCTTGGTGCTCCTGCGCCTGTGCAGCCGCTGCTGGCCTCTGCCCCTGACCTCGGGCGTGAGGTAGCTCCTCTCAGCCGTGCTTCTGGGTTTCTCTTACCTTGGATGCGGGGTCTCTCTTCACAGCTGCTCCAGCATGGGCTCGATAAAGGACAGAAATGATATGGACCTAACAGAAGCATAAGATACTAAGAAGACGTGGCAAGAATACACAGAAGAACTGTACGAAAAAGATCTTCACGACCCAGATAATCATGATGGTGTGATCACTGACACTCACCTAGAGCCAGACATCCTGGAATGTGAAGTCAAGTGGGCCTTAGAAAGCATCACTACAAACAAAGCTAGTGGAGGTGATGGAATTCCAGTTGAGCTATTTCAAATCCTAAAAGATGATGCTGTGAAAGTGCTGCACTCAATATGCCAGCAAATTTGGAAAACTCAGCAATGGCCACAGGACTGGAAAAGGTCAGTTTTCATTCCAATCCCAAAGAAAGGCAATGCCAAAGAATGCTCAAACTACTGCACAATTGCATTCATCTCACACACTAGTAAAGTAATGCTCAAAATTCTCCAAGCCAGGCTTCAGCAATACATGAACTGTGAACTTCCAGATGTTCAAGCTGGTTTTAGAAAAGGCAGAGGAACCAGAAATCAAATTTCCAACATCTGTTGAATCATCAACAAAGCAAGAGTTCCAGAAAACCATCTATTTATGCTTTATTGACTATGCCAAAGCCTTTGACTGTGTGGATCACAGTAAACTGTGGAAAATTCTGAAAGAGATGGGAATACCAGACCTTCTGACCTGTCTCTTGAGAAACCTGTATGCAGGTCAGAAAGCAACAGTTAGAACTGGACATGGAACAACAGACTGGTTCCAAATAGGAAAAGGAGTACGTCAAGGTTGTTTATTGTCACCCTGCTTATTTAACTTATATGCAGAGTACATCATGAGAAACACTGGGCTGGAAGAAGCAGAAGCTGGAATCAAGATTGCCAGGAGAAATATCAAAACCTCAGATATACAGATGACACCATGCTTATGGCAGAAAGTGAAGAGGAACTTTCAGCCTCTTGCTGAAAGTGAAGAGGAACTTCAGCTTCTTGCTGAAAGTGAAAGAGGAGAGTGAAAAAGTTGGCTTAAGGCTCAAGATTAAGAAAACTAAGATCGTGGCATCTGGTCCCATTACTTCATGGGAAATAGATGGGGAAACAGTGGAAAAAGTGTCAGACTTTATTTTTTTGGGCTCCAAAATCACTGTAGATGGTGACTGAAGCCATGAAATCAAAAGATGCTTACTCCTTGGAAGGAAAGTTATGGCCAACCTAGACAGCATATTGAAAAGCAGAGTCATTACTTTGTCAACAAAGGTCCGTCTAGTCAAGGCTATGGTTTTTCCAGTAGTCATATATGAATGTGAGAGGTGGACAGTGAAAAAGGCTGAGCGCCAAAGATTGATGCTTTTGAACTATGGTGTTGGAGAAGACTCTTGAGAGTCCCTTGGACTGCAAGGTGATCCAACCAGTCCATCCTTAAAGAGATCAGTCCTGGGTGTTCACTGGAAGGACTGATTTTGAAGCTGAAACTCCAATACTTTGGCCACCTCATGCGAAGAGTTGACTCATTGGAAAAGACCCCGATGCTGGGAAGGACTGGGAGCAGGAGGAGAAGGGGACGACAGAGGATGAGATGCCTGGATGGCATCACCAACTGGATGGACATGGGTTTGGGTAGACTTCAGGAGTTGGTGACAGACAGGGAGGCCAGGCGTGCTGCAGTTTATGGGGTCACAAAGAGTCGGACACGACTGAGCGACTGAACTGAACTGAACTGAACCTTTAAAAAATTTTAAATACAAAAAGATTTAGTCAGAGAGATGTTAGCTAACAAAACACTATGTATGGTACAATAACATTTTTGTAAAAGTAACATATTTATAGGCACTGCTTCAGCAATGGACTGCTATTGTCTTGAATTCTTCCCACCACTGATTACACTGGGGCAAAATATAATAAACATTAAGGCACTGAGAAGCTTACCATAGCAGTGAGCACTTGGGTCCAAGATCTGGAAGAAAGTAAAGGGAACCCATCAGAAGTGAGCATGGTGTTTGCCATTATTTTCCCACTGAAGTTATTGCTAATTCTAAAAGCCTTGGCTGAAAAACTGTGTAGAGTTTTCTGCTGTCTCATGAGATTGAAGAGCCTGAATCAAAAGGAAGAGTGAAGTGAAAGTCGCGTTTGACTTTTTGCGACGCTGCAGTCCTCGAGGTCAGAATACTGGAGTGGGTAACCTCTCTGTTCTCCAGGGGATCCCAGGGATTGAACCCAGGTCTCCCACATTGCAGGCAGATTCTTTACCAGCTGAGCCACCAGGGAAACCTCAGAATACTTGAGTGGGTAGCCTATCCCTTCTCCAGCAGATCCTCCTGGCCCAGGAATCTAACAGGGGTCTCCTGCATTGCAGGAGGATTCTTTACCAACTGAGGTACCAGGGAAGCCCCGAAAAGGAAGAGAGGCCCTAGTAAATACTCCAGACTTTTGGTCTGGACCCTCATGGGATACCCTAACTAGAAGAAAGGGTGAACTGGAAAGAAACTCGTTTTCACAGACCCTAAAGTCTAGCTCTGAATAATATTAATATTAGCTCCTAATTGGAATAAAGTGATCTGTCCTCAGCTCAGCTGTGGTGGGGCATTTGTTATTGTTTAGTAGCTAAGTTGTGTCTGACTTTGCAACCCCGTGGCCAAGTCTCTCCCTTGGAACACATTCCCTTTCACCAGGGCCCTTGATCGAACTCAACACAGCCTAGAAAACACACCTTTAGTGGGAAATACTGATGTGGCAGAAAGACATCCAGGGCAAATGAATATTGTATAGTATGGTCCTCTCTCCGGCTCTAATGTTACAGAGTTACCCCATTTCTTTCACCCTGCTTCCCTGTGTGTGTTTTAGGTTGATTTGATAAACCATGTTATATGTGAGACTTGATATTCCGTGACCTCTGCTTGGCTGCCTTCATTCTTTAGAAGCCACTGCTCAAAAAGAATCCCCCAAAGAGAATTCCGTCAAATTTAACAGTAACAATTATTTGCCCCAAATTTTCGCTAGAGAGTATTTGTTGAGAGTAAAGCCAGCGTTCATGTTCCATTTAATTCCTTAATGAATTCTGATACTTCTCAGTGCATTACCAGGCAAAGCGGAGGGGAGAGAACCAAAAAGAATATACCCAGAAGTTTTCTCAAACGTGCTGCATGTGAACGCCTTAGCCATGAGGCGCTGACTTATAACTCTTGTAAAAATCCCTCAACCTTCATTCATTCCATTATTTATTCAACAAACGTGTTCTAGGTAACAACGTTGTCAGTGGCTAGATATAGACAGAGGTGAGAGAAGACAGACCCGCCGCCCTGGAAGAGCTTCGAAGACAAGACATAACTTCGCAATTCAACCTAAGAACTACCGTTTCATTGTCACTCCAGCATGACTCTCCAACCCTCGTCATTAACTGCCAACCTTCTCAATTGGACCTTCTCCCAGACTTCGGACTCTCCACAGGTTCCCAGCTAACCGTCAGCGCTTCGAGAGAAAGACAGTTGAAAGACTACATCTCCCGGCAGCCTCTGCAGCAAGGTTGTGGAGAGGCACGCGCAGGCGCGCGGCCCGGCCCCCGCGCGCAGGCGCACTGGGAACGCCGGCTGAGCTGGGTCTCGCTGTGCTGGGTGCGCGGCGGCGGAGGCGACGAGCGAGGCCTGGTGAGCACCGCGGGGGCGAGAGCCGACTCTTTCGAGGTTGTGTGCAGAAGACGCGCGGCAGGCGAGCGAGCGAGGCAGAGGCTCACCCCAGAAGTGGCACCGGGATCGGTTGCCTTGAACCTGGTGAGTGCGGGGCTGCGGCGGCCCCCGACCCCTCCCCCTCCCGCCGGCCGATCCGGCAGTCCTGGGCAGGACCCGGGAGAGGCCCCGCGGTGAGGGCGGGCCGCCGACTGTGCTCGAGCTCGGGTTCCTGGGCCTGGGCGCTCGCGGCGCGTCTGTGCGTCACGGGCCCGGTTGTCCTAACGGCTGCGCGGCAGGCGGAGGGGCCGGTGGGGGTGGGGAGCGCTGGTGTGTTGGCCATCGGGAACGCCGGTGGAGGCGAGGCGAGCCGGGCGGGGCGGGGTGGGGAGGCGCGGCAGCCGGGCTGCGAGCGGCGCCCGGGACTGCGGGGCGCGGAGGGGCCGCGCGGAGCCGGGGAGGCAGCGCGGAGCCAGCGCCGCGGCCCCACGCCGACGGGCTGAGGGGCGGGGGCGGGCTGCGCAGAGTGTGCGGTGACTGAGGCAGGTGAGACGAGGGGATGGGGGTCTGTGTGAAATACTAGCTGAGGCAGTAGGGGACGGTCTGGTCTCGGAAATTCACAAGTTCCAGCCGGAGCCGGAGGTTGCGGGGGGCGGGGGGGCGGGGGAGTGGAGACGGCCGACTGCAGTTTACAGATGTCATAACAACATGGGCCTGAAGCGGCTGACAGGGGTGTGGTAATTATAGGAATGACAGAACTTAGTCTGCACACAGCGTGTGTCAGTGGTGATGCGAGGGAAGCTCAAAATGGGAGGAGAGAACTGAAGGATGACTGGAGTCCGGGAAGCCGTCGTGAAGGAATGTTTTCGGTTTGATGGGAGTATTTAATGTTCCGCTTTAAGCAAACGATGTCAAGATAATTGATTTTTAAGGTTTAAATTCTGAATAAACAGTTTGGAAGTAATTTTTTCTAAGCATACTATTAAATAACATTTCTAACTTTTCTAGTCCTCTTTTCCTTTAATAAACACTTCCTTAAAAACCTGTTTCTTAGCAGTAGATGAGTAAGTGATTTTTTCCCCCTTCATGTTACTTCAAGGCTCATTATTGACATTTTTTTCCTTGTTCTTGGGTTTGTAATATTTTGAAAGTAATTCACAAGCCATTCCCCTTCCATTTTAAAGATTGAAGAGATGAAATTTTAACTTCAAAGGAAAGGAAGGATGAACTCTGTTGTACTTTTACTGAAATAATTTATTCTTTGATGGCACTATTGTGTTTAACATCGGATTTTTAGTTGGAGAACTTGAGAGAAGTTACAGGGGTAACGTTTAATGAGCTTTTTTCCAGATACTGTGCTAAATACTTGTTGTAGAGTAAAAGGTTTAATGTTTACAGTAACTGAAGTGTGTAATTTTTTTCCTTTACTATAGATTAAAGCTTTGAGGGTTAGAGAAGTTAAGTAACTTACCTAGGTGTTCCAGCTTTTGTTAGAACCAGAATCACTGCCATCTTAGGAATTATTTCTCCTCTCCTTTCATACTTCTTGTTGTGTGTTTTTTTTTTTGGTCCATTCATATGCTCAGAGATTGGGGATGTGGACATGATAAAGACACTGTTCCTGTCCTTAGGGAATTTATAGTGTTGCAGAGAAGTCTAACAGATATTGACTGCATAACATTTTATTCGTCATTATAATTGAGTGGGAGCTGTACTAAAAAGCAAAGGAAGTTCAAATGGAATCAAACAACGTAAGCCTTGGTGTTTACAGTCTGATAGAGAAACAAAACATGCATTTATAAAAACCTAAACTAAGCTAAATGATAGAAATTAACACTTCACCTGAAGTCAGTACTTGCATTGTGTTACTTTAGATCATCATAGAAATTCCTTCACAGAACTGTGAATTAATATTTTGTACTTTGACTTTTATCTAGGATTGGAACATGAGAAAAGGAACATGAAAAAACTCTTCCTTGCTATCCAAGACCCTGTTTATAATTTATTTACTGATCCTTATAAAGTATAAATCTTAAAGACAAGTTCTTTTAAGCCCTCAGTGACAGGTCTTTTTGTTCATTTCTATTCCTAAGCCATCTTGTTTCTCTAATTTATACTTTGGCTGTCAGGAGGCTCAGAGCTGTGTTCAGCTTTGGTAATTTTCATAATTTTCCTTAGCCTCAACTGTTTTATAAACTATACCAGGTAGTCTGGAATTGCTGCTCTCAGTTGTTTCCTGGACTGCTAGTTCTCTGTTGCTCTCAATTTTAGTTTTACCTTTCCCTCTTATTTGAGAGTAGGGTTTATATATTTTATCTCCAGTATGTTAGCATAGTGTGTGTTGGATTAATGATGAAGTCTTGATGATTTATGAGTTTGTTTTTAAGTCTGTCACATTGTTTCTAGAAGTATGTATGCTTTGTATAAAATCAGTTAAGACTTTTGGCCATGCAAGTAAAGGTGACTGACATAATAATAAAGATAATTCTCTGTTACTCTCTTCAAGGTTTCTGTATGTTGCAGGGTATTCTGAATTCTGCCATAATAATGGAAGAAAACAGTGAAAATGGTAAACAATTCAATTAGCTGACTGGGGCTGATTTCACTCTATTCTTGCTGCAGTAAGCAGGAGGTGGCCCCAAGCCAGCCAGGAGCCAGATAGGACCTTCATTAGAAAATTTTTAAGTCTTCACAGTGACAGAGCAGGGATGAAGGCTGATGGAACATACAGTTTTTTGTTTGTTTGTTTTTGAAGTTGATAATGCTCCTACACAACAGACCTTAGTGATAAAATGGTTCTGATCTAGTGTATTAGACTAATTGGAACAGTGTTTGAAAGCAGGCAATAATCCAAAATGTGGATAATGAGGATAATCTCCTTCACATAACAAGAATAGTGCTGCACTTCATATACAAAGATAAGTCTGCTTACTCATCATGATTGATTTTTCAGTGTGAGGAGGGATATGTGCTGAGTTGTCCATGAGTCTTTGTATTCTGTGACCAGTAAGGCAGCTTGGGGTCAAAATGGGGGTTTTTAGCTGGGGAGCAGAGAGACAAGCGAAAGTTGCTCTGTCATCTCTGGATGGGTCAGGTACTACCTCAGATGTTCTCACCTAATTATCCTTGCAAAACCACATTGAGAAGGTGGTTAGATGTACAGGATGGTTAAGTAACTTGTCCTACTTCACAGGGTTAAGTACTGGAGCTGGGAGTCAATCACAGGGCTATTTGTACTATGTTCTCATCAATCAATGATGAGCTTGATTTTGTCTTGGTTTGTGGTTCAGTCTTCTTCTCAAACTAGATGTAGTTTGTTTAACACCAAGAAATAATACCGTGAAGATCTAATTTACTAAAAGCTGAAAGGCCGTTGGAGTTCCTTGCTTTACTGGCAATAAAAAATACAATTTTTAAATTAGAATAGTATCTGTAAAACAACTGTTCCCTGTCCCAGCCTTTACACTTTAGAGGCTACTTATTTATTTCTCTTAGCTGTTTCTTCTTTCATATTTATAAATAACTTGCTTCTATTGCTATTTCTTGATACAGCAGTTTTAGACATTATCTATTGACTTTCCACATTTACACGTATCCTTTAAATATATTTATTTAGATGTTTATTAAGTCAGCGTTCAGTTATAACTATGTAAATAATTATAGCAGGACCATGCAGTATATTATGATATCATTTCTTCTGTTAACAAATTTTTATTTTTCTAGGAGTAATACCTATTTTCCCTTTTCCATTTTGAGACAGCCGTCCTAGAACCTTCTATCCTTTTAAAGCAATCTGGACTAATTACTTTGTAGGCTTACTTCACAGCTGTCACCCTGAAACTTCTCTTTGTGTCACCTTAAAATTTTCTGTGCCCTTCTCCGATATTGGATCTCCTATCTTCCATGTTTTTTTCACTTCCAGAGAAAGGGTACCTGGGAAGCAAAAACTTTATGTTTTTAAGATCTTGTATGGCTGAAAAAAAATCTTTATTTTACCTGTATATTTCATCAATCATTTGTCTGAGTATAAAAATCTAGACTTAAAAAGTTTGGAAGTCATAGTTCCATTGTTTTCTGCATTCTAATGTTGCCATTGAAATCCATAGCCATTCTTATTCTTCATTTATATGTGACCTTCCCTGCCTTTCCCCCAATCTCCAGAAGCTTTTAGAGTTTTATTTTAAACCCCTGAAATTCCTTAATGTGTCTAGATGGGTTTTTTTTTTTTTTTTTCCTTTTTAAGGGCACTCTGTGGGTCCTTACAAGTTGGGGATTTGTGTCCTGTAGTTTTGGGAAATTTATTCTTCTTCTTAGGGCTTTAGGTAAAAAGAGGTACGCTTAATTATGCTTCCCATTTTTGGACACTATCATCAGACTATACAAGGTCCTTTAAATTTTTGTTTTTCATTTCTGAGCCCTACTTCCATTACCTTTTCTAGTAGGTACTCACTGCATTATGGCTGATACATTCCTTGATTATATATGAATCATGAAATATGTAGTTTTTGTATTGTGTTATAGACCTTGTTTGGCTTGTTACTATTTTTTACTCAGCATTGTTTTGGAGACCTTTCTGTTTTATGTGTACGTATAATTGTGTATAATGTAGAATTCCATAATATGCACATACCACATTTTACTTCTCATTCCCTAATCACTGACACCTGAGTTGCCTTTCTGGCATCACAAGTACACTGTGGTAAATATACTCTTACTTGTACATCCTTATGGACCTGTGTGAGAAGTTCTCTGGGATATATGCCCAGGAGTGGGATTCTTGGGTTGTAGAATAGAAGGACTAGCTTATGTGTCTTCTAGCAGTGAGGAGAGTTCTTGTTTGCCCATATCTTTGCCAGTATTTGGTTTTATCCAACTTCTTTATTTATGCAAGTCAGGTATAAAATGATGTCTTGTTGTTTTAGTTTACATTCTGTGATAATTAATGAATTTGAGCATCTCATATCCATTCAGGTTTTCCCTTTTGTTGATTGTCTGTTTTGTCCTTTGTCTTTCTTTTGGGTTTTCTTTTTCTGTTTTTGGCTGCACCCTTCTATGCAGCTTGCAGAATCTTAGTTCCCCAAACAGGGATTAAACCCAGGCCAGGGCAGTGAAAGCCAAGAATCCTAACCATTAGGCCACCAAAGAACTCCCCTTCTTGTCTTTCTTTTTGGTTTGCAAGAGTTCCTTGTGGAGATTTATTGGTTATAGGATTGAAAAATACCTTCTCTTGGCCTGTCATCTTTCTGTTGGTTTTGTTCATGGTGTCTTTTATTGAATGAATATTCTAAATTTGATGCATTGTTTCCCTGATAATCTCTTGCTTACTTGATTTGTTTTATTTGGGTATTAAAACTCTTTGGACATTTAAAAAATTTTTCTTTTCCTTCCTAAGACTAAAGTCACTTAGTCTTTTTGTTCTGTTTCTTGAGAGATTTTTTTTTTTTAATGTTATCTTCCAGTCCTTCTATTGAATTTTAAATTCCTTTCATATTTTAATTTCTTAGAGCTCACTCTTATGATATCTTTCTATTTTTTGATAGACACTATGGGGCTTTCCAGGTGGCAGAGTGATAAAGAATTCGCCTGCCAATGCAGGAGATACAGGTTCAATCTCTGGGTTGGGAAGATCCCCTGGAGTAGGAAATGGCAACCCACTCCAGTATTTGTGCCTAGAAAATTTCATGGACACAGGTGTCTGACTAGCTGCAGTCCATGGGGTTGCAAAGAGTTGAACATGACTAGTGACTGAGCACAGCATCTCACTCCACCTTTAGAAATGCCTGGGGGGGCGTCTTGTTTCTGAAACCTCCTGCTTGTGGGCTGCATGAATCAGCTTTTTACAGGTGCTTCAGTTCAGTTCAGTAGCTCAGTCGTGTCCAACTCTTTGTGACCCAATGGACTGCAGGCTTCCCTGTCCATCACCCAGCTCCCAGAGCTTACTCAGCTTCGTCCATCGAGTCGGTGATGCCATCCAACCATCTCATCCTCTGTCGTCCCCTTCTCCTCCTGCCTTCAATCTTGCCCAGCATCAGGGTCTTTTACAGTGAGTTAGTTTTTTGCATCAGGTGGCCAAAGTTATTGGAGCTTTAGCATCAGTCCTTCCAAGGAATAATCAGAACTGATTTCCTTTAGGATTGACTGGTTTGATCTCCTTGCAGTCCAAAGCATCAATTCTCTGGTGCTCAGCTTTCTTTATAGTCCAACTCTCACATCCATACATGACTACCGGAAAAACCATAGCTCTGACTAGATGGACCTTTGCTGGCAAAGTAATGTCTCTGCTTTTTAATATGCTGTCTAGGTTGGTCATAGCTTTTCTTCCAAGGAGTAAGTGTCTTTTAGTTTCATGGCTGCAGTCACCATCTGCAGTGATTTTGGAGTCCAAGAAAATCTGTCACTGTTTCCATTGTTCCCCCATCTATTTGCCATGAAGTGATGGGACTGGATGCCATGATCTTAGTTTTTTGAATGTTGAGTTTTAAGCCAGCTTTTTTACTCTCCTCTTTCACCTTCATCAAGAGGCTCTTTAGTTTCTCTTTGCTTTCTTCTATTAGGGTGGTGTCTTCTTCATATCTGAGGTTATTGATACTTCTCCTGGCAGTCTTTTTGATTCCAGCTTGTGCTTCATCTATGGCATTTCGCATGGTGTACTCTGCATAGAAGTTAAATAAGCAAAGTGATAATAGAGAGTTTTGACATACTCCTTTCCCAGTCTGGAACCAGTCCATTTTTCCATGTCTGATTCTAACTGTTGCTTCTTGACCTGCATACATTTTTACTTGTGGCAGGTAAGGTGGTCTGGTATTCTCATATCTAAGAACTTTTCATAGTCTGTTGTGATCCATACAGTCAAAGGCTTTAGTGTAGTTAATAAAGCAGAAGCAGATGTTTTTCTGGAACTCTTTTGCTTTTTCTATGATCCTATGGACGCTGGCAATTTGATCTCTGGTTCCACTGCCTTTTCTGAATCTACCTTGAACATCTGGAAGTTCTTGATTCATATGCTGTTGAAACCTATCTTGGACTGCAAAAGATAAGTTTTTATCCCAAAGAAAGGAAGTGCCAAAGAACGTTCAAACTACTGCACAGTTGCACTCAATCTCACACGCTCGAGAAGTAATACAGGTGCTTAGGCTTCTATCATTAGATCTGTTTTAAGGCTTCTAAAAAGTTTTTGACATCTCATCTGTGACTTTCAATGCTCTTTTTTTGTGTTCTATCTTTGTAGTTCATCTTTTTTTAAAAAAAGTTATAATTTTGGTATGGATTAATCTACCAAATCCATCATTTTATTTCTTTAACTCTCTGTCTCTGGTCTGTTCATTCTCTCCATGGTATTTGAGTATTGTATAATCAGTACTTTAGTGTTGAATAAAATTAAATTTCTGAGCATTAAGATGTTACTATGTTTTGGGAGGAAAGCACATACATCCTAAAGTGCTAAATCTTAATTTAAATTTATGAGAACCCTTTTAAGTGTATACGTAATAGATATATTAAATTCAGTAATGAATATGAATTGGATAAACACAAGTCCCCCCTGTCCCCCTCCATCCCCCCGCTCCCATGAAGGAGTCCTTTATGCCTTTTTCGGGGAGAGATTTCTGTTAAACAAAAATCCAACTTATAAGGGGGGAGGTAGTTTTCACTGTTCATAAAGACCTGAAGTATTCAATCAGAGGGCTTCCCTGGTGTCTCAGATGGTAAAGAATTTGATGAAATAACAACATGTTGAGTTGATAAAATTCTAGCCAAAAGTAAAGAAATTTAATGCTTTAGTTAGGCCGGGAACCCTCATTGTAGTAAATTATATATTTCCATCTTTACTTTTTGAAAGTGTTTCTTATTGTATAATTAGTATATTGCCTTCTATAGAAAATTTGGAAAATAAAGGAGAATATTAATTTCCATTTAAGATTTTTATAAGTTATGAAATATTTTTAAAAATACAGAGAATGGTATAGATTGGTGTTTTGTTCCCACCACCCAGATTTTTCATGTGTTAATGTTCTGTTTTTCTAATTTCCCAATTTATTATGATTATGTTTCATAGCCAAACTCTCATTTTGGAATTTTTAAGTTTGTAATTTTTCAAGTATCAGTCATTCTGCTGTCATCATTCTTATATATAATATTGATTTTATTTCCTTCGGGTACATTCCAAAAGTGGAATTACTAAGTCTTGGGGTGTAAATTCCTGAAATCTTTGGTAAATATTTTCCTTTAAATGTTTGGATATTGAGAATGTCTTCATGTAGCCTTGCACAATGGGAACCCATAGATACTGGAAGGTGAGGTTTGTATTCAAGGTCAAAGGTTATAGTAAACGTCTCAGTTAAAGAAGGTCTGAAGCTGAGACATGAAAGAAAGGATGGATTTCTGTTAGATTAATAGAGTTGAAGCTATAAGATGTAATCAAAGATGAGCACCTAAGAATCGTGTTTGTAGCGTTGACTTCTCCCAGAAGAGGCTTATTGTAGGGTTTTTCAAAACTTGTCCCCATTGAACAGAAATATGTTGTCACTAAAATAAGATACTCTAATGATTTTACAGGGAAGATATGGGTAGGATATTTTAAATTTCATTTTTCTTTCCTAATTTTTATTAAAATATTTTTAAGGGACCTGTTACTACTTGACTCTAGAAGTAAAAATCACCCAGTTGTGTCTGACTCTTTGTGAATCCATGGACTATACAGTCCGTGGAATTCTCCAGGCCAGAATACTGAAGTGGTTAGCCTTTCCCTTCTCCAGGGGGTATTCCCAACCCAGGGATTGAACCCAGGTCTCCAGCATTGCAGGTGGATTCTTTACCAGCTGAGCCACAAAAGAAACCCACTTGACTAGAGGTTGACAACAAATTAATGATAAATAGTTACAAATGGGAGAGCATATACTCTGGAATGCAAACTCACACCTTCCCATTCTCTAATGAAAAAAATAGATTCAAAAAATATGCACCAATGAACTGGAAAATTTTTTATACTTAAAATTCATTTATGGTTAAATTTATAAATCCGTAACTTGCTTATTTTGTAGTCACACTTATAGTTTTGGTTTTTTAATATTAAGTACATGTCATCATTTCTTATAAAATTATGCTTTATTTATATAATGGAATTAAATATACTAACATTTTATAGTGTTGCACAAAGAATATTGTGAATGTTAAATATTTACAGTGGTTAGCATGTGCTTGGGATTTATTGACTGCTTGGATTGACTCAGCGTACTGAATATAGTGTATACCAATATAATAAAATTTGTATCTACACTCAGTGTGTTTTGGGTATAGACTGGTGATGAAGAGTGGAAAGAGTATTGAATGAATCAAGGCCAAAGGAACTTGTAGGACAAAGAAGTTCAGATTTGATTTAAGAAGTGCTAAAAACTCATTCTAGGTCCTTAAACATTGAAATTACACGGTAATGAAGTGTTAAGATTAATCTGAGAGCTGTGTGAAGGATGAATTAAAAAGCAAAGAGTCTGAGGTTAAGGAAGGGTGGTTTAGAGCTGTTGGAGTTATCTAGCTGTAAAGAATTGGACATGACTTAGCAACGAACAACTACAAGTTATCTAGCTGTATGATAGGCACCTAGATCAGACTCGTGGCAGTGAGAATAGGTAGGAATAGATAAAATCAAACACTTTGGATGGAATAATAGGCAAAATTTGATTATTTTAACTAAATAGACATGAAGGGGAAATTGGGAGATTTAATTTTGGAAGAGTACATTTCTTTTTACCACCAGTTTTGCATCTTGCTTTTAACTTTATTGCTTTTGGGGGTTTATTTTCCTAGAAACGGGGAAAATTGGGCATAATGGCTTTATTTTTAAAGGCTTCTGGTTCCTGAGAGAGTACAGAGTTATTGACAATAACTTAAGTTTTTAAATTAATCACTTAGGTGATAATATCCTAAAGATATTTGCTTAGTATAAAGATAATTTTCTCATTCTATTACATATTCATTTTATTATAAATATAGATTTTATTTAATTTCTTTGTTTTCTGAGCTCTCGTCAATCCAACTGTAGCCTACATTTCAGTTGTATTTTGCACTGAAATGAAAAGAGTTTTAGTCACTAAGTTGTGTCTGACTCTTTGAGACTCCATGGACTGTATGTAGCCTGCTAGGTTCCTCTGTCCGTGGGATTTTCCAGGCAGGAATACTGGAGTGGGTTGCCATTTCCTTCTCCAGGGGATCTTCCTGACCCAGAGATTGAACCCTAATCTCCTACGTTGCAGGCAGATTCTTTTTTTTTTTTTTTAATTTTCTTTACTTTATTGTGTTGGTTTTGCCATACATTGACATGAAACTGCCATGGGTTTACATATGCTTCCCCTCCAGAACCCCCCCCTCCTCCCTCCCGATTCCTTCCCCCTGGGTCATCTCGGTGCACCAGCCCTGAGCATCAGCCCTGGGCTGGCGATTGATTTCACATATGATAATTAACATGTTTCAGTGCCATTCTCCCATAACATCCCACCCTTGCAGGCAGATTCTTTATCCCCTGAGCCACAAGGGAGACAAAATTATTTTGCATTAGTTCCCAGTAAAACTTTTGCTGCCACTATCGAGATTTCCAGTTTCATGCAGATGCATATCAGAATACACTTGGTAATTTTTGAAAGAAAAAACAACACTAGAGACCTGGTATGTGTCAGACCTATTACTTCAAATTTTTGAAAGGACAGTTGTGTCTGTTTTTCAGAAATCCTCCCTTGCAGCAAATCTCCTTATTCCCTTACTCAGAGAGAACTCAGTCTTGTTTATTTCATTTGTGAAGAAGTCCTTGATTTTTTAAAAACTGTTGACTATTAGAGCAATTTTAGGTTCCCAGCAGAATTGAATGGAAATATGGAGTTCCCATCTTCTGCCTACCCCATGTACACACAGTGTCCCTCACCACTTACATTTTCACCAGAATGGTGCATTTGTTATAATCCAGTGAACATTGACACATCATTATCACCCAAAGCCAGTAGGCTACATTTAGGTTCATTCTTGGAGCTGTACACTCTATGGGTTTTAACAAATGTAAAATGACATATATCAGCTGTTATAGTATCCAACAGAATAGGTTCACTGCCTCCAAAATCCTCTTGTACTCTGCTATTCATCCCTTAAACGCCTGACAACTGCTGATCTTTTAATTCTCCATAGTTTTGCCTCTTACAGAATGTCATAAAACTGGAATCATGTGGTAAATACAATATCCACCCAAAGAGGGAGGCGGGTGTTTTATTAAGTAATCAATCTCATGTTTGGATACTGATTTAAACATTTTTAAGAAAACTAATAATTACAAAGAACACTATACTGTGACCAAATGTGTTTATTCCAAGAGTCAAAAATCACTAAGAAATATATTAATATCTCACCATATTTAATGTGTCAGAGGAGATAAACAATGACCATTTTAATAACTGCCTGAAAGACATTTGATCTAATTCAGCACACATTCCGGTTTTTAACTTGAGTGAAATAGATATGGATGGGTGGTACTTACATGTGATTTTTTTTTCCAGCTATCTCTACTATGACACAACTGGAGCTATCATAAATTGCTGGTAGAAATGCATGATATTATAGCCACTGTAGAAAGCAGTTTGACCATTTCTTGTAAAGTTAAACATATACTTACCAGGTTGGTGGTTTAGTCGCTAAGTTGTGTCCGACTATTGCAACCTCATGGACTGTAGCCTGCCAGGCTCCTGTCCATGAGATTTTCCAGGCAAGAATACTGGAAGTGGGTTGCCATTCCTTTCTCCAGTGGATCTCTGTGACCCAGCAGTCTCACTCTTACGTTTTTACCAAGTACGATGAAGTCATTTATCTAAACAAAAGCCGTATGTGAATGTTTATAGTAGCTTTTTCATCATCACCTCAAACTGCAATCTAGATGTCCATCGCTGGTGAATAGATAAGCAGATTGTGGAATACAATGGAATATAATTTAGCAGTAAAATGAATCAGTTACTAAAAGAAACAACAATATGAAGGCAGCTCAAATTAGTTAATACTGAGTGAATGAAGCCATATGCAAAATGCTACATATTGTATGGCTCCATTTATTTGACATTCTGGAAAATGAAAATTACAGAGACAGTTTGCCTGGGATTGGGGCAAGTGAATTTATTACTAAGGGACCTGACTGAAGTTTTTGTAGGTGTGAAAAATGTTCTCATCTTCATAGTCATGATGTTTACTTAAATGGCAAGTTTTACTGTATGTAAGTTTTGTTACTGTTTAACCGCTCAATCGTGGCTGACTCAATGACTTCATGGACTGCAGCATGCCAGGCTTCCCTGTCCTTCACTATGTCCAGGAGTTTGCTCAAACTCAGCATCTGTTGAGACTCGAGTCTTTTCCAATACCACAGTTTGAAAACATCATTTCTTCTATGCTCAGCCTTTATAGTCCAGTTCTCATATCCATACATGACTACTGGAAAAACCATAGCTTTGACTATATGGACCTTTGTGGGCAAGGTAGTGTCTCTGCTTTTTAATATGCTGTCTAGGTGTGTCATAGCTTTCCTTCCAAGGAGCAAGCATGTTTTAATTTCATGGCTGCAATCACCATCTGCAGTGATTTTGGTGCCCAAGAAAATAAAGTCTTTCACTGTTTCCATTGTTTTCCCCATCTATATGCCATGAAGTGATGGGACCAGATGCCATGATCTTAAATTTTTGAATGTTGAGTTTTAAGCCAGCCTTTTCACTCTTCTCTTTCACCTTCATCAAGATGCTCTTTAGTTCTTCACTTTCTGTCATAAGGGGGATGTCATCTGCATATGAGGTTATTGATATTTCTCCCTGCAATCTTGATTCCAGCTTGTGTTTCATCCAGCCCAGCATTTTGCATGATGTATCGTGCACATAAGTTAAATAAAAAATACAGCCTTGATGTACTCCTTTCCCAGTGCTTCGTTCCATATCCTATTCTAACTGTTGCTTCCTGACCTGCATACGGGTTTCTCAGGAGGCAGGTAAGGTGGTCTGGTATTCCCATCTCTTTAAGAATTTTCCGCAGTTTGTATGTAAATTATACCCCAATACACATAAGCTTTAAACAAACAAACAAACCAGTGTCAGGAGTGTCGGCTGAAAGTATTAGAAACAGAATTTAGTAGCTGATTTAATTCAGTGGCTCACTTTAAAAAATTAACATATAGTAATGACTAATTTTCCTATAAACAGTGACCAGTTAGAATATAATGGAAGGAAACACTGCATTTATCATTGTAACAAAAGGTAAGTGGAAAATCATAATTTCTGACCAAAGAGATACAGTATTGTAAATATGTTTCCTTAATCTATGAATTGAATGCTGTCTGAATATCAAAGGTTTTTTTTCCCCCTCTTAAGGCAGAGAAGATTATCTGAACCAAAGGTTCTCAATATTTTGGACTTAAATTTACATGTACCGAGGATCCTGAAAAGCTTTTATATTATTGTGTATCTGTTCATATTTATTGTTTTAGAAATAAAAATTACATTTTAAAACATAAGAATATACAAAAAGCATTCCATCAGGCACCAGACTGATGATGCCATCTCATCACCATACCTCTGAAAAACTTACGCGTAAAAGTGAAAAAAGCATATAACTGAGAGTATTATGGAAATAGTGTTTATGAGAAACATTTTTTTTTCATATGTCATACTGTCAGATATGGAAATTTTTGAATCAGCCTTGGGTTAGTGATGATGGTGGTGGGGAAATGTTGCACTCGCTCACTGGTACGTTGGTGCAGTATTTTAGAGGGAGCTTTGACAGTATTAAAATTTTAAATGAACATAATTTTGACCTTGAGATTCCATTGTTTTTTTTTTCATTTATGGATACAGTTGCAAAATAAGTACAGATACATGATAAAGAATGTTGGTTACAGCTTACAGCCTTGTTTGTGATAGAGAATCAAAGTGAACTGAAGCCTACTTTTTGCAACCGCATGGACTATACAGTCTATGGAATTCTCCAGGCCTGAATACTGTAGTGGGTAGCTGTTCCCTTCTCCAGGGGATATTCCCAACCCAGGGATTGAACCCAGGTCTCTCGCATTGCAGGTGGATTCTTTACCAGCTGAGCCACAGGGGAAACCCAAGAATGCTGGAGTGGGTAGCCTATCTCTTCTCTAGCAGATCTTCCCGACCCAGAAATCTAGCCTGATTCTCCTGCATTGCAGGCAGATTCTTTACCAACTGAGCTATCAAGGAAGCCCCAATAGAAAGTTGAGGTCAAGCTTAATTGTCAGTGATGTGTCTGGTCTAGTTATTATGCTATAAAAATTGCTATGTTGTTAAAAACGATAAAGCTCTCTTGGTGTTGGTTTGGAAAGTAAATGTTGAGGCAGAGTGCAAAACTGGGTATAGAATTGCTCTGTCAGTATACAGTAATAACTGAAAGGATATGTATGTGTTTGTATAACCAATTCTTGAAAAGATATGTGGAAAACTTGATAGTGGCTACCTTTAGAAACAGTGAGGGAGGTACACTTTCATTTTTCTTTTTATACCCTTCCATAGTGTTTGGATTTCTTTCTTTTTTTTTTTTGTAGTTTTATTTATTTATTTATTTTTATTGTTTTTGCCATACAGTGCCATGATATCACCATGGGTTTACATATGCTCCCCCTCCAGAACCCCCCTCCCTCCTCCCTCCCTCCTCCCTCTCCCCGGGAAATCTCGATGCACCAGCCCCAAGCATTACTCCTGGGCTGGCGATTGATTAGACATATGATAATTAACATGTTTCAATGCCATTCTCCCATATCATCCCACCCTTACCCTCATCCACAGAGTCCACGAGTCTATTCTATACATCTGCGTTCCTTTTGCTGTCTCGCATGTTGGGTTCTCGTTACCGTCTTTCTAAATTCCATATATATGCGTTAATATACTGTATTGTTGTTTTTGCTTCTGGCTTACTTCACTCTGGATAATGGGCTCCAGTTTCGTCCATCTGAGTAGAACTGATTCAAATGAATTTTTTTTTAAATGCTGAGTAATATTCCATTGTGTATATGTACCACAGCTTTCTTATCCATTCGTCAGTTGATGGGCATCTAGGTTGCTTCCATGTCCTAGCTATTGTAAACAATGCAGCGATGAACATTGGGGTACACGTGGTTCTTTCAGTTCTGGTTTCCTCGGTGTATATGCCCAGCAGTGGGATTGCTGGGTCATATGGCAGGACTATTTGCAGTTTTTTAAGGAACCTCCACACTGTTTTCCATAGTGGCTGTACTAGTTTGCATTCCCACCAACAGTGTAAGAGAGTTCCCTTTTCTCCACATCCTCTCCAGCATTTATTGCTTGTAGATTTTTGGATTTCAGCCATTCTGACTGGTGTAAAGTGGTACCTCATTGTGGTTTTGATTTGCATTTCTCTGATAATGAGTGATGTTGAACATCTTTTCTTGTGTTTGTTAGCCATTTTTATGTCTTCTTTGGAGAAATGTCTGTTAAGTTCTTTGGCCCACTTTTTGATTGGGTCGTTTATTTTTCTAGAATGGAGCTGCAGGAGTTGTTTGTATATTTTTGAGATTAATTGTTTGTCCGTTGCTTCATTGGCTATTATTTTCTCCCATTCTGAAGGCTGTCTTTTCACCTTGCTTATAGTTTCCTTTGTTGTTCAGAAGCTTTTAATTTTAATTAGGTCTCATTTGTTTATTCGTGCTTTTATTTCCAATATTCTGGGAGGTGGGTCATGGAGTATCCCACTTTGGTTTATGTCAGAGAGTGTTTTGCCTATGTTATCGTCTAGGAGTTTTATAGTTTCTGGTCTTATGCTTAGATCTTTGATCCATTTTGAGTTTATCTTTGTGTATGGTGTTAGAAAGTGTTCTAGTTTCATTCTTTTACAAGTGGCTGTCCAGTTTTCCCAGCACCACTTGTTAAAGAGGTTGTCTTTTCTCCATTGTATATTCTTGCCTCCTTTGTCAAAGATAAGGTGTCCATAGATGCGTGGATTTATCTCTGGGCTTTCTATTCTGTTCCATTGATCTATATTTCTGTCTTTGTGCCAGTACCATACTGTCTTAATGACTGTGGATTTGTAGTATAGCCTAAAGTCAGGTAGGTTGATTCCGCCAGTTCCATTCTTCTTTCTCAAGATTGCTTTGGCTATACGAGGTGTTTTGTATTTCCATACAAATTGAGAAATTATTTGTTCTAATTCTCTGAAAAAAGACCTCTGGTAGCTTGATAGGAATTGCATTGAATCTATAGATTGCTTTGGGTAGTATACTCATTTTCACTATATTGATTCTTCCAGTCCACGAACACTGCACATTTCTCCATCTGTTTGTGTCCTCTTTGATTTCTTTCATCAGTGTTTTATAGTTTTCTATATACAAGTCTTTTGTTTCTTTAGGTAGAAATACTCCTAAGTATTTTATTCTTTTTGTTTCGATGGTGAATGGAATTGTTTCCTTAATTTCTCTTTCTGATTTCTCATTGTTAGTGTATAGGAATACCAGGGATTTCTGTGTGTTGATTTTGTATCCTGAAACTTTGCTATATTCACTGATTATTAGCTCTAGTAATTTTCTCGTAGAGTCTTTAGGGTTTTCAATATAGAGGATCATGTCATCTGCAATTTTAATGTTTTGAAATTCAAAGACACAGGTGCACTATATGAATGGTAGAAATTGTTATAATGTTGGAGTCATTTGTGAGAGTCATTTGTGAGTTCTTGGATATCAACATTTAACCAAAGAAGTAATAAAAAACCAAGAGGCCTTTGCATTTCTCATGTATACTTACTTCTTTTAAAGAACAATTGCTCTAGTCAAACATGACTTACTACTATTGTTCTCATCAGTTGCTCTTTCTAAGGTCTCTGCCTTTATTTTGTGCTCTTTTCTGTGTTGTGGGTCTTTCTCTTTTAGCCCTTGTAGTCCTATCTATGCCTCACAACCTTCCTGAAACACCATCTTCTCCATGAAGCCACCCCTGATCAGTTTAGTCAGATGAGATCTTTTTTTGAACCTTTAGAGCTATTTATAGCCATTTCTTCATTACACAAATATCAGGTGTGATCTATATATGGGCCAGACAGTGAAAGTATGCTTTCATATGTTACTTCTCATCACCTTATAAAGTATGGTCTCCATAGTGCTAATAAGGAAACCAAGATTCACAGAATTTTAGTATCTTCCCTACATCTTGGTGCTTAGAAGTAAATTCGAAAATAGGGCTTCAGTGCTAGACCTCTTCTCTGAACTTGCTTATGTCACTTTAATAAAAAGCAAGTGAATAATTAAGTTTTGTGTGACCATTTCTTTCCTCTTTAGAGTTTTTCTAGTTTAACATTTTTTTGAAATAATTTAAATCTTAAAGACGAAATTTACAAAGCCCACCTGTTTACCTTTCATCCACCTTCCCCAGTTGTTCAGTTTACCTTCTGCTACATTTATATTATCATTTATTCTATCTGTTTATGTGTATGCTGTGTTCCCAACTTTGCCTTTCCTTAAAGTTGCCTTTGTTTTCCAACTTTGCTTGCTCTTCTAGCTCCATGTTGAATCTAGGCTTCTAGTTATTTAAATCTAATTAGTTTTGGTTGTAAAGTTTATCCAGGTCTTGCCCTGTTTCTATACTACTATATCTTTAGCCTGAAACTTCTGATTCTTTAATTTGGATATCATTGCAGCACTGTTGATATTATGCTGTCCTGTGATATTTCAGAAACAAAATGCTACTTGCCTTAGGAATCGAATCCAGCTGTTCTCTATGTCCTTTCTCAGCACCATTAGTTATGATTCCTTCAAAATTATTTGCAAATTCTCATTTGCATTGTGCCAGTCTTTCAGTCCAATCTGACAAAATACCACTAGGTATATGTATTAGTCTGCTTGGGCTGCCATAAAAAAGTACCGTAGATTGGGTGATTTAAACAACAAAAATTCATTTTCTCACAGTTTCTGGAGGTTGCATGCCTAAGATCAAGGTTCCAACACGACTGGCTTCTGGTAAGGCCTCTCTTCCTGACTTGCAGATGGTCACCTTCTGTCTCTTTCCTCACATAACTTCTTGTCTGAGCATGGGGCAGTGGGTGTAGGTAGAGGTCTCTGGTGTCTCTTGCTCTGGTAAGAACACCCACCCTGTTGGACTAAGGTCCCATCCTTATGACTTTATTTGACCTTAATTATCTGTGAGCCTCCTAATCCTTCCCTATAAAGGATGAGAATAATAATTCTTGCCCTGTAGGTTTTTTTGTTTTTTAAAGAGATTCAAGTAAAATAGGTGATGTGACATAGCACACTGTCAATCAGCGATTCTCCAACCAGGCTTGCATCAAAATCATCTTAAAAATAACTGTTTTTGGGAAAGGGTGGGATGATATGCGAGAATGGCATTGAAACATGTTAATTACCATATGTCTAATCAATCGCCAGCCCAGCCCAGGATTGATGCTCGGGGCTGGTGCAACGAGATTTCCCGGGGGGAGGGAGCAGGGAGGGGGGTTCTGGAGGGGGAGCATATGTAAACCCATGGTGATATCATGTCATTGTATGGCAAAACTAATAAAAAAAATGTAACAAAATATTTTGAAAAAAAAATGTATCTGTACAAATGTACATACATCCATAAATTTAAAACCAGATTGATTAATACTAACATGAAATCATTGGCCACATCACATCTCTGCTTAAAAGGTATCAATAGCTTCCTATAAAAACAAACAAACAAAAAAACCTGTTTCTTTGACCTTTAAGTCTGATAGCATAAGAACTCTGCAGACCTGCTCACTAGTACAACAGAGGAAACCTATTAAAAAGCAACTTCTTAGAGATTTGGAAATAGTCCTAGGGCATACAGTAAATGAGGAACTTCTGCTGGAAGGAATGTTTTCTTCCTTGGAGAAGCAGGACATCAGGATTTCTCATCCTACCTCCTGATGCCTGCTGTTGAGGCTTAAGTTCTGGGCAAATGTGTTACAGAAGTAGGGGGCTACCTTCTATCCAGCCCCGACTTGTGGAGTAAAGGGTTATCTTGCTTGGTAACAGAGCTGATAGGGAATAGATCACCTTTTTCCTAGGTTGTAAGATGGTAGCTCTATGTCAGAAGAGACACTCTCTGTTTGCTATCTATCCCCTACCAAATACTCAGTTCCTAAATGGGTGTCACTCTGAAAAATGTGCTGTTGTCCACACCCTCAACTTGAGAACCTCGATTCAGAGATTTTGCTTGAGGGTACGGTGAAGGAGAAGGGGATCACAGAGGATGAGTTGGTTGAATGGCATCACCAACTCAACGGACATGAGTTTGAGTAAACTCCGGGAATTGGTGATGGACAGGGAGTCCTGACGTGTTGCAGTCCATGTGGTTGCAAAGAGTCGGATATGACTGAGCGACTGAACTGAACTGAACCAAGAGGAGAGAAGCAGGTCATAAAACATAGCTCCTAATCTCTGCCTCAAGGAACTGACTTCATTTGCAGTAGAGCTGGTGAAGTTCAAACCTAAGAGTACTTTCCTAAACAGTGGAGATTGTGAAAACTACCTCCCAAAGGCAGTTGGGAGGTTTGTAGATTCAAGAAGATAACAAACTAAACTGCAGGCCATTGAGTTTGCCAGCAAGAACCTGGGATAAGAGACAGCTGGAAGGAGCCTTTCTGGGGACAGTGAATGTCAAGCACTGACTTGAAACTGCTCCTTCAAAGGAGCCTGAATCTGATTGGATTCCTCTGTAGCACAATTTGTGCCTGAAGCTGTTAAAACAGTAGAGTGATCAGCTGGCAATTAGTAGAGATTAATATCTGGAAGTAGTCGCAGAAGGAGTCCTGAGTCGTGACAAATTACTGTTAGAGCAAGATGACTTCGGGCATATCTAGGCCATTTCCCCCCTGAGGATCAGTGTCAGAGGCTTAACACTCCAAGTGGCTGGGTGTGTGTGGTGGGAAAGTGGACTTCTTTAAAATAAAACAGCAAATTACTAAACAAGCAATAAAGATACAAAACCTCATAGATGGAGGAGTGTATTCAGTTGCCACATAGTATTATATAAGATGGTTAGTTCCCAATAAAAAGGTAAAAGATGTGCAAAGAAAAAAACAAAACCCAGGAAAATATGGCTGATACACTGGGAAGAGCGGACAGTAGAAACTGCCTGTGAGAAAAGATGTTAGATTTAATAGAAATAGACTTTGAAGTAATCATTATAAATGTATTCAAAGAATCAAAGGAAACCTTCATCAAAGAAGTCAAATACGATGACAACCCATGTCAAATAGATACTAGCAGTTAAGGGACAAATTCTGAAGAAGAACCAAGTGGAAATTCTGGAGTTGAAAAGTACTATAACTAATGAAAAATTAGGGGGCTCAATAGTAAGATTTGAACTGGTGGAAGGAAAGAATTAGTGAACTGGGAATAGATCTGTAGAAATCCAAGGAAAGGAGAGGAAAAAAATGAGGAATGTGGGTCACCATTAACTGCACCACAGTATACATAATGAGCGTATCAGAAGAAAAGGGGAGGAAAAAAAGTGGAAAAGTATTCATGGAGATAATGGTTGAAAACATCTCAAATTTCTAGAAAAAGAGTGACCTACATATACATCCAAAGAACTTCAGGTAGCCCAAAGAACTTCAGGTAGGATCAGTATTAGAAAATCTGCAAATGGACCTGTCAGTGTGACTGTTGAAAATAAGAAAAGGAGAGGAAAACAGCCAGTTATTTACTTTGAAGAACCCTGATTAAAAAGAAAAAACAATAGCTGACTTCTCATCAGAAACAAAGTCCAGAAGGTTGTAGAGTAATATATTCCATGTACTCAGAGACAAATACAATTAATCCCAATTTTTTTTATATCCAGCAAAGCTGTCTTTTAAAAATGAAGGTATGATACCTCCCAGACACACCTTCTGAGAGACTCTGTTACTAACACACTTGCCTTACAAGATGGCTACGGGACGTTCTTTAGGCCAAAAACAAGTGATTGTAGGTGGTAGTTTCAGTCTGTATGAACAAAGAGCACCAATAAAGGTAATTATGTAATTTTAAGAGAGAGTGTAAAAACACATATTCTTTCCTGCCCTTTTCTTAAAACTGATTTAAAAAACAGGTGTGTAAAATAATGTGTGTACAGTAATCCCTTACATTCTTATGAGTTCTGTTCTGAGAGCACATTCATAAGTCCAATTTGTTACATAAGTCCAACAAAGTTAGTCTAGGTACCCAATTAACACAACCATCTATATATAAACAGTACTATACTATGAAAAGTTTATAATACTTTTCATAAAAATAATACATGAAAAAAAATGAACATTTTTAATCTTCAGTACAGTGCCTTGAAAAGTACAATAGTAAAATACAACAGCTGGCATACAGGAGCTGCCATTGAGGGAACAGGCAAGAAGAGTTGCTGACTAGAGTAGGACGAGGAGGTGGGAGATGGTAGAGTTGAAGGATCATCAGCAGTAGGAGATGGAAGGCCTACTGCAATTTTACTCACGCCTGACATTGGTTCTGGTTCCTTGCTGAATTCAGTTCAATCTGCCTTCTTAAGAAAATGATCCAGTCATGTCTGGGTAGTAGCTCTGTTCTTCTTGCCATAGGTGACATGGTATCACTGGATTGCATTCTGAACAGTTGTTGCAACCTTCATGTACCGTTCTACATTCGGGTCCTTGCCTCAAAAACTTGACAGTGCTTTCTCAAATAAAGAAAACCTCCTTGCAGTTTCCTGCTTTGTGGGTCTTTTCAGTTCTTAAGTTACGTCCTCTTCTTACTCTGCTCTCTTAGTTATTTTCACTTTTGTTTCTATCATTATTGCTTGGCACTTAGTATCTTAGCAGTACCAGCTTATGTCACTGCTGCTTTTACATTTCCTTCTGGATATCCTGGGCTTGAAATAAAGATACTAAGAAGAATGAGTGCCAAAGAATTGATGTTTTCGAATTGTGGTGCTAGAGAAGACTCTTGAGAATCTCTTGGACAACAGGGAGATCAGACTAGTAAATCCTTAAGGAAATCAGCCCTTAATGTTCATTGGAAAGACTGACGCTGAAGCTGTAATACTTTGGCCAGCTCTTTGGAAGATAGACTCTTGAGTCTGGCACCTTAGACCACTTGGCCATCCTGACATGACACTGAGCCAGCTCTTTGGAAAAGACCCTGATGCTGGGAAAGATTGAGGGAAGGAGGAGAAGGGGACTACAGAGGATGAAATGTTTGGATGGCATCACCGACTCAATGGATTTGAGTTTGAGCAAATTCCAGGAGGTAGTTAAGGAAAGGGAAGCTTGGCATGCTGCAGTCCATGAAGTTGCATAGAGTCAGAGATGACTTAGCGACTGAACAACAACATACAGTACATCTGAACAACAGCAACATACAGTACAGTGAAGTACATACGCAAAAGCGCAACCACTTATGGATGCATGCATGTGACAGTGTACACCAGAATGTGAACTAACTTATGTGATTGGACATGTGAATACATGTTAGCAGCTTGAAACTTCATGTGTAGGGGCCTTACTGTAATGTATTCTTGGGCCTATAGAAATGTAATATATTTGAAATGTATCTACAGCTCAGAGTAGGTGAGTGGGAACAAAACTATGTTAAGCTAAGGAAATAACATAGATGATAAAGTGATAATAACTTGTTGGGTTTGTAACATTATATAACAACAGTATGATAAAATGAGAAAAGGAATAGAGTTATATAACAATGTTTCTATATCTCCTTGAAATTAAGGGAGTGTTAAATCTGAAGCTTATTCTGAGAAGTGAAAGTGTATGGAAAGCCCTTGAGCAACTACTAGGAGGGGAAAACAAAAAAATACAGTGAAAAATCACTATAGAAATTTGTAAGTTCTTCATTAAAAAATACTTATTACAAAAGAAAGCAGTAACAGAGTAATAAAGGAACAAAAGACATGAAAGAGAAAATAAAAAAATGAAATAGCAGTCATCACTCCAACTGTATCAGTAATAACACTAAATATGAATTAATAAAACAGTCTAATTAGAAATGCAGAAATTGTCAGACTGGATCCAACTATATATTCTCTGTAAGAGGCATATGTTATTTACCTTATTTTATTTTTTGGCTGCATCATGGCATATGGGATATTAGTTCCCTGACTGGAGATTGAATGGAAGTGTGGAGTCCAAACCACTGAACTGCTAGGGAAATCCCTGAGACATATTTTAAGTTTGAACATACAGATAGATCAAAGGTATAAGTATGGAAAAAGAAAAACAAGTAGCAACTAGAAAGAAACTGGAGTGGCTATACCAATAACAGAATAGATTTTAAAACAAAGAATGTTACTAGAGATAAAGAGAGACACTTTATGGTGATAAAAGGGTCAATTTGCTAGATAGATCAAAGTTATTATATGTACTTAATAATAGAATCAAAACACATGAAGCAAAAACTGACAGAAAAGAAAAGGAAATAGTTCAACAATAATGGTTGGGAGACTTCAGTTACTGTACTTTCAATAATGGACAGAACCACTTAGCATAAGATCAGCAAAGAAACAACACTATATATGGACATGGGGAGAGGGGCGGAGGGGGTGAGATGTATGGAAAAAGTAACATGGAGACTTACATTACCATATGTACAATAGATAGTCAACAGGAGTTTGCTTTATGGCTCAGGAAACTCAAACGGGCTCTGAATCAACTTAGAAGGGTGGGATGGGGAGAGAGATGGGAGGGAGGTTCACAAAGGAGGGGATAATATGTATACCTATGGCTGATTCATGTTGAAGTTTGACAGAAAATAACAAAATTCTGTGAAACAATTATCCTTCAATAAAAAAAGAAACAACACTATAAACCAACTAGACCCAGCAGATATGTATAGAACACATCACCACCTAGCAACAGCAGAACATATATATTCTTCTTGAGTGCATGTGGAACATATTTTAGGACACACCACGTGCTCGGCCACAAGACAAACCTAACAAAATTTAAGAGGATTGAAATAGTACAAAGGATGTTCTCTGACTGCCGTGAAAAGAAATTAAAAGTGAAAGCAGAAAGGAATTTGGGGAACTCACAAATATGTGGAGGTTAAGGAACATACTCCTAAATAGTCAGTGGGTCAAAGAAGAAATGGAAAGGGAAATAAAAAAAAACTTAAGATAAATGAAAATGAAGTTAGCACCTAAGAAAACTTAGGGAATACAACTAAAGCAGTGCTTAGAGGGAAATTTCTAGCAATAAATGCCTAAATTAAGAAAGAGGAAAGATCTCAAATCAATAACCTAACCTTTCTTAGTAAGTCACTGGAAAAAGAAGAGCAAAATAGAAGGATGGAAGTAGTAAAAAATAAGGTAAAAATTAATGAACTAGAAAACAGAAAAACAGTAGAGAAAATTAAGGAAGCCAAAAACTGGTTCTTTGAGAAGATCAACAAAATTGAGAAACCTTTTGAGAAAGAAAACTCAAATTACTAGAGTCAGAGATGAAAGAAGGAACATAACTAAAAATAAGAGGATGATAAAGGAATCTTATGAACAGCTGTGTACCATGTTACATGCATTCGTGCATGCTTAGTGGTGTCTGACTCTTTGCGACCCCATGGACTGTATCCCATCAGGCTCCTGTGCCCATGGAATTTTCCAGCAAGAATACTGGAGTGGTTGCCATGTCCTACTCCAGTAAGTTTCATAGTTTAGGTAAAATGGACACGTAGCTTAGATAAAATGGACACATTTTCTTGGAAAGACTAAAACTGACTTACACAGATAATCTGAGTAGACCTGCAAGAAGTGAAGAGATTGGATTAATCATAAAACCTCCTGCAAAGAAAAGCCCTAGCGTGCTGAATTCTCCCACATGTTTAAAGAATTGACTGATTCTTCACCAACTCTTGCAAAAAACTGTAAGGAGAAATACTTCCCAACATATTTTATAAAGCTAACATTACCCTGACATCATAAGGGAAGTACAGACCAATATCTCTTATGAATATGAACACAAAAGTTCTCAATAAAATACTACCAAACTGAAGTCAGCAACAGATAAAAAGATTTATACAACATGACCAAGTGGCATTTATCCCAGAAATGTAAGGTTCACAAACCAATTATATAATAATATATCAGTAAATAAAAAACAAAAGTTATAGTCTTTGCAATAGATGGAAAAAATTTTTTGACAAAATTCTAATACCCTTTACTTATCAAAAGAAAAAGCATGAAGAAAAACAACGCATTAAGAAGGAACTTCCTCCACATGATAAAAAGAACATCTGTGAAAGTTCGGAAGGTGACATCACACTTGATGTTGAAGTACTGGATACATTCCCATAAGATCAGGAATGTAAGACAAGATTGTCGGCTCTCCACTTCTATATGACATTGTATTGGAAGTTCTGATCATGGCAGTTATGCAAGAAGGGGAAAAGGAATTGGAATGAAAGTAGCAAAACTTATCTCTGGCAGATGACATGATCTCGTATACAAAAAATCCTAAAGAATCCACTAATAAAATACATTAACAGGTTCAGTTCTGCAAGGTTGTGGGATACAAAAATCAACATATAAAAATTGGTTGTATTTATATAGATTTGTTATGAACAATTCAAAGGTGAAATTAAGAAAATAATTCCATCTACAATAGCATAAAAATACGTAGTAAATTTAACAAATGTACTCTGAAAACTACAAGACTTGTTGAAAAGACATAAAAGATCTAAGGGAAAAAAGTTGTCTTCGTGGATTGGAAGATTAAGGTGGCAGTACTCTCCAAATTGATTTACAAATTCCATGCAGTTCATATTGGAATGCCACCTGACTTCTTGTAGAACTTGACAGACTGATTATAAAAGTCACATGGAATTCTAATAGTCACATGGAATACACTCAAAGTGTATCCATCCAGATGAGTCAAAATAGTCTTTAAAAAAAAAAGAATAAAATACGATTCATACTTCGTGATGTTAAGACTTACTTTAAAAAAAATTGGTAATCAAGGTTTTGTGGAATTGGCACAAAGATACACATACAGATCAAGGGAATAGAATTGAAAGGTGAGAAATAAAACTATATGTAATTGACTGATTTTCAACAAGAGCATCAAGACTATACAAAAGAGAAAGAATGGTTTTTCATTTTTCAGTAGTGCTGGAGCAGCTGGTAGCCATATGAAAAATAATGTTGTTGGATCCGAAATGTCAAACCATACTTAACTCAAAATGGATGACAAACCTAAATATAAGAGATAAGACTCTAAAACTCTTAGAATGAAACTGAGGGTTAAGAATTGCGAAGTATGGCACTGAGAACATTAAAAACTTTTGTGCTTTAAAGTATAACATAGGGACTTCCCTGGTGGTCCAGTAGTTAAGAATCCACCTTCCATTGCAGGAGACACAGGTGCAATCCCTCATCAGGGAACTGAGGTATGCCACATGCTGCAGGGCAGCTAAGTCTGTGCTGCCAACAGAGAGAAGCCTGTGTGCTGCAACTAAGACCTGATGTGGCTGAAAATAAAATTAAAAAAAGTACAAAGTATGCTGTTAAGAAAGTGAAAATTTGACAACTTACAAAATGGAAGAAAATATTAACAAGTCATATATCTGACAGGGACTTCTATGTAGAATAAACAACTCTTACAGCTCAGTGGTAAAAATGACAACCCAATTTAAAAATGGGCAGAGAATCTGAATAGGAATTTTTATGGAGGATGTATAATTGACAAAAAAAAATAGATTTAAAGACATCTATCGCACTAGAATGGCTAGAATCAAAAGGTTGTGATACTTCGCTCTACACCCGAAACTAACAAAGTATTGTAAATCAGCTGTCCTTCAGTTTAAAAATAGTTGTGATAGCAGGTGTTGGTGAGGATGTGGAGAAACTGGCAACCCTTGTAAACGCTTTTGTAAATGTAAAATGGTGCAGCCACTTTGGAAGAATAGGTTGGCACTTCTTGAAATGATTAAATGGAGTATGTAGATATATACCCAAGAGAAATGACAGCAGATCTGCGTAAAAACTCATCCATAAATGTTTATGGAAGCACTTTTCAGAGTAGCCAAAAAATGGAAAGAACCCGAATGTCCATCATTTGATGAGTGGATAAATATAGTGGAGTATATCTGTACAATGGGATATTATTCAGTCAGAAAGGAATAAAGTGCTAATATATGCTGCAACTTGGATGAGCTTCGAAAATACTGTGCTGAGTGGAAGAAACCAGGCACAGAAGATGACACACATTCAATTCATATGAAATATCCAGAATAGAAGTGATAGCTTTTTGAGGTGGTGAAAATGTTTAAAAATTAACTGTGGTGTTGATTGCATGTAATTGTGAATATGCTAAAAGACACTGAATTCCAGACTTTAATAAAGCTGTTTAGCCTTTAGACATTCCTATGGGGTGGGAATGGGCATTTGTATATTTAAAAAAGTGAACTAGTTAAGTAACAGCTCTTCCTAGTAAGCTAAGCTCCTCTGTTTCCTCTCTCTCTTATTTTTGTAGAAATCATGACTACCCCAGGAAAAGAGAACTTTCGCCTGAAAAGTTACAAAAATAAGTCCCTGAATCCTGATGAGATGCGCAGGAGGAGGGAGGAAGAAGGACTACAGTTACGTAAGCAGAAAAGAGAAGAGCAGGTAAGTCCTTTACCAATACTAATTTTTCTTAAAGAACTTGATGTTCTATTTCAATCCTGATGACACCTTCCTGTATCTTAATTTTAATAATGTTTAATATATATACACATATGTTCCCCCTCCCAACTATAAAATCAACTTATTTTAGGGGTATGGGAGTGGAGGTGATGTAAAGTAGAATATAAGACTGAGGTTCAGATTCTGTGTGTGGAAGAAAAAAAAAAGATTCTGTGTGTGTATTAATGAATTCTCAAGTGACCAATTTGAGAATTGGTCCCTTGCTTTTCCTTCTAAAGTTTAATTTGAAAATTTATTAGCATGTACAGAAATAAAGAATAGATAATGAATCTCATAAACCCATCCTTTGGGTTCATTGCTTGTCAACAGTTTGCTGTACTTGCTTTGTATCTGTCTTTCTATCTTTATATTTCTTTATTACTTAGTATTTTAAACAAAATTTCAAGAAGTAAGTCTTTTCACCCCTAAATTCTGTATTATTCATAATGACATTTAGGATAAGGATTTTGATCATTTTTAACCTTAGAACATCTGCAGGAGAATCTGACACTCACTATCATTTTACCTTTCTCTAAAAATCCTTAGGACAAATGGTCCATCACTTGGCCAGGAAATTTAAAGATAGAGCGCTTAGGTTTTTTTTGTTTTTTTTTTTTGCTAAGACTTCAGTTTGGAAGGACCATTTGACCCCCACACTATAAAAAGCTCCATAAAAGGTAGGTGAATGAGTCAGTACCCTTCATACCTGAGAAATAGGTAATCTGTTATAAATATTTTACAGTTACAGTGAGTTATTCAACATATACTTCTTTTGCATAACACTGCACTAAATAATCCAATTTTTTGAAGTCCAAGTATAGCAAATTAAGTTTTTAACAATCTGCTTTACCATGCTTTGAAAGCAACCACTTATTCATAAAAGGGTGAGTTTCTCTTGGTTTCTTGTTGCATTGTTATTCATCTCTGTGTCTTATTTGAAGTGGACCCTTTTCTTTGGATGAGCTCTTATTTAGCTTCTATTTTGGGAGTAAATTACAGAAATCACAACAGCACTGTTACATATTTATATTCACATGTAAATATGAATTACATGTATGTATGCACGCAAGAACAAGTATAGATCTGAATATAACCAGTAGACTATGCATTATGTTTAGCATAAAGCCACTTGAAGATGATGTAATGGCAGCCTGCCAATAACAGTATTTATTTTATACTGTTTTCTTCTTGGTGATAGGAACTTGATGTTGTTGGACTTTATTGTAAAATTTATATAAACAAAATAAATTTTTCATATTCAATTGCCTGAAGGCAGATGCTCTGTCACTGGCAAGTATGGTCCCATTTACCTGACTGAAAACCTTTGTAGTTGATGTTCTGTCATCTTGGTTGTATGACATCTGGAACTGTAACCAGGCCTTAATAGGTTTCTGTGATAGGGTATATCTGGAATGTTGTTCTATTTAAAATTTTAATTTTGTTGTTTCATATGTGCCATATGTGCCATCTTATGTAGGGAGAACTGGTAAAGCTAATTAGGCTTGTTATTATCACAGCAGTACTTGTTTCATGCCTAATTTGTAAAACAGTAAACATCAGTAAAAAAACGTTGATTTAAGTACCGTTTCTCTTTCCACAGTTGCTCAGTCATCTATCGGGAAAAGTCACAGGCTTCGGCCAGCTGTGCAGCTAGATTTGAGGGTAGTACAGGAACTGATGCTGCCAAGTACACAGAAGATAACAGCAGAGCTGTTAGAGCTTTCCTTTCAGCAGACTAGTACTTAGTATCTGTTATTTAGGTGGCACTATATAAATGACCTTTGTTTATTTGACTCCAGTAGAACAAAATTTTAAATTTATTAGTTGATGTCATTCTGATTGAGCCAGTTTTATATTTTTTTGTGTATAAAAAGATGAAATTTACAGTTATTATTAAAATAATTTGAAATAAGCAGAGTCTTGCTAACTCAATGTGAGTAGGTAACATGCTGCTAAAAAGTTTGTTAAAACTATAATGATAAAGAATGAAGGTTTGCTTGATGTTTTTAGTTACAAGAAATATCTCGTGAAGTAACCAAGTTGATAAAACTTGTAGACAGCCAACTTTTCCCATTGGATAACTTGTTGACAATTTCAGGCAACTGCAGTTTGTATATGGTATATAAATCATGATTGTTTTGGTAGTTTCTGCCTTTTTTAAAACTTAAAGTTTTAAAATAACTTTGGATGGACTTTGAAGGCATTGTGTGGAGTGAGGTAAGCCAGAGAAAGACACGTACTTATATGTGGAATCTAAAAACAAACAACCTGAACTCCTAGAAAAAGAAATCAGACTTGTAGTTACCAGAGGTGGATGATTAGGGGAGGGAGAATTGGAGGAAGGTGGTCCAGAGGTACAGACTTCCAGATACAAGATACATAAATGCTAGGAATACAGTGTACATCATGACCATAGCTAACACTGGTATATGGTATATATAGGAAGGATAGATAATTTTTTTTCCATCTGTGAGTCTGTTTCTCCTTTGATATGTTTTTTATGTTTTATATTCTACCTAGAAGTGATAACATAGAGTGTCTATTGTCTTTCTTTCTGACTTATTTCACTAAGCATAATCCTCTCTAGGTTCATCTGCTTTGTTGCAAATAGCAAAATTTCATTCTTTTTTCATTTTTTGAGGAACTTCTGTAGTGGCTATACCAGAATCTCTTTTGATACTTTAAATATGTTTGATCCACACTCCACGGCTTCCATTGTTTCCAGCAGCAAGTCTTCTGTCGATCTTACCTTTATTTCCCTGCATGTGAAATGTCTTTTTACCTTTGGCTGCTTTGTCTTTTATCTTTTTATTCCTGAATGTAAATAATGTCCTGTTGTGTTTTCTTCATATTTCTTCCTGGAGTTCTTAGAGATTTTGGATTTGTGGGTTTATATTTTTCACAGATTTGGAAAAGTTTTGGCCACTGATTTTCCAAATTTATTCCCCTACCCCCACCTTGAGGCTCCAGTTGCATGTACAGTGAGTACTTGATGTCACACAGCTGACTTATATTTTGTACATACTTTCTCAGCTTTTTTTTTCCCATTTCTTTTATTTTGTGATGTCCTTAGATTCTCTCATCTTTTCTTCTACAGTATCTGCTCTTAATCACATCCAACATACTTTTCATAAAGTTGTATTTTTTATATCTAGGTGTTTGATTTGTTTCTTTTTAATGTATTTTTAAAAAATCTCTCATCATGTTTATACTTTTTTGTATTTTTGAACACATGGAATATATTTATAACTATTTTAATTCCTTGTCCAGTTCTGCCATTCTTTTTGTTTCTAGGAGATTTTGATTGATGATTGCCTTTTCTTTTCCTCATAGGTAGTCTTTTCTTACTTCTTGTGTGTGCTTGTAGTTATTGATTGAATACAGAGCATTGTAATTTTTACCTCCTGTTGTTTGAGTTTTTGTATTCTTTTAATATGTATAATTCTCTGAATTTGTCATTGCATGCAGTTAAGTTACTTGAAACCAGTTTGCATGTATAATCTAGGACTAATTTACCTTACTGCTGAGTCAATACCCTTCTGAGTATTCTACTCAGTGCCCCATATATTAGGTCTTCCCAACCCAGGGATAGAACTTGGATCTCCAGCATTGCAGGTGAGCTCTTTACCATCTGAGCCACCAAGGAACCCTACACTTTTCTATTCCAGACAGGTGAAACATGAATGATTTCTTAACCTGTGAGACCTCTAAAATTGTTCTGCATGCTCCTTGAAGGCAATTTCTTTTCCAGCTTTTGACTGTTTCCTCATACCATCTGTGCTGGTCAGTACAAAGCTATTTAAGGGGAACCTTCTGCAGGTTTTGGAGTTCTTTCTTTTTGTTGATTTCTTTGTCTTCAATACCTTGCCTTTAGATTCTAGGTGTCTTGGCCTCCTTGGTTCTGAATGCTGTTTCCTCAGTTGAGGGGGCCGCTTGATCCTGTTCGGTTCACTCTGACTGTGCTGCAGCCTAGAAACTCCATCCAGGCAATCTGAGGCAATAGGACTAATCTTGTTTCTCTTCTGAAGGATCACTGCCTCTGTTGCCTGTAATCTGGTGTCTGATAACTATTATTTTAGGGATTTTGTCTGCTTTTTTAAGTCATACAGGGTGAGAGGAAAAGTTGTTATTACTCTACCATGGCTTGATGAATAAGTGTACTTCCTAGTTTGTAATGGAAGGCACTGTAGTGGGTTTCCTTTAATCAGAACTATTCTCCTTTGCCTCCACAAATTAATAGGTGCTTTAAAAGTAGTGTTCAAGCAGTCATCATTTGTCATCATTGGTTGCTGGACAGATTGGGAAGGTTAGGAAACCTTTATCCAAGGGAGGTATTAAGTTGTCCTAGCATTTTTATCCTATTTTTCCTGATATATTGGTAAGTCTATCCTATCAACTACTTCAGGAGTGAAATGACCAAGCATGCCCTGCTTCTTTTTCAACTTAATTTTTTTTTTTTATGTATCATGTGGTGTCAGGCCTTTATTGGTAAGTTTTACCTCATCCAGTGTTGGTGGTAATATCTTATAGTAGTTAATTGCATTAGATTATAAGACTGGAGGATTCTGAAATAGTTCCTCATCAGAAAGGTTGAAGGAGGCACAAATGTTAGAATTTTAAAAATTATTTTCAGAAAGCTCCATCTTTATTGCCTTTTAAAAGTGGGGTGCCTCGTGTTTGAATGTTGAACTACCTTGTGTTAGAATTATTTTAGTCTAGTAACAGTTTTTTATTTTTCAGTTATTCAAGAGAAGAAATGTTGCTACAGCAGAAGAAGAAACAGAAGAAGAAGTTATGTCAGATGGAGGCTTCCATGAGGCTCAGATTAATAACATGGAGATGGCACCAGTAAGTAGGATAATGAAATAAATGCTTTTTACTTTTTTCTGATGAATATACCAGGTTTAGATCTTTTTTGGAGTTAGGAAAAAAAAAAGGGTAGGGGAGTTCCCTGGTGGCCTAGTGATTAGGATTCTGGGCTTTCAAGGCTGTGGCCTACATTCAATTCATGGTTGGGAAACTGAGATCCTGAAGCCATGAGGTGCAGCCAAGAGAAGAGTAAAACAAATGTTAGATGGCTACAAAAGGTACTTGGTGTTTTATTTTTAAAAGGAAACTGTATCTGTAAACTCATGGTTCATTAAGTGTTATAATTTGGATAGCATGCAGTTTAACAGAATTAACTAAATTGTGAAGATTAATTCAGCTGTTGAAACTTTAAAAAATAGTTATAAAATTATTCCTTACAAGTTGAAAACAAGGGCTTTGCTATTCACCTGAAACTGTCACAATATTATTTGTTAATCAGCCATACCCCAATACAAAATAAAAAGTGAAAGTGCTTGCTTCGGCAGCACATATACTAAAATTGGATCGATACAGAGAAGGTTAGCATGGCCCCTGTGCAAGGATGACATGCAGATTCGTGAAGTGTTCCATATTTTTTGCATTTGAATCAGTTCTAATGAGGTGGATGAAACTGGAGCCTATTATACAGAGTGAAGTAAGTCAGAAAGAAAAGCACCAATACAGTATATTAATGTACATATATGGAATTTAGAATGATGGTAACGATGACCCTATATGTGAGACAGCAAAAGAGACACAGATGTGTAGAACAGTCTTTTGAACTCTGGGAGAAGGCAAGGGTGAGATGATTTGAGAGAATAGCATTGAAACATGTATATTATCATACGTGAAACAGATCGCCAGTCCAGGTTTGATGCATGAAACAGGGTGCTGGTGCACTGGGACGACCCTGAGGGATGGGATGGGGAGGGGCTTGGGAGGGGGGGTTCAGGATGGGGAACACATGTACACCCATGGCTGATTCATGTGAATGTATGGCAAAAACTACTACAATATTATAAAGTAATTAGTCTCCAATTAAAATAAATAAATTTTAAAAAAAGTTAAAGAAAAAGTTGATAACAGGGCTTGCTTTGAAGGAATTCCTGATTTGTTACTCCTTCCAAGTACAGAATGGGACATATTCATACATTTTAAAACATTGGTTCTATATCACAACTATTGAAATTTTCTATTATAATCCATTTTGTAACTTTCTTGAGGGTTACATAAACAGTTAAAAATTATGCTTTCTTTATATGGATATAACACTTGTCTAGGTTTTTAGTTTATTTTGATCAATTGTACATAATGTTTTAACAAATTATATATATACATGGCTTTCAAAAAAAGAAAAATCTTTCTTTTCTACCTTACTCACCCAATTTCTTTCCCCATTGGCAGCCACTGTTGCTAAAGTCTTAACTCCTTTTGAGAACAATCACCCTCTTTTTGACAAATAACAGTATATTATGCACAGTATTTTGCAGATTTTTTTTCTCTTTCATTTTTTATGGACCAGCTTTCTTTTGGGATAGAGCAGTTTAAATTACTTTGAAATCTATGTAGACATGTTGCCAACACTATTATTTTGTGGTGAATTCTTACAGACTCTACAGGAAGTTTAGCTGTCATTTTTTTTTTTCTCAAGTAGATGTTAAATGATTATGACGTATTTTGTGAACTGTATTAGGGTTCTACAGAGTTAATAGAACAAATTTGGGAGTTGGGAGAGAGGAAGAGAGAGATTGGTTGATCCATTGATATTTGATTTTTCAGTAATTGGCTCATACAGTTGTTGGCACTGGTAAGTCTGAAATTTGTAGGGTAAGCCAGTAGGCTGGAAATTCAGGTAAAAGTTTGAGACTGATTTCCTTCTTATAAGAAACCTCGATCTTTGCCCTTCAACTGATTGAATAAGGCCCACACACATTTTGGAGGATATTGTGTATTGATTAAAATGTTAATTACATCTAAAAAATAACCTTTAGACTGGTGTTTGTCCAAACAGCTGGGTACCACAACCTCACCAAGTTGACACATAAGATTAACTATACCAGTCTACTCTTTGTCATTGTGACATCCATTTGCAACTGTTTAAACTGAGTCTCAGATAAAGACAATGACAAGATCATACATCCTCATAACATAATATAGCTATCCTTCATGCAGCTGAAGATCTACTAACCTTTTCCTCAGAAGGGGAAAAGTCCTTGAGTGATGGTTATTTCACTTTTTGATATCCTTTAACTTGCAATGATGTAAAGTTAACTGTATTTAAATACTGTGAATGTGAAGTCAGTATATCTTACATCATAAAGGGATGAGAGAGGAAAGAAAGCAAAGATATTTGTGAAAGCGTACTCTTAATGGGATCATGTAGGTACTTTTGTTTATTCAGGAAATCAGATTTATAAGTTTCAAAGTAGTTACTTTTCTGACTCTTAAGAGCAGAATGCTTCATTCTTCCATGGGTTTTTCTTGTTATTCAGTCACCCAGTTGTGTCTGACTCTGCGACCCCTTGAACTGCAGCACGCCAGGTCTCCCTGTCCCTTATCATCTCCTGGAGTTTGCCTAAGTTCATGTTCATTGCATCAGTGAAGCTGAATAGCCATCTCATCCTCTGATGCTCTCTTCTCCTTCTGCCCTCAGTCTTTTGCAGCATCAGGTGTCAGGGAACGTGTAACAGGAGGATTCCTGTGTGCTGTTTTCTGTCTCTCATAAATCCTTTGTTCCTTATCAGTTCATAGGATGAAACATGCATGGATTCCCTTCAGTAAACATTCTCCTTACTTGACAAAACTGCTTAGTCACCACCCTCTTTCTTGAAATGTGGATTGTCTTCAGACCTTATCACCATTGTTAATTCCTTGTTCCCTTGTTTGGTTTTGTGATCTTTATCATTGTCAAAAGAAATTCCTTGTACAACAGCCTATATATACTCACAGAAAGATCATTATAGCACCGTTGTTTCACCAGAGACTTGGTCTCTGTATCATTCTCTCTCTCTCTCTCTCTCCCTCTCCCTCTCTCTCTCTCTCTCTCTCTCTCTCTCTCTCTCCCCCCCCCCTCCCTCCCTCTCTCCCACTCCGGTTAATTCTCTGGAGTGTGCTGAGCTCACTCTCCTGCCCGGGCTTTCAAGACCTCCTAGAGAGGGCGCCCTGTGCCTCCATGAGCAGTACAAGCCCTGTTCTAGGGCTTTATTGGTTCTCTCTGTAACCCAGGGAATATCAGCTTCTTTCTCTCTTTCACATTCTTATCGTCGATTCCGGACAACCAGGTTCCGGTCCATTAAAGAACTCCAACAATCAGGGAGTTTTCCAATTAGTCGTCTGTTCGCATCAGATGACCAAAATCCTGGAGCTTCAGATTTAGCATCAGTCCTTCCAGTGAATATTCAGGATTGATCTCCCTTAAGATTGACTGGTTTGATCTCCTTGCTGTCCAAGGGACTTTCAGGAGTCTTCTCCAGCACCACAGTTTGATGGTATCGATTCTTTGGCATTCTGCCTTCTTTATGGTCTAGCGCTCACAGTCGTATGTGACCACTGGCAAGACCGTAGCCTTGACTTATACGGACCTTTGTGAGCAGAGTAATGTCTCTGTTTTTCAACACACTGTCTAGGCTTGTCATCACTTTCCTGCCAAGAAGCAACCATTTTCTGATATGGCTACACTCACCATCTGCAGTGATTTTGGAGCCTAAGGAGAAATCAGTCACTATTTCCACCTTTTCCCCTTTTATTTGCCATGCAATAATGGGCTGGATGCCATGATATTAGTTTTTTTAATATTTGGACTTAAGCAGGCTCTTTTACTCTCCTCCTTCACCCTCAACAAGAGGCTCTTTAGTTCCTCTTCACTTTCTGTCATTAGCGTGGTGTCATCTGCATGTCTGAGGTTGTTGATGTTTCTCCTACCCATCTTGATTCCAGCATGTAACTCATCCAGCCTGGCATTTCTCATGAGCGTATAGGTTAAACAAATAGGGTGACAGCAGACAGTCCTGTAGTACTCCTTTCTCAATCTTGAATCAATCAGTTTTTCCATATAGGGTCTAACTATTGCTTCTTGACCTACATACAGGTTTTTTAGAAGACAGGTAAGATGGTCTGGTATTCCCATCTCTCTTAAGAGTTTTTCAGTTTGTCATGATCTACATAATCCAAGGCTTTAGCATAGTTGATGAAACATAGATAGATGTTTTTCTGAAATTCCCTTGCTTTCTCTATAATCCAGCAAATGTTGGCAATTTGATCTCTAGATCCTCTTCCTTTTCTGAACCCAGCTTGGACATCTGGAAGTTCTTGGTTTGCATAATGCTGATGCCTAGCATGTAAGATTTTAAGCATGACTTTACTGGCATGGGAGATGAGTGCAGTGGTTAGCACTCATCTGATTGTTAGCACAGTCTTTGGTACTACCATTCTTGGGAATTGGAATGAGGATTGACCTTTTCCAGTCCTGTGGCCGCTGCTGGGTCTCCCAGATTTGCTGACATAATGAATGCAAAACCTTGATGGCATCATCCTTTAGGGATTTGAATAGTTGTGCTGGAATTTCATTGCATCCAGTAGCTTTGTTAACAGCAGTGCTTCTTAAGGCCCACTTGACTTTGCACTTCAGAATGTCTGGCTCCGGGTGACTAACCACGCTACTGTAGTAATCTGGTTCATTAAGATCTTCTTTATACAGTTCTTCCGTGTATTCTTTCCATTTCTTCTTGATCTCTTCAACATCTATGAGGTCTCTACAATTTTTATCCTTTATTCATTATTCTTAAGTGTTAGATATTGCTTACCAACCATCTAGCATTTACAACTTAGTGCAGTTTTCTTCAGGATTTATCTTATTATTACCTTTCATGAAATGATAAGAACTTTATTTCATTGGGACAAGTGATCCTGAGAACTAAGTTTACTAATGCTGGGGATGGGTTTTGGGAAAGCTCTAATAAAGCAAGAGACTAGTGGGAAACTGAAAGGTTTTTATAAAGCAAGAAAATAGAAACTTTAAGAGTCAGCTGTTTCAAATGAATTTTTTTTTAATGCTGAGTAATATTCCATTGTGTATATGTACCACAGCTTTCTTATCCATTCGTCAGTTGATGGGCATCTAGGTTGCTTCCATGTCCTGGCTATTGTAAACAATGCAGTGATGAACATTGGGGTACACGTGGCTCTTTCAATTCGAAACTGGAGCCCATTATCCAGAGTGAAGTAAGCCAGAAGCAAAAACAATACAGTATATTAACACATATATATGGAATTTAGAAAGACGGTAACGAGAACCCAACATGCGAGACAGCAAAAGGAACGCAGATGTATAGAATAGACTCATGGACTCTGTGGATGAGGGTAAGGGTGGGATGATACTGGAGAATGGCATTGAAACAAGTTAATTATCATAAGTCTAATCAATCGCCAGCCCAGGATTGATGCTCGGGGCTGGTGCAGCGAGATTTTCCGGGGGCAGGGAGGAGGGAGGGGGGTTCTGGAGGGGGAGCATATGTAAACCCATGGTGATATCATGACATTGTATGGCAAAAACAATTTAAAAAAAAATAAATTAAAAAGAATTAAAAAAAATAAAATCGCACTTCCTCCCCTAAAAAAAATAAAAAATATCTCAATGTATTCAGAAAAAAAAAAGAGTCAGCTGTTGAATTTGGTAGTGGCTAGAATCGGTGATTTATACAAGATGACTATGTATTCATTCATTAAATATTTGTTGAGCATCTACAGTATGCCAGCCATTAGGGATAGAGTGGTAAGATAGGGTGTTTGGCTTTCATGAAGCTTATAGAATACTGAGGGGACCTAAGCAATAAACACGTAACTAAGAAGAATGATAGTGAAAAGGGCTGGGCGTAGGATTAAAGTAGAATGATGTGGTAGAGATAGAGTAACTGCTTTAGATTTGGAGATCAGGAAAAGCCTTGTTTTAAAACTTAACATTTCTTCTGAATGCCAGGAACAGCCAGCCATGTGATGAGCAGGAGAGGAAGAATAATAAATGTCTTATCTTAGTGTTTACTGTTAAGGTTACTGTCTCAACAGTTGTGAGTTTTTTAATGATAGACAAAGATTTTTGGCCTCATCACATTATTAATCATCTCATGCATTTATACATGCAAAGATTATGCTACCTTTGTGTAATGCAGTAACTTGGCCACAATTTATCTTTGTTTTCCTTTGAATTTAAGTTTAAAATTTTGTTATATTTGCTTTTTGTTTGTGATTCCAGGGTGGTGTAATTACTTCTGACATGATTGAAATGATATTTTCTAACAGCCCAGAGCAACAGCTTTCAGCAACACAGAAGTTCAGAAAACTGCTTTCAAAAGGTGAGTTCTGAATATGTTAAGTATTTTTCATTTATGTACAAAATATTACTTTCCCATAATTTATTTTTCTCACATAGATAGCTTGCTTTAGAGTATGCCTATCAACCGAATAAAAGGATGCTTACAGATATATGTATATTATGAGCCATGGCTAGTGTTTTAATTTCTTCTTTTATTTGTGTGATCTTACCAGTACCAGAAGGTGGCATTATTTTTGTATTTGAGGTATTTTATAAAAGGTCTTAACGTGATAAGAGTAGCAACGTTTCATGTTAATTTAAAATGAGAAACTCCACTCTTTTTTAAGAAAAACTTAAAAGTATCACTTGGAAGAAGAGTGATTATTGATTTTAATGTTAGCAGTTTATTGCTGATTGAAGTATGGATTTATTTGTAGACAGGATAACTGCCTTTTTTTTTTTTTTTGTATAACTAGAATAGGATGAGATTTGATACATCTTGTCTTCTGGGCACATAAGAACTCTGGAACTCTGAGCCATTTGGAAATATTGATAATAAATACTTAGAATAGTTGGCTTTCCTCCCTGCCCCCTAATAGTAGGTTATGGTTATTTGGAATCATTAGTGACAAATTAATATATCGCTTGGGGATAACTAGAATGAAAATGTACTGCCATAGCAAAATATAATTGTTTTGTGCACAGCAACCTGTTAAAAATACCTCCCTCCCCCTTCCCCCTTCTGTAAATGTCTAACCTCTTTTCGGCATGCTGAGATGGTTTTGTCAGACAATGTGGTTTTCTAAGGCCTTTGGTCACTGTGCTACTTCCCTGCCTGTATTCTGGTTTGCCAGCCATTTTTAAAATATGATAATTAGAATATGATACTTAACTACATTCTTATTACTCTAAAGTGTGGTGGGAGATTGTCTTCCTTGTCTTGAAACTATATATTCCAATAATGTACTTCAGGCTAGCATCATTTATTTTGGTGGCCCTGGCATAGTAATGTTTCATTGTTTTTTCAATAGTCTATATTCCCTAGTACTTTCCTTTATGAACTGTTTTTAGGTTTTGTTTATGAAGCTGTGTGAATTTTTAAAATTGTTTTAAAAGCTGAATGTTGCTTTACCCCTGTTGTTTTATTGCCAGCTTGGCTTATTGTTGTTCTTCCTATATATTGTTTCTGTAATCTAGCATATTAGTGACTTCATTTTTATTGTAATCATCAAATTTATTTGTTGTGTTTATATGAATGGTTGATAAAAATGTTGAACCAGGCAGAGGATCAACATTGAACCATCAGTCATCTCTTTCCAGTGAGTCCATTGACTTTGCTAAGAGTCGCTGGTAGTGCTGTCATCCAGCTGCTATTTTTTTTACAGAGCTACATGAATGTCATCAAAAACTTCATCAGACCTCTTGCTGAAATTACAATGCTGATTGTTTAGGACATTTCTTATCTGTTTACCCAACAAATTTCTGTTGACTGACTTTATTTATAAGATACTCTGTTGTCATAAATGAAAATGAGATTAATTTGGCAAGTCATTCTTATTTTTGCTGGCCCCTGCTTATCACTACAGCTGTAAAATTAGACTCTGTAAACACAGAATCTCCTAATCCAGTTTCTTAAGACAATTTATGTTTTAAAAAAAAACAAAACAGTGGTTGTCTTTTGATGTTTTCCCCCTACTTTCTAAGTTTTCTAAAATAATAGAGGCAATAATTTTTATTTTTTAGGAATTCTGCCCATCATTTCATGTTAAGGCTTCCCTTATTTTGAAATCTTTTAAGGTACCCTAGCTTCAAAGTGACCAAACTCAATTTTACATTTTTTTTTCTTTTTTAGATTTCCAACATGAAAGAGATGCTAAAATTGAGGGAGGGATATTATGAAGTAAGTTTGAGCTTTATAACGTCCTAGACTTGATATCAAAGGATTGTTTTTCTTCTTTTATTTTATGGGGAGACAGAACCTAATCCTCCTATTGATGAAGTCATCAGCACACCAGGAGTAGTGGCCAGGTTTGTGGAGTTCCTCAAACGAAAAGAGAATTGTACACTGCAGGTGCGGACCATTTTCATTTCTTACCTCATATTTTAATTTCCATTGCAAACTTATGTTTTGTATACAGATTTGTTACTTATTTTAATCTATTTGAAGGATTAATTTTTTGATAGTGATGTTCTTGATAACCCATTGCAAACTGCTTTCATAGCTTTGTAAAAATCCAGGTCCTTGGTTTTACTGTTTAAAATTCTTGTCATTTTTACTCATGTAAAAGATTATATTTTATGATGACTGTGGATCATACTTAGCTGGTAGGGAATTGTTTGCAGTAGAGGATGACCCATTAAGGACCTAATGTGGACTCTGTGAAATTTGGTTTTGAAGGATTTTTAGATTATACTCATTGGCTTTCTCGGGGCTTTGTAACATGGGCTAGATCAGAGACTTACTGATTCCCAAACCTGGTTCTAATTAATCCTCTTCCCCCGCCCACCCCATAAGAGTTGACAAGGACGTAGCCTTGTTGGGAATCTGTGTGACTTCTCCTGTGTTAATTTACTCTGTCAATTCTGTTGTATAGGAATTCCAAGGAAAAATTCTGCAACTTTAGTGTTAGATAATTTTTACAGTAAAAGAACCATGAACTGACTCACATCTTCGGAATTATCTAGAAATTTAAAAATACTATATTATTTCTGAATAAAGTCAGATCTTAAGTAAACTGGTAATTTTTCAGTAGCTAGACTTCCTTGTAGTAACCAGCTGAATCAATTTCCGTGTTACTCTTTAACAAATTTATGTGATTCCTAAATTCTCACTTGTAGGATCTATTCTGAGGGGCTCAAGCCTTTTAGAACGACTCTGCAACTATAAATATTCGGTTAGGTCCCATGCAGGTTACAAAATGGCTCATTTTTCCAAGTAGATACCTGCTAATAACAAGTTAATCATAAAGTAACTTTCACCCTCTTGTTTATTTACCTTTGCCTTACTCTAAGGCTGCAATAAGGACTGGGGTATTTTTTTATTAATAGCTCCTCTCCCCAGGTTCCTTACTGTCCAGAGCACTATTGGTAATTCATAAGCTTGATGCTTTGCCTTGATATTTTCTCTCCTTTCTTCCCATCCCATCTTTCTCTTTCTTTTACTCTTTGTTGCGGTGATGAGTTCCTTCCAGAGGAAAAACAAGAAATCCAGAAAAGGTAGAGTACTTCAGTGTCCCATCAGTTTTCTTCTCCAGTTTGACACTTACTAATTCCCAAGTTCATTTGAATTAAGATTCTCTTTTGCTAGCTGCTTCCTGGATTGTAATTCTGGTCCCTATCTAAGGCCAGATCACCATACACCTGAAAAATAATCAGGTTCATCTAGAGAGCAAAGAAAGAAGACTTTTCTCAAAAAAAAAAAAGGAAATCCAGCCTACCAACACTGCAGAGATCAGAGCCTGAGCCCCCACACAGCCTGTCAAGAGAACCAGAGGGACCAAATGAAGAGTCTTACTGCAGTTTATCATTCGAAAAGCTTTGTAGGAAGAGGGAGGTAGGGAAAATTACCATTTTGTTCATGTGAAAATATGTTTCTGTCCTATCCCTGACAGCAAGAGTAATTTGGAGATCCTAAATTTACTCTTGGACTTAGTAGTTTTTAGTAGATGGTTGAAGAGGTCCAGTTCCTTAACTGGAAGATGGTACATCTAGTCCTAAGATGAAAAATATCAGAGAATTGGATCTTTCTCCAGTCCTACCCTCTCCAGTCCTCCTTAAAGAGCACAGTATATTCTCTCAGACAATTCCATCTCCCAGCTAACACTTGTAAATTCTACATCATTTTGATTTTGTAATCCTAGAGTTTGTATCTTAACATATCTAAAGATAAAAGCCTTCAGGAATCTCTAAATTTGCTTGTATCAAAATTCTCAGATTCCTCCCTTGTACAAACTATTAATTAAGCTGAAAGATGAAGAAATGATTCCTCTGGAAGTGACCACCTCATGATTTTCACCTTAGCAATCCAAAGACTGAGAGAGAAAACAAACCTGTCATCATCCTCGGATTTTCTTCTGTGTACATTTAACATAGTATTCTTTCTCCAGTGTGACTAATGGGTAATCTTGACTACCCAAAAGCAGGAGGAATAGCTATATTCCAAGAGGCTTCATGGTCAAATAATTAGGCATACTCTGGGAAGCTTGGAGGGTACTCCTTCCTCTGTCTCCTTGTCGAGAGCACTAGGATGTGAGTTGTCACTGGTATTCCTACCTGCATATTAGAAATTTGAATAGTCTGTCTTTTGGAATGAGATGTTTGCCATTTCTCTTCCAGAAAGAGAGTAATAATATATAGTCATGATAGCTTACCTCACTAAGAAATCCTTGGACAAGTGTAATCCCTTCATTCCATATACAAAGAACTGTGAATACTAGTGAAGGGTCTCTTCACTGTCTTTCTGGCTTTCCTCATCCCCAAACCAATGGGGTGTTGCATACCAAGGTGATAAAAATGCCTGCTTTTGGCAGTGCTACCTAAATACTCACTTGCCCTCAAATGAGATGATCATGGATGGAATTTAGGACTTTGGAAGCAGACTATGTATGCCATTTAACTAACAGCATTCTCAAGCTTGGTAACACGTAGGCCTCAGAATACTTGAGCCCTTGACATGAGATTGGTCTGCCTCATGGCGTATTCCTTGGACCCACTTTGCATTTTTGAGTCCAGGTCCAACATTTTTGTACTGTCCTTTGCAGTGCCGAGATGTATTCCCAAACCTTATTACAGAAACTTACGAAAATAGCTAGAATATAAATAAATTGCCTACTAGTTCCAGCCATTAAACAGATTTTCCTCTTAAAGTTGTAAATTTGAGTTAAATCTGTTTAGTTTTCCCATTTCTACCTCTCTTGTTGACACTAAAAGCTCAATGTGATAAACTGCAGTAAGCCTTCATCCTCCTGTTTTTCCATCTTCATTGAGCCCTCTACCTATCTTGAAAGGTTGCTCAGATGACTCAGGCACTGTTCTCTCCAGAGTTTGATATCTGGGTTTATTTTTCTGATGTGAGCCTCTCTTTTCACTTGCTCTCCAGGTGAGCCTGGCATTTGCTAGGAACCAGAGTGGAACCGGCAAAGTGGCCAGCAACAGAGTCCTGATCCAAATGGAGAAAGGGAACCAGGCGTACTTCAACCTGGAGTGGGAAACTTGATAGGAGGTCAGAAGTACTTCAGTTTTGGATTCTCATTTTCCTTATTTAAGGAACTGGGCACCAAAAGGTAGAGATTGAGAAGGGAAAGAGAGAACATACCAAATCTTCAGTGTGCCCTTCAGATTTCAGTTGTAGGCTTATTTAGAAATTTCTGGACAGTGAAAAATGAGTGGAATTACAATTTATAAGCAATCACAGCTGCATGACAGGTTGTTTCCTCACATGATGCCATTCTTAGAACACTAAGAATATAGTTTAGAACAATAAAGAGTAAAGATTATAGTTATTTTGGGTATTACTTCTGATGGTACCATTTCTTGAATTTTTTTCATTTCATCATGTTGCTGAGTTTTTCTTGAGTTGCATGGTTACTTAGATTACCTTTTCTGGCCATTTCTATATAACTTTATGCAGTTGTTTTTGGTATTAACTCTCATGTTAGAATCTAGTCTGGGACCTGAGGTGGAAACATTCACCCCACTCAAAAAATGATGACTGTAATACCCAGTGAAAGAGAAACATAGTTCAAAGTTCACCCAGTTTTTTAAAAACATACTTACATATTAAATACATGGAAACACAAGAAAAAAGTTGCTTCTTGCAACACTTTAATAGGAGTTTAACTCATGGGGAATTCTCAGCCTGTCCCTTTCTCTTTCTGTTTCTGTCTCTCACATACATACATAGATGTCACACATATACACATTGGTATAGAAAATTGCACAAACACAGCTTGATAAGTTTTTACAACGTAAACATCACAGTAATCTTCACTGTGTGTGTGTGTGTGTGTGTGTGTGTGTGTGTGTGTGTGTATTTTAATACCTCATTAATCCATGAATATGATTTGGTTTTCAGTGGCTCTCTGGTTGTAGTTATTCATCTCCTTCTGGCTCCAGTAATGGCAAAATTACTTTCTGATTTCCATTCTCACTAAGAGAGTCTTTGACTCTTCTCTGGATTTGGATTATAATCGTTATGTACTTCTTAGTAATAAACCTAACTCTGGTACATTGTTTTGTTGAAAAGTCCTAATTTCCAGTTTTCTTCCATTCATGTTCTGGTTGTTATTTCCTTATTCTCCATTTTGCTAATCATTATCACTCTATTTTATTTTGCTTCTCCATTTTATTCACTTCATTGGCATCTAGAATTCTTTCTCTGGGAGACCTTTGATGCTAAACCTCATCAAACAGCAGTTTGAATTCTGGGAGCAGTTAGTATTCTAATTTCTTCTCATTGATAACTCTGTGTGTGTGTTGTGTTCAGTCTCTTCAGTCACATCTAACTCTTTGTGACCCTATGGACTGTAGCTGGCCAGGCTCCTCTGTTGATGGAATTTTCCAGCAAGAATACTGGAGTGGGTTGCCATGCCCTCCTTCATGGGATTTTCTCAAGCAGGGATTGAACCCTTATCTCCTGCATTGCAGGCAGATTCTTTACCACTGAACCACCAGGGAAGCCCTGATAACTCTTTAATATATTGTTTAATCTACTCAGATTCTGGTTACCATTTCTTTTGCATCAAAATCTCACTACAAACCTTTTTTTCTCTTTGATGTAGATTGCTGTCTATGCTGATTTTATTCATTTTTTACAGATTGCTTTTCTTCCAATTTTTCGTTTTTTTGACTTGTTCTCAGATGCTGATGACTCTTTGTTGAACTTGGAGCCTTCCTTCTTGTAGGAGAGTTTGCTTTTGTACTCACTTCAAATGTCTCTCTTAAACTAGTTAATTTTCCTAGTAAGCAAAAGAAACTACCTTTTAGGTGAGCTGTGTTCCTTTTAGCATTTCCTAAATAATCTGGCATGTCATTAATCAAAGTTACTTGCCCTGGATACCAAAACTACAAGCAATTGAAAAGCGCTTGTCATTATTACAGGTGTGTTTCAGAGAGGAAACTGATTTGGTCCATAAGCCCACTAGATTAGGAGACTGTAATCTATTTTAATAGTTTTGACTTGAGTTACTCAAATCATTAGTGATCGTTGGATATTTTGCTGATAGTTTCCTCATTCATAAACTAGAAAAGCAAGGCGTCTCTGTCTGGGTTGTTGTAAGGAATACCTAAGAGTATGTGAATAATGCTTTTAAAATATAAAGGCCTGTATAAATGTCAAGTTTCAATTCAGACAAATTGAAAAGGGCTTGAACATTGGTTTGGGTAGTAATTTAATTACAGAGGTGATTTAATATGAGTTTTATTTTGTTATATTCAGTGTTTAAAAGTCTTCTGAACTGGCAGTAAAGAGTTATCATGCAAGAAAAAGTCCCATTAACTGTGGTGCTCCTAGTCTGGCCTCCCTGCTGCTGTAATGTCAGTGTCCTAGCTGACTATCAGACCACTTTATTTCACTTCTGTATTTCACATTTATAGATTTCTTTGAATATCCCCTTCTTCTGCAGTGAATTTACCGTCATTCATTCATGTATCTTTGGACTGTGCTAATCAGATTGCTTTCCCGTTTCTTCCATTTTCCCATACCCCAAGTGATTGATTTATTTTTCTATATGACAGCTACCTTTCAGTAGACCCAAAAGCCTAAGAGTCACAGGTCCATTTTTTGATGGTTTTTTATTGAGATTCTCATTCAAGTGGCTTGTCTCTAAATTTTTTTGCCCCTACATATATGCTTCATTAAAGGATTAAAATGGGAGACAACAGGAGAAGGAAATAAAGCTGAAGTTTAATTAAGAACACTAAGTAGAATTGTAAGAGTTCATTCTTGGATTTTAGGAGTTCGTTCTTGGATTTCATGTTATTGGGCTAAAGAGTCAAGGTACCATAGAGATGTGTACAGTTAATAATGTGCTGTATTTTTTGTTGGCCATAATTTCCTTCATACCTTCTGTTTACCAGTTTATTAACCTTTAGGATTGCTCTTTTTAAAAAAGTCTTACCTCTGTGCCTTGGTTTGAAGGCTGCTCATTTATTGGAATCTCTTATACCCTAAAGCTGCCATTTCTATTAGTTGTTTGCCTGTTATCTCCTTTTGGTCTGCTTAATCATTTAAATTGTCTTCTACCTTTTTCACTCTGCCTATATTTTATACATTTTACGCTAATATTCTTTCCCCATTTCATTTTTCCCATTTTATAGAAATTATTTCATTTTATTTTTTATTAGAGAATAAACATGGTTTAAGGCCACAAGGTACATAAACGTTTTACTCTAATCAGTGTTTATCCTTTCTGTACTTGTTTCCCATTCACCTAGACCTCTCTATGTAAGTAGCAAGTATTTACAGTTTATTGTGATTCCTTCAAGAGATATCCTGTGCATTAAGTAAATTAATGCATATATTCTTTCTTAACCTTTTTGAAAAAAAAGGTACCAAAAGGTACCAAACACTCTCTCATTCTTCTTATGGTCTCATGTCAGCGCTACCTTGATCTGAAATTTTAGACACCCAATCAGTATTCCTGATGAAGGTTATTTCTTTGGGAATTCTTCTGTTAAATTAGTATAGTATTTACCTGATAGATTACATTCAAATAATGATCTCAGACTCTTTTCTTCATGCATAGAAAGCAGTTGTTTTTTTTTTTTAAGAAAACCTTGTTGTTGTAAATAACCTATTCTACTAAGATAATGAAATTATTTTTATCTTTATAGTTTGAATCAGCTTGGGTACTGACAAATATTGCTTCAGGAAATTCTCTTCAGACCCGGATTGTGATTCAGGCAGGAGCTGTGCCTATCTTCATAGAATTGCTCAGCTCAGAGTTTGAAGATGTCCAGGAGCAGGTAAAAGATGAAACAAGTAAAGAGAAGCAGGTTAAAGAATACAATTTTTCCCTGAGTCTTATATTCAAGAGTCTTACTTTTACCACTTGGATACAACAGTCCATGGTTCTCACATGGAATGTTCCAGAAATCTAAACTTAACCAAAATAGTTAAGTTTCATAGTGAATATAGGCAGAATTTCTCCTAGAAACAAAACCGTTTTCCCCTTCCACCCTGAAATTCTTCAAGTCTTATACATATACATTTAGACCATTTAAGCAATTACTGAGGGGTTTTTTTTGGTAATACTCTTTAGTATTGATTGAAGTAGCAAGTCTTGTTATTTTGTACAGAAAATCACTTTGGAAAAATGTATTTTTAATTACTGCAAACTTTGTCAAACTCATAAATACAGATTATTACTAAATGGTACTATTTTCTTCTACAACTTAAGGTATAATTAACCTACAGTAAACTGCATATGGTTAAAGTGTATAATTTGTAAGTTCTAACATATGTGTATACCCATAAAAGATTACACTCAAGATTGCTAGTATATCCACCTCCCAAAATTGAGTCAAGTTTTCTGCACTTTATTGCTCTTAAATTCTTGGCTCACTGTTTTCTTTGGTAAGCAAACTTAAAATACATTTTAAATTGGCTGAGTAAACCGTTTGGATCTCTGCCACGTTCCAAGGGCTGCACGGAATGTTACTTAAGGATAGGACCTCTTAAGATAAAGAATTTATATAAGAACTGGTACCTCTTTTTAATGACTTCACTACCATGAGTATATTCACATGTATACTTTTAATATTACTGATTTTCTACCAGTCCCATAACAGTTTCATTTGACTCCCTGATGAGTGAGCTTAGAGGTGTTAATAGTTAATGTCCATGTACAATATGTTGATTAGCTACTGTATTACTTTGTAAAGAGTTTTGTAGTATGTTGGCATCTTTTTTTAAAGAAATATGAGAAAATTAAACTGCAGCTTGTCATTAATGAACAGTTCTTTCACAGGCCGTCTGGGCGCTTGGCAACATTGCTGGAGATAGCACCATGTGCAGGGACTATGTCTTAGACTGCAATATTCTTCCCCCTCTTCTGCAGTAAGTTTCTTTCTTTTTTGTGAGTAATAAAAATACGGGAGGTTCCTCAGAAACGAGTGCATCTTTGGAAATCATTTTGGATTTCCTAGTGTTGCCTTTCATTACAAATATTTTCTTACTAACTTGCTCAGCTCATTTCCTTGGGCACTCTCTCTTATTCAAGTGTGTAAAAAGAAGTGCCAAAATTCTGAATTCTTTGTGTTAGAATTAAATTTTATTGTTCTGGAGAAGAGCTATTTGAAGACATCTATCTATCAATAGCATTAAGTGGTTAAATATTTATCATATGCCATGAGAGAATGGAAGCCCATTATATCATTTATAGTTGCATCATTATTCTTATAGGTTATTTTCAAAGCAGAACCGCCTGACTATGACCCGGAATGCAGTATGGGCTTTGTCTAATCTCTGTAGAGGGAAGAGTCCACCTCCAGAATTTGCAAAGGTAAAAATTAGGCTTGTGGGAAATTGGCAGAAAAAGTAAAGTTAAAAGAGTGCAACCAATGTTAATGTGAATAGAAAGAGAATGACTTTTGATAAACTAAAATGTTAGAATTTTGTTTCTAGAAAACTCGGGTCTTTGAATTTGGAAGAAATCTTCACTGCCTGGAGAAAGCTCTGAACTAACCTAAAATGTGGCAATTTTTGTTCATAACAAAGTATCTAAAATGTAGAATTTCCTAGCTTTAGCACTTAGGAAAATTGCTTTATCTATGATTCACAGAGAGTGTTTAGGAATCCCACCCTGAGAATTGGTATATATTAAACTTCGCTCTTTGAAATTGTTTTCCTTGGGCCCTGACTACTTCATCAAAGTAAACTGCAAGGTGGAAATGTCATTTGGCCACTTATTACTCCATCCCTAGAAGTATTAATCACCCCAGAAGTCACCAGGTGTATGCCTGGTTGCTTTCTGGATCCCCACTCCTCACTTGCTTTTATTTTATTGAATTTCATAATCATGTCACCTTTCCTTTACAGGTTTCCCCTTGTCTGAATGTACTTTCCTGGTTGCTGTTTGTCAGTGACACTGATGTACTGGCTGATGCCTGCTGGGCCCTCTCATATCTATCAGATGGACCCAATGATAAAATTCAAGCAGTCATTGATGCAGGAGTATGTAGGAGACTTGTGGAGCTGTTGATGTAAGATATCTTTAAGAAAGTGTCTGTGTTCTTTTGTGTCTCATACTAGTTTTCTAGTTGCTGATACTCAAATATTAATGTATTATACTGATTTATTGTGCTTTGTGCTACTGTCCTTTGTTATTTTTTTATATTCACATTAAATCTGTTTTTTTTGTTTTGTTTTGGGGGTTATAAAGAGCCTCTCACTCTTTCTCTGTGAGTAGCCCTTCAGCAAAAACATTTGAAAAACTCTGATCTATTTAATTCTAGCTCATACTTAATATTCTGAGACAAACCACTGGGTAGCATGCTTATCTTTTGTCTCATGTAGTCTAGGCTCACTTAGTCTAAGCTCTTTAAAGCTTAACCTAGACTGGTGTCAGACTTTGAATTTTATTTGCTATATCGCTTTGGATCCCTTTCACTTATGAAGTAGAAGATTTACTGATGGCATAACTAATTTGAGACTGTATTAATCAAGTTTTTAGAAAATACTATTGAAGAAAAAATTAGAATGATAACATAATGGGGAAATAGTATAATTACAAGCCATGTGAAATTTATTGGAGTAAGTACAAAGTAGATGGCAGGAAACATTGTCCCAAAGATGACACATGGAATGGATTAGATAGTATAATATATAGAGTATAAAACTCTGGGGTGATAGCTGGCCACAGACTGGGTACAGATCAGTAGCATAATGCTTTTGTGAATTAAAAGCAGTGTGATGCTGGAGGAGTCAGAAGTACAGCATTCAGAACCTGGGAAGTACTCTTTTGTATTCTTTAATCACTTTTACTATATATTTTAATCATTTCTTTTTGGTCATCAGATTTTAAATGTGAAGAAACAGGCATAGTTTTGAGAAGAGTGATCAATCTCATTAAATGGGAGAGAAAATAAGATATTTAAGGAAAGCTAAAGGATATTAACTTATTTAGCCTGAATTCAAAACTTCATATCTGTCTTCAGATATGTAAAAGATTTTGGAGGGGGTTTTCAGACCACTAAGTTAGCTGAAGTTTAGTAGAATGAGTTTAGTATTTGAAGTATGGAGCCTGACTCATTTTCAAGGTAGTTCAACTGTTGACGTATTTTTTTCTGTGAAAATGAAATGATTTGTAAAACTTTAAAAAAGTACTATATAAATGTTACTGTTGCTCTCTATTATCTCAGCAACCATGGAAACCAAGTAAAGAGGAAATGAAACCTGTTTTAAAGAATGAGAGGGAAAACTTGGACTCTAGGTGATGAAATACTTGGGAAAGGTTTTTAGAACAGATTTGTAGCTTTAATCCAAAAATATTAAATAAAGGGAAGGACAGTCCTCCTTGGGTACACCAAAAACATTTCCTCATCCTGATAGGGTTCCTTGTACCTTTCTGGTCCTATTATCCTATTACCTGTCTTTTGAGTTTTGGCTCTAAGGAAAGGAGATTACAGATGTTACTGTTGGATCTTTTCTTTTTATGGTTGCAGGCATAATGATTATAAAGTGGTTTCTCCTGCTTTGCGGGCTGTTGGAAACATTGTCACAGGAGATGACATTCAGACACAGGTATGAATAAATGGTAACTTCTTTTTCCGCCCAAAACAGCACATTAACACCCGCCCCTCCCCCCCACGTTTCTATTACAATATTTAACTCCACATTATTGGGGAGAATTGATACTTTGTTTCATTAATGTTTGTTAAATGTTAGCTTTGGTAGCTACTTTCAATACCTCCACTCTGGGTATCTCTGTCTTGATCTATCGCTTGTAGCAATCTTGGGTTCCTGAGGAGCCTGGTGGGCTCCTTAGGGTCACAAAGAATCAGATACAACTGAGGGCTGGCCACACACAATAGTGCAACTTATCCTTTTGATTAGATTTATTTCTCATTGCTTCTACTTGAAGGGATTCCTGTGAGCATCAGAAGTCTCCATTAGCATCCTTTGTGTCCGCTTCATCTCATCTTCCCTGGTAGCTTCCTCCATTTTGTACGTGGTAAGTTTCCTAAGTGAGGAGGATCTTCCCTCTTAGTTCTTAATGTATCCTCTACTCCGTTCAACTTTTATATCAAGATACATCACTCACGGTGGATTCCTCTAGCTATTTTTATTCCTGATCCCTCAGATGCGTTGGCATCATCTTTAAAATTATCTTCCCAGGCTTCTGTGGTGTTGAAGTATTTTGAGTTTCCTGCCTCATTGACCATTTATTTTTCTTTAGTAAGCTCCTTTACCTGTTCTTTTCTCTTTATGGGATTATTTTCTGTAGGGGATTCGGTTTCAATTTTAGCTCTTTCTTAACCACCTCTGACTTTCAGCAAGACATTTAATGTCTTCACTTTTCTGTTCTCTAAAATTAAGGAGACATTGTTCTCAGGTGTCTTCCAGCTCTTAATATTTACTTTAAAATTATTCTATCCACAGAGGAACTGTTGCTTTTCCAGGTATATCAGGTCCTCTGCTGATTTACATTACTGTCTTGGTGAATGACCCCAGCAGTTGCCCAGGCCAAAAACCTGGACATTAGTTTGATTACTTCCTTTCTTCTCCCTTCCTTATCAATCACTAATGATGGTCTTTATCAGTCACTAAGGATGATACTCATTCCTTGCAGTGCTTAGTTCACACATTTCTTACTGTACTATTCCCATGTCACCACAAGGATGCTTGTAACGTGCAAATTTGATCGTGTCATTCTTTTTATAGCATCCGATTGTTCTTGGATAGTGTTCTGAGATCCTTTAAAGTCTGGCACCTGTATAATGAAATGCTGTGCAACAGAATGAAGAACCTATTAAGCATGTTTTAATATACGGAATGTTTTTCAGGTTCTTTTGTTTAAAAAGGAAAACGAGGCACAGAATGGTGTGTAGCATACGTTACTATTTGTGTTAAGAGTGGTGGAGAGGAGAAAGAGACAATATATGTGTGTGTTTGTAATTGCATACAGTTTCTCAGGAAGCTCACAGAGGAAGCTAATAACATTGGTTGTCTCTGTGGGTAGCTGGAGTATAGGAATGTAAAGGAAGCTTAAAACTACATAGTCCTTTTTATTTTCTGAATTTTAAAACCATATCAGTGTATTTGCTATTGAAAACAAGTTTGTCTACCCCTTCCCATGCCATGCTTATGCTTTTGCCATGTGTATTCCTATGGAATAGCTGTGACACACCCGAGTTCTGAGATTTAGCACAGAGCTTGCTTCCCTTGGCATGGAATATATGTCTCTATCCCCCATCCCTGCTCTGACCAGTCCCTCACACAAACTTGCACTTTGCCACTAATGTCTTGTCATTCTTCAAGTCTTGCTATTGATTTTCTCTGAGAAGCTAACTCTTAAATTAGGTGCTCCCTACTTTGTTTCCTCTGTCATAGCACTTACTGCTGTATGATAACTGTCTGCTAGATTGTAAGCTTATAGAGGTGGAACTCTGTCAATCTTGTTCACTTGTGTTTCTATAATTGTCCCAGGTACAATGTATAGAGACTCAAAAAATAGTTACCTAACAAATGAAGTTCTGAATCTATAAAAAGTTCCAGTAACATGTCTCCAGTACCTGTCTCACTTTATCTTCTCCCCCACAAAATGAGTTCCAAGTTTTGATTTTTCCCACTTCAATTAATGGTACAATTTATTCACCTGCTCTTGAAACTTTGCAGTCATGTTTGGTGTCTCCATCTCTCATACTTTTTTTGATAGCAAGTCAGCAGGTCTTATGGGTTCTTAGCAGTGTTGTTGAATTTTGGCTGTGCTGGGTCTTTGTTGCTTTGTGTTGCTTTGTTGCTTTCTCTTTTGCAGCACATGAGCTGCTCTTCATTGCAGTGGTTTCTCTTGTGGAGCACAGGCTCTAGGTGCGCAGGCTTCAGTAGTTGTGACATACAGGCTCAGTAGGTTGCTGCTCATGGGCCCTAGAACATGGCAGGCTTCAGTGGTTGCAGCACGCGGGCTCTAGATGGGCTCAGTAGCTGTGCACAGCCTCTGTGGCCTACGGCATCTCACCAACCAGGATCAAACTCATATCCCCTGCATTATTGGCAGGCGGAATCTTACCCACTGCGCCACCAGGCAAGTCCCTTTATTGATTCTAGGTCCACACCTGATTCCCTTAGTTTGGGCCCTGTTTTCTCACATACAGTGGTTGTTGCTGTACCTTCCTTATTTATCTTCCTGTTCTCCCAGGCATTTACCCCTCTCAGTGTATTCTTCCTAATAACTGCTTAATCTTTTCTAAAATAACTGTTCACATTATTTTCCTCCTAGAAACATTGAGCTTTAATGCCTCAAATAAAGAACCTTGAAAGACTTAGGAATTTGTACTGCAGTATTTTAGTTTCATTCTTCTTTCTAGTCTCCTGTTAATTTTTTGGGTACAGAACCTTTCCATAATAGTTTCACTGATGTTTTCTTAATTCAGTACTTTGTGGTAGCCTATCAGCATTTTTTCATTTCTAATCCTTCCATATGCTGTGTCCTCTCTCTTCTTTGCTTATAAAATCCTATCTGTGTTTCAAAGTGTTTCATCCCACCCCCTCCCATGAAGTCTTTTTTTTTCTTACTACTCTTTCTCAAGTAATTCTTTAACTTCTGACATGTCTGTTTTCCACACATCTTCAGCATTCAACAAATTGCTTTGTGACTTTTTTATACTGTTATTTAAAATGACTGTACTTGTTAAGCTACAAATTTTGTTACTTTTTGAGTTAATAAGCAAAAATTGGCTTTATTTTAATTTTCATTTCTTTGTGAGGTAATTTTCTATTAAAATTGTAGTTTCTCTTATCAGTTTACATACTAAAGACAGCAACCTTTTCTGTTGCAAATGCTTTTTCACATTGCTGTGCACGTTAATTTTCATGAATTTCTTGACATACAAAAATTTCTATTTGGTAAAATTTTAATTTTTCCCCTATAATTTCTTCTACTGTTTTTAATGCTTGGAAAGTCCTCCACTGTCTCCAAACCAGCTGTTAACTGGCTAATTTATATTAATATTTTCTTCTGCTTTATGGTTTCTTTTTTATATTTACTCTTTAAATAGGTTACAAATTTATTTTAGTAACTGTTTGGGGTTAAGAATTGATTTAAAAATTTTTTTTCAGCTAGTTACCCCTTATTCTAGTTGTCATTGTTCAGTCTGTTATTTAAGTCATGTACAGCTCTTTGCGACCCCATGAATTGCAGCTCACCAGGCTTCTCTGTCCTTTACTAACTCCCTGAGTTTGTTCAAACTCATGTCCATTGAGTCAGTGATGCCATCCAGCCATCTCATCCTCTTTGACCCTCTTCTCCTCTTGTCCTCAGTCTTTCCCAGCATCAGGGTCTTTTCCAGTCAGTCAGCTCTTCGCATCAGGTGGCCAAAGTAGTGGAGCTTTACCTTCAGCATCAGACTTTCCAATGGATATTCAGGACTGATTTCCTTTAGGATTGACTGGTTTGATCTTCAATCAGTCCAAGGGACTCTCAAATCTTCTCCAACGCAGTTTGAGAGTGTCAGTTCTTTGGAGCTTAGCCTTCTTTGTGGTTCAGCTCTCACATCCATTCATGACTACTGGAAAAACTATGGCTTTGACTATATGGATCTTTGTCGGCAAAGTGATATCTCTGGTTTTAAATACGCTGTCTAGGTTTATCATAGCTATTCTTCCAAGGAGCAAGTGTCTTTTAATTTTGTGGCTGCAGTCACCATCCACATTGATTTTGGAACCCAAGAAAATGAAATCTGACAGTTGCCACATTTTCCCCATCTATTTCCCATGAAGTGATAGGACCAGATGTAATAATCTTAGTTTTTTGAATGTTGAGTTTTAAGCCAGTTTTTTCACTCTCCTATTTGATCTTCATCAAGAGGTTCTCTTTAGTTCTTCACTAGAGCCATCTATTAAATAAGACTGCCAGTCAGTTAATCCTTTCTTGAAGAAAAAAGTATATATACTTAATTCTTTATAAATACTTGCATTTGTTTCTAGACTAGATACACTGTTCTCTTCTTTAGGGGCTTCCCTTGTGGCTCAACTAGTAAAGAACCCACCTACAGTGTGCGAGATGTGGGTTCGATCCTTGGGTTGGGAAGATCCCCTGGAGAAGGGAAAGGCTACATACTTCAGTATTCTGGCCTAGAGAATTCCATGGACTGTATAGTCCATGGGGTCGCAAAGAGTTGGACAGGACTGAGCGACTTCCACTTTTTTCTTCTTTAAATTGATTCTTGAGCCTGTCACATATTATTTTAATCATTATAACTTTATGATTTTAGTTTCCAGTAGAGTAGATTTCCTTGTTCACTTATATTTGTCTTACTTTCTTCACCTTTGTAAGCTGTTTGATAGCTTTCAAATCTTTGTATCCTGTAAAGCACCTGATATTCTTAACTAAGTATATATTGATTTGTTGACTACCAGGTAGAGAGTCATTAGAAAACTTAAAAATCTGAGACCACGTATAATTTCTGGCCGCTCAGTGGAAAGATATTTTAATATGCTTTAGGCATAGTAAAGTAAATAAGGCACATTTTGCTATATATTATGTTTAGCAGTTGTGAGTATATATAGTGAAATTGCTTTGATAATCTTAGAAAATTCTTATTAGCAGTGAATACTTTTTTACATATATACAGTTAAGTCTACAATTTCAAGGAAAGATCTTTTTTTTTTTGCCTGTATTTTCCTAAAATAAAGTATGTGAGTTAGAGATTTACTTCGGTTTGGATCAATACAATAAGTAACCTTTTCAAACTTTTCCTTTAGGTAATTTTGAATTGTTCAGCTCTGCAGAGTTTGTTGCATCTGCTGAGTAGCCCAAAGGAGTCTATCAAAAAGGAGGCATGTTGGACAATATCTAATATCACAGCTGGAAATAGGGCACAGATCCAGGTAATCTCATACAACCCATCTTTATTCTATATTTTTATTATTTAAGGGTTTTTTCAGTCAGCATTTAAAGTATATATGTATATACATTATATATATATATATATTTTTTTTCATTATTGCTTTGGAGACCATTAACTTCCAGTGCTATCTTATTTAGCCTACTACTTACTTTTTTTTATCGCATTACAGAGATTAAGTCTTTTGAATCTTACACTTAGGCTTTGGCTTTTTGTCTTTGCCTTAAATATTTGATAATTTGCCAAGATCTGAGATGTAGTATCTTGTATTTTCAAAATGTTTTAATGGACTTTATGCTAAGTAGATTGGCTTTTTACTCTTGCCAAGTAAAACATTTATTTATTTTTTAGTATTTATGTTTTAATGGACTCGTGTTAGATTGCTTCAGTTTTTCACGAATCTTTGGGGACCTAGTTTTCTCTAAATGGTTATCTGCCCTTGATTTTTGTTCTTGTGTTAGTGGGAGAGTGATCCAACTGAGAGGCTAAACAGTGGGCCAGATGTTTCAGGATAGACCATGAGAAGGGCTGAAACAACAAGGTAGAACAGATATTCCATAGACTTTGAGCTGAGTAGAATTGTAGACGTCATCTAACCCAACATTCTTGATTAAAGATGAAACTGAGGCTCAGAGAAATAAGATGATTTGCTCACAGATACCTTCAGTAAATGACAGAACCAAGATGAAGCATCTTGCCACTAAACTTTACTGATTTCCTTCAGTGGTATAATAGAAAGAGTTCTTGACCAGGAAAACATTGTTAGTCATCCCCCAGAAGGCTGACAGGGACTGAGATTTTTAGCTATGGCAATTTATAGCATGTTTTCAGCTATAGTTTATTGTCTGCTACCATCAAGCTCTTGTGTAGAATTCCTCAGTTTTTTGATACAGTAAATGAAACCCATTTTAGGTTCTTGAACTGAGGAGAAACATGAAGAAAGCAATTTGAGGAAGCCTAGTTTAGTATATGAGAGGGACTAAATAAAAGTACTCTGTCTAACTAAAGGCTATTCTGGTAATCTGGATGGGAGCTTGTGGCTTGGAGTAAAATAGTGGCAGTGCTAAAGGATGGAATTAGGATGTTCTGAATTGAGAATGTAAGGGAGACTTGGTGACTGAATTTAGAGTGAATAAATAAATACAAAACAGCCTTTGTGAACTTAGAGAGGTTTGAAAAAAGACCTGATGGAGCAGATGATATGTTTAAGGTGGATAGCAGATGTAAACTAAGCTCTCAGCCACGTTGGACTGGGATTCCAGTGAGAAATGGGGACTGGAGCTGTGGAACACACATGTGAGAGTGGATGCTATCAAAGAAATGAGAATGGCTGAGGAACAGAGAATTGAACCTTTAAAATTTGTTATTGTGAATGGAATAAGAGAGAACAATAAAAGAGAAAAGAACCCATGTAGAAGGGGAAACTAGGAGGTTACAAGGTCACAAACTCTAGGGAGGATGTTAGTGTTACTAAGTGTAGCCAAAAAGTTTGGGATAATGAGGAGTTGACTCCTTCTGGTATATCTTTAACAGGGGAGGGGCGACATTAGTAAAGCTAGCTGAAAAGTTATAAGTAGCATCATGAACATTTTTACAACTCTTGTAATTTCCTTTTCTTTAATTTCAGACTGTGATAGATGCCAACATTTTCCCAGCCCTCATTAGTATATTACAAACTGCTGAGTTTCGGACAAGGAAAGAAGCTGCTTGGGCCATCACAAATGCAACTTCTGGAGGATCAGCCGAACAGATCAAGTAAGTACTAGCCAAGTAGTATCTTGTAAAGCAAATCATTCTGTCTCCCAGTTAAGAATGTTTCACCCATTCTTTATTGCTTAAGATAATTCTGGGACGTGAGAAGGAAGGCATAGTTGAGGTTTGAGGCCATCAAAATACTTATAGGGGTAGCTTGAGCCTACCCTGAAAGCTGCCTGATCAAAAACATTGTGGATAATCCAGTAGGTTACTTGTAGAATTCTTGAGTCCAACTTTAGTAGCTGACTTGCTATTTCTTGTTTAGATGTCTTAATAGAAATGCACAGGCTTGAAAGAGAAGTATGAAAGTGCCAAATTCAGTAGAGGCAGGTCTCTAAAGCACTGTTACTCAGTCAAGAGAGAGATCTGTATTAGATTTAGACTTACATGGCCCCTAGAGCAACAACTGACAACCTTAATGGCTAGAGAATGCATGAATATGGGTAGGGATCAATTCTTCAAAAGAATATCATGTAACCAAATGCTTAATGATGGCTATATCCTGCCTTAACCTACTTCGGGGGAATTCACATGAGGAGAAGATGGTCACCAGTGAGTGTTAAACCACTCACTTTTTCTGTGTGTGGAACACAGGGGAAACATAGCTACTTCTGATAGTGTTTCTTTGTGGATTAAATGTAGGTGCTCAGCCAGTGCTGACTTTTAGTGCTGTGTTTGGAATTTCAACATGAGAAGGTAAAGTAGTCCTAAGATTTCAGAAATTGATCAGTTACAGAATATCAGAAATATATATCTGAAATAATACAATTTAAATAGATTTAACACATGCAGTAGCTATTTCAGTGAAGTTCATCATGGATAGGTTAGTCAAAGAGGACTTCAAGTGGTCTTCAGAACATATTTGTGAGATTGGGTCTCTTAATCTTCAAAATTCTGCCTTGGGGTATTATGATTTTTAAATATGTCACCACCAGATGGCAGTAATATGAAGTAATATAGAAATTATTAGAACAGTTGATGGGGCTTCCCAGGTGGTGCTCACGATAAAGAACCTGGCTGCCAGTGCAGGCGATGTAAGAGATGCGGGTTCAACGCTGGGTCAGGAAGATCCCCTAAAGGAGGGCACAGCAACCCACTCCAGCCTTCTTGCCTGGAAAATCCCATGGACGGAGGAGCCTGGTGGGCTGCAGTCATGGGGTCGCTCAGAGGTGGACATGACTGACGGAACTTAACATGCAAACAGTTGATAATCAAGTTTTATGTTCAGATTCAGATTTATAATTATTGTCACTATATTTTAAACCAGTATGTTTTCTTAATTGACATAATGAAACTGTTCATGTATATATTTTAAAGACATTTAAAAAATACTGTGGTATCCATCAGGAAGTATTCAGGGTGTTTTGCTGTTAGGAGGGGAATGGCTCCTATCCCTTTTTAAAACTCAGCATAGCTGTTTGTAATAATGAAGTTAATTATCAATCTCCTAGCCATTTTTTTCTTAGAGTTATGTTGAAAGATTATTATGAAAATATTAGTCTAAATTATAGAAAATAAACTGACTTTATTACTGATAAAAGATATTTTTGTGGCTTTTGCTTATTCTTGTTGAGAAGACAAGATTTAGATGCAAGAACCAGTTATGAATAACTTGGGAAGTATTCATAATTTTAGGTTAGATATAATCAAATGCTAATAATACATACTACGTAAAACTGAAGGATAAATAATGATGCCTGGAATTTAAAGTTTCATAAAAGAGATGAAACTTGCCATTTGAGTAGAGATTTGGCAGTTTTGGAGAAGAGAATATCATGAAGGAATGTGCACAGTAAATGTTATTGGAAGAGGCAGATCAATCTCTGTGTAGGCTATTCATTTGCAGCGATGAGGAATTAAATGATTGATAGACTTTGGAAACTGGGATCAAAGCATTAATCTTGGATATTGGGAAGACTTTGGAGTGTCTTTAATATTAAGAGTGATTTGAAGGAGACAGTGTTTTGAGGAGAGGAAAGAGAGCAGTTGAGATGTCATTGTAGTATTAATCGTTTAGTACATAGTGATGGCCAGAATTACAGTAATAGCTGTAAGGACTTGGGCTTCCCTCACAGTCCAGTGGTTGAGACTCCACTGCTTCCACTGCAGGGCATATAGGTTTGATCCCCAATGGAAACTAAAGATCCCTGCATGCTGTGTGAGCAATATATATATATATATATATATATATATAATAGCTGTAGCAGTCAACTACATTGAGATCTATGGATTTGGTAACAGACTGAAAAGCAAAGAGCCAAAGACTGAAGAAAAAAGTGACACTGTTGATAAGAATTAGGACACAGAAGAAGCAAAAGCCTGTCTTAAGAGAGACGGTTTAAGACACGGTGAGTTTGTTGCTCATCAGAAATTTTCTTAATGAAAGCCTTTCCTGACACAAAGCCACCTAGCATCAGTGATTGCTTTATCACTCACTTTATCCAAGTGTTTGAAATACACCACTCATTGGAGCCAGTTCCAAACTTGAACCATGCTTTTCTCAAAGTGGTATGACTTTCCATCTACCAGCCCAGCTCCCCTGGTCCTCTGTTTTGATGAAGGTTACTTTGTTTAGAGAAACTTGTGTCAATAGTGAAACACCACTATGGTGGTCTTTTTTTTAAGTCTCCAAAGATGAGTGATTATAGCAGAAAATAGCACCTTAAATTCCTCTGATCTTGTAAGGTGATATAATTTAAATGGCTAGAATTGGGAACCCAGAACTTATTTAATGAACTGTGCCAGAATACAGGAAGTACTAATACCATGTTTTTGCAGATAAAACCTACTCACATCTTCAAAACTCTGAATTTACTTATTAGCACATTTTTTGGTAGTTTTAAAATAGTTTTAGTCAATATTTATTCATTTAATTATATACAAGTTCTAGAAGCTTTTTTAACTTAAAATTTGTTTTTAATCCTGAATCAAGTTTTCAGTACACTGTTTTTCATAATAAAAGATTTTACAACCAGACAGTATTATGAAAGTAATGAGATTTTAAAAGAAAATATAAGGATTAGAGGTCACTGAACCAAGATTTCTAGTGGGGAGAGGAGATCACATCAAACGTAGACCAGGATCAAGCTTGAGGACAATTTGGAGATTCTGAACAAGTCTTTGAAATATCCAATTGATGTTTCCTATATAGGCCAGTGGAGTTTAAGTGCAGACATCTAAGTCATCTGTTTAACAATTTACTACTTTTAAAATTTTGCTGGTGTTTAATGACAGACTTAGTGTGGTTCCCAGATTTTTCTACTTGAGGAAACTGAGACACAGAGAGATCAGATAACTTGTCCAAAGTCATCCTGCTTATATGTAGCACAGCGGGATATAATAGTGGTTATATCTGGATACTTTTTATTTTTCTTTATGCTTTTCTATGATTTTCAAATTTGCAGCAACTAATATAATCTAAGGAGGCTTTTTTTTTTTAAGAGAAACAATGAGAATTATATAGATATGTTGAAGGAAGGGTTAACAAGTTTTAGTGACTAAAAACTGCTGTAAAGGAAGGGGAAATGGTCAGAAATGGCTTTAGACCTATCTAGTCTGTATTTGAGTGACCTAGCTTGTCGAAGGACATATCATCTAAATTATCAGTAAATATTTAAATAAAAGTATGCATGATACTATTAAATTCATTCCGTAATAAATAATAAAACTAAATATGATATAAAACTTTAAAAAATTAAGGCTTTTAAAAGAAGAGAAAAATTGAGATGATAATAAAAGTTCCTGTATACTTTGTAAATTTCTTCTAGTAAAATCTTGCTATAGTATGATTACATTTGTTACAATAGAACCAGTACCGATACATTATTAGCTTAAACTCATATTTTATATTGAAGATTATTATTTGTGTTGTACAGTTACAGATTTTGATGAATGTTTCCACCATTGTTGTATCATTCACTGCTCTAAAAGTCCCTTCTTCATCTGTTCATCACTGCACCCTTACCCCCATCCCTCAAATCCCTGGCAACCACTATTCTTTTCTGTTGCCTTTATGAAAGTTTTATATTTTCCAGAATGTCATATATTTAGAATCGTTCAGTATGGAGTCTTTTCAGACTAGTTTCTTTCATTTAGCAATATGCATTTAAGGTTCCTTCACATCTTTTCATAGCTTGATAGCTCAGTTTTATTTTTATCACTGAATCCGTGGTGGCTCAGTGGTAAAGAGTCCACCTGCCAATGCAGGAGACATGGGTTTGATCCCTAGGTGGGGAAGATCCCCTGGAGAAGGAGATGGCAACTGACTCCAGTATTCTTGCCTGGGAAATCCCATGGACAGAGGAGCCTGGTGGGCTGTAGTCCTTGGAGTTGCAGAAGAGTTGGACACAACTTTGTGATTATACAAGAACAGTATTCCATTGTCTGGATACACTATAGTTTATTCATTCACCTGAGTTATGAATAAAACTCCTGTAGATATTCTTGTACAGGTTTTTGTGTGGACATAAATTTTCATTGCAATTGGGTAAATATCTGGGGAGTGTGATTGCTGGGTCATATGGAAAGCTTTCTTTAAAAAAAAAACAAAACTGCCAAGCTGTTTTTCACTGTGGTTATATTATTTTCTATTCCCACCAGCAAAAAACAAGATGTTGTCTCAAGCAAAAAAAAAAAAAAAGTTGTTTCTCCACATCCTTGTCAGGATTTGGTATTATCAGTGTTTTGGATTTTATCCATTTTAACAGATGTGTGGGGTCATCAGTTTTGATTTGCAGCCTCCCAGTGACACATGTTGAGTGTCTTTTCATGTTTATTTGCTGTCAGTGTCTCTTGGACTTTTTTGGACAAGGTGTAGGTTATAATGTTGAATAAGTGCCTACTTTTATTTCTTCATTGAATTTCCCTTCCACCAATTTCATAAAAGTTTTATGAAATTAAAAGCTTTGTTTGACTAAATTGTTTTATCAATTTAGGTACCTCGTAGAACTGGGCTGTATCAAGCCGCTCTGTGATCTCCTCACAGTCATGGACTCTAAGATTGTACAGGTTGCCCTTAATGGCTTGGAAAATATCCTGAGGCTTGGAGAACAAGAAGCCAAAAGGAATGGCACTGGCATTAATCCTTACTGTGCTTTAATTGAAGAAGCTTATGGTAAGTGAGATTAATAGATGTCCTGAAATTATTTTATTTTTTCTCCATGCTTTTCTGGCCTGTTCACACCTGTCATTAGCAAACTCATACAAAAAATTTTTCCTGTAAATATTCAGTATGCAGGATTGAAAAACAGATGCACTGTAGATGTAAAGAGAGGCAAGTGTCCTAAGTTTAGCTCTTTTTACATTGGACTGTTAGGCTCTTCTGTTCCCTGATGCTGCCCACCATTATGATACTTTTGTATTCTTACTAGTACATCTGAACCTCAAGAGCACCCATTATCTACTGTAGACAGCGCCCATTCCACTCCTTTTCTCGGATTTAAGAGTTCTGATTTTGCATTGTGTTTCCCAGTTCCTGTGCTCCTAACTGTAAAGATTTCTAGAGTTTCATTAGAAACAAGAGTCACTATCTGCCTTTTGGTTTACTCATTGCTCCAATCTCAGTTCTGACTGCACCTTTAATCATTGGTTTACCATTGTACTTTATAACTTTTATGTTCCCTAAGTGATTTTCATGTATAGCCACTATTGAAAACCACTACTCTAAGGTCTGTTTATTCCTAAGATTGGGTTAGGGGTCATAAGGCAGTCATCTTCAGATTTATCAGATAATGCAGAATTGTTTTCTAAAATGACTTTAACAATTTACCACTTTTTAAAAGGCTTGATTATAAAAACTGTATTCCTGCTTAGTGTAAGAAATTTTGAGATGTATAGAAAGACAATTGTTCCTTTACCAGATATTTTGCTATAGAAATCTTGTTAATTTTTGGATGTGTGTGTATATATATATATATGTGGTTTTTAATATGTATATGTACTTTTTTTTTCTGAGCACTGTTAGCATTTATTTCCAATATTGCTGTAGCCATTAGATTGCTTATAAGCTGTAGATAAAAGAGCCTGGCTCAGATGTACTTAAGCTTAGTAAGGGGAGTATGTGTTGGCTAGTTGTTCTGGTTGGACTTCGTCCTTAAAGCAGTATAAATTGATTCTGGCTGATTGATTTATGGATGTTACACCTTTGTTGATATGATATTGGTTAGCTCAGATCCTGGGTAGATAGAACCAGAGCTAAGAATAAACTTAGGCCACAGACACAGCCCAATAGGAAAACTTTTGCTACTGGCCTTAGGCACACGATGATGTGACTGTTAAGAAATTGCTGCTTCTCGGGACTGGCTGTTGCTTGCACACACAGGTTTAAGATGTTAGTTTGCAATACTTCTAGTCATTTGTAACTGGAGGAATATTTTCTGTGTTGTTGCAAAATGCTTATGAGAAGTAAGTAGAGAATCTTCCTTTACATCAAAGAAGCAAACATGGCAAAATACAGTTTTATTAAAGTTTCTAACAGATATATAACAGATTTTTAAAAATTCTTCATTTTAGGCCTGGATAAAATTGAATTCTTACAGAGTCATGAAAACCAAGAGATCTACCAGAAGGCCTTTGATCTTATTGAGCATTACTTTGGGACCGAGGATGAGGACAGCAGCATCGCACCACAGGTTGACCTCAGCCAGCAGCAGTACATCTTCCAGCAGTGTGAGGCACCTATGGAAGGCTTCCAGCTTTGAAGCAGTCTCTGCTTTCATGTCCCTCTGTCAGACCAGGCCACCCAGTCAAGTCCTCTCGTGGAGCCCACAGTCCTCATGGAGCTAACTTCTCAAATGTTTTCCATAATACTGTTTGCGCTCATTTGCTTGCCTTGCGCACCTGCTCTCTTACACACATCTGGAAAACCTTTGGCTCTCTGTGGTGGAATACCCTTCTAATAAAAGGGTAATAACCAGAACGGCCCACTCTGTTATGGAAAACCCTAGGCTTTCGAGATCCGCACTTACATATTATAGAGTCATGGGAATATACACATGTTAATGTGGTTCCCTTTTTTTTTTGTGGGGGAAAAAGAGGACTCCTCATTCCCTTTAATGTGGGAAAAAATACTGACATTAAAAGATGAGACTAAATCTTTACCTTGAATTTCACACAACTACTTGCAACAAGGGAGATGTTTAGACCTGTTGTATACTTCAGAATACTTTTCATGAGTTCTTCCACAGTGAACCCTTGGATTAACTGGTGGCTTTTTCTAGCCAAATTTGCATTAATCTTTACTGAGATGGATGGTTTTCTTTCCTCTATTGACGCCATTCTCCACAGATAGTAAACCATCCGCTCCCTCACCTTCAGCCTTCAGTGAATGTGCTTCTAGTTGTCAGAAATGCTGAAGAATTAACACTTTGACTCTTAAATGTGATACTGGTTTGAAGATTCCCTTAGAGCAGAAAGGAGAGGGGCACGTATTAATTTGTATGGCTATTGCTTCTCTTTGGTCTTACGTGTCTTAGGATTTGGAAGTGGTACAGTTCTAATACTGGTATGAAGATTTAGAATCCTTAGTGATCAGAATCATTTCCTGTAATTCAATAAAAGTTAAAAACAGAAAAAAAAACCCAACCCTCTAATTTTCCCAAACTTAACCAGTGTGACTAGGGCTGTTTCTGCATTAAAACTAATGTTTCAGGCTTTGTGGTCCTGATCAAGGTCCTTATTAGGTTGGAGTTCACCCTAGGTGCTGTTCCCTTCTGTGACTGGCAAATAACATATGCTTCTAAAGGTTACTTAGGGATTATTTTTCTTCCTTAGTTAGGGGCAGCTGGATTCTAGTGTATTCATGCTGCACGTAAGTAGCATTCTTATTTTCAATGACCATCTTCTGGACAGACCTATTTAACCCAAATAAGGGCAGTGATCTTCTTATAACCTAATCATTTCATCTCCTACTAGTACTGCCCAGTCAAGTCCCTTCCATAAAATAAAAAGTTTCTACCTTCTGGCTCATTTAATAACTACAACCTCTACCTACAAATGGCGCTTCCAGTACTGTCTTCAGTGATCCACATGTGTGCTCGGACTGGAATGAGAAAAATAAGCTTAATTGCCAAGAGAACTGCAACTGAGTTCAATACGATTTCTTGGTGCTAGTTGGTCATCTTGACTCAATGTTGGGACACATTATCAGAGAAGATTTTTTGTTGATGTGCTGTTCAAAATGAATTCTGAAGGAAAAGTTGCTCACTTTTTCAGAGAATATCCTTTTAAACCTCTTTAATCTTGTCCTCTTCTAGAATTCATTATAACCCCAAAGTGTAACTATTTGAAAGTTCCCCTGACAAGCTGTTATATCTCTGGTAAATCCTGCTGAACATTAGGGATATTCAGAGCTTTCATACCTCATCATGTTATTTAAACCGCCAACTTATGTGATCTGATTTAAACTTTAATAAGAAATCCACTTCATTCAAAATAGAAAGATGGAAAGACAAAGAACATTTATCAGCCAAGTGTGTGACGCATTCTTTGCATCTAGTCTGTAGTTGTGTCTGTGCTCTGGAATGGATACGTCTGCTGATGTCTGTTATTGATGGAGCAGCCACTGCAAAACTAGTCAACTCCCTCTATAACTGTTACTTTTTCTAGTGCTGCTTTGTGCTGAAAGAACATTTTAGTTTACTGCACTTGACCTGTAAAAGACTTTGATTCTTTGTAATTTTCGGGACAAATTAGGTGGTTAATTTAAAGAAAAACTTTCAATGTTGCCTTTACATCACATTAAAATAGAACTTCTTTCAGAAGGGTAATAGCACTGAATCACAGTAAAACTCTTGTTTTTAGTTTTGACATTTTTTGTGGCTGAGTTTTTTTAAAATTGTAAATTACTGGTAACATCATTTCTCTAGGATGTTAAATCATGTACCTTCTATTGCTTAATTTAAAAAATTTCAGCTTGTTTTGATAAATCAATTTGAATGGAAAAAATATAAAATGAAGCTTCCCCAGACTAGCAAGTAAAGCCTACACTGGGGATTTTCGTTAGCAATTGCAGGTGTCTCAATGAATGAAGTAAAACAAAATCCAGCTAACTAATGCGGTCTATCATCTGTCTAAAACAACAGGAGCTTATCTTGCTCCTGTCCTAGTTCATGAGCCATGAGATAGCTCATTTTTTCTTGGAGTAAGTTTTTAAATATAAAAGTTGGAATTGATTCAAAGTTAAATCCCAGCATAACTGTTGGAACTGATAAAGCAGCCTTTTTAGTAACAGAAGGACATTTTAGAAGGTAGCTGTTAAAAGTCCTAATTTTAGTTCTCTACCTGGCAGATTGTGTTAATTTACTTTCATTGAGATGTTAGTCATTACAAAAGCATGCTAATTTCAGTTTTCACAGGAAAACTTATGCAGTTTTATATACTGCTCTGGGGGAAAGTGGCTTGATTTTCCTTTCTCCTTTTTTATTTCCTCCTCTAAACTTTCAAAGTGTATTCTTTGAAATGAGAACTTCAGTTAGGGGGGGGGGGCGGGGAACCACTGATAACATTTAGGATGTAAAGACACTTTGTATCTGAAGGGTCAGCAGGTAGATGTGTGTTAGACTGAAAGACACCTAGGAAGGTAAAGAGGATAGGTATGAAGGTGAGATTCAGGAGACAGTTCTCTATGGAATACTTTATGTTGTCACTAAGTAATTAGAGCCCTTTTACACTTTGTCAGCTGTACTGTTTTGAAATTTCTGTTGCCCTAGGATTGTACCTTCCATCTGCCAGATAAAGCTGAATGGACTCTGGGTTGTTTTTCATTGTTATTGTCACAGATATAAACTTTTGACAGTTACCCCATAATAAATCTGAATTATCCCAGATTGTTGCTCATTTTGCATAAGAAATAATGTTGTATATTTTATTAAGCAGACTGTCAGCTATCCTCACTGTTGTACATGGCCACCCACAGGCAACACGAATTTACTTCTCCAGTGCTAAATAAATATTTCAGTTATTTACTCCCCCCCCCCCCAATTTGAGGTTGCATTATGAAAGTTTTCCTCAGCTTAAAGAATATATCAAGAGGCAAGTCATTATAGCTGTTTAAGGGCTTGGGACTTCCTGCATATATTGGAAATTGTGATGTTTAAGGGTGATTTTCAGTAAAGAGGGGATCCACTTTTAGGAAGAAGTATTATTTGCTTTTCACATTGACTATGTTCTACCTCCTACGTTCCAAAATTTGCTCAGACAGGTGTACCTATTGTGGAAGTCTCATCTGAATTCTTTGCCATCTGAAGCTGTCAGCTTCTGTTAGAACCATTTTTTTTTCTTCTGTTGTGAGGTAAGCAGAGTAAATATATATATCTGCCCAGTTGAGAAATATTCATGGCTACCTTTTTCTGTCATCAAAAGTTTTGTGTGTGTGTGTGTATTTTTTTAAGTAATTGAAGACCAGATATGGCACTATTAGTCTAGTAAGTCTGCTCTAATTTGGATAATATTCTGTAACATGCTTTGTCAGGAAAAGGTAGTAACAGTGGGTACCAGAGCATCATAAAGAAGGTGTGATAAATACTACTATATGCTGATTTTTAAAATATCAGATTGCTACTGGACATAAAATTCATCTGGAAGTTTGGAGTAAGGAGAAAGGATTAAGGGTAGATGAAGTTCCATTCTGTTTTCAGCTAGGAGTAGACAAAGAAATCCTAGTCTGTTTTCTTACAGGTCAGATAAAGGAAACTAGTCTTTATTTGAACTACTTTTGTCTTCCAGGTGCCTGGTTAAGGACTTTCACTTTTTTTCATTTAATCCTCTTAACTACCTACCACTTTGAGGTGGATAATTTGTCATTTTGGTGACAAAATCAAGACTTAGAGGAGAATTTACTTTGCCTCATCACAACCCTTAGACACTGTCCAAAGGTGGGGGAAAGCCCTGCAGTTTGTGTGTCTTGAAGAAAGCAGCAGTCACAAGTGTTCTATGCCAAGAATTCCCAGAACAGGACACAGCAGCCACAGCTGGGCCATTACTTGTTTTGTTGGGCCATTCTTTCTTCCTTATCAGCACCTTGAAATCACTAAATCAGGTATGAACTGCTTTTAGGCTACAGAATACGGAGTGTAGAGACTTAATCCAAACATCTTTCCTCTTCTGTGGTGCTAAAATTCTCTTATGACTTGACAAGTTAAAAATAACATGATTCATTGAGTTTAGTGGCATAACAGCTAAACTCAGAAACATGTTTCCATTCAACAAATTCAAATATAGAAAGTACTGACACAGAGGGAAAAGGCTTTGGAATGAAGAATGTTGCCATAGAAAGCAGTGCCATCCATGGATGTGAATTTAACACAGCTGACTTCCTAAAGGACTGTCAACCCAAGAAGTGTCCAAAGTTTAAAAAATGACCTTTTAATGTATGTTGTTATGTTCTGCTTACCTCGTCATTTTGACCACTCTATGTCCTTTTTCAAAGTGTTTTTGCACTTTGATTTGGAATGGTTCTAATGATTCTTTGTACTTGAATGTGGTTGGTCAGGCCATGGATGAGTGCCTTGCACACAGCAGACATTCAATAAATATTAAATGACTGAAGGAATGTGCATCTATGTCATATTAGTAAAGGGTACTGGGCTTCCCCAATAGCTCAGTTGGTAAAGAATCTGCCAGCAGTGCAGGAGACCCTAGTTCAATTCCTGGGTTGGGAAGATCCGCTGGAGAAGGGATAGGCTACCCACTCCAGTATTCTTGGGCTTCCCTTGTGGCTCAGCTGGTGAAGAATCCACCTGCAATGTGGGAGACCTGGGTTTCATCCCTGGGTTGGGACGATCCCCTAGAGAAGGGAAAGCCTACCCACTCCAGTATTCTGGCCTGGAGAGTTCCATGGACGGTATAGTCCATGGGGCCACAAGGAGTCAGACACGACTGAGTGACTTTTACTTGGTTACAAAACAAAGCTCAAAGGAATTCCTTTATGCCGCTGTTTGAAACCAGGATGAACAACTCTTAAAGCTAGTGTCTCAGCATGTGTTTTATATGTAGTTCCCTTTCTGGAGACATAATTTGACCTTAAGTTTACAAAACCAAACACTGTCTTAACACAAGTTTGTTACATAAAGGAAAACTCGAAAATGCTTTCTGAGAAAAGTTAGTGGGTACATTTTATAGGGTAACTAGTATTACCAACCCCATGTTTATATATACACCAGAAATAGCTCATCAGTTTCTTTTGGTATACTCTTAAGAAGAAAAAAAATTTTGGCCAATTATACCCAACGAATGTGGAAGCTCGTGGTTGCCTCAGACTACTAAATTTTTCATTTTTACACACTGCATATATTGCTGCATGATATTTTCTTTATGCATTCCTCCAATTTAAGTGACAGATCAGTAGAAACAAAAAAATGTATTTATTCACTGTGACTGCTTCTCTATCATTTTTGAGAGATTTCACTGACCAGGTATTTTTCTGAAACCAAAACAGTCTTAAAACAGTTCCTGCAGACTACACGATCATCCACAGTACACAATTGTTGGGTTTACAAATTTATTATAGCTTGCTTAGATGACTGCTGTCCCCATTTCATTCGCCATTTTGGAAAAAAAGTATTCTTCTAATTTTAAAATCAGGATGTGATCATTTCTGTGATCTTGAATCATTTTCCAAAGACTAAAATTACTCTAAATTCCTTTATACCTACTTAACTGAGGAAGCCAAAGGAGCCCAGAGGGTGTCAGTATGGATCACAGCCTTATTTCACACACTTGGGCCCAGCATTATTTATGGGTAAATAGAAACCCAGAAGGCCACAATAATGGAGAGGGATCTGGACAGGGTGGAGTGCAAATTAGCACACAGAGTGTAGAATCTTTCAAGATTAACTTCTGACAGACGAAAGCCCTCTTCGGAAGTCACACTGTTGTGGTTTGCTGAGGGCAGTCCTGGTTTTTAAATCAACACCTGTTAATTATTTTAGTGCTCTCTTTCACTTTAAAAAAGTTTAGATAAGTTATATGGCCACCCCAAACTTAGCCCAAAGAGATTTTCATATATTTAAATTGGTGGTGGTCTGAAGCAACTGGGTATGTTCAGAGTTCAATTATGCTTGATTTTTGAGGTCTGGATTTGGCAATCGGACTTACTATGAAGGAAGTCGGTCAAGTTCTGTAGTATAGGACTCGCCCCCAGGCCATATTAAGGTTTAGCACACATACCAATCTTCCCATTTTTTTTTTAATATTAGAAAAATGACCCATTTGTGGCAGTATTTATTTGTGTCTCTGTCTTTTTAATTAAAAAAAATTCTACAATGTTGTGCTGGGTTTTGCCATACAACACTGTTTACAATAGGCAGGACATGACAACCTAGTTGTCCATCAGCTGACAAATGATAAACAAGATGTGGTAAATATATACAATGGAGTATCACTCAGTCGTTAAAAAAGAACAGATTTAGGTCAGTTCTAGTGAGGTGGATGAACCCAGAGCCTACTATACATAGTGAAGTAAGTCAAAAAGAGAAAAACAAATACTGTATATTAACGCATATATGTGGCAATATTTCTACTTAGACTAAAGTTGGAGTTAAGTCTCCAACTTTACTGGATGGCAAGGAGCATAAACTTTCAACCACAGATGAGACTTGAAGTTCTAAAACTTTTATGGGAAATTTAAAGAAACTTTAATGGGAGAGAAACGTACAAAATCACTTAGCTGGTGACGACTAAACATAGTAAAAAGAGAAATTAAAAACAGGACTGAGTAAAGAACATTTCTTGTGTGTTAGTCGCTCAGTCGTGTCTGACTCTGCAACCCTATGGACTGTAGCCTGCCAGGCTTCTCTGTTCATGGGATTCTCCAGGCAAGATACTGGAGTGGATAGCCATTCCCTTCTCCAAGGGTATCTTCCCAACCCAGGGACTGTACCCGAGTCTCCTGCATTGCAGGCAGAATTTTTACTGTCTGAGCCACCAGGGAAGAACTTTGCTTTGGATTTACTTACATTAGTATTCCCTGTTCCTACACACTCCACATTTGCTGATGCTACCCTCTTCCCAAGAAAGTAAACTATGATACTCTTTGTTCTAATTCATAATGAGTGCAACATCAGGACTATATGTGAGTGTTAGAACATGACTAATGAATAAAGATTTAACTAGTTATATTCATAGCTTTTTCTTTACATGAGTTCTGGATACTATTCACACAACATTCCAGATACTGAGAAATGAATAATGGAAATTTCTCCACTGAAATTTTAAGAAAATTTGATGGAAAATTATTTCTGGATGTTCTTGTCAACACATTATTAATTGTGTGCCCCCTTATCCCTCATGCTTGTGACATTTCTAGTGGGCTAAATATATTCCAGTACCAACACCCATCCTAGCCCTCATACTATGTGCTTACCTTGTTTAATTACTCAATGGACATGAATCTAAGCAAATTCCAGGAGATGGTGAAGGAGAGGGAAGCCTGGCATGCTGCAGTCCATGGAGCTGCAAAGACTCAGACATGACTTAGTAACTAAACAACAATTTCCTTTCTTTACTCTGTGTTGGAAAAATACAGATTTACTTATATTCTTTGAAACAAAGCCTATGCTTTATTCTGTGAAGTGCTTTTAAATTTTTCAATGAATTTAGAGTGTTTCTAAGCTTCCCAGTAAAAATCACCCTAACCCTATCAAACAAGAGGAGGAAAGAGGCAGGAGGTGTTTATAATCAGTTTAAAATAATGTATAAAAACGATGCTCCAAACCATTTTAAAGATGCTCTTCCCATTCTCAGCACCTGATTGTGTTTATACCATTAATTGGCACTAGCTAAGACAACAACTGTCTAAATTCCAAACTAGAGTAGTAGGGTGTTTAAGTAACGAGGTTTTTACTAGTTTATTATAGGTGTAATTATGCTGTTGTGCCTTATAGAAACAAGACTTTCAATTATCCCCAATAAGTATAGATAGGGGGTGCTTTTGTTTCCAAATGCTTTAATTCTTGACTGACAGAAAACATCATGAGACATATTTGCCTCTTGACTTCAACTGGCTAGCAGGAAAACCTTTCAAACAGAACACAGCCTCTCTTGGGCACTCTTTTGAGCAATTAGGATTGGCCCTCCCTATGTGGGTTACACAGCCTCAGATTCAACCAACCACAGATGAAAAATCTTCCTCCCCTAATATCCGTAAAGTTCCAAAACGCAAAACTTGCTTCATCTTGGCAACTATTTACATAGCATTTATATTCTATTAAGTATTGTAAATAATGCAGAGATGACTTATAGGGAAGGATATAAGTAGGTTATATAAAAACACTACACCATTTTATACAAAAGATAAGCATCCAGTGGATTTTGGTATGATGTGTGGAGGGAGGGAAGGGGGCCCTTGAACCAATTAACCTGCAGATACCAAGGGAGAGTCTATAAAGGACTGGAGAAACTAGTCAGGCTTTCATTTTGGGTAAATCTATTCTTGAGTAAAGAATAATTCACACCTGGAAAGCGCTTCCCTGGTGGCTCAATGGTAAAGAATCCGTCTGCCAATGCAGGAGACACAGGTTTGATCTGAAGCCAGTATTCTTGCGTAGAAAATCCCATGGACAGAAGAGCCTGAGGGCTACAGTCTATGGGGTCGCAAGAGTCAGACACGACTTAGCGACTAAACATCTGAAAAGCACGTATCCTTCACATATTTCACAGCCACTAATCACTTCTTAGAATTAGGGAGGGCTGGCTAAAGCCTAATTACGAGTAACTTTACACATTTTCCCTTTTTCTTTTTGGACTTCCCTGGTGGCTCAGATAGTAAAGCGTCTGCCTACAGTAAGGGAGACCCGGGTTCAATCCCTGGGTCAGGAAGATCCTCTGGAGAAGGAAATGGCAATCCACTCCAGTATTCTTGCCTGGAAAATCACATGGACTGAGGAGCCTGGTAGGCTACAGTCAACGGTGTCGCAAAGAGTCGGACACGACTGAGCGACTTCACTTTCACTTTATACAATCTTTTACCCCATTCCACCTTTTCTATTCCAAGCACCTAGCAGATCTGAACTTTCCTTGTCTTTGGAAATTTAAACCATAAGGAGGAGCTAAAACGTTTGCTCATTTCCCCCGGCACTACCATGTCAAGCTACCTAGGTGCTAGCTAGCCTTTAAAGGCCTCTAAAATGTATTTTTTTATCCTTCCCGAAACACTTCGGGGACACATTTAAATCTGGGCATAAATCTGGCTACGTTGCCCTCGCCTACTTGCAGGCCTTCGAACCCGCCACCAGGCTCTACATAACAGCTGGAAAAGAGAACGAAAGCCACCTCTGCAGCAGGAGCTTACACGGAGTCACCGGCGCGGAGTGGGCCCAGGAAGGCTAAGAAACGCGCAGTGCGAACGGCTTACGTCCGAATCCATGCCTGCAGGCATCTCAAAATTCATCTTTCTCGTCACATGGTTTCCAAAAAGGAATGAATGGTCTCCGAAATACAGCTTCCCATATTATCCAGCGAGGTCTGGAAGAAGCCCTTCCTGCAGAGGCCGGAAGAAAACCCCAGCGCCTGCTTTTGCGCAAGCGTAAACGGACTTCTCCCACAAGCCTCCTCGGCTCGGAAGCGGTGCGAGGGGCATCCTCTGCGCGTGCGCCCGACGCTCCCTGCGCATGCGCCCCGCTCCCGGCTGGCTGCGCACGCATTATTCCTTACCCAGCTGTTTGGCACGGCTGTAGGTGTGGGCGTTAGGAAATCGTGTGTATGCAGCGTTTTGCTTAGCTTCTGAAATCTTGTTTAAAGCGGCAGTTATTCATGCTCAAAGTACAGTGTCTAAAGTCTGGCGGGTAGGGGTGCTCAGTACTCGGATGAGCTGGGGGGAGAAGCGGTGAAAAATATTTTCTGTAGCTTCCACCCCCCCCCCCCAACTGCTGGCAGCTTTGAAGCGCGTTATATATTCACAAAACACCCAGCATTAATATCTTACTTGCCGACAGCGCACGGGACTGTTTTAATAGTATTTCTAAAGTGTTTGTTTACAGAAGCAGCAGCGAGGAAAAAGGGAAGTCCAAGCTGTGCTGCTGAACCCGTGTGTATCAAAAATCGATTCGGAAAGTAGTCACTAAAGACTTGTTTCGAGTGCGATGTTTTCTATCTTCATTTCGCTGTATACAAAGCCGAACGGACTGCTTGGTTCAAGACCGGACATCTAACCAACCTACCGACGTCGAGCCTCAGAGTCATGACTACAGAGCAGTCAGGAAATGCGAGGGCAGAGCGGGCTCTCCCTTCATCTGTCAATCAGAGCAAGCCGGTATCTGAAAAACCAAACTACGCTCTGACATTCACTCTGGAGGGACATACGGAAGCAGTATCATCAGTTAAGTTTAGTCCAAATGGAGAATGGCTAGCAAGTTCGTCTGCTGATAAAGTAATTATAATTTGGGGAGCCTATGATGGAAAATATGAGAAAACACTTAAAGGACACAATCTTGAAATATCAGATGTTGCCTGGTCATCAGATTCCAGTCGTCTTGTTTCTGCTTCAGATGATAAAACTCTAAAAATTTGGGATGTGAGATCTGGAAAATGTTTGAAAACACTTACGGGCCACAGTAACTACGTTTTTTGCTGCAATTTCAACCCACCGTCCAACCTCATCATTTCAGGATCTTTTGATGAAAGCGTGAAAATATGGGAGGTGAAAACAGGCAAGTGCCTTAAGACTTTGTCTGCTCATTCTGACCCGGTTTCTGCTGTTCATTTTAATTGTAGTGGATCCTTGATAGTATCAGGTAGCTATGATGGTGTCTGTCGAATCTGGGATGCTGCATCAGGTCAGTGTTTAAAAGCACTTGTTGATGATGATAACCCTCCTGTCTCTTTTGTAAAATTTTCTCCAAATGGTAAATATATTCTCATTGCAACTTTGGACAATACTCTTAAACTGTGGGATTACAGCAGAGGCAGATGCCTGAAGACATATACTGGTCACAAGAATGAGAAATACTGCGTATTTGCCAGTTTTTCAGTTACTGGTGGAAAATGGATTGTCTCTGGTTCAGAGGATAACCTGGTATACATTTGGAACCTTCAAACTAAAGAGATTGTACAGAAATTACAAGGTCATACAGATGTGGTAATCTCAGCAGCTTGTCATCCTACAGAAAACATCATTGCGTCAGCAGCATTAGGAAATGACAAAACAGTTAAATTGTGGATGAGTACTTACTAAACCCTTTAGAAGTCAAGTGGTAGAGTCAAACTGGTCCAAAAAAGATTAGCTATTTTAAAAGATGGTGTTCTCTCAATTACGGCATGTATTTTTTTTTTTTTTAACATTGTCTTGCATTGTAAGAATTTAAGACCTGTAGCCTCGGTTTACAAAGTAAGACAGTTGGAAATGCAAGTTTAGATCCCAGGGTTTCTCACTGTAATCGTGATGTCTGTGATTAATCTCTTGCATCTGTCCTTGAACAGATTCTCATTCTATTCCTTTCAGTAACTATTCTACAGGATTGTTGTATTTGATAAAATTTAGAAGTAAGACTTACAAAACAGGATGACTGATTAAATGAGGGGAGCAAGGGAGTGTGGAGTAACTCCAAGGTATTTGGTTTGGGAGATCAGAAGAGAATGAGCCTGGGATGGTGGTGGGCTGGAGATGTGTCAGATGCTACTCCCACAGTTTAAGTGACAGCCTACATGATGGGATGTGAAATGATCTGTGGAATCAAGTTTGTAATCTAGGAAAAACAAGTAATGGTTGTGTTTGTTTTGAGTCTTTTTACCAAGATAAAAAGTAAAAAAAAAAAACAAATCAAAATTAATAAAGGCATTTTACTGTGAGAGGCATTTACCTCTCACTACCATGTCAGACTGCCCTCTTCTGATTCTCAGGGCAAGCTCAATGTCTGAGTAGTAAAGCCTCTTTCTTATTAGGTCTGAACTACCCACTTCTGCCCATGCTACGAACTCAGTTCAGAAATCACCACTTTGTGGAACCATCACTGCCTGCCTGTGCTGTAATGGTTTCACAGGCCATGTGTCCAGTAAATTATGAGCTCTGTAGACTCTTAAGTATGTTTTATTCACCTTTGTATTCTCAGTTTTTCTATATAAAAGGGACTCAAGTATTGTTTAATGACAATGAATTATACCATCACAACTTCACTTGTTGCCTGATTTCAATAAATTTTGGAGTCAATTCCCCATACTATTATTTTTATTAAAACTTAAAAGTACCTAGCCATAGCCTCACATGTTAACTCATTCAAACAGGGCTTATAGGAAATATAAATTGGAAAACGTTTTCTGTCCCTTTTACCTGTAGAGACATGATAAACATGAAAAAATAATTCAGAAATTAAGCAAAAAATAGTAACAACAATCACTTAGTTGAAAGTGGGTACTACAGAATACAAAAGAAGACAGTTTTGCTCTCATTGCTTATAATAGTGCTCATGAAATCTGATTTGCTTGAGAAGTTGTAAGCAATATAAGATACTAGAATTACTAGTAGGGTGTGTGACTACTCAGAAGTTAATGTGAGGCTACTGGGAGAAACAGGATTAGATGGGGGAACGTCTTAAATTCTGGTCATAAAATTTATATTCAACACCAAAAGAGGCAGTCACTATTACAAGTTACTAAATAGGACAGCTGACACAAAATGATATAAATTCTTGCTGCATGGTAGGATTTTTGAGCTTTGACTTAAACATTTTACAACAATAAATCTTCAAGAATACAACATTTAAAAAATTTTTTAAATGCTTCTTTATAAGTTAAAATGGTATTGTTTTATGAAGATGGTTTACTTAAAAAAAAAAAAAAAAACGTTAGATTTACCCATATTTAAAATCTACTTTTAGATAAGATGTAAGTATTCCAAAATACTAATCAAGGAAGACTAATCTGCTAAAATGTATAAAAGCAATGCTTTTTGATGATAAATTTGCAAGTGATAAAAATCAAAGAGCTTAGTATCTAAAAGCTAAGGTCAAAGTATTCTATATAGACACATGATTATCAGATGGATTATGAAGCTGTAGAGTAGTACATTCGATTTTACTGAGTATTTTGTTAAACTAAGTTCCCAAACAGCTGCATATATATCTTTGAATGTTTATAAGGACTTGCCATCCCTTAAAACTCATGAAGCATGTGAGAATAAATGAAATACTTAAATAGAAACCAGCATCCATACCTAAATATGAGACAACTTGGCATCTCTATCGAACTAAATAAGATATATATGAGAAAAACAAATGCTTATTTTTTCAACACTAATAAAATGCAATATGATAGCTTTTCATAATTGAGAAATTTAGTGTAAAAGTGGAAGGAAAAAAGCAGAAGGAAAGGACCAGTTAGGAATTCTAAGCCACAGAGCAGAAGAGGCAACTGTGCTGGTCCCAAGTAACTCCATGGTGCTGGGATTTCAAAATCCTCAGAAACTTGTGGCCAGAATGCCATCATCACCTTGCCAGGATTTTTTCAAAGACTGCTCTCCTAAAAGCCTCTCTTGACCGGCACACCTGCCAAAGGCAGAGTGTGGTCTGGCTGCTTCCCAGAGCTCTTGAGAAGCACCAGGGCATTCGGGGAGGTTAACTCTTCAACGTGCACCCAGGCAGTGTACTCAGCTGTCCCCCCTTACCTCTCCAGAAATGAGGACACACAAACCATTTGGCTTCTGGGGAGATGTCACTTTGGTAATGGGAATTAAAGTAGGATATGGGACCTGAGTATAAAGAAGAGTTAATAGTAAAGTTCAAATAAGTCATGTCATTTTTCATTCCCTCATTTTCTTGTAAAAAACAGGCTGCACTTAACCTAGATCAAAGTTGTAAAATATAGACAAGTCATTTAAGAAAATTTATTTGTAGCTCTAGAGTGGAAATAGGGAAGCTCATATACCACATTCTTTTTAGTAAGGCCTATTGCTGCAGCATTATTTCTAGATCTTCAAAATCTAACCAACACCAATACATCTGCTACTCTGTTTTGGCCTTCATAGCAGCTTCTTCTCTCAGACGAGCTTTCTTTTCCAGGTTCAGGCTTGTTAAAGTCTCATTTCTTCTGGCAGCCTAAAGTGAAACAAATGTGAACACGTGATTATTTATGTCGGTTCGTGGAGGATGGCATTACCTGACGTGGCAAGTACACGCATGGTGAAATGGTTCGCTGCTTGGGCACCGGGCACAGCAGCCCTCTCCACGTGCCTTCTGCCTCCTCTAATGCTTCCTAGTATGGTGGTCTAGCCATTCAAGCACAAGAGAAATGCCACACCTCTGCCTTCTGGCCTCTCTGTTTAAATCTTCTAGCCTCTCTTCTCCCTGTATAATACATTCTCTTGTCTTTCTCTTTTCCTCTCTTTAGTATTAAATACCTTTTTGTTTCCATTTCTACCCCCTTTTCTCCTCCTCTCACTTTTCTTTGTTGCTACCATTTCTCCATCCCCAACTCATCTGTATATTTTCACACCCTTCTAGTTCCTTATTCCTCTTTTACTGAAAACATTCAGCTTTGGGGATCCCAGATTTCACCATCGCCAAGTACTACCCTTGATGACCCCCAGCAGTGTCTACCTTGCCACTCCATCCTCTGAGTGAAGAGCAGTGGAGGAGATGCAACCATCTTACTTCCCTTACTTCCCTCCCTCTGACTTGTTACATCTCTCTGAAGCTTACATAAACAGTCCAGTTTCAAATTTTCATACCAAATGAGTGAAACCAGCACCCTATAAGGTGGTGTTTTTCTTCAGAATTAAGTATGGAGGGGGCGGAGAATCAGAATGGTTAGCTGATGAAGAGGACAAAACACAATGGCTAATTTCTCTCTTCTAAATCACAGTAAGTTTTGAAGTTAGTCATTCCAGTAGCATTTACCAACTTTTCAGAAATGGACAGTTCCATAAAAGAGAAATAATATTTATGGTATAGGACAGGAGAGGAGCTCTTTATACAGTGCATACCCTTTCAGGAGGCTGGGGGGATCCCAGGGAGTGATCTGTTTCTGGAGTATTTAAACTCAGCATCATCAAGTAGACAAAAGCAATGCAGATTTCTCAGAATTCTTAGAACCCCTATATTCTGTATTATATGCTGCTTCTATAGGTTTAGTCTGAGAGCTGAGCATGAAAAGTCAAAGAGGGAGACAGGAAAAATACTGAAGTGGGGTAGGAACACAGTTGTCAAGAGAACTTTACCCATGCCTCCGCATTTGCCCTTCATGCTGTCATAACATCAGCCTAAATAGTTGGTATTTTCTATTCCAAGACTCTAAAGAGAGTCAGAAGTTCACTTTTACTCTGGACTCACTGTGCATAGGGAAGTTATCACTGGGTTTGCAGAAGAACCCTTTAAATTCTTGACAATAGATACAAGACATTTCTTTTCATGTGGAAGCTGTGATATACAGAATTAGACATGGTATTAAATAATGGCTTGGCCAGTACTGCTGCATAGAAAAATATCTGTATTTTAATCACAAGATAGTAATTGGCAAACTTGGCTCTACATTTTTGTCTTGCCACTTACTAGCTATGTGACATTGGGAAAAGTAACATCTCTTAAGTTTTGGTTCTTCTTTTACAAAACATAAACATGGATAAGAGAGCTGACCTCTTAGGTTCTCAGAATTATTGTGGTAATTAAGTAAGCTGAACAATGTGCTGTGCTGTGCTAAGTTGCTTCAGTTGTGTCGGACTCTGTGCAACCCTCTGGACTATAGCCCGCCAGGCTCCTCTGTCCATGGGATTCTCCAGGCAAGAATACTGGAGCAGGTGGCCATTTCCAACTCCAGGGGATCTTCCCAACCCAGGGATTGAACCTGGGTCTCCTTCATTGACAGATGGATTCTTAACCACTAAGCCCAAGTTTAACAGTACCTGTTATAAAATGAGCACTCAGTAAGTGGGAATACTTTTCCTGTCACCTCAATTAGGTCTAGACTTGAACTGTGGTTCTCCTATTAGGGAGATGTGTGTGAACTTGGGTAAGTTACTAAGCTTTCTAAGCTATGTTTCCTCATTTATAAATGAGGTCCTAATAACAGTATCTACCTTGCAGTGCTGTTGTAAGATTTAACTGAGATAACAGCAAGGTACCCGGAAGACAGTAAGATAGTTATTAATAATGACTGGATTTGTGGACCTGAATGCCTGTGTACTGCTTAGGAGCTTAGACAGATGGCCCAGCTGGAACACCCAAGTAGAGAATAGTGATAAGAACACTCACCAAGACTAAGGCAGAGTGAGGATCAATAAGCCCATGTACCGGGAGTGCTTTACAGACATACAAGGAGAGACCAGTACATATGCCAGTGTCACACACCTTGTTTCACATTCCTTATGACACCTGTGACAACCAAAAACTTCTTTTATTTAACCAAAACTATTTCAGTTCTTCAGCATGCCAAAGTCAGGATTTGCTATTTATCTCCAGGCATGATAATCTCAGGTTTGGTCCTACCGTATTTTATTTTATTTTATCATTTCTTGTATAGGAAGTGACTTCCTCATCACAGAGAATAAATACAAGAGTTAACCCCTGACTTCCTCTAGGTCTTTTGTGGAAAATACATAAAGCTAGAGGGGAAGTCCACTCTTACCTTCTTGCCCTCAATAACCATCAAAATGCATCCTGCCACTGTCAAGGCAATCATTACATAGCTGATCTTCACCCGGACCTTGTTCTTTGCAGCATCGAGCATCTCAAACCTAGCAATACAATGAGATCATGAGAGAAAGTTAAAATTTCTGAGTTGCCAGAGAATATAAATCTCTGTGCCACAAATCAGGAGTGGTGCCCATAAATATAAAAAAAGGAGGTGCAACCCAAAGATCTCGTTGGACTTTGGGGAGGATGGAGCATTTTCACAATTCACTTTATATTTTTATATAAATCACGATAAAGGGGTGGAGATAAAGATAGTGAGACTGAGAACTTCCAGCTACACACTATGCCAATGATGGGAAAGACTTTAGAGGATCAATTTATCCAAAAGTACGTGAAGATCTTTACACGTCAATAAACCTTGCTTGGACTTCAGGAACCAGCTGTACTAGTTTTGGCACTGCAGCTAAATATCAGTTGGATCCTACTGCTTCAATTTCTGCAAAAGTCAACAACTATAGTTTAATTGGAAGAGGCTACACTCAGACTCTGAGGCCTAGTATGAAGCCTCCATTGTCTGCTCTGGTAGATGGGAAGAGTGTGATGCTGGAGGTCACAAACTTGGGCTTGCTCTGGGGCTGGAAGATGAAAGAAACCTCCAGCAATGGGTATCAGAAGATCTGGCTTTAATATATTTGCAGTGTGACCAACAGGAGCCCCATATACCCAAGGTGATCTGATCTAAATAAGAGCTGTATTTTAAATATTTAGATAGTTACTTATTAGTTGGTTTCTAGTTGAAAGGGTTATCTATCTAGTTACCAGTGTTGCAACTGTGCAGTCACCTATACACTGCTATGCTATGCTAAGACTCTTCAGTCATGTCCAACTCTTTGTGACCCTATGGACTACAGCCCACCAGGCTCCTCTGTCCGTGGAATTCTCCAGGCAAGAATATGGAGTAGGTTGCATGCCCTCCTTCAAAGGATCCTTCCAACCCAGGGATCCAACTCATGTCTCTTGCGTCTCCTGCACTGGCATGTGGATTCTTTACCACCAGCACCACCTGGGAAGCCTATACATTACTTAAATGTATTTAACTGTTAAAGGTGCTATCTGCCAATAATAAAACACACTTTTATAAAAACTGAAAAAAAAAACAACAACCACCATCCAAAAACCAAGAAAAATCTCAAACAGCCTAACCAACCACCTAAAAGAACTAGAAAAAGAAGAACAAACAAAACCATAGCAGAAGAAAATAAAGATCAGCAAGGAAATAGAGTTTAAGAAAAAACATTGAAAAAGATCATTAAAACCAAGAGCTCGTTTTTTGAAAGGATAAACAAAATCAAAAAACTTCTGGCTAGGCTAAACAAGAGAAAGGATCCAAATAAGCAAATAAGAAATAAGAGAATAGATAATAACCAATGCTGCAGAAATAAAAAAAAAAACCCATTAAGAATATACTTTGAACAATCATATACCAACAAACTGGACAACCTAGAGGAAATGGACAAGTTCCTAGAAACATACAGCCCAAAAGTGAATCAAGCAGAAATAACTAATCTGAACAGACTGATCACTGGAATTTAAATAGAATATGTAGTAATAATAAAACAAAACTCTCTGCAAATAAAAATCCAGGACCAGATGGTTTCACTGGAGAATTCTACCAAACATAGAACTTAATGATGATCTCTCTCAAAGTACTCCAAAACATTAAAGAGGGGGGAACACTCCCGAAGTCATTCCATGAAGCCACCATCACCCTCATACTGAAATCATACAAAGACACTATAAAAAGAAAACTACAGGCCAATATCTTTGATAACTATAGGTGTAAAAATACTCCACAAAGTATTTTAGGAATACTGAATCCAACAGCACATAAAAAGGATCATACACCATGACCAAGTTGGCTTCATCCAGGGTCGAAAGGATGGTTCAACATATGCAAATCAATCAATGTGATACACCACATTAACAAAAGATAGACAAAAATCATGTGATCATTTCAACAGATATAGAAAAGGCATTTGATAAAATTCAGTATTCATTCATGCTAAAAACTCTCACCAAAGTAGGTTCAGAGGAAATTTTTAAAAATAATAAAAATGCTGAATAAAAGCATTTATGATAAACCCATAGTCAACCAGATACTCAAAGGTGAACAGCTAAAAGTCTTCCCACTAAATTCTAGAACAAGTCAAGGACATTTGACTCACCACTTCTATTCATCATAGAGTAGTCTTGGATTGGAAGAATTAACATTGTTAAAATGGTCATATTATCCAAAGCAGTCTACAGATTTAATGTGATTCCTATCAAACTATGCATGATACTTTTCACAGAACTAGAACAAATAATCCTAAAATTTATATAGAGCCACAAAGACCCAGAATTGCCAAAGCAATCCTGAAGAGAAAGAACATAGGTAGGGCATAACACACTCAGAAAGCTACAAACAATACTACAAACAATACTACAATACTACAAAGCTACAGTAATCAAAACAGCATGGTATTGGCACAAAAACAGACACAAATCCATGGAAAAGAACATAGAAACCCAAACACCCATAGTCAATCTTGAACAAAGGAGGCAAGAATATACAATGCAGAAAAGAATTCTATTTAGTAAGTGGTTTGGGAAAGCTGGACAGCCTTATGTGCATCAATGAAGTCAAAACACACCCTCACACCATATACAAAATACACAAAAATAAACAAACTCAAAATGGCTTAAAGACCTAAATATAAGACATGATACCTTAAAACCCCAGAAGCAAACATTCTTTGCAAAACATTCTTTGACATACATCTTACCAATATCTTCTTAGGTCAGTCTCCCATAGCAAAAGAAAGAAAAACAAAAATAAATTGGACTGAATTAAATTTATAAGCTTTTGCACAATAAAGGAAACCATACACAAAATGGAAAAAAAAAACCACTACAGAATGGGAGAAAATATTCACAACTGATGTGATCAACAAAGGCTTAATTTCCCAAATATACAAACAGCACATACAGCTCAGTATCTAACAAACCACCCAATCAAATATGGGCAGAAGACCTAAGTAGACACTTCTCCTAAAAAGAGACCATCTGGCACATAAAAAGACATCAAGAATCATCAAGAAAACCACAATGAGTTATCACTTCAAGCCTGTCAGCATGGCTGACATCAAAAAGACCACAAGTAACAAATGTTGGCAAGGATGCAGAGAAAAAGGAAGCCCTCGTGCACTGTTGGTGGGAATGAAAATTGATACAGCCACTAGGGAGAACAGTATAGAGGGTCCCTTAAAAACCAAAAATAAAGTTACTCTATGATCTGGCAATCTCACTCCTAAGCATATATCCAGAAAAGACAAAACCTCTAAAAGGTACATGCACCCCAATGTACACAGTAGCATTATTTACAATAGCCAAGACACAGATGACACAGTTACACATACACATATATACATATATACACACACACACATAAAATGGAATATTACACAGCTGAAAAAGATAATGAAAACTGCCATTTGGAGTAACATGGATGGACCTAGAGATTATCATACTAAGTGAAGTCAGACAGAGGAAGACAAATACTATATGATATCACTTAGATATGGAATATAAAATATGAAATGAACTTATTTACAAAACAGAAATAGATTCACAGACATAGGAAATAATCTTATGGTTACCAAAGAGAATGGAGGGGGAGGGATAAATTCAGGTTGGGATTAACAGATACACACATATATATTAGATAAACGAGGATCTACTATGTAGCACAGGGAACTATATTCAATCTCTTGTAATATAAAAGAATCTGAAAAAGTATGTATTATGTATAACTGAATCACTATGCTGTAACCTAAAACATCACACTGTAAATTAACCATATCTGAACTTTAAAAAAAAAAAAAACAGTAAGACCGCACAAATTTGAAGTAGAAAAAATTAAAAAAAAAAAAAAGTATGAAGATGAAAAATGGAGCCTGGAACAAGGCAAAATAAAGAAAAAAAGCTAAAAAGGGCAAGACATGTTAATCTACACTTGCTATAGTGGGCCCAGTTTTGGCTCAGTAGTTTCACTTTAGCAGCTAGTGCTAAAATGAATCAGTATCTATTTTTCCCTGAGGTTCTTAAAAAGATAGTATATGATATAATGACATTCTGAATAACATCCTGACAATGTGCTGTGCTGTGCTTAGTCACTCAGTTGTGTCCAACACTCTGAGACCTCACAAACTGTAGCCCCCCCAGGCTCCTCTGTCCATGGGGATTCTCCAGGCAAGAATACTGAAGTGGGTTGCCATGCCCTCCTCCAGGGGATCTTCCCAACCCACGGATCGAACCCAGGTCTCCTGCATTGCAAGTGGATTTTTTTTTTTTTTTTTTTTTTACCATCTGAGCCACACTGCAATGAGCTTCATAAAGTTCAACACAAAGCACAATATATGGGAGAGTTAAACAATATACTCTTTATACCCAGCATCTGCCTTCTGCCTTGAACCAGGAATAGATTTCAGGATATCTGGTATAGCAGAAAGATCCTTTAGGCAATGCTCCCTTAACATTTCTTTTAACTAATGTTTTGGTAAAACTGAGTGACAATGAACTTGAGATTGTGCTCTTTGTCAAGTGCCTCCTATAACTGGTCTGCTGAATACAGACCTATGTAAATTGATAGAAAGTTTTGGGTTGGATTACCATTCTTATGTGAAAGCTAAAAGGCCTAATAGGGAAGAGTCCAAACAGAAGGTTCTTCATCTTGGTGATTTTGCAGGTAGGCACTGGGTCCTAGTTCTACTACCTGAGTGTTTTGTGAGCATCAGGGCAGGGTATGTGGAGTCCTAATGGGCTCAGGATAGAGAACTGGCCTACTAAGTAGTATGTTCAGTTCAGTCGCTCAGTTGTGGCTGATTATGCGACCCCATGAACCGCAGCATGCCAGGCCTTCCTGTCCATTACCAACTCCCAGAGTCCACCCAAACCCATGTCCATTGTGTCAGTGATGCCATCCAACCATCCCATCCTCTGTCATCCCCTTCTCCTCCCACCCTCAATCTTTCCCAGCATCAGGGTCTTTTCAAATGAGTCAGCTCTTCGCATCAGGTGGCCAAAGTATTGGAGTTTCAGCTTCAACATCAGTCCCTCCAATGAACACCTCGGACTAATCTCCTTTAGGATGGACTGGTTGGATCTCCTTGCGGTCCAAGGGACTCTCAAGAGTCTTCTCCAAAACCAGAGTTCAAAAGCATCAGTTATTCTATGCTCAGCTTTCTTTATAGTCCAACTCTCACATCCATACGTGACCACTGGAAAAACCATAGCCTTGACTAGACGGACCTTTCTTGGCAAAGTAATGTCTCTGCTTTTCAACATGCTGTCTAGGTTGGTCATAACTTTCCTTCCAAGGAGTAAGTGTCTTTTAATTTCATGGCTGCAATCACCATCTGCAGTGATTTGGGAGCCCCAAAAAATAAAGTCAGCCACTGTTTCCCCCATCTATTTGCCATGAAGTGATGGGATCGGATGCCTGATCTTAGTTTTCTGAATGTTGAGCTTTAAGCCAACTTTTTCACTCTCCTCTTTCACTTTCATCAAGAGGCTCTTTAGTTCTTCATTTTCTGCCATAAGGGTGGTGTCATCTGCATATCTGAGGTTATTGATATTTCTCCTGCCAATCTTGATTCCAGCTTGTGGTTCCTCCAGTCCAGCGTTTCTCATGATGTACTCTGCATATAAGTTAAATAAGCAGGGTGACAATATACAGCCCTGATGTACTCCTTTTCCTATTTGAAACCAGGCAGCATGCCAGTTCTAACTGTTGCTTTCTGACCTGCATACAGGTTTCTCAAGAGACAGGTCAGGTGGTCTGGTATTCCCATCTCCTTCAGAATTTTCCACAGTTTGTGGTGATCCACAGAGTCAAAGGCTTTGGCATAGTCAATAAAGCAGAAATAAATGTTTTTCTGGAATTCCCTTGTTTTTTCAATGATCCAGCGGATGTTGGCAATTTGAGCTCTGGTTCCTCTGTCTTTTCTAAAACGAGCTTGAACATTTGGAAGTTCACGGTTCACATATTGCTCTCACACTCACCTAGAGCTGGACATCCTGGAATGTGAAGTCTATAGTATTTAGGAACTGATTATATCCAGATGAATGAATTTGAATGCTAACTTTTTTTTCCTCCTTATATTACTTTTGAAACTGGGGGGAGGAAAGTACTTTAAGAATGCATGGAAGGAGGCACAGGGTCCAAGGTGTTGCAGATAGTAGGAGAAGAACCCTGAAAACATATATATACTGATGTAAAAGGTTGGATCCAGTGAGGGAGCAGTGTGGATGGAGTCCTCTAGGCACTGAAACTGGGCCTGCAGGGTGGGAGGAACCAGGGAGAACTGCTAAGAACACTGAATTGCTCTATTAAGAGCATCTGAGATCCCACCAACCACAACTACCCGTGTTGACAAATGTTTTATGTGAACTGGTATTTCCAACTCAAGTGCTGTAATCCTCAGGAAAAGTGATGTATTTTCCATTTGAGGGAACATAAAAAAGTAAAATGCATTTAAATAAGGCCACAAGGTTGCCCTTCATTCTACAGAGAGCAATAAGAACAAGTATGTTAAGCAGTGCCTGTTCAGAACTACCCAGGCCCAGAGAGGAGACTGCTAGGGTGACTCATGAGATCGTGCTTTGGGCTTGATGGTGTCTTGGGACCACCTACAAGTCAGACTATGGCAGGTTTTCCTTAGTAAAGTGTATAAAGCACCTATTAGGGCCATGAGTACATACCAGCCTGATTTCTGCTGGCAAATTCATGAAGAAATAACAGTACAGGTAAGAATTTGAAGTCATATTTATTTCCAGCATGCTCTCCCAGAAGAATACAATTGTCACTTGAGCTAAGAAGGACCAAGGCTGTCCTGCTGAAATAGTGAATATAATGTGTTTTTAATTTGACAGGCAGAAAGAGATGGGCTCTGTTAAAGTTGTTGTAAACAGAAAGCAAAACCTACTTATCTTCCTAGAAAAAGATACCCTGAGTAAACCCAGAACTTCTTTAATCATGACTTGATTCAGAAGCCAGAAGGTTCCAGAACAATTCCTTACTAGAAGAGAATGAATGTCCAGGACCTTTGTTCCAAGTCCTTGTCTCTGAAGAGGATGATGTCCCACGGGGAGACTGCATCTATTTCTTAGAATCTCTTTTGGCCAAGATACAATCCATGAGGCAAGAGCAGTGGTTCTCAACTTGGAATGTTCCCAGATCTGAAATGAACTCTGGAGCTCCTGGGTTGTGAAACCAGACTCCAGTAATCAGCTCTGCCTACCAGTAGTCTGGTACTAATCCCAGGATCTGCTTCACCTGCCACTGGGTGGGCAACAGGCTCAGATTCATCAGGACCCTGCCTCTGGCCACCAATGTGCCAGCACTAGTGCCAGGGCTCCCCAAGTATCTGCACATACATAAAACTACAATTAGTGACTTAGATAAAAAGAGGCAGCAGAGGAATATGTTCTAGAAGAAGGAACAAGATAAAACCCTAGAAGACGAACTAAGTAAAGTGGAGATAGCCTACCTACATGAGAAAGACCTCAGAGTACTGATCATAAAGATGATCAAAGAACTTGAAAGAAGAATGGGTGCACAGAATGAGAAGTAAGAAGTTTTTAAAAGAGAAAACAGAAAGAATAACCAGGTGTGAAAAATACAGTAACTGAAATGAGAACTACAGTAGAAGGAATCAACAATAGACTAAATGATACAGAAAAACGGATCACTGACCTGGAAGACAGAATAATGAAAACCGCTGCCACTGAGCAGAAAAAAAAATGAAAAGAAATAAGGACAGTTTAAGAGACCTCTGGGACAACATCAAGCCCACTAATATTCACATTATAGGGGTCCCAGAAGGAGAAGAGCAAGAAAGTGCTTCAGAAATAATTGAAGAGATAATAGCTGAAAACTTCCTTAACCTGAGAAATGAAAGTCATCTAAGTCCAGGAAGCACAGAATCTCATACAGGATTAACCCAAAGAGGAACACACCAAGAATACTGTAATCAAAAAATCAAAATGACAAAAATTAAAGATAAAGAGAGAATAATAAGAGCAGCAAGAGAAAAGTAACAAACTACATAGGATGACATTCCCACAAGGCTTCCAGTAGACTCTGCAGGCCAGATGGAAGTGACATGATATATTTAAAGGAATGAAAGAGAAAAACCTACAACCAGGAATAGTCTACCCAGCAAGGTTCTTATTCAGATTTGATGAAGAAATCAAAAACTCTACAGACAGACAAAATCTAAGAGAATTCAGCACCACCGAATGGCCTTAACAACAAATGTTAAACGAACTTCTCTAGGCAAAAAGGAAAAGGCCACAATTACAAAAAAGAAAGAGACAAGCAGTTAAGATCATCTGTATCTAAGTAAGCAGTTAAGGGAGACACAAAACAATTAGATGTAAAATATGGGCTTCCCAGGTGGGAAGAATCCATCTGCCAGTGCAGGAAACACAAGAGACATGGGTTCAATTCCTGGGTCAGGGAAATCTCCTGGAGAAGGAAACGGCAACCCACTCTAGTATTCTTGCCTGGAGAATTCCAAGGACAGAGAAGCCTGGTGGTTACATGAGGTTGCTACCTCATGTAGACATGATTGAGCTACTGAGCATGCACATACACACACACATGATATAAAAAACAGCAGTCATTAAGGGAGGAATGTGCTAACAACAAAATATAAAAAGGAGAAATTAAATTAGTTACTTTCTATAGCTAGGAGAGAAAATCAAATCAGCTGACTTCAGAGTACTCGACAGCTCTTCACTAAGCACTACATAAGAGCAATGATAATACACTGATTTTCCAGCACTGTTTTTATTCCAGGTATTTGTCAAAAAGTAAACGTTTAGAAAAGTAGAAACTTTTAAATATGGCTGAAAGGTTTTAAATAGACTCAGAGGGACTGCTTTTCCTTTAAAACAGATTACTGAAAAATAAAAGCTGCTTACAACCCTAAATTCAGCACTCACGAGACAGTCTCTGGAATTTCATCTTCCTTTTTGAAGCGACCTGACCATATTAGAATCTTCTTCTCCCAGTCCGTAGGCTTATGCAATGGCACTCTGTGGCTGTAAGTGTCTGTGAGAAAAACAAGAGAAGATACCTTATTTATATGAGATTGACTCCCATATTTAGCAACAGAAAAATGTTATTTTTGCTTTTTAGCTATTCACTAAATAGAATCATTGAGAAATCTCAAGCTAATTAGAGCTTTATTTGAATGGAATTTCTTAGGTTGCTCATTTACTTCTTAAATGAGATTCAAAAATTTTGTAAGGACTGAGGTAAAATAAAAGAGTTATTTCCCATATAAACCCCAGCCTCTGAAAGCTGAAAGAACACTATGAACAAAGATACAAAGGTGAGAAGGATGAACTAAGAAGGGAACAGCATGGGAGCCTATTTGACTTTGGTAGAATTTTTAAGTCTATAAGGTAAAATCAGATTATAAAAGAACCTGAATGGCAGGCTAAAGGTTTTAGACCTGACTCAAGAACTATTGTACTTAGAAAGTTTAATCTGAAAGTGGCTGGAAAGAGAAAGGATAGGACAGAGTGGACACAAGACCAAATAGGAAATTATAATACAAGCTATTACAAGAGTGAGTTGTTATAGTCTCAACTAGTTGTTAACAGTAGGAAGAGAGACAAAAAGTCAATCTGAAAGAATCTGGAGATTGATCAAGATAAAGATGGATTCATGAAGAACCTCAAACTTGGATGATTAAAACAAAAGCAGTTATTATTAACCAAAATAAGCCGGCTGAAAACAACCAGTCAGGAGAGGAAAAAGTACTAATGCCATTTTAGATCTACTGGGTCTAAATTCACGCCATCCGAGTAAGTTTCTTTAATGAGTTAGGAGTGGAGATAACCGCTGGTGCAAACAAAGAGCCAGGGAGGATGACAGATTCAGAAGACCAGGGGCTGAGCTTTGGTGCATGACCCAGAAAGGACAAAGGCAGCAGATGAACACGGAGCAGCAGAAACAGGCAGAAACACAGACTACAAAAGAGTCTTTCAGAGGACGGAGGAGTCTCTGAAGATGAGAAGCAGAAAAAGGGGATCACAGAATGTCAGAGTTACAAAGGGCCTTGGAGATAATCTCTTCTAACTTTCATGTACTGCTGACATTTCTCTTGCAGACAGACCATCTCCTAGACTACGTCACCTTTGTTTATGCTGCACCTTTCACTTAATCAGAAGCCAAGAGCAAGAGAAACAGAAAAGTCACTAGGTAAATAATCCATAAAGAACCAAAGGCAAGAAAAGACATTTAGAAGTACAGAAATAGTACTACTGTAATCTTTTAGCACTTGGTACTTTCTCTATAGTTTATTTTTTACTTTATGTACTACACACTCATTAAAGACAATTCAGACAGTACAGATGTGAAAAAAGAAAAAGCTAAAAACCATGCTTAATTATCCTCATAGTATGAGCATTGTGTCTATATATACAGACATATATATAATTTCTATATGTACCATTCTTGGGCTTACACACAATCTAAAATTTTGTATCCTGCCTTGTTCATTAACATTATGACTAAAAACTTTTCATGCCAGTATGTTGTATTTATAAATACCATTTCTAACAGTTGCACAACTCATCAAGTAGATCTAATGTATAATTAATCATTCCCAGATTATTTAACATTTAGATTAATTTCTCATTTTCCTTTATATGTGTATGTGTGTGTGTATATATATATATATATATGTACATATAAATAAATGGGAACAGCTTTACATTCAAAGTTTTTTCCACATAAAGGGATTACTCCTTGGGATAGATCCCCAGAAATGAAATATCAGGTCAGGGGGTATAAATACTTTTAACCTCTTGATAAATATTATTTGAGAACAGTTGTTTTCCACCCACCAGTACCTATCTGGCCCTAGTGTATTCCCATGAAGAAGCAATGAGCAAGTAGTTCCTGGGGCCATACAGTTTAAATATTATGCTCCTTCTTTTCACAGTGCTGACAGTGACAGAACTCAGGAGTTAGGGATAGGACTAAACATGGCTGAAGTTAATGTACAAGCCAGTGCGTAGCCCTAAGTATATTGTACCCAAATGTCATTTTTTGATTTGGTTCATCTTTGAGGCTGACCAATATTTAATTTGGTACATCTATCATCTACAGAAAGCTCTAGTCAAATCCTTGATGTAAGAGATGAAAATGTCAAATGGGGAAAATGAAGAAATCACTGCCACATGTAAGCACAACTAATACAAGTACAGTGTGGGAGGCCGGAACTACATGATAGGGACCCCTGTAACCATCTCTCTTTTAGGTTTTGATTCCAGGTTGTTCTAGTCTTTGGGAGCTGCCTAGTCCATAACTGGAAAGACAAATAAAAACTTACGGGATGGAGGCTTTGGACTTTCCTGGGGTTTGCTGCAAAATCCATTTATTCTCTTCAAATCAGAGTTTCTGGTAACCCTTAAAGATGAGAAAGCATCTCTTTCACATGACCTAAAACAACTTCCTAGAAAAGAGAAAAAAAATGTTTCATATAAAGGAAATCTGATATCTTACAATGAAAAATGCCTGCAAAATACATATTCATTTATAAAAATTAACTCACTTAAAAAATGAATATCCTGTTCTATGTAAGATACGTGTACTGTATTTAAGGTGCTATGCTTAGAGCTATCTTAAAATATGCATGTTTTGCTGGTTAGGAGATTAGGAATTCACAATATATTTTATTGGCTTTAAGTTTTATAAAAGCACTTCTCACGTGTCTTATAACAATAATGATTCTGTTATGAATCATTAGTGTTAGTATAACCCTCAGTGTTAGCATGAACATTTTTAATCAATAATTAATCAGAATTCAAAACAGAGATAGCCAGAAACAGTTCTGATGAGGGTAAAAGGGGATAATTCTAAGTATTGGGGTGGGGAGTCGTACAAGAGACTAGGGCTGATCCTCAGTCAAAGGATCATCACAAAAGAGCCTTAGGCCCCAGGATGTGGAAGAAAGGGAGCACTATAGAAGAATGAAACAGAAAAGAAAGCTGGAAAGGCACCAAAAATAAATCTGTTCAAGATCCTGATGCTCCGTGATGCTTGGGTGACGAAAGGGACACCGGAGATTTGCCTTTAATGTGACAAGAATGAGCCCTCACAGCTTTGTGCTTAAAACTTCACAGAATTCAAGCAGTTTTAGAAAGCTGTTTGTTAGTGGATAAACAGTTCCAGATGCCTAACTGAGTGTCATTGTAACTTCAGAGTTTGAAGCAGTAAGGGGAGGAAAGAGAGGGAAGAACAGCAAAATGTGGTTACAGCACTGGACCTCCCTAAGTTGGTGAGAACCATAATTATCTTTTTCTTTCTCCTGCTGATAATAAAATCTTTACACATAGCAATCTTAAGAAAACATCACTGTGGACTTCTCATGAGCACAGATTTATATTTGTGTCAAGATTTTTAAAAGAACACTTTTATCGGTACATAATTTCACATTAAAAATTCATCCTTTTAAATGTGTAAAACAAAGAATCACCTTCTCCTTCAATATTCTGCTCAATAGGAATTAATCAGAGAGAGAGAGAGGAGCAAAAGACGGAGGAGGGAGTTAGCTCTGCTGTCCACTAATAACTGGACAGAGACTTCCTTAAATGCCTTTCACCAATAAGTTTGCCAGCTTTTGCTGAAGGGCTCTGTGTGTATTTGGGGGGCATGCTCTGGGGGTGGGTATGGAAGAAGCTGTTTGCATTGTATTAGCTCTGAGTAAGGTTTAAAAAAAAAAAAGGCAAGCCCGCTAAGTGAGGGTTTCCACAGGACAGACAGACAGACCAAACAGTAACAGTCCTCTGGGGGCAGGGGTTTGCAGGGCTCCAAATCCATTCTGCCTTTTTCAGTGTCTGCTATATTTTTCAGAACTACACGATTTCAAGGTATTAGTTTCAAAGTATTACTGTGCAGCCAAGAGGAGATAGGAATCAGTTAACATTCCATGAGCCTTGCTGTTCTTACCATGACTAAGTCATTTTCTTGGACAAATCCTACACAGATTGTCACAAGCCTCTGGTTATTCCCTAGAGTTCTGAAACAGCTGACTCTAAGACTAGGGTCATATTTTCATTGCTTTTATATAGGGGTGAATTTTCAGAGGTCCTATTTTCAGAGTGAATTTTCAGATACCTTAAGCTGGAACCTCTATTTGTATCAAGATTTGTGGTTGCCTGCAGTCTGATTTCTTTCACAAGAGGTCTCATTTATTTCAGTGTTCTAGGCAGCAGTCCCAGAAAGCTTTGCCTGGGTCTGAGTAACCACACTACCAGTGCCACCTAGTGACAGCACGTGTATGCTGTAAGAAAAGTCGATAAATTATAATTGATCTTAGTTTGTTTCCTCATTTCAAATGTAGATAATGTAGTACTTACTTCAACAAGGCTGATGTAAAGGTTAAATGGAAAATACACGTGACAGCATTTCGCAAGATGCTTGAAACAGGGCAGGTACTCTAAACATTAAGTTTGTTTCCTCAAATACTAATCTTCAAAACATTTCCAAAGCACTTCAGTTTTATCCCTAAGATGGTCAGAATTTCTGACCAAGGTAGTTTTAAATTGTTATCAGGGCATGAATAAATTCCATGAGTCTCTTCTAAAGTTTTTCACAGCTCTCAAGATTAAAACAAAAATATTTAATGCTGTGATTCTCAAACTTCAGGATGCATCAGAACCACCAGAATTGGCTCGGTAAAATGCCAATCACAGGCACACCTATCTCCAGTTTTAGAAACAGTTTTGGGTTGAATCTCTGAATTTCTGACAAGCTCTTAGGTGAAGCTTCTACTGCTGTTTTGAAACCACACTTTGAGGACTACTGGGTTTTGTATTTTTTTTTAACTATGGTAAAAAACATATAACACAAAATTTACCATTTTAACCACTTTTAACTGTACAGTGCTGTACATTGTTTTGCCACCATCATCACCATCCGAGGCTTTCCAGGTGGCTCAGTGGTAAAGAATTTGTCCTCCACTGCAGGAGACAGGGATTTGATCCCTGGGTCAGGAAGATCCACTGGAGGAGGAAATGGCAACCAACCCCAGTATTCTTGCCTGGGAAATCCCATGGGCAGAAGAGCCTGGCAGGCTGCAATCCATGGGGGTTGCTGAGAGTTGGACATGACTGAGCATGCACACACCACCACCATCCATCTTTAGGACTTTTTCATCTTCCCCAGAGGACCACTAGTTTAATGTGACCTATAAGGTCCCTTCCCACACCATCCTGTCCTATCCCCTTCTGGCAGGTACTGAGACAGAAAGGAACCAAGTTAACTGACAGTGAGCTCTGCTGTCTAAAGAGGAAACAGAAAAAGAATCAATAATTATCTCCTTAGGTACCATCCTTTCCCATCCCTCTTAATTAGAACAGAGGAAGTTTAGAAAAACAGAACAGAGACAGATTATAAGAATAAAAGACAAGCTGCCTCTTAGCTCAGTTCAGTTCAGTTCAGTTGCTCAGTCGTGTCCGACTCTTTGCGACCCCATGAACTGCAGCATGCCAGGCCTCCTGTCCATCACCAACTCCCAGAGTCTACCCAAACTCATGTCCATTGAGTCGGTGATGCCATCCAACCATCTCATCCTCTGTCGTCCCCTTCTCCTCCTATCCTCAATCTTTCCCAGCATCAGGGTCTTTTCAAAAGAGTCAGCTCTTCACATCGCCAAAGTATAGGAGTTTCAGCTTAAACATCAGTCCTTCCAATGAACACCCAGGACTGATCTCCTTAGGATGGACTGGTTGGAGTCCAAGGGACTCTCAAGAGTCTTCTCCAACACCACAATTCAAAAGCATCAATTATTTTGCGCTCAGCTTTCTTTACTGTCCAACTCTCACATCCATACATGACTACTGGGAAACCTGTAGCCTTGACTAAACAGACCTTTGTTGACAAAGTAATCTCTCTGCTTTCTAATATGCTGCCTAGGTTGGTCGTAACTTTCCTTCCAAGGAGTAAGCATCTTTTAATTTCATGGCTGCAATCACCATCTGCAGTGATTTTGGAGCCCCCAAAAATAAAGTCAGTTCAGGTTAATGCAAAAATGCTACCATGTATACCTACTTACTGTCAGTCACACAAATGCACATTTGGAGATAGTTATTCATTCAACAAATAGTACTTGTCAGGAATTGCTCTAGGTAATATAAAAAAGAGATAAAAATTTATGCCAGATGAGCTTATATTCTACTGGAGGGAGGGGAAAAATATATATAGTTAGATAGTAAATGCTGGGGAGAAAAAATAAACAAAGGAGAAACAAAGAGTTTGTGTGCTTAAAATGTGGTGTGTTTGTGTGAGATTTTAGATAGGGCAGTAAGAGAAGTTCTCTATGAGAACGACATGAAAGAAGTCAGGGAGCTAGCATGTAGGTATCTGGTGGAAGGGTACTCCAAACAGAAACAACAGTAAGTGCAAAGTCCCTAAAGTGGTTCCAGGGACACAAAGAGGCCGCCAGCATGGCCAGAACAGAGGAATAATGAAAAAAGAGCAGGACTTGAGGTTAAAAACACACCTGGGATGGAGGTGAAGAATAGGAACTTAAAGGCATGAGAGGTTTACCTAGATCAGAAAGTATCTCCAAACCTTTTCTTACTACAACTTCACACTGGATGCCAGTCATTTTTCTCTCCCTAAGGTATAAATGGTATTTAAAGTATAAGTAAACATAATATTATACATATTAGAAACAACAGACTATTGGAAAAAATAATTAAAAAACCCATCATCACTTAAAAAAAAATGAAGTCTTGATGTGATTTTGGTACTTATTTTGCAACTACAATAAAATTGAAGCATAAAAGTTTTAGTATAATTATTAAGACTACTTTTCTATCTCAAAGAGATAAGAATTTATTGCCCCAGACATCCAAGGCAAAAATTTTCCATCCTCTGGTGGATCACAATTAAAAACAAACAAAAAACCCCAAAGAAAAACAGCCCTTTAACCCTCTGGCTTCACTAGCAGCCTGTCCCTGGCTGACAGAATCTGTGTCCCCAGGGCCTCAGCAGGAAGTCAAGCCTCACTGTGCCTGTAAGGCTCTGACTGGCAAATGGCTTGTTAAGAGTAGCTGTCCTTAAGCTTTAGTGCAACACAATCACCCAGAGGACTCGTAACACATTCTGCTGGGCCCTGTTTCCAGAGTTTCTGATTCAGTAAGTATATGTGGAGCCTGAGAATTTCCATTTCCAACAATTTCCCCGGTGATGCCAATCCTGTTGGTCTGAGGGCTCACAATTTGTAAATCAGTGCCTCAGAGTTATTACTGCTACCTGGAGGCTTCAGCCGGTCAGTCTCAATGACTCTGATTCAAGTACTGCGTTCTGTCCTGTTGTCCTTCCCTTTCCAATCTTTTCAACCCCATGATGGACGGTGCAGAGCAGTGGGAATGCTTTTTTCTTCCCCCTGAGAATAATTCAGGACTCTCCTGGAGATAACAGTCAATGATGTCACCTGGACTATGACCAATCTCTGAGAATCAGTGATGATAAATGAAGGTTCAATGAATGCTGGTGGAGAAAGAGGCTTTTATAAGATTATCTAATTTAGTGTTTCTTAACCTGTGTGAGGACTTCCCTGGTGGCTCAGCCGGTAAAGAATCTGCCTGCAAGGTGGGAGACCTGGGCTTGATCCCTGGGTTGGGAAGATTCCCTGGAGAGGGGCATTGGCTACCCACTCCAGTATTCTGGCCTGGAGAAGTCCATGGACAGTATAGTCCATGGAATTGCAGAGTCAGACACGACTGAGCGACTTTCACACACACTAGAACCCGTGTGAAGATCAGCTGTCAGGTTTGTTGCAAGTATGTTGCTAGGTATGAAGTTTGCCAATGATATGCTTAAAAATAAAATCACGGCATTTTATTGTCAAAACTCCTAAACTCACAAACAGCTTTAATATATGCACATTTAAAAATATCAACCAGGAGATTGGGTGATTCCCAGGATGGAATGCAGACTCTGACAAATGTATCCAATTCTATTAAAAATGCATGACCTAACCATAAAAATTTCAAGGTGGGAAAAAATGGAGCTGACCTAAGTAACTTCAGAAAACACTGTTTTGACTGGAAACTATCAGACTAAAGACAGAGACATGTACTCTAGTTGGCAAATTTGTTTCTTACAGGAGCCTTGGTAGAAATTCTGAAACTATTAAGTATATACCAGGATTGAACAAGTAAATGACTAAATGGTAGATAATGAGAGTCAGGTTTCTCACTGTCAAAGAAAGAAGTTCCAAAAGCAAGGGTGGAAGGCTAGAAAGAATATGGTACTGAATTAGTCAGAGAACTCAGTATGAGCACCTTTAGTTTTATATGTATATACACACACACGCATGTGTACATATACACAGATAACAGATACAAGAGAGACAGAGACAAAAATGTGTGTGTAGACATGGCTTAGTACACACACATGTATTTCCTAGCTCTACCCACTAAGGCCTGGAATTAATGACACTTAAATAGCAATAAGCATACTCACTGACCAAATCTTGGTGTCTAAATACCACCATCCAATAAAAGGAACCTGGGCTCCCTGGAGAAAACTGGCTGATTCTATGTTGGGGTAGCAAAAATAGAAGATGAGTCTGGAATATCCTGGAATGCCAGAAAGTAGTGTTAAAAAAAGAATATGATGGGGGCCTGTAAAGGGACATGGAAGTTGATCTGATAAAGCCTAAACTGGAATAATTTGAGCAACAAAGTAAATGACACAGTAATGGATTAGAGCAAAGTATAAAATATATGAGTCCATCCATAAAAAATAAAATGTGTCCAATAATAAATCATGTGAATATTAATAAATCATACTGTTTAGTATGATGTGATGAGAAGGGCACTTTACCTCTGTGCTATTTATTCATAATCCTATTCTTATCATGAGAAAGCATTAAACAAAACCAAACTGAGAGATATCTGACAAAATATCTGACAAATATTCCTCAACTGGAAGGATTTGAGAAAACTGAAGCATAAAAGTTTTATGCTGGCAAGACCATGAAAATCAAAGAATGTGAAAGCATCACAGATCAGAAACCATCACAGACCATATCTATGGAGATATGACAACTAAATGCAACCTGGTATCCTGGATTGGATCCTGGAACAGAAAATGGACATCAGCAGAATCACCATCTTCCTTGGTGAGAACCGAAGGAAGCTTCTCCTTCAGTGGACAGCAAAGTACCAATGTTAATTTCTTAGTAATGACAAATGTATTGTGGGCTATGTAAAATGATAAAATTGGAGGTAACTGGGTAAGTAGTACACAGAACTCTGTACTATGTGACTTTTCTGTAAAAATTATTCTAAATAAAAATATTTTAAAACATGGGTTTAATTATATCTTATTGTTTTTACTTTATACAAACTATGAAAAAATGTGTATTAATATTAAATATTTTAAAAATTAGAGAAGATTTGATGTAATCTCTATAAAAATGTCAGTCTCATTTGCACTCCAGTATGCTTTTGGAATAGGAGAGAAAAGGAAAGAAATGGGGTATAATAGGAAATGTGCCCAATTCAGGGTAGATGAAAGATGTGCAGGTGAAGGCCATCTGCCTAGGGTACCTTGGTGGAAATGTGATGAGAAAATGACACATGATGATATATATCTTGTCATACTATGCTATTTTCACACGTTGTTGCCATCTCCTGTGAGCTTATTACAAATGCAGACTTTCAGCTCCCACCCTAGACCTACAGAATTTGACTTTGTATTTTTAATGAGATATCCAATTCATATGACCATTCTATTTCAAGAAGCAAATAGCCACATTCATTCAATATTTTGATGTGTACATATTTTGTGCCAGACACATGGAAACCAACACTACATACTCTAAAGTCTGTAATACTGCTATTCAGCCTCAGCTGGGAGCTTCTTGGAAATACTTCTCAGACACCAACCCAAAATTAGAATCTCCTGGGGTGAGGACTAGAAAAATGTTTTCACAAGCCCTTCAAGTGTTTATGCACACTAAAATTTGAGAAAGATGGATTTCAAACTCTGTATACTGGAATCAACACAGAAAAACAAACAAACACAAAACCAACCAACAGGGCCATCCCAGATTAATTAAATCCCAATTTCTGTGAACAGGACTCTGGTTTTAGTATTCTTTAGAAAGATTTTCTAAGTGACTCTAATGCACTGCCATGTTTGAGAACTGCTGCTCTTCAGCACAGCTAACTAGAGCCCCTTCTGAACAAAGGCTACAAAAATGACCAAGGTACACCTGCAGAGTTAAATACACGTGTTTCTAGCTGTATTCAAAATCCCTCTTTTCAATGATATAAAGCCACTTTCAGTAACATGGATCAAACTAGAGATTATTATACTAAGTGAATAAGACAGACAAATAATCATATGACATCACTTGTATGTGGAATCTTAAAAATGATACAAACGAATATATTTACAAAACAGAAACAGACTCACAGACATAGAAAAGAAACTTATCGTTGCCAAAGGGCAAAGGGTGGAGGAGGGATAAATTAAGAGTTTGAGATTAACAGATATACACTATTATAAATAAAATAGACAAAAAGCAAGGACTTTTTGTATAGCACCGGGAACTATATTCAATATCTTGTAATAACCTATAACAGAAAATAATCTGAAAAATAACATATACATACATATATGTACAACTGAATCACTTTGCTGTATGTTTGAAACTAACACCTTGTAAATCAACTATATATCAAAAAAAATAAAGGCTCATAAAATGGAAGAGTTATTAAAATTTCACTGTGGAAATCAAAAAACATTCTCATTCTCAAATTATTTTCAAGGAAACAATGTTCCTTTTTCATGTCCCACGGAAAGATTTTTTTAATCTAAATACTTAGCCGGTTCTCATGCTGGTCCACAAATGCCTATTTAATCCTTCTTGGAGTGAAACAGGATACTTGCTTGTCCTGAAACATTTGCTGTGATAGGAAACGGCAAGTCTGAGGAAGGAACTCTGAAAGTTTGTTTTGTGAATCAGAGTCAATTTTAAGTCTCAAGTGGAAAAAACTAAATGTATGTTTATTCTGAGGAAGGCAAAGTTCCTACACGTAAACTATCTAGTCAATACTACATGTTATATTATGATGAAGTCATATGTCAAACGTTTGTAGCTGCTCAGTAAACCTACTATAAAGAAGAATAAGGTAGTGTGATTATGTCACATAGAGAAACTGGAACTCTTATTCCCCCCAGAGCTCATTTAGAATAGAGAACCACTGATTTGCTTTCTACATTGGAAGCAAAGCTGGGCTACCCTAAAAGCTGACCACAACAAAACAAATGAAAAAGACTGAAACATTAACTTGCTCTGACTTTTTTCAGCGACGAGACCTTAATAGCTTGATATCTCATGTCTGCAACCATTCTGACAAATGATGGATTTCTTCTGGCTTCAAACACTGTTTTGCCCTATTCCTGTATGTGACATAGAATTCTGGATCTGGCTGCCAGGCAACCAGTGCTCACAAGCCTTACTGCTGACATGCTGATGTTCTAGTGCTGAGAACTTAAGTGATGAGACTGGCCTAGTGCACTCTGGTTCAGCACTCTGCGCTTATCCATACCCCGCCACAGTGACAGTCCTTTTGTCTGCCAAACCCCAAAAAGATTTTGGGGAACAGGCAAAGCAGTTTTGAGTAGGAAACTAAAACTAACCACGGTGACTCTGGCAGATAAATCTGAGTGCAGAATGTAGGACTGGCCAGGAGTGTGGGAGAAGTAGGATAAAGGGAGCAGAAGTGGGTAGACATAAATGTGGAAACCTTCTCTTAAGTGGTGTCGCAAGCTCAAGCGGGTTGTGTAAAGGAAAGAGGATACTTACAGGTATCAATGGAAACAAACTAACAGATGTGAAAAACACTAGTAAGGAAAAAATGGGCAAGACACAATGAATGACATCATGAGTTTTGTGGGCTGGCTAGAACTGTAATTACCATTTGAAATGTTACTTCTACGGAAAAAAATCTTAAAAGCTCAAAAAATAGATTTATAAATAAACCTTTGGAACCTGGCCAATTTTTAAGCTGAGGTGGTGGGGAGTCGGGGAGTTGGGGGTTGGGGTGGGTGGGGACTCTACGGAAAGAAAAGTATCCATGTATCTGGTGGGTGGCCAAATATCGGTGATAAGGGGCTACTCCTTGGTAATCCTTTATCCTCCCATCAACACCCCAGCTCACTCCCAACAGTGGTTATTTGAAATTCTCTCTACCTCAGCTGTTGACCTAAATAGGTTTTGTGACAGAACAGATTCCCTACCTCTGCGTCTGTGTTTCATCCATCCACACAATTCTTCCTTCATTCTGAACCGTTCCATCTGTGATCCTTCTTGCTGAGAGATGCTGTACCAAAATTCTCATAACCTCTAGATCTTTCTTTCCCACAGCCTTTTTCTTGCCAAACACTGTCTACCCACTCTTAAACCAAAAAAATCCATTATAAGAGTAATGCTTGCTCATAACAGAAAATTTGGGAAACTAAAAATACACATGAAGAAAAACAAAAGCATCCATAATCACACCATCTGGGGATAACAACTTGGTGTGTTTTTCCCCAGACGTCTTCCTATACTTATACACAACATATACATTTTCCATTACCAGATAATTCCATATCTTGCTTATGTCACAAACACTTTATCAAGACATTAATTAAAAATACTTCTGATACTGCATAACATCCAATGGATATAAACTGAATTTAGTCATTCTCTATAGCTGGATTTATTTCCCATTTTTCACTATTAACAAATAATACTCCAATGAATTCAGTTCAGTCGCTCAGTCGTGTCCGATTCTTTGCGACCCCCTGTCCATCACCAACTCCTGGAGTTTACCCAAACTCATGTCCATTGAGTCAGTGATGCCATCTAACCATCTTATCCTCTGTTGTCCCCTTCTCCTCCCACCTTCAATCTTTCCCAACATCAGGGTCTTTTTAAATGAATCAGCTCTGCGCATCAGGTGGCCAAAGTACTGGCATTTCAGCTTCAACATCAGTCCTTCCAATGAGCACCCAGGACTGTTTTCTTTTAGGATGGACTGGTTGGATCTTCTTGCAGTCCAAGGGACTCTGAAGAGTCTTCTCCAACACCACAGTAAAAGCATCAATAGTTTTCTACATAATCTTTAATGGCATTTCTGGTTATTTTCTTATATAGAATCCTGGTAGTGGAAGGCTAAAGGATACAATGGTTAAAGGACATGAACGCTTTTAAGATTCTTTTAATATTTTAATCTTATTGCAGTATAGTTGATTTACAATGTTGTGTTAGTTCCAGGTGTACAGCAAAGTGATTCAGTTATGTGTGTGTGTGTATGTGTGTGTGTGTGTATATATATATATATATTTTTTTTTTTTTTAGACCCTTTCTCATATAGGTTATCTCAGAATATTGGGTAGAGTCCCTTGCACTATACAGTAGGTCCTTGTTGGTCACCTATCTTAAATACAGTAGGGTGCGTGTGTTCATTCCAAAATTCCTAATTTATTCCCCCCTCCAACATTTCCCTTTGATAACCCTAAGTGTGTTGCTGATATCTATAAGTCTGCTTCTGTTTTGGAAATAACATTTGTATTTTTTTAAAAAATTAGATTCCACATGAGTGATATCATATTTGTCTTTCTCTGACTTATTTCACCTAGTATGATAATCTCTAGGTCTACCCTTAAGATTCTTAATATATGTAACAAATTGCTTTCCAGAAAGGCTGAATCAATTTACACATCTACCAGTAGTTGATGAGGATTCCTGACACATTATACTACAGTGGCACTGAGGGTCCACTATCTTGAACAAAATATTCACTTGCTCTCAACAGCTCCTATAAGTAAAATACCACCTCCTTCCTTTCATAGTTCAAGTGACTGAATAAGTGGCATGTATTTACTACCCTGATCCCATCACCACACATTAACTACAATGTTCCTTACCCTACTCATTTACTAAAGCTGCTGTAAATCAGTGATCTGTTTCTAGTCATATGAATACGTCTTTTTGAATCTTATCACTAGCTTATTAAGACTCTCCTCTTCCCAGCTTTGATCTCATCCTTCTACAAGGACACAGTCCTCCTGTACATTACACTGCCATGTTTTCCCCCTTCATCTCTGATCTCTGTGATCTACTTTCTTTATATCGTCTGCCACTTCCTATTGTTTACACTAGGTCAGGCCTCCAAGGTTCAATCTTTGCCTCTATTTCACACTACTTATGGAGGGCTCCTCCATTCTGTTTTAATAATCAGCTCGAAACTGATGGCTCTCATATATTTCTCTAACTCTACTCTTCCTTTGTCTTTGGGTCTTTAATTGAGAGATTCCATCCTCACCTATAACTCAATGCCATCTCCTACTCAATAGTGCACCATCCTCTCTGCCAAATTCCCAAATGCCAAATTCCTTCCCAACTCTCTTACTTCCAACAATGGGGCAATACTCCTTCAGTCCTCCACATTCAAAAACTTCAGTCTCTATGTTTCAAAGTCATACGAATAGTTTCTTCAAAACACTTCCTAGGTAAAGTCCTTTTTTATCATTTCCATCATTACTTCACCCATGGATTACAGTAGTATCTTCACAGGTAGCAGCTACCACGTTAATTTTCCAAAAATGTTTTTTAATGACTTTTGCTTGAAGGTTTCCTTTTTGTCCAAATTCATCTGGTTAAAATCCTCAAAGGTCATACCTTATCTCCTGTTACCTCCTGCAATTCAAGATCATCCTTTCTCCCTACTGCCCTTTCTCCTCCAACACCCTTTTCATACTCATTACTGCCCACCTTTGCTCATGCCACTTTCCCACCCCTTTTCTTTCAATGGAGCCTTCAGGAGACAACCCTAACCTACACTACTTTTCCTTTCTCTGAATGCTCGGGAGAGGGCTGGTGGGGAAAAAGCTCTGATTTGTAGCTTATGCCAAAAATCCTCACCATGGCAGATTTCTAGGTACCAATGTAACAAGACTAACTGTGAAACTAGAAAGAGATGTATGTAAAGCCAAAAGGAACCTGCTTCAGGACACACAGAGCAGCATTTAAAATGTGTTCTGCAATCTAGCACTTAATGTCTACTATCTTGTATAAGCTCTCCAGATATATTATATACGTCTGTTTATTGCAATAAACTCTAGCCCTAGGAAGAATGGCAGTCCACTCAATCTAGAGCTTTCATAGTGAATAGGGATAACAGTGTTTGCTTGATAAAAACCTGTTGGCAAGAGCTGGAGGGAGTGATAAGCAAAGCCAAAGACCAGAGGCATAAAATGGTAAAAATGGGAATGTACTCATTTCGGGCTGATTAGCAAGAACAAACAAAAAGCGCAATGAAGGAGCAGAATGTACAGTAAGTCCCCAACATAAGAATCTTCACGTTGTGAACTTTCAAAGATGCAAACATGCCCCTGTATGCCAGCTGTTGTACTGTACCACTGTTACTTTTTAAGGTACCATACTGTAGTATTAAAAATGTTTTATTTTTTGAGTTTATTTTTTATATATTATTAGTGTGAAAAGTATTATAAGCCTATTGCAACAGTATTATATAGCCAATTGTATTAGATGGGTACCTAGGTTAGCTTTGTTGGGCTTACAGATAAACTGGACTTGGGATGGAACTCATTTCTATGCACGGGACTTACTATAGTAGAAATAAAATCAGAATATCAAAATCAGATATTCCCAGCTTTGTACTTGTGTGACCCTTACCAAGTCAATTTCCTTCTTGGGCCTTAAGTTTCCTCATCTGTTAAAATCAGGGTACATGCCTTCTAAGTTATTTCTTGATTCTAATGCTTTGGCATGAGTTAAACTGACAAGGAGGCTGCCCATGGCCCACTTCATTGGCATAATAATAATAGTAAATTCATTTTAAAATCTCCTATTAAGTCAAAGGAGTTTAGGGCAGCAAATACTTTTTGAAGGTGTGAAGAAACATTCTTATAAGACCATTTCATTCCTTTGGGCTAATAATTATTATATACAAAATAATAATTATTATAAAAACCAATTATCTTTAAAAAATAATATAATATTTAAAAAATTATTCCAAAAAATATCTATTGCCTATCTACTATGAGTTGGACACTGGTAAGTGCTGAAGACAGAGTAAAAACACACCCACTTTACCGTCATGGTACCCACAGTAGCATGGGTCACTAGCCACCTATTTACAAATCATCATAAAAGTGCTTTTTACCTTAGCACAGATTGCTCTAAGTAATGGATGCCAGTGATTATACAGTGGAAGTGACAAACAGATTCAAGGGATTAGATCTGATAAGATAGAGTGCCTGAAGAACTATGGATGAAATCATAACACTGTATAGGAGGCTGTGACCAAAATCACCCCCAAGAAAAAGAAAAACAACAAAGCAAAATGGTTGTCTGAGGAGGCCTTACAAATAGCTGAGAAAAGAAGAGAAGCAAAAGGCAAAGGAGAAAACGAAAGATATACCTATCTGAACGCAGAGTTCCAAAGAATAGCAAGGAGAGATAAGAGAGCCTTAAATGAACAATGCAAAGAAATAGAGAAAACAATAGAATGGGAAAGACTAAAGGTTTAAGAAAATTAGAGATACTAAGGAACATTTCATGCAAAGACAGACACAATAAAGGACAGAAATGGTATGGACCTAACAGAAGAAAATGATATTAAGAGGAGGTGGCAAGAATACACAGAAGAACTGTACAAGAAAGGTCTTAATAACCTGGATAACCACGATGGTGTGATCACTTACCTAGATCTAGACATCCTGGAGTGTGAAGTCAAGTGGACCTTAGGCAGCATCATTATGAACAAAACCAGTGGATGTGATGGAATTCCAGCTTTTAGGATTTTTCATTTCAGGATATTTCAAATCCTAGAAGATGATTCTGTGGAAGTGCTGCACTCAATATGCCAGCAAATTTGGAAAACTCAGCAGTGGCCACAAGAATGGAAAATGTCAGCTTTTGTTCCAATCCCAAAGAAGGGCAATGCCAAAGAATGTTCAAACTATAGCACAATTGCACTCATATCAAATGCTAGCAAGGTCATGCTCAAAATCCTTCAAGTTAGACTCCAAAAGTAAGTGAGCCAAGAACTTCCAGATGTAAAGTGGGATTTAGAAGAGGCAGAGGAACCAGAGATCAAATTGCCAACATCCACTGAATCTTAGAAGCAGCAAGGGAATTCCAGAAACTATCTACTTCTGCTTCACTGACTACACTGTGGAAAATTCTTAAAAAGATGGGAATACTAGACCACCTGACCCGCCTCCAGAGAAAGCTGTCTGCAGGTCAAGAAGCAACAGTTAGAACTGGACATGCAACAATGGACTGGTTCCAAATTGGGATAGGAGTACATCAAGGCTGATATTGTCACCCTGCTTATTTAATTTATATGCAGAGCACATCATGTTAAATACCAGGCTGGATGAAGCTGGAGTCAAGACTGCTGGGAGAATTATCAATAGCCTCAGATATGCAGATGACACCACCCTAATGGCAGAAAGTGAAGAGGACCTCCAGAGCGTCTTGAGGGTGAAAGAAGAGAGTGAAAAAGCTGGCTTAAAATTCAACATTCAAAAAACTAAGTTCATGGAATCCAGTCCCATCACTTTATGGCAAATAGTTGGGTAAAAATGGAAACGGTGACAGACATAATCTTCTTGGGCTCCAAAATCACTGGGGACATGACTGCAGCCATGAAATTAAAAGATGCTTGCTCCTTGGAAGAGAAGCTAGACAGCATATTAAAAAGCAGAGACATCACTTTGCCGACAAAGGTCCATATAGTCAAAGCTATGGTTTTTCCAGAGTCATGTACGGATGTGAGCGCTGGACCATGAAGAAGGCTGACTGCCAAAGAACCAATGCTTTCAAACTGGTGCTGGAGAGACTCTTGAGAGTCCCTTGGACTGCAAGGGGATCAAACCAGTCAGTCCTAAAGGAAATCAGTCCTGAATATTCACTGAAAGCACTGATGCTGAAGCTCCAATACTTTGGCCACCTGATGCGAAGAGCCAACTCGCTGGAAAAGACCTTGCTACAGGGAAAGATTGAGAGCTGGAGAAGGAGGAGAGAGAGAGGAAGAGATGGTTGGATGGCATCATCAACTCAATGGACATGAGTCTGGGCAAACTCCAGGAGATAGTTAGTGAAGGACAGGACGCCTGGTGTACTGCAGTCAATGGGGTCACAAAAAGTCAGATACAACTGAATGACTGAACAACAACAAATGGATGCCAGCTATGGATCCTCTCTTCCCCAGATAGCATACAACCATAAAAATTCAAAAGTAATTTCCGAGGTTCATAGGCCCTCTTATCTGTGAAGAGGTCCAAGAACCAAAAGTTAACAACATTGACCTATTTCTACAGCTACATCAACAGAACAATAAACAAATCCAAGATCATAAAAGTCTTATATTCTTTTTGTTTGTTAAGGAAGTATAGATTTCCAACAGAAATGATTAAAAATAAGGGTCCATCATTTAAAGGATTAAGCTCTAGCTTTTCGAAATTTCATTCACCTAAAGTATCTCCTTCCAAACAATATTCTGGATAAGTGAGGTATGCCCAGATAGTGTTTCTATCTGATCTACCATTCCTTTGGTAAGGCTGCCAGTTAAATCACTCTTCTTACTTGAAAACTATTTGCATATGAATGAGCGCTTCAGTTTCACAAGTAAACCTGCATTTCATGACTCTTCCATTTCACACCAAATAAACCCTATTAGCCATGACAAATACATGTACATACATATCTGAACAAGCAGCTTGAAGAAACCAAAGAGTACAAGTTTCAGAATTTGAGGGCACTGACTCATCTCCTGACTCTAACATTTTATGGCAAAGTGAACTGGGACAAGTCATCTAACCCTCGGACCTTTGTTTATTCATTTGTAAAATAGAGAGGGGATGATAAGAGTTACCAAACAGGGCTACTATGAATAATCAATCACATAAAACAACGCAGGTGAAAGTATTTAGATATAAAATGGGCAAAAGTGAGTGAAAGAGCAGATTGCTTGGAGTTGCTCACAAAATATCAGACATTCAGAGACCCTTTGTAAAGAGTTGCTCATATAACATCCTTAGAGGATCTATCTGGAGTAAAACAAATTGTCCTTAAATTGCTCAAGGAATTTTGTTTTGACTGAGTGCCAATATTAAAGTTTGCAAGAGGTTTTGGAATCCTTATAGTGCATAAATGTATTAATATTCTCAAGGCAAGAATATGAACTAATTAAAAATATTCAGTCTTGGTTCCATAGTCAAAGTCTCTTTTACAAGACATTTTTAGAGAGCAGAGATTCTTTCACTTACCTTACTAAAAAGGTTAATTGGATGTATACAAAAGATTTTAAGCAAACTACTTCATCAAAACTGAACAAATCAATGAAATCAAATTTCTGTAGTGGAAAGGATATTTGTTTTAAAGGAAATAAATAACATTCAGTCTGAAACAAGATTTTCAGCCTATTCTCCACTGAAATGCAAAATAAGCCATGTAAAGGATAACTTTTTCTACATTATTTCATTTACATTTACAATATTCATTTACATTACCTCAATCACTAAATTTAAGGTGATTCTCTCTTTAAAATGTGAATCAAACAACTTTTTGGTATCAAGGAATCAATCATTACACATTATCAAAGTTCATGAACAAGACCAAAAGGGTGATTTGCCCTGGTGTCAGAAAACAGCCAAAAGGCAAATACTCTTGATTTCTAGGCCCCTGGTAAGCAAAGGCTCTGCTGGTTCCCAAGAAGGCTACTTAAGTTCTGACTCCCAAAAAGTCATTATACAAATGTCTACAAGGGAAACAAAACCCATGTCCTACGTTTATGTAACACTTTCTTCTAAGAAATTCAAAGTACTTTGCTGCTGCTCCTGCTAAGTCGCTTCAGTCGTGTCGACTCTGTGCGACCCCATAGACGGCAGCCCACCAGGCTTATTGAATTATCTACAAGAAATGTATCCTCCCCCCACTTTAGGAAACCAAATACTACTATTCTAGGAGACCTTAAATCTCTTGCTAAATCAGATACCAAATGGGTAGGAAACTCCAGACCATAAATTTTCTTTGAGAGAGAAACTCTAGAGATGGTTGGGGGTGGGAGTGAGGAGGACACTAAGACTCTTGGAAAGCTGACTCAGTCAGGCAATGGAGTTCTAGGAATGGCAGGTGCATTAAGAACTGACTCACTGGGCCTGGGGGGTCGCGAAACTGATCTTAACAAGGGCACATTAAGTTGGAGGCAGCTGGGTGGATGCAGAGCCTGGTGCGGTCCGCATGTCCGCTTACCAGTTGCGCGCTCAGCCCCTGCTCTCTCCCACTACTACCCTGTAAGCAGGATCCCGAACTACCTGAGGGGAATGCGTAACAGAACAGAGCAACTACCAGGCCTAATAGGACTGCAAGCTTCCTTCACCCAAAGCGGCCAAGTGGCTTCCCGCCCACCCTCAGCGCAGCCCGCGTCTCACCAGCCACCAGGCGCAGGCCGCGGAGGCTCCCCATGGCCGCCTACTGCGCCGACCAGCACAGCGCCCCAAGGCCGGCGGTGGCGCGGGTGAGCTCAATGTCACCGAACGCCTGGAAAGTGAGGACGAGAGCACCGGTGGAGGGCAGGGCTTGTGGAAGGTGAGGGCAGAGCCGGAGGGCCGCGCGTGGCAGGGTGGTGGGCGGGGCGTGCGTGACGTGGAGTGATGGCCGGTCCTGTGGGCGGGGCCTGCGGGATGCGGGGAACGTGCGGGTCGTGCGTAACGCTCAGACCGTGCGGGTAGCAGCCTCGCCCCACCCCCCGCCGTGTGGTCCAGCGTTCTGGCAGAGCCCTTAAGAATGCTCTTTTGGAGTCTTGGTTTCCAGTGCCATTGCAAAGCATTCTCTGCACCTCCCGTTTAAAATAGAAAAAAAGTTAATGCTTATTGTAGGAGTTTTGTGAACTGTAAACCCTGAAGTCACACTAGCTAGATAAACCAGTATTTCAGTACAGTTTTTTCTGTGTTTCTAGTGAATATGTACATGCCTTCCTCAAAACTACATAATTGGGTTCTTAGTGACCAGTGGCCTTGGTCTCTTGTTGGTTTTGGGAGTATCAAGCCACCTGAGAAATTCACATGAAAGTAAAAGTTGCACAGTCGTGTCCTACTCTGTGATCCCATGGACTGTAGCCAGCTAGGCTCCTCTGTCCTTGGAATTCTCCAGGCAACAGTACTGGAGTGGGTTGCCATTTCCTTCTCCATTTTCTTCTTCATGTTCATGTTTCCTATTTTGTTTTCTATTTGCCTATTTTTATAAAGCAACATTTTACTATTTCCACACCTCTTACTCACCTCTTACCCTATACTGCCAGAAGTGTCTTTTCTTGACATTTCTTGCTGGACTCAAATTCTTAAAGAACAAAAGCCCCTCTGCTTTAGGGATGGGATAGGAGAGTTAAGAAAAATCTTACTTCTGCTTAAGAGTTCCTCCTCGAATCATCTGGTCGGTGGGGCCATTAAACTGTTTCCCTTTTTGTAAGAAAATGGGGTTGGAATAAACCGATCCCTTCAAGTTCTGACATTCTTCTATCTATGCTTTGGGGCCAGTTCGAGGAGGACAGGTTAAACGCATAAGAGTGAAAAGAAGGATAATAGCGTTACGGGTTTCAGTGTGGATGAGGATAAGCGGAAAAGACAATCCTTGAACTCAGCTTTCTTGCTGAGATTCCCACTCAATATTTTTTGTTAGGCGGCGCCGCGGACACCTTTGCTCCGCGGTGATTGGCTCAGGGCGGGGACCTCGTGTTTGTCCAATATGGCGGCGCCCAGTGGCGGTGTGAACTGTGAGGAGTTCGCCGAGTTCCAGGTGATGGGGATTTCCTCACGTGGCAGGCGTACCCCTCCTTTTGTCCCCGGACCCTGTTCCCTGCTCTGGCCTGGGAGGGATATGCGGACTAGTTGTGGCTGAACCGGGCAGTTCGAGACTCCGTTTTCGAGCCATTGGAGGTCATGGGGGCGCGAGCTTGGCCTTAGGGAAAGAAGCTGCCGCGTTGGGGTCATGGTTTTCCCTGCTCCTCCCAGTCCTTGAGTAACTGCACCCAGAAACTCTGGTGCTTCTGCAGTGGCAAAACCGAGCTCGGCAGGGTTGGTAGGGATTGTAACAACCTTCTAGCCATACTTTGAACTCAGTTCTTAGCTTTTGTCATTCCCCTCCTACTTTAAGCTGAGCATTTTGCAAGAAAGAAAAAAGTGAGGGAGAGCTTGTTTACTTGATAAAACAAAAAACTTGTTTCACTGTTTTGATGGGGCAGAACTTTTGGTGTCTTGGAGGGACGATTAATTCTAGTTACCTGCAATGGTGCTCTGCCTTCCTAACCATTAGAGAAAATACATTTAAGAAAAAAGTTGTATATTTTATATATTAAAACACCAGAGGTCCGGGGCTAATTATTAACCCACGAATTAAAGAACAAGGGGTCTAGATTTTGACCAAGTTGCTATGAAAGTTTTACTATTGTAGTCGTAAATCTGCTGCTGTCTTGATAAACAGTTGAATTTAAGTCATGAAAAGGGTATTTTAAACTGGAGATACTGAAAAATCTGTTCATGTATCATTGACCTCAGTAGTAAGCTTTGTTCTTGGAGCTATTTTTAGGAAGTGATATTCTTGAAGGTAATCTCAACAGATTGAATTATTTGACGAACATCATTTGATCAAAGAAGTTTGTGTGGAGTCTTTCCACCATTATATACATCCTTTTCACCACTTCCGCTGCACAGATTAGATCAGCACAACAGCAACAGACTTCAAATGGGATCAGAGTGCCCAAGAAATACAAATATTTGTTAAAAATGTTGAATAAGATAGAAAAAAGACTTGGATTCTAACATATATGAAATGTTTAAAATTAACCGGCACATTTGTTTCCTTGGTCTTGTCGTATTAGCCCTGTGATCTAACTTAATGAGCTCAAATAATTGAGCAATGCTAGCTTTCAAGTTTGTGAGAAAGAATTGAAGTTTGTGGTTAGGGAATTGAATGTTTCAGGTTCTAGTACTGCTCCTACAATTAACAGCTTTGGGACCTTGAGCAAATCGTTTAAGCCCTTCCATAATTAACTTTTGAATATGTAAAATATGATAATATTAAATAACATTTAAAACTGCTTCTACCTCAGTGTTTATTTGAATCTCTAAAACCAAATTTCTGAGGATCTCTTTGAGCTGTTGAAACATCCAACAGTGCTTGAAGAACACTTTATTTTCCTTTGGACAGTCAGATAAGGTATTATAAGTGGGGCAAAAGCTTAACTGTCTTGGAGAACTATTTTATTCACAGAGATGATATAAATAGAAACATCATAAAATGAATCTCATTAATGAAACTTGGAGAAGTTTTTAGATTGTTTTTCTAGCACTTTTTCAAATGTATTTATTGTTCAGTTGCTAAGTCGTGTCCAACTCTTTGCAAATAATGGAGAATACCCTCTGTTAAAAGTCAGAAGATCTGGTTTTCCAGATCTAGCCTTGGCATATCATTTTACCTCATATAGAATAAATATAAGAACATTTGACCCTATTGCTTCAGAGGCACAGAAATGTAAAAAACATAATGTAAAAGTTTAGTATAACATTTAGGTTTTAATGGATTTTATAAAGTTACAAACTGTGATAAATGGCACACTCACAAATTATGAATCAAAGTTTATATTTGTAGAACTATGAAGCCACTACATTGTGTATGTAAGTAGCTTATATATGAAAAGCCCTGCACTGAATACTGTGGAAGAGAAAGAGAAAATCATGTATTTTTATTATAAAGATTTAGGTACTTTTTTCCCCCCAGAATTTTATTATGAAGATGTTCAAACACTGTAGAAAAATTGAAAGACTTTTACAATGAATACTCATGTACCCAGTATCTGGATTCTACAGTGATTCACTGTATCTACTAAATCACATATCTGTCCTTCAATCTATCCATCAATCCATATTTTTAATTTTTTTTGATGCATTTCAAAGTAAGTTGCTAGTTCATCACTATCCTCATATGACCTGTTGTGGACACAAAGGGAGAGAGGTCCCTGGTGTCTTTTCCTCTTACAGTGACATCAGTTATATGGGATTAGTGTCCCATGCTTTATGACCTCATTTAACTTTTTATTGCTTCCATAAAGGCCCTGTTTCCATACAGCCACATTGGGTTTTAGGGGTTCAACATGTAAAATTGGGGGCAGGTCAGGAAGAGGGCATAGTTGAGTCCATAACAGATATCTGCTAGGTACCAGGCACTTGGAGAAATTGAGTGAGCCAAATATAAAATGAGCTCAAGTTAAGGTATAAAACATGTAAAGGATATTTAGAATATGAGTACAGTGTTATAACAGTTCAGAGAGAACTAAATCAAAGAGATGTTAATTGAGCTGGGTCTTTGGTGGATAGAACCAGGGTAATTCTCAGTAGAAGGAACAGTACATAGGCAGAAAGTTGTATGTGTTGTGGGGGAAATAGAAAATTGCTGGAATTCTGAATTTGCACAGGGGCACATTTGGATTACCCAGAAGATTGGAACCAGGATATGAAAGGCCTTGAATGCCACTTGTGAGGTCCTGGAGTCAGTGAGCAGAGTGGGGGAGTTGATCAAAGAGATGCTTTCAGAAGATTCATTACTTCTGCCACAGTCTTTCTTTGTGCCCTGTCATTTTTGCAGTTAGCTTTGCTGTAACTCTCCTTATCTTCAGTCATTCTTTTCTCTGATTAATTTCTCCTCTTCAACCTAATGTCCATAAGGCTATGGCTTCATACTATTATTAATATCTTCTGAATTTTGAAATCTGAACCATGCATCTAATTTCAGAATTGTATGACTAGGTGTAAACCACTTAACATAGCATACAAGTCTTTAAAATCTGATCCCAAAGCAATTCTGCTTAGTTAAATCTCTTACCACTGCTCTTATTCTTACATATTCTGTCTCCCCAACCCCTGCCGCTTACAATATACATTTGAACTTTGCTATCTAGCCCTATAGGCCTGCTTTTCCCTGACCACATGATGTTTTGTCATTTCTGTGCTTTATTTCCCACTCGACACCCTGAAATACCTTCTTCCTGACCCTATCTGAAACCCAGTGCATGTAGTACCTGAGCAAAATCAACTGAGCAGTCCTAGGATGTGTCAGTTTTCGTATTTCTGATAGGAATATTAACTTACACAGATTAAGTTTGAGTTGTTTGGTAATTAAATATAGATTGAATAGACTGTTTTCTAGCATCCATGATGGTTTCTTTTGCAACATGCCTAGCTGCTCTCTGTTCCCGTGCCTGGGAGTGCAGAGGACTGCAGAGGATTCTGGCAGTTGCAGGCAAGTCTGTATTTCTGGTTTATGGGAAGCACACTGTGAACATTGTTGTAAAAATGGAGTTTGAGGAACCATGTCTTCTAAAAAGAGCACCATGTGAATGGGATCTACTTCTGGGTACCATCAGGCAAAGTGAGGAGAAAGGTTAAATTCCAGATCATTCTATGGAGCACATTTTAATTTTACTGTCATGTAATAGACCTTTTACCTCTCTCTGTATACTTTGAAAGCTTCCTAAAATAATAAAAGGGATTTACCTAAGAATTAACCTTAGGAATAGAGTGTAGTATAATTGTAATTGTAGGGACAACAGGAAGTTTTCTCTACTCCTCCCTGCTGCTAGATATGCTAGTCCTTCAGTACTGAAATTACCTTCCAAGAGGGTGAAATGAATGAAAGGTAATGCATAAAATACAATTCCAAGATAAGTGCCAGAATAATTTTAAAGGGTCAGGAGACTGAAAGGAAAAGCCAGAGATACTACAAAGTTTGAAGAGTTATCTTTTTGGTGTGCTTTGACACTTGGAAGCTGATTTAGGATTTTAGCTCCTATACAGGGAGAGCCACTGAACTGTGTATATTTCTGTATTATCTCTGTGGACTTGTGTTGCAGTTCATTGTATGATGTCTGCTCAAGGGTGTCTTCTTTATATTTTCTTGGTGAATATGTGAGAAAGAAGGTACGTCGTTGGAGCTAGTATCAGGTAGGCAGTCAGTCATTCATTTTGAATGATACATATAGTTTAGTGGCAGGATTTATGTGCCTACATTAACCTTCATCTGCTCTAAGCCTGTGAGGTCTGCCCAAGCTTTTCTCTAGACCTCGCAGCTGCCTGAAGAGCCCTGGCACTTTTGTAATAAAGAAATGTGTGCCTAGTGAGGTAGTTTATAGTTATTTTCCTTTTCTTTTTGCAATTTTGAAAGAAATTCCTTCCTAAGTCTTACTCCCTTTCCCCTCCTTTAGCTTTTCTAGTATCTTTTTTCCTGTCTTAAAAATAGCTTACGATTCTCAGCAATTCCTGAACAAGTACATGATCAGTTTAGAGATTGTCATTATATCATCTCAAATTCAGTACTGTCCAGTAGAATTTTCTGTGATGGTGGAAATTTGTGCTGTACCATATGGTAGCCACTAGCAATATGTGGCTTTTGAGCACTTCTTGAAATGTAGCTCATGCAACTAAAAAACTAAATTTTAAATTTAATTTTAACTAAAATAACCTCATATGGTTAGTATCTACGATATCAAGCACTCTATCCTGTATTGACGATTCTTTAGCACACAGAAAGGACTGATATATTTGAAAATTCACATTTTAGGTTCCATTTGTAAGATTTAAATTGTTTGATTCATTACCTAGTTAATGCTGATAAATTCCCATTGTTATAAGGAACTTAGCAGTATATCCAGATTGTTTTATCAGAGGGAAAGTTGGCTGTACTGCTAATGATTGTACTCAAACCTGAAGTTCAAAGTAAATCATAAATCTGGGATATGTGAAGATATTTAGTCTTTCACCTGCATTGCTATATCAATCTCCTAAATAACCTCTTTGTATCTATTCTTATTCCTGTATAATCCATTTTCCACACAGTAATACTTTAACCTAAGCAATCATTTTAGAATACAAACCTTATCATATAACTCCACTGTACTTAAACACTTCATTGGTTCTCTATTTGCTCTCAGGAAAAAGACTAACATCCAATAAGGTGACCTATAATGGTGGGCCTCATTTTACACCATACTTTGTCTTACCCTCTGTACTTAAGCCATGTTAACTGTTCAGTCCATTAAACACTCTATTTAAATGACTCCTGTAAAGATGACCCCTAATTTCCATCATTTTAAATCTAAGAAGTTAATTTCTGCCCACATCTTTATTTACTTCTAGTAACAGTCAACAGGCTTCCCTGGTGGCTTGGATGGTAAAGAACCCACCTGCAGTGCAGGAAACCCAGGTTCCATCCTTGGGTCTGGAAGAGCCCCTGGAGAAGGGAATAGCTACCCAACCCCAGTATTCTTGCTTGGAGAATGCTGTGAACAAAGGAGCCTGGCGGACTACAGTCCCTGGGGTTGCAAAGAGTCAGACACGACTGAGTGACTTAACATTTAACGCAGTTGACTGACTGTTCCTGCCTTGAAACCTTTCTTCTTCTGAGTTCTGTGACACCAGTCTTTTTTGTGTGGTTTTATTTTTTTTTAATTTTATTTATTTATTATTTTGTTGGTTGGGCTGGGTCTTTGTTGTTGCACGTGAGCTTTCTGCAGTTGTGGCAAGTGGGGGCTACTCTCTAGTTTCAATGCATGGGCTTCTCATTACCGTAACTTCTCTTGTTGCTGAGTGAGGGCTTCAGTAGTTGCAGCACGCAGGCTCAGTAGTTGTGGCTGGCAGGCTCCAGAGCGCGGGCTCAGTAGTTGATGCAGGAGCTTAGTTTGTTCTGTGGGATCGTCTCGGACAAGGGATCAAATCCCTGTCTCCTGCCTTGGCAGGCAGGTTCCTATCTATTGTACCACCAGGGAAGCCCTCTCCTGTAGTTTAAGATGCTGGGATTCCTTCTTGATTGTTAACCCCCTTTATTACCTATAGTCTCCCTCAGTGATCTCTTCCTGTTTCATGGCGTTAAGGAAATTAATTTGGAGAATTCCCTGGCTGTCCAATGTTTAGGACTCCAGGGTCTCACTGCTGAGGGCCCAGGTTCACCAACCTCTCAATCAAACTATCTTTATCTCTTGCCTGGACCACTATAGTAAGTCTGCTCAATTTTTACATTCTCAGGTTAGCAGCTGAAGTTGTCTTTTAAAATACTGTTCTATCATTCCCTTGCCTAAAACCCTGTTTCCTTTAGAACAGAATCCTTAATTGTTTCTGTGGTCTCTCTTGTCCTTCATTTTCTCAACTCTGCTCTCACCTAATACCACTTTTTCACTTACTCGCTCCCAGACCACTTGCCTTCTTTTTGTTCTTCCAACATTCCCAAGTTTGTTCTTACTTCTTAATTTTTGCCTTGTTCCCCAAAATGTCCTTTTAGTTGGCTTATTTGTGTCATTCAGATCTCAGTTCAAATGGTATGTCCTGGAGAGGTCTGTCTTGATCTCCCCAAACCCACTGTTCATCTCATTACTACAGTTTTCTTTTTTGTAGTACTTTTCTGCACTGAAAGTGTCTTGTTTATTGGGATACTTGTTTATTGTCTGTCTCCCCCATGAGAATTTTGCTCCATAAGAGCAAGGACCTTTTCTGTTTTACTCATCGTTGCAGCCCTGATGTTTAGAATGGTGTCTAACATTTACTAGACATTAGTAAATATTTTTTGAAGAAGAGTGAATTAATGAATGAACTCTGTGCTCTCTCTAACTGCTTCGTATGTTTGAAGAAGAAAGATCACTGAGGACTCTCATCCAAGGAAAGCTTTTTCTGGAAGGTATAAACTTTGGCCTCAGGATTAGTTTGATTTAGACAGGAGGAAAGAAGAGTTTAAAGGTTTTTTTGTTTTAATAGGCAAGTTGTGGGAGGTAAAGTTTGCCAGGAAGGTCCCTGTCTACTACTTACCTATTTTTTGCCTCTCTAAATAGTGCTGCCACTGTTTGTTTGGAATTTGCTACCTATTGACATTATATATCCTCTACTGTTTATAAGACATTATTTAATGTGATGGTTGCTTAGTTAGTATGTTGAGATTATTCCCTAAGAATTCCAGATTACAGAGAATCTTGATACCGTTAACCAAAATAGGAAGATACAAGAAGAGGTGATAAGATAGTAAAGTTGGTTTTAGACCTGACATTTGCCTGTTTTTATTAGTCTAAATTATGATCCTTCTACAAGCTGTTTTACTTCAAGGTTGGATTCTGGAAAAGGATGTTAAACTACTAATTAAAGAATATTAGGCTGGTCAAATAAGTTGTGAAATCCCGACTGAATGGAGTATTTATGCATACATTAAACATGTCTTCAAGTTAGCAAGGGCAAATGCTCATGGTGTAATTTCATAAAGTAGAACTTTTAAATGTTATATAGTACCACATTTTTATAAAAATATTTGCAGATATGTATAGAAAAAACTAAATAATAGTTAACAATGGATAATTCTATTTTCTTTAAATTTTTTTCTAATTTTCTAAATGATTATATAATTAATACTTTAATCATAATAAAAGCTTATTTTAACAAATGGATGATACAGCAAAGGAAATATAGCCAATATTTTATAATAACTTTAAATTTAATAAAATCTATAAAATACTAAATCAATACATTGTATGTTTGAAATTAATATAATGTAAATCAACTACAATTTAATAAAAAATGAATTGTCAACAATTGTATGGTTAAATAATATATAAAATTCACACTCGTGCCAATTTTCAGATGAAAAACTGTCATTTTTAGTATGCACGATAAATAAATAAATGGATGGAAGAATTGAAGAAGTTGATTTCAATCCTGGATTTAAGTTTGGCAAAGAAATAGGTTCATATATTGAAGGAGGTAGAGAATCAAGCAAAGATGGTTTAATACACATTAATATTAAATGTTAACTTGTTAGATGTTTTCAGTATTATACTGAATATATATATATACCTAGTATTATACACTTCTGTTTTCTTGATGATTTTCAGTGATTGTTTTGTGGGGCTGGGGTGAGGTGGGAGTGGATTAAAAGAGAAAGAGAAGGGTATATACTAGAAACTTTCTAGAGTTTATATTATCTGGAGTTAGGAGGTAGCTGATGCTCAGCCTTCTCTAGTGACAAGTGAGAGGAAGTACGCTAATCAAAATGTGGGGAGAAGGGACTATGCTGGGTTAGGGTACTCATCAGAGTCTAAGTCCCCTGCCCTTTGGTATTTTTATTTTGATGATTTTTTTTTGAGAGTTGGAGCCTCTTTTAGAGGGCAGAGATCCTTGGGAAATGTGAACCTGGGTAACTGAGCAAAGGTAAAGCTAATTTCTACTTGTTCTATCAACAAAAAAAACACAAAGAGATTTGATTCCTTTTCTAGCAGCGTACTTTTTTTGGTTACAAAAATAATATATACTCATAGTAAAAAACTAAAAAACAAAAAGCCTAAAGGCGGGTGAGGGGGTGCTAAGAGAGTATAGATCAATTTCTGCACATTAATCATTGCTGATGTTTTCTTATATATCTTTATAGAAGTTTTCTATGTAGCACCACATTTTAGAGAGATAGACAAAGAGGGACTAGAGCAAGCAATTATGTTGGGATTGTTTTGAACAAGTTGAAGTAATCAAGTTCAGTAGAATCCTTTTTGGCTGTATGCTAGAGATGGAAAGAACACACAGTATTTGGTAAGCACCATGTGCCAGCAATTACAAATGAATCAAAAAAATCTTTACGCTTAAGACAATCACATTTGGGCCAAGGAAACAGAGTTGTGCCAGGTATTAGAATTACTATTACATAACCTACCTATCAGTCTTTTAATAAAGATTTTTCTGTGGTTGTACTGTATATAGCATGGTTTCCCCACTCCTAATATACAGTGTTGTAACATATCCAAGAGCTTTAATTATTTATTTTTACTTAACTGGTGTTATCATTTAACTTTCCATTCAAATTATTATTCTTTTATTTTAAATATTATATAGGAATTACTCAAGGTGATGAGGACGATTGATGACAGAATAGTACATGAATTAAACACTACGGTTCCAACAGCTTCCTTTGCAGGGAAAATTGATGCCAGCCAAACCTGTAAACAACTTTATGAGTCAGTAAGTGTATCTTTTGAGTCTTTTGTGCTTCTTTTATGTCTTTCTTTGCAGGCAAAATAAGAAATCAATTGACATATAATTAAACTGTGGAAAAAGAATGGAATCTTCACGTTTTCTTGCCCACACCTGAAGGTGTGTAAAAGTTTTGATCCAGTTTCTACAAACTAAAGAAAATGTGTGATCTTAAGCAATAATCTGGGAAGCTATGGTTCTAAGAAATGGGGAGATAGGGTTCTAAGAAATGAAAACAGTCTCCCCTTGTGGGCAGACTCTAACTTAAGGAGACATCATACATCCAAGAAAACAGGACAGAATGAAACAGTCAAGTAAAACAGATAAAAGTGGGGTCTTTGAATGAATCAGTGTTAAAAAAGCTAGACAGCTGATAATAAGGAAGAGTTAAAACCCTTCACACTTTCTATATCTTCTTTCTTCCCTTACTCATCAGGAGGGGGAAAAGAAACATTTGCCAGGAGAGAAGGAAAAGCCACAGATAAATTGTCCTACTAAGGGTACAGGTTCAATCCCTGGTCAGGGAACAAAGATATGGCAAGCTGTGCAGCCAAGAAAAAGATGAAAATTTTAGACTGAAGTTCTCAAAGCTGTGGTAAAATAAAATAAAGCTGGGAAGTTCTAGGTATACTCACTTTAGCCTCATTTTGAATCATTCTCCTGTCTCACCCCAAATGTCTTCATTCCAAAGTTGCTTTCCCCAAATCAAAGGAGATATGGATATGATATGGTTATCCTTCAGGATTTTTCTCCTCTAACCACAGTTTTACCATACTGAGTTTCTTAATAAATATTATCTCAATTCCCTTGACAAACACTATATATCAGAAATAATTCTCATGTGACCAGATCCTCAAGCATCTGATACTGATGAACCAATAAGCCTGTTTTTTTGTTATTTTTTCCTCTGGTAGGCTTATGTCACACCAACTATCACTCTTATCAGGTGTCCTCATTTCTTTGACGTACATGTACAGAAGTCCTTGCATGTTCCTCTTGCATATACTCTTAGATGTGAATCTTATTGAAGGATGATCTTGAAAATGATTGACAATACTGAGCAAAAGATGATTTACCCAGTCATTCCTGTTTACATGGTTGTGGGTTCACAGAGGGTCTAATATGAAGGAAAAGTAAGCAGGTGGGTAGGAGCATAGTCAGCATCCAGAAATGTATCCACAGGGAAGGTGCCAAGTTGAGGGGAACAGTGGAGGAAAGCCCAACTGAGGAAGAAAACTGGTGAGAGACCAAAAGAGAATTATTGAATATTTGATAAAATGTATACAATTTGAATTTGATTTTAAGATATAGATAGAAAAATGGTAATATTGTGTTAGACTTCTAGTTGATGCTAATGCTGTATGACCAGTTGCTGGTGGAGTTAGACAAAATATCAAAATAATTAAATAGCATCTAACATCTCAGTAATATATTGAGTCATGTTGCCTCTAAATTTTAGAGGTAGAAAGGGGTGTTAACAATTATTTACTCATAATTCATAATTTTACAAAAGAAGGAACTGAAGCCTGGAAATGCTAATCATTTAGCTGTTCTCACACAACCTCAGGGAGAGTTTCTTAACTCTGACAGTTATTCTGTTTAGGGAGAATAGTTCTGTATCCTCAATGTCTCCTTTAATTGTCTGTAATATGGGCCTTGAGGTTGTCTTGGTGAATCCTAAATGTTACAATGAAGAGAATTAGCATATTAGTGAAATTTACTATAGGTGGGATTAATGTCTATTAGGCAATTCCTTTTACATGAGTACAACTTATAATTAATGTACTTTTAGTATTATTCTCTAGAAATATAAAGATTTATTCTTTCCTGGTATCTATTAGACCAGTAGTTCTTAATCACAGGGTTCCAATATAACCATTTAAGAGATCTATCTCAAATAACTTATGAAGAATGCTTACAGAATAGTTGTCAGTCCTGTATTTTATGTATTTAAGATATATATAAATATATATAATGGTTAGGTTATTTCTATTACAACTGTCACTAGCATAGCATTAAGATATTCTCCCTTTGGACTGAAAAAGGAATGATATAACGTGATTACATGGAGCAAGACAGCATTTAAATTTTATTTGGAGGTGAACCACTGTCAGCACAATTGACGGAATCAATAATCTCTACTTCATTTACAGTTTTTCCTGGTTGATACTTTAAAATCCTGAAAAGAGTTCTGTCTGACATAGGTAAATGTAGCATTCTTTTGTTTTTCTTTATTGTAACAAGACTTTTCTACATCACTTACTTCATGATTTCTTGAACTTGTTGACAATGTGAGGTGAAAAAAGGACAAAAAAGAGAAAGAGCAGCAACAGTAAGTGGCTCAGAAAGGGTAGATGAACACACAGATGCAATAATGGGAGAGAAAGGGGTTCAGAGAGGAGACTGAGATGAGAAGCCCAGCAGGAGTGTGGGAAGAGAAGCAGGGAGGCCTGGGAGTGTAGTGAGGAAGAGGACAACCCAGCCTCTCACTTCTACCCTCACAGCTCCTACCTTTGATCTAGCTCATTCAGCACAAACTTCTCTTCTATAGACTCAATTTTTAAAATTATTTTAGAAAGTTTTCCATTTCTGTAGTCTAAAATTTAAAAATACCGAAATGTGACAAATTGGTGTGGTTTTTTTTTTTTTTTTTTCCTTTTTCTTCCTTTGTTAGTTGATGGAGGCCCATGCCAGTAGGGACAGAGTCATAAAAAACTGTATAGCTCAGACCTCATCAGTAGTAAAACAGCTCCGAGAAGAGAGAGAAAAGAATTTGGATGATTTAACATTATTAAAGCAACTTAGAAAAGAACAGACAAAGGTAAGTTGAATAAGGCTTACATTTCTAAGGTAAGGTTTCCAAACTTAGCCTTCAAAATAAAAGCAGTTTTTAACATGAAAAACCCAAAGTAAGATATACTTATTACTTAAAGTGACCGGGAGATTAGTACTTCAATCTTAATGGGCTTTATTTTGTTGCACTTCAGTGTTAATTGGTAAATTATTGTGCATTTCATGATTGTATGTAATGTAGCAGCTTTAGCTAAAAGAAGCATGTAATCATGTTATTTCCATTCCTTTATATATTCTACAGTTAAAGATATAAGGATTAATACAGATCAACACCCTGTTAAAATATCTGTGGAAATCACATCTGTATCTATATTTTGAGTCTTGAATTGAGAAGAAACGTTTTTGACATATATTTACAGTTTAAAAATATTTACCTCTGGTTTCATCTGTAGAAACTTGCTTGATGTAATACAGATGTTTAACTTCAGGATATTACCCTCTTTAGGTGTAAAAATATAGTACAGTACTGTTTAAATATAACCAGGTACACTAGAGCCTCATTATGTTTATTTCTTTGCTATGGAAAAGATGGTATGGGTCTTTGACTCTTTTCAGACTCTCCTTTGTTTCTAGTTCATCTCCCATCCCTGCCATTTTCCCTTTCAGGAAAACACCAAAGGTCCACTGAGTGATATGTCAGAGGAAGCCTCATTTTTCTAAAGTAGATGAGTGTGGACTTCAGAGTAGAGTTAATGAGGCAGAGCTCTTTCTTTATAGCCCTTAAATGTAGCATGTCAAGAAAACAGTGGAAATGTATACCATATTTTATTTTCTGGATTGCATTACTGTCTTTTGGTGAGGGAATAGCTCAGGGGGTAACTTTTTATTCTGATACAATTTCAAACTCTCAGAAAAGTTGCACAAGTAGTACAAGGAGCTCCTATGTACCCTTTACCTATATTCACCTTTTGTTTGCATTTCGCTCCACCTGCTTTACAATTCATTCTCTCCACCCTTCCTGCCCTTTCCTCCTTCCCTCCCTTTTTCCCTGTCTCCCTCCCCCTCCCTCCACACATATTTTTTTTTTCTTACCATTTTGAGAATATACTGGGCACATTATGCTCTTTTACCCCTGCTTATGTTGGTTATTCCCTAAGAACAGGGGTTTTCTCTTACATGCTGTTGCTGCTGTTTAGTCCTTCAGTCATGTCCCAACTCTGTGACGTTATGGACTGTCGCTTGCCAGGCTCCTTTGTCCATGGATTTCTCCAGCCAAGAGTACTAGAGTGGGTTGCCATGCCCTCCTCCAAGGGGTCTTTCCAATCTATAGGTCAAACCTGGGTCTCCTGCATTGCAGGCGGATTCTTTACCATTGAGCCACCAGGGAAGCCCTTCTCTTAACATGACCACTGTATAATTAACAAAATCCTGTCTGCATTTTAAGATGGCATAATAGGTGACTTACTAGTCCTTGCATGTCGGGTAACTGAAAATCCAGTGTGAGACAGAATCATGTTTTCGTACTGAGTAAGTCGTGAAGCTTGCTCTTTGCTGAGTAGATGTAGCCAAATTTTGCACAGGGGACCTTGCTGCCTCTCTCAAGCCTTGTCTTTTGCGGCACACAGGTGGGTGTGCATGCTCTGTCAGTCATCCTACTGGTGCAGTACGCCTCACAGGACACAGGATCCGTCCACTGTCGTTACTCTTCCCTTTGTTCATGATGACCGCTTCAGCCCTGTGTGTTTCACAGCTGCTCATTCATTAGTCAGCGATGGGTTCTTCAGTGAACTTGGGCTGCAGTGGTCATCTTAGGAGGCGTTTTGGAAACCAGCCAGTGAGTTATGAAAGGTAGGTTTCTAGCCTGTGACATTGCATGGGGCTATAGTAGAAGGTAACCATGGGTAGCACTTAAGCAAATAAGGAAGCTTGAATTTTTTTCTTCAAGTTTGCTGTGAAGGGTATGGAATCAGAAAGAGGCAGCTCTTAAAGATGTTCCAGCTGTACCTCATCACATTCTATACGTGGAAACAGACTCAGAGATACTGACCTCCTCAAAGTCACAAACTAGTTAAGTAGTGGGACTGGACTTGAATCCATCTCTTCTGACTCTGAATTCAGCCAGTGTTTTTACATTAAGTTGTGACTAATAGTCAAATTCTGATTACTTTAGTGAATAGTTTATTTGCATACAATGATGCCAGTTTGAAAGTTCCCAGTTCTTTACCCTCCCTAACCCTTACCTCAAGCCTTGCTGGAACTATATATCTGCTGTCACCTGTTCATAACCTTTGAGAGGAAGTTTACCTGTGTAAGACCCAGAGCTTCCAAAACAACTATCTCAAAGGTAGCATTTTGTTGGTGCCACTGAAATTGTATTAGAAGCTGGCTGTAATGTCTGCCATTTCAAGAATAGAAGAAACATTGATTATAAAGGCAGATAGCTCTGAGGAAATCTATCTACCACTTGGAAGTTTTGTAATCTTGTAGATTAATCTGAAACTTTTGAATTTCAGTTTGTAAAATGGAGTTGATACTTAAATATCTTTTATTTTATTTTGGGGGGTAAGGATTAAATTGTATAATACATGTGAGAGGTAGCTTATTGACTGATACGAAGCAGCAGAGTCTTTCCTCTTTGAATCTCTGGGGCCCCACATTCGTTCCATTAATTCTCTCTGCAGTATCCACCCAACCAGTGGCTTCCACGTTTTGTTTACCCAGTGTTAAGAGGATTGAGGGGATGTACAGTCAGGTGTCAGTGCATTCTCTTTTTGGACAGCGGTAATTGTTCAGATATTTTCTTATTGTGAACATCTGTCTCCTTGTAAGATGTAACTACTGGTCCTTAATCATCTCTCTGGATAAGTCTAAACCCATTTCTACAGGACACCCGTTTAAATATTTGAGAGCAATTATAAACACTGTCTTAGTGGCCTGTTGTAACACTGTTCTTTGAAGTTGTTACTTCTTTGGCAGAAAATCCGGGCTTTGACAGAGCAGTGAAGCTTTAATGATTTCTGTGTATAGCTGATTAAAATCTGAAACTGAGGTTGCTCTGGTTTAAGCAGGCAGGCTTCCTCAGGCTTGTTATTACTCCGCAGCACAGCAGACGTACAGTCCTTCCCTGTTCATGGTTTCAATCCTATATTCCTATACCAAGTTTTGAGTCTAGGAAGGGAGTATACAAGGAGCATTGAATCAGTACCACATCCAGTCTTATTAGTGTTAGATGCACATTTCTCACACCTCCTGCCTGAGCTGTACTCCTAATTTATGGTTAGGTGCCGTGGTCTGGGTCCCCACCTCTTTGTTGGCCCAAATCTTGTCTTAACTCTCTGGCATTTTTTCCCCCAAATCTCCTGGCATGAGGACATCATCCTGCTGTTAACTTCTTCGCTGCCTCAGTCTGTAGTTCATACTTTTTTCCTGCTAATTTTCCTGCTAATTTTCCTAAGTACTTCCAGGTTCTTCTGGAACTAGTTAGCTTCCTTCCTGTCAAGTCTCTCTGAGCAGAGGCGACCAGGCGTATGATGGGCCCTGCCATCTGGACCTGGCAGTGGGATTGGCTACTTTTTCGATGGTGTTGTTAGGCTGACAGTTAAAAAGAAACTTAGAAAGACTTTTTAGCATTTTAGCCTCAGACCTCTGACCATATGGTTAAGGTATGGAAAATTCATCCCTTTCTCAATTACTTCAGCCTTTTATATCCCCCTTCCCTGTTTTTCTTCCTATTTCTTTTTTTCTTTTATTCAAATCAGGTTGCCACCTCCTTGTCCTTTTTTTGTTTTGTTCCTCTGTGCTATCTTTGCAAATCTATATTGTAGGAGCAATAAGTCAAACTGAAATTACTGAATTCAAGGACATTCACTTACATTTTTGATAAGTGTTACCAAATTGCTCTCTATAGAAGTTACAACAATTTGTACTCCTACAAAAAAATATATGTGAGTGTATCTTTCCCCATACTCTCACTGGGTTTTATTGGAATTATCAGGTTTCTTAACTAAAAAAATTCTTTTTTGCATTTCTTTATGCATAAGTAAGATTGTACATTTAAAAATAGGTTTATTGGCCATTTGCTTTTCTTCTGTGAACTACCTGAGCTTTTGAGTTTTTTTTAAAGCTGTCAATAATACGCAGCAATGCTTGAGAACTGTGGCTTTATAAGATTTAACAATTGATTAAATACGAGAATATCAAAGAAGGTTTTGAAATCTAGCTTAAGTATTGACAAAAAATGCAGGAGCACCAGCTGGTTTTATTAGGAAAACATTATAGAGTTTGGTTTTAGTTCTTTAAATGTTTATAACTTCATTTTTGTTTTCCTTTTCTTGCAGTTGAAATGGATGCAGTCAGAACTGAATGTTGAAGAAGTGGTAAATGACAGGAGCTGGAAGGTATACAATAATGTTGATTCTTGGAGGGGACTAGAAGGGGAAACAGAACTAGCAAAGGGAAACAAACCTAGGGAGGAGAGAGTAAAGAGTGCCTTGGGCGCTTAAGAATAAAGGTCCTTCATTTACAAGCAGTTGAAGGTTTTAACATTTTAGGGGGATGGGAGTTGCAGTTAGAATCCAAATTGAGCCATCTTATTTAAAAAAGTAGCCTTACAGTCTCATGGTAGAATTGCATGGTTGTCATGGTAACAGAATTGGAGACATTCTGTGTTTTTCCTAATACTAATTATGGGCTATTTGATATTTAGAGTTATTAGTTGTTAACTTAGAACCTCAGTCAGGTTATTTAAGTTAGCCTTTCTGTGCTTAGTTATTTCCATAAATTTTCATATCAATAACTACCCTTCACAGTTGCTCATTTTCTAACATATCTGATCATGAAACTTCTTTTGTATGTAGTTCCATATAGTTTCACTGTTATCTGATAATAAGGCTTTTTATGGCTTCTAGATTCACATGCTCCTTATTACCACCTGCTGCTGCTGCTTAGCGGCTTCAGTCGTGTCCAACTCTGTGTGACCCTATGGACTATAGCCTGCCAGGCTCCTCTGTCTGTGGGATTCTCCAGGCAAGAATACTGGAGTGGGGTGCCATGCCCTCCTCCAGGGGATCTTCCCAACCCAGGCATCAAACCCGGGCCACCTGCATTGCAGGCAGATTCTTTACCACTGAGCTACCAGGGAGGCCCTATGTAGCTATCATATAGGACTATCATATAATCATATAGATGGTAATCTACATGATTCTAATTAGGAATTAGATTGGGGGACCAGGATCCAACGACTTTACATGTAGTTTAAAACCACAAATTTCTGACTTTTTAGTTTTCTGGAAAAGTATATTTACATGTCCTCTCTAAAACTTCAAAGATTTCCAAAGGGTAAAACCTATTAAATCTGAAAGAATGAACTGAAAATTATTTTATCCTTTGAAATTAACTGATGCAATTGAGCTGAATCCAGATGGAGGTCAACAGAACTGAAAAGTGGAATGTACCAACTTACAGAGCCCTGAATGAACTGCAAAATACAAATTGACTTTCTTTGCTTTATCGCATTTATTTATCCTCTCCTTTTTGCTAAGATTTCGTATTTCTGCCCTTTCTACCTATGTGATAAGATGTTTGCTCCTTGAAAGATTTTGGCAAAATTTGTCCATTTCTGTTCTCTGGAGAGATAATATTTACTCTTGGGATGGGATGGGGGTTGGTACAATGAACATCTGGTTTGGAAAACCCAGTGCAGGGATTGATGTATATAAAATGTATAGGAAGAGTGAAGCATTTTTGGATTTGGTATTACTTTAGAAGAAAATAATGCTCCATCCACTCCACAGATAATGAGACTACTTGTTTTCAAGGGAAGAAATTGTAGCCATGGTGCAATAGGCCAGCAAAAATGGCTAATAAGTTATTTAGGAAAAGGATTTGGAGAGGCTCAACCAGGTTGTGTATATTATCCCAACAAGTGTGTCAAAACCACTAATCTGAAGCCTCCTCTGGTCCGAGCATTGGGAACTCCCGGGGCATGTCAGAGCTGGGGGCTGTAAGACAAAAAGGCCAGAAAGAGTCTGTATAATTTCTTCATGTTTTAATATGAGATACATATGCCAAAGAGCATGTAGCATGTTGAATGTAAAGAATATTAGTAAAATGAATATGTATCTACTACCCAGTTTAAGAAATTGAATACCAGTACCCTATGTAGATTTTTCTTTTATTTTTATGCTAGTCCATTTTAGCCAACATGGGTTGGTTTTTTGGGTTTTTTTTTGTTGTTGTTGTTGTTATTTTACCTAAAATTGGTTTGTTCCTTACATCAGTAAAGTATGAGGGCCAATTCTGAGAAAAAATTGTTTTAGACTTTTATAATTTTTTAAATTGGAATACAAAATTCTTTAGACACATGATTAATTTTTTAAAAAATATTTAAAAATATACAATAAAAATTCTACTCTCATGCCTCTCTAATTTTAACCATCTCCTTTCCCTTTCCTCTGAAAGGATGTATATGCTTTCAGATATTTGTAATTTAAAATTTTGTTTGTATGTGTACACACATATACATATATTTTCTCCTTTATCAGGCAAATGGAAGTGTGTTTTTCTGAATATATCTTGGAGAGCTTTTAAAATTAGGATGTAAAGAGCTTTCTTATTCTGTTTTTATGCTTGCTTTATATTCCCTCAAATGGCTATACCAACATTTTTATTTCAGTTCAGTTCAGTCGCTCAGTCATGTTCGACTCTTTCTGACCCCATGAACTGCAGCACACCAGGCCTCCCTGCCCATCACCAACTCCTGGAGTCTACCCAAACCCATGTCCATTGAGTCAGTGATGCCATCCAACCATCTCATCCTCTGTCGTCCCCTTTTCCTCTTGCCTTCAATCTTTCCTATCATCAGGATCTTTTCAAATGAGTCAGTTCTTCACATCAGGTGGCCAAAGTATTGGAGTTTCAGCTTCAACATCAGTCCTTCCAATGAACACCCAGGACTGATCTCCTTTAGGATGGACTTGCTAGATCTCCTTGCAGTCCAAGGGACTCTCAAGAGTTTTCTCCAACACCACAGTTCAAAAGCATCAATTCTTCGGCGCTCAGCTTTCTTTATAGTACAACTCTCACATCCATACATGACTACTGGAAAAACCATAGCCTTGACTAGATGGACCTTTGATGACAAAGTAATGTCTCTGCTTTTTAATATGCTGTCTAGGTGGGACATAATTTTCCTTCCAAGGAGTGTCTTTTAATTTCATGGCTGCAATCACCATCTGCAGTGATTTTGGAGCCCAGAAAAATAAAGTCAGCCACTGTTTTCACTGTTCCCCCATCTATCTGCCATGAAGTGATGGGACCAGATGCCATGATCTTAGTTTTCTGAATGTTGAGCTTTAAGCCAACTTTTTCATTCTCTTTCACTTTGATCAAGAGGCTCTTTAGTTCTTCACTTTCTGGCATAAGGGTGGTGTCATCTGCATATCTGAGGTTATTGGTATTTCTCCCGGCAATCTTGATTCCAGCTTGTGCTTCCTTCACCCCAGCATTTCTCATGATGTACTCTGCATATTAGTTAAATAAGCAGGGTGACGATATACAGCCTTGACGTACTCCTTTTCCTATTTGGAACCAGTCGGTTATTCCTTGTCCATATAGCAAGTAATATTAGAATGCTTTTAACATATATATTTTATTAGTTTTTAGGAAGCAAGGTAAATAGAACAAAACATTACATAAATTTATACAGTTTAGCAAAAGACGGCTCCCTTCGTAGACTGGACTTCTACCTGATGCATGGTAGAAGCATCAGGCACTCATTTAGAAAAGCATGGCAGATATCTAAATAAAATCTATATTATAAGAGAATTTTTGTATTTTTTTTAACCAAAGTTTATTCTTAAATGTACAATAGGTTCCAAGACAACACTTCATTCTAGCTATAGGTGGCAACAGGTATTATGGCAGAGAATCCAGGTGTTTAAACAGGAATGGAACTAAGGGTCATCATTGCCTCAGGCACAAAGTACAGCTTACTTTTTGCCAGATTTCTTAATTCCACCGGTGGCCAGGGGGCCTTTCCCCGCGGCCTTTGCTTTTAGCTCCTCGAGTTTCTTCTGCTCCTCCTTCTGCTTCTGCTTGAATGCCTTATCTTCCTCGTCCATCTCCTTGGCTTGCTTCTTGGGCTGCTTCAGGGGCTTCTTCTTGCCACCTTCGCGGCCCGACATGGCGCCTGCCGCCCCTTCCCCAAACCCTGCCACCGGAAGCGGTATAAGAGAATTTTTAAACAGTTCTATCTTAAACTCATGTCCATCAAGTCAGTGATGCCATCCAACCATCTCATCCTGTCATTCCCTTCTCCTCCTGCCCTCAGTCTTTCCCAGCATCAGGGTCTTTTCTAGACTAGGCACTGTGCTCTTAGTGCCTAGTAAGTCAATTTGAATTGGTGAGGACACACCTCTGTTTCCTAAACCTGTTGACTTGGGGCAAAGAAAGCCATGAAGTGAAGTGAAAGTCAGTCATGTGACTCTTTGCGACCCCATGAACTATACCGTCCATGGACTTCTCCAGGCCCGAATACTGGAGTGGGTAGCCTTTCCCTTCTCCAGGGGATCTTCCCAACCCAGGGGTCCAACCCAGGTCTCCTGCATTACAGGCAGATTCTTTATCAGCTGAGCCTCAGGGGAAGCCTGAGATATTGGAGTGGAAAGCCTTTCCCTTCTTCAGCGGATCTTCCCCACCCAGGAATTGAACCAGGGTCTGCTGCATTGCAGGCAGATTCTTTACCAACTGAATTAATAGGGAAGCCCCAAAGAAGGTTATTCACCCAAAATTTCAGGTCTAATTTATACAGGATGACTCAGTGACCTTTGTTTCTGTTCACATGTCTTAGGTGTTTAATGAACGCTGCCGAATTCACTTCAAGCCTCCAAAGAATGAATAAAAAGATGCTTTTTTTTTAAGATGGACCGGGTCATCTCATAAAGAGTCAAGCATGACAGACATCAACATGGTGGGCTTCCCAGGAAGATTTCTGAGCCAACAGTCCAAGACCTTTTGTTGATTTCAGCCCCACTTAGCCAAGACCTCACATATAAATAATTCTGATAATTATGGAGAAATCAAATGCTATTTTATACTGATTCTGTAAAAAAAAAAAATGTTTTGTAACTATTAAAATAATTTTCTGACTCAATGTACATAATTATTTGATTGTTTTCCCAGTTGAGACAGTAAGTTCTTGTAAGAGTATTTGAATACAATTTCAGTACATAATTTGATTTATATTGTATCTTTTTGAATTTTGCAAATTTAATGACATCAGCATAGACCTTTTTGTTCATTGATGGTTTTATCTCTTGTTTATCTCTTTAGGTTTATTGCTCATAAGTTAAAGGGCAGTAATATGGCCTGGATACTGTTCAAGGAAACTCTCTTAGTACCTTATTTTTATATGCAAAAACTATTGTTGAGTGGAGAGGTTTTCCTGGATACTGTTTCTGTGGACAGTGAAAAGGAAAGCAAAGTAAAACAAATTCAGAAAATGGAAAAGTAGAAGATGGCTTGCATGATGGACTTCTAGTACAGGATGACTGTATTCATTTTCTGTTGCTGTTTTAACAAATTTAACAGCTTAAAATCACTCCTGTTTGTTATCATACAGTTCTGTAGGTCAGAAGGCTAGGAAAGCTTTTCTGAGTTCCCTGCCTGGGGTCTCACAGGTTGCAGTCAATTTGTGACTGGACTCTTGTCTGGAGTCTCCAGGGGAAGAACCTGCATCCAGGCTCATTCAGTTGGTAGAATTCAGATCCTTTCAGTCCTAAGACTGAAGTTCCTGATACCTTGCTGGTTCTCGTCAGCCACTCTGAGCTTCTAAAAGCCATCCACATTTCTTGACGCTACGGCCTCCTCCTTTTTCAACCTAGCAATGGTGCATTGAACCTTCATTCTTGGAATCTGGCTTTCTTTTCTGCTATAAGCCAAACAGACTGCTTTTAAAGGGTGTATATTAGTTTTACCATAATTTTCCTTTGTATTAATTTAAAGTAAACTGATTACAACTTATATCTGCAAATCCCTTTTTCTGGGTAATGTAACATCACAGATGTAGTGTCTCATATTCACGGTCTGAGGAATTAGAGTGGGGCATCTTGGAGAGCCATTCTAGGAGTCTGCCTACCACAGTTTAAATGCAAGCCTCCTGGCTGTGGCACAGTTCGATCAACCCTCCCAGCAAGGTTGTGCATAGGCTTGTGTGTTGAGTATGTTGACTATCAGGTTGTGCACTTCAGCATTTTGAGCATTTACTATGGACCAGATACTGTTGTAGTTGTTGAGGATATTGATAAACAAGACCTACTTTTGTGAAGATTATATTACAGTCTTTCAACAAGAAAAAAATTTCCTAGTGCCAGCAATGAAAAAGATTTTCTATAGGACTTGCCTATTATTGAATGGTACATGACAGAAAAAGTGAAGAAAGTGAAAGTCACTCAGTTGTTTCTGACTCTGCGACCCCATGGACTGGAATCCTCCAAACTGTCCCTGGAATTCCCCAGGCAAGAATACTGGAGTAGGTTGCCATTCCCTTCTCCAGGGGATCTTCCTGACCCAGGGATTGAACCTGGATCTCCTGCATAGCAGGCAGATTCTTTACTGTTTGAGCTACTGAAGAATGCACATGACAGCTGATGTTTAATAATTATATGTATGAGTGAATTGAATGGATTCATGCAAGAATAAAAATAAGACTCAAAAAAAAAAAAAAAAGACTCAACAAAGATGTCCAACAGGGAATTCAGAACCAGAATCCTTGGAAAAGATTCACAACAGCCTTTCCAGCATTTCATGTCTGCTCTAAAGTACTGTCTAGCTAATCCAATTTTAGCAGGATGCTTGAATCATTCAAATATTATAAAAATGTAATTATGGTATGGATGACTTTTAGTGTAAATGAATATTAGTGTGTTTAGTTTGTGATGAATGGCATTTAAAGCCTCCAGTTTTTAAGAAACAGGTGGTGCATTGCTTTTGAAAGTTGATTTGTGTGCTGAAACAGTGTCTTGCATGTAATTGCTGCCTTACAACAATGTGTTGATTTTGTTGCTTGAAGGATAGGTAAGTATTACTAACTCAGTTGTGTCTGACTCTTTGTGATCCCATGGACTATAGTCCTCCAGGATCCTCTCTGCATGGAATTCTCCAGGCCAGAATACTGGAGTGGGCACCCATTCCCTTCTCCAGGGGATCTTCCTGACCCAGGGATCAGACCGGGTCTCCTGCACTTCAGGCAGATTCTTCACTGAACCCCACCAAGGAAGACCCTGAAGGGTAGGTAAAGATCTGGCCAGAAAGAGAAAAAACAGAAGGTATAAAAGTTCAGAGAAGAGTTTGACCCTTTGACTGCAAAATGGAAGATAACCATAGAGGAAATACCGATGATAATCCATTTGCAAATTATTTTAATATTTAAGTGCCTTTCACATCCAAATTCTAGGCATAACATGGGTTTGGGTAGATTCAGGGAGTTGGTGATGGACAGGGAGGCCTGGCATGCTGCAGTTCATGGGATCGCAAAGAGTTGGACATGACTGAGTGACTGAACTGAACTGAATAGTGCTAATCAGTTTCACTGCTAATCAGTGAACAAAACAGATAAAAAAACGTTTTGCTCTCAAAGAGCTTGCTTTCTCAAAGAAACAGTGACAGACTTTATCTTTTTGGGCTCCAAAATCACTGCAGATGGTGACTGCAGCCATGAAATTGAAAAACTTTCTCCTTGGAAGAAAAGCTATGGCAAGCTATGGCAAGCTCAGTATATTAAAGAGCAGAGACATTGCTGACAAATGTCTGTCTAGTCAAAGCTATGGTTTTTCCAGTAGTCATGTATGGATGTGAGAGTTGGACCATAAAGACAGCTGGGCGCCAAAGAACTGATGCTTTTGAACTGTGGTGTTGGAGAAGACTTGAGAGTCCCTTAGACTAAAAGGAGATCCAACCAGTCAATCCTAAAGGAAATCAGTCCTGAATATTCATTGGAAGGACTGATGAAGCTGAAGCCCCAATACTTTGGCTGCCTGATGTGAAGAGTTGACTCAGAAAAGATCCTGATGCTGGGAAAGATTGAAGGCAGGAGGAGAAGAGGATGACAGAGGATGAGATGGTTGAATGACATCACTAAGACAATGGACATGAGTTTGAGCAAGCTCCAGGAAATCATGAAGGATAGGGAAGCCTGGCATGCTGCAATTCATGGGGTCACAAAGAGTCAGACACAACTGAGTGACTGAACAACAGCAACAAAGAGCTTACATGGAGTGAGGGGAGACAAACAATAGAAAGCAATTATATAGTATGATAAGAGGTGATAAAGTTCCACTCCCTCCCCACTTGCAAATGACTGTTTAGCTAAGGGAATATTATAATGCTGTTGATCTTTGAAAAGTCAATTGAATTAGAGAATGAAATGTATCAAATAAATATAGTAGTAAAAAGGAAGTTTTAGGGAATTCCTTGGTGGACCAGTGGTTAAGACTCTGAGCTCCTACTACAGAGGATGCAGGTTCCACCCCTGGTCAGGGAAACTACATCCCACATGTGGTGGTGCAGCATGGTTTAAAAAAAAAAAAAAGTTTTCTAATAATCAGTCTCTTTCAAGTTATGCTCCAAAGATACTAGTTTCGGAAACAGAGTGATAATATACCTAGTGCTACTGCAGTGGACTCTGCTTCTGTGCCACACTACCTACGTAAGACCATCCAGGAATAATTTGTAAACTGGGAGATTAGTCAAAGATGCAGTCTCATTTCAAATCAAGAAAAATGAATATTCTGCCTAGAGATGGGTGATCTAATCAAATATATTAGAGATCATTTAGGTTACTCATGATTTCTGTGTAGTTAGCCTTCTAGATAAGCCTTGGTTGTTTCTTTTAAAAAAACTTATTTAGTTGAGTATAAACACTGAAGAGTAAAAAAAAAAAACCCCAAAAGGTCTAAAGTGATCTCTCCTAATAGTGACAGCATTTCCAGAAAAAAAGCCTAGTTTACCCACAGCATTTTGTTGGGGAGGAAAGTCAAAATGTTAATAAGAGGTTTGAATTCAGCTAGCTCCCAGCTTCTGAGTGCAGTGACCAGTTGAAGGCATCCCTGGATTGAAGTCAGACCTTACTGAAATATTCCAACATGCAAATACAGTTCTTTCTTTGCTCAGTTGTTCAACCCACATTAAGTGTCTCTCTCTTTCTCTGATCAATTGTTCCTTACCTTTCTGAGGAAAAAGTGTTCCTGCCTGCCTGTCCATCCATCCATCTTCTCATCCATATACTTGTCATGTGGATCAGATACCATACCAGAGCCCTTTCTAGGGAAGACTCTGTCTCATAGCTCCCACTTTAAGAGCACTCCTTGGTAGCCTACTTTATATCATGCTGATTGGACCAGGGCTGAGCAATTGACCCAAGAACTGACAAACCTTAAGAATAGCCAGTGTCCTGTGACAAGTCATAGAACAAAAAGTTGATCAGGACAATCAAATTCTTCAAGGCTCTGAACTGAGAAATAGTGAGAAAATGATGTACCTAGCAGTGGGAAGTGAATCTTGAAGGAGAGTGGTGATGAGGTACAACAGGGGCCAGGGAAGCCCACTGTTCTGAAAAAGCAGGGCCCCAAGTGGCTCAGTGGTAAAGAACCCACCTGCCAATGCAAGAGACGCAGGAGACACGGGTTTGATCTCTGGGTCAGGAAGATCCCCTGGAGGAGGAAATGGCAACCCACTCCAGTATTCTTGCCTGCAGATTCCCATGGACAGAGGAGCCTGGTGGGCTACAGTTCAAGGGTTGCAAAGAGTCAAACACAACTGAGCATGCACACATATGAGGATGCACACCATGAAGCAGAGAAAAGTACACAAAATAGAAGAGAGAATGTTGGTTGGAGCTGGCAGAAAGGTAGACAGAAACAGAAGCAGAGAGCTTAGGGAATAGCCGAGACCCATGGATGATCAGCTCCTGGGGTAAAACCCACCATCACAGCTTCTCAGTTCCTTAGAGCTGCCTTGGATCCTGGTTCTGGCTGTGAGACCCATTTATGTGGGTCCCTCTTCTCCATGAGACCTGGTTGATTGGCACTTTCTAGATTTCTCAGCAGATGTATCTTTATGATAAATCCCCACATGACATAAAAAAGTTCTTTTGAACCAAAGGAGTCTATCAGGAACATTTCCAAGCAGTCAGTGGCCAAGCAGTATCTTCTTGCTTAAATAGTCCATTGACATTAGGATATTTTTTTCTTCATCCAATCAATACTTTCTCACATTGTTGTTTAGAGCATCATGGATGTGCTGGATAGCCTCTTGGGAGAAACTCCCTGTGGTGTCTGAACTTCAAAAGACTCAGATCAGCATCCAGGTTGAGTTTTGGCTTTTAAATGAGAAACATGCCAGAAATTGATCAAGTCACTCCCTGAAGTAAGTAAAGCACTTCTGTTTCCAAAGAAAAAACAGGGTATGCATTGCCTACAACCCTGGGCAGCCTCAGGTCCTCTGAATCTTCAGTTGACCAAATACATCATTTAATCATGTCTATGGCAGAAAATTCTGGAAGTGCCTGACAGATAGCTGGAGTTGAGGTCCCCACCTTTGAAGGCAAGAGTGCCTTCTCTCAGTTTCTTTCTTTGGGGTTAGGGAAAATAATTCTCACCATAGAGAACAAATTCTTTCTCCCAGATTCTGCTTCAAATTTGGTGAGGCAAATGTTTCAGAAATGTAATTTTTTTCCTTTGCTTGCAGTGGTATTGCTAAGAGAAGACATGTCTTTTGGGGGAAAAACCTGATCCTTTATTTGGATAGGCCTTTAATTAAAAAGCCAGCCAGCTTTTGAACATCAACAGTTTATCCAGTTTTAGGTCTATTTTTCTTTTAGTTACTCTGGGAATCCCAACAATTTTGGAGGAATGGAGGAATAAATCTACTTGCTCAAGTACCACTTCCTTAGCCTTTAAATAAGCCACTCCCTTTTTGCAAAATCATTTATGTTAAAACTGATTTTAAATTATTCCAGTTGAATACTTTTATTCCTATTTATTATTATGTTCTCTTTAACATAAAGTCTACCTAACCAGCAACATGATATCCATTTACTCCAGTTTTTAATTTCTGTCAGTGAAGTGCAGTAATTGTCTTTGCATAGATTCTGTGCGTCCTTCATTAGACTAATTCTTATATTTTTTTAATTTTTATTCATTCATTTGGTTAGTTTTATTTTTGGCTGCACTGGGTCTTTGTTGCCGTGCAGGCTTTTCTCTACTGGCGGCGAGCAGGGACTACTTTCTAGCTGCAGTGCTTGGCCTTCTTGTCGCAATGGCTGTCTTGTTGCAGAGCACAGGCTCTAGGCACGCAGGCTTCAGTAGTTGTGGCGCAGGAGCCAAAATGCTCCAAGGCATGTGGGATCTTCCTAGATTGGTCTCCTGCATTGCAAGGAGGATTCTTAACCTCTGGACCACCAGGGAAGCCCCTAGGCCAATTCTTAAACCGGTCATCAGGATAAAGTAAAAATAAATCTAATCAATCTGATTATGGAGTTTCAAATATCTTTGATCAGCTCTTCTGCATATATAACTATAGGTATTTGTGTCCTTGTTTTTACTGTTCAGAAAATGATTCTTATTATTAGGCCAGTGGAATCACCTATGGGCTCCTACCTAGGAGCCCTATGGCATTTATACTAGCCAGCCAGCGGAGATCTTTTAGTTCGTTTATTGAACTAAATCTCTATGTATTGAGAGCTAAAGGCAGATGAATAGTACAGTTTCCTTATCAAAAAGTATTTAGAGTTGTCAGTGTTTACCCAAAAAATTGCTATATTTCAAGTTCTCACGTACCTCCTTCAGGGTCAGAAGAGCTGAGCAAATGAATTCTAAACTTGTCTTAGTGAAGTGTAGGGATTAAGAGTATTGGTCCTGGAGGCAAACAGCCTGGGATTTTATCCTTACTTTACTAACTAGCCAAGAGGCTGTGGGCAAGTAACTTAATATCTATATGCTCAGTCTCTGTAAAGCGGAGAAAATAATAATAGTTACCTTATGAGGTTGTTATAAGAATTAAATGAATTATATGTGGAAAGTCTTTAGAACTCTACCTGGCATATAATAAGCACTTAATATATACTATATTATTATTTGGGGGTAGGGGATTGGCAGGTGGCACTAGCTGAGTAGTGAGCAGAGTGCAGAACACAGTGGGAGACATTATTCAGGGCATCTTTATAACAAATATCCTCTTCTCTTCCCCCTGCTTCCTTTTTCTCCTTTCTCCCTTCTCATCTCTCTCACTTCTTCTCCTCTTTTTCCTAAACAATTCAGTCCAAAATCCATTAGATAACGCCAAGGAAGGATAACTATAAACAATTGTATGTCAATAACATAGAATATATACGTGAAATAGAAAAATTTCTAGAAAGACATACTACTAAAACCAACTCAGGAAGAAATCATCAGTCTAAATAGATCTATAACAAGTAGAGAGAATCTATTAGTAATCAAAAACTTCCCACAGAGAAAAGCCCAGGCCCAGATGAGTCCACTGCTGAATTCTACCAATCATTTAAAGAAGAACTGATACAATTTCACACAAATTCTTCCAAAAAATAAGAGAGGAACACTTTCCAACTCATTCTATGAGACCAGTATTATCTAGATATCAAAACCAAAGACATCACAAGAAAACTACAGACCAGTGTCTTTTAAGAATATAGATGCAGAAGTCCTAAACAAAATACTAGCAAATCAAATGTAGCATGTAAAAAAGAATTGTACACTATGACCCCATGAAATTCATTTCAGAATACAAAGTTGATTTAACATTCTCAAATCAATTAATGTAACATACTATATCAATAGAATAAAAAGACGAAACCACATTATCATCTCTAGATGCAAGGAAAAAAGCATTTGATAAAATCTGATGTACTTTCGTCATAAAAAACACAACATATTAGAGAAGATCATCAACTCGATAAAGGGTGTCTACAAAAACCCCTTAGATAACATCATACTTAATGGTGATAGACTGGGTGTTTTCCCCTAAAGGTCAGCAACAAGACAAGGATATCCATTCTCAGCACTTCTACTCAATTTTGGAGATTCTAGCAAGTACAGTTAGGTACTTAATTAAAATAAAAAGTATCCAATTTGGAAGCGAAGAAGTAAAACTATCTTTCTTTGCAGATGACATGATCTTGAAGTATATGAAAATCCTAAGAAATCTACCAACAAACAAGTTCAGCAGGTTTGAAGAATTCAAGACCAATACACAAAAATCAGTTGTATTTTTTATACATGTACAACTAAAACAAAAATGAAATTAAGAAAACAATTCCATTTACAATAGCATCCACAGAATAAATTTAACAAAAAGAAGTGTGAAACATATACTCTGAAAACTATAAAACATTATCAAAAAAAATTAAATAAGGTGTAAATAACTGGGGAAGCACCCTTATTTGTGTATTGGTAGGTTTAACATTGTTAAGATTGCACTACTCCTTAAATTGATCTACAGATTCAACACAATTCCTAGAATCCTAGCTGACTTTATTGTATAAATTTATAAGCTGATTCTAAAATTCATATGGAAGTTCAAAGGATCCAGGAGAACAAAAACATTCTTGAAAAAGAAGAACAACGTTGGAAGACTCACCATTTGTTGATTTCAAAACTTACTACAAAGCAACAGTAATCGAGAAAGTGTGGTACTGGCATGAGATATACATGGCAATTAGTGAAACAGAATTAACATCAAGAAGTGAACTCATGGGACTGTGATCAGCTAGTTTTCAATAAGGACACCAAGACTAATGTGGGAAAGAATAATCTTTTCAACATGTCATGCTGCAAAACCTACATAACCATACACAAAAGAATGAAATGGAATCCTTACATCATACTATTAATACTTATAAAATTAACTCAAAGGGATCGAAGACTCAAATTAAAAGCTAAAACAACACAACTCTCAGAGGAAAACAGGAGAAAATCATCATGAACTTGATATGACAAATGATCCTTAGATCTGACACCAAATGCAAAAGCAACAAAAGAAAAAATAGATAATTTGAATTTCATTAAAATTAAAATCTTTTGTGCTTTAAAGAACACTATCAAGAAACGCGAAGATGGGACTTCCCTGGTGGTCCAGTGGCTAAGACTCCATGCTCCCAAGGAAGGGGCCCAGGTTCTCTGGTCAGGGAACTAAATCCCACATGCTGCAACTCAGAGATGGTTACCTCACCTAAGACCCAGTGCAGTCAAATAATAAATAAATAAAAAATTTAAAAGACTACTTATTTTTTAAAAAAAAAAAAGGAGTACAAAGACAACAAGAAAATTGAGAGAAAATATTTGCAAATTATATATCTGGTAAGGTACCTTATATCCAGAATATGCAAAAACTCCTAAAACTCAATAATAAAAAGACAAATAGACCAATTTAAAAATAGACAAACGATCTGAATAGACATTTCTCCAAGGAAGATATGCAAATGAATAATAAACTCTAGAAAAGATGCTAGTCATCATGGAAATGCAAATAAAACCATGATAAACCATTTCACACCCAGGAGGAAGAACAGACTCGAAAAGTCAGCTAAACAAATGTTAATAAGGATGTTGGAAAAGTCCAAACTTTCACACACTGTTTGTGGGAGGGTAAAATAAGGCAGCTACTTTGGAAAGCAGTTTGTAAATTCTTTGAATGTAACTCTTTGATCACAGAGTTATCCTGAACCAGCAATTTTACTCTTAGGTACATACCCAAGAGAAATGAAAACATCTGTGTACACAAAAGCATGTAGACACGTTTGTTGCCATTGTCCAGTCGCTGAGTTGTGTCCAACTTTTAGGTCTGTCATAGCTTTTCTATAAAGAGCAAGCATCTTTTAATTTCATGGCTGTAGTCACCATCTGTAGTGATTTTGGAGGCCAAGAAAAAATAAAATCTGTCACTGTTTCCATCTTTTTCCTCATCTGGACAAGGGAGCAGCAAACCACTTCAGTATTCTTGCCTTGAGAACCCCATGAACAGTTGCATTAGCCCTCAGTAATTTTTCTAAGATTTCCAGTTGATATCAGTTTGCATGGAATTTCTTATATCTCAAGATATGAATTGATTTTGAGAAAGAAAAGGTAATTATTATTATATAAAATAGACGGGAACTAGTTGAAGAGATCAATTTATTGGAAAAGGAGTGCTTCTTTATTGACAGCTACATTTATTATTAGCCAGAGTCATTAATCAGGTGCTAGAGGAAAGAATCGACCACCTCAGGAACATGCTGCTAAAAGCCGGTCAGCTCGTCATCCTTGGTTTTGTCAACTTGGTAGGCAGTAAGTGTCAAAGTCTGATTTTGTTGAGGAAGGCTTTTGAATACTTTAATGTGAATATAACGATTATCTCCTATCTGTATCTGGAAGTTGAAAAAGAAAAAGGAGATTGATTTATTTGCGTGGATCCATATCAAATGAAAAATTTACAAACCTATAAAGACTTCACGGCAATAAGCATTTTTTTGAATAGCACTCCTGGACCACCATTTTTAGACCCTTGGTTCCATGGACAGAGGAGCCTGGCAGGCTACAGTCCATGGGATCTCAAAGAGTCAGACAAAACTGAGTGACTAACACTAACACTTGCAGGCTAAAGACATGGCAAGAGACATAGACCCTGTGCACAAATGAAATCCAGAATTACATTTCATTTTCAAGGATGCACAGATCAAGAAAACAGGTGACAGCCTTTTCGGTGATTCTATTTTCTGACCCCCAAATTGGGATACTTTGTCACATGGTTTGAGAAAGGAAAATCAGAATTGCCCTAGAAAAGTTGGGATGTGTTGTTCCCATATCTATACTAGAACTTGCTTTATAAATGCCCAGAGGTAAAATTGAGCAGGGCCCAGGGATGGAGAGTCTAGTTTTCCTTCTAAAATAAAGGGAAATCATTTGTATGAAGACTGGAGTGGTAGTTTGGGCATGAATCTGGGACCTAGAAAACTATGACAAGAATTTCCACTTTTGTTTTTGGTTTAGACAATGAAAGTTCTAAAATATTTATTTATTTATTTGGCTGCCCTGGGTCTTAGTTGCAGTAAGCAAGATCTTCGATTTTCATTGTGACATGCAGGTTTTTTAGTTGTGGCTGGCAAACTGTTAGTTGTGGCAGATGGGATCTAGTTCCCTGACCAGGGCTCGAACCTGCGCCCCCTGCATTGGGAGCACGAAGTCTTGGTCACTGGACCATCAGGAAGTCCCCGTGTATTTAAATTATATTAATCAAAATGCTTACTTAAAGGGCAAAAGTGGTTTAAATTATTTTCTCAGCTACTGATTCAAGTTATTCCTTAAATCCATTCAATTCAGGCACATAGAATTACAAAGCTTTGAGACAGAAAGAGCTTCAAGATAGCATCTGGTCCAGCCCCACATCCTGAAGATCCCACATGAAGAAGCCATGGTTGTGAGCTAAACACGCTCTGAATTCTGAATCTTTTTCTTTACATCTTCTGGAAATTAAGTTAAGAATCAGTAGAAGAAAGCCTAATTTCACAAGCAAAAGATGATATAAATATAGAATCATCTGCCAGGTTTGAGAGTTACCACTTGGGAAGTATCATGCTAGGTAGGTGTCCTGATTTAGGACAAGGAAAAGCAACAAATGATAAAGTAGGGGTGACAGGGAACATCACATAAAATGAAAGATACAATATCTTTTAGTGCTAAAGTGAATGTTGAAGTCTAACCTTAATGTAGTAATTTATTCCAGCAACCACTTGAGTTTTATATTCTATAGCTGTAAATTCTTCATATGCCTCGTTTGTTTTTTCTTCAAGCTGTGGTTTAACCTTAAGAAAAGAGTATGAAATAGAAGTCATGCTTTTATGGCAAGACAAGAAAAATTTAAACAATAAAAGAGCTTCTCTGCCCATTGGCCTCCCTTTTCCTGGTCCACACTGCATTGTGTGTCTGCATTATGGATCGATCAAACTACCCCCATTAACAGGAATACCTGTTCAACCATAAAGAGCAATATTCTCTTAGCATCAACAAGACAACTCCTTCAAAGATAACATTCCTCCTTAATCTTGTAAGGTGTCACAGGACATACCATATTGCTGCTTAGATCTGGATTAAATAAACTGTCAACTAAACATCGTTTGATGTACAGCCCTTGGTCTCAAAAAGCTTATATACCTGTGCCTTGACTTCTGACGGGTGGAACAATAGATGAACTTTCTGAGATGCTCTTCCTGGGTTATAATCCTCAAATTCAGCTCGAATAAAATTTCCATTTCTTTTTTAAATCATCTAATCAGTTTTTTGTCAACAAGAGGAAACACATTTCCAAAGCTATATATGTACGTGATTTACAAATTTGTTAAATATGTGTTTACAAATAGTTAAATATTTCTTTGATTAATAAAAGAGAGACAAGTAATTCCTACTTAAGTACAAAATTTTTTTATTTTGAAATAATTTCAGGGACTTTCTTGGTGGTCCAGTGGTTAAGACTTTGCCTTCCAGTGAAGGGGATACAGGTTTGACCCCTGGTCAGGGAACTAAGAACCCACATGCTTTGTGAGCAAAAAACCAAAATGTAAAACAGAAACAATGTTGTAACAAAATCAATAAAGACTTCAACAAAAATTGTCCACATTAAACAAAGATCTTAAATTTCAGACTCGAATTTGTAAAAATAGTATAGCATATCTCAAGGTCCTTAATTGAATCACATCTGCAAGTCCCTTTTCTATGGGGTTGCACAGAGTCGGACATGACTGAAGCGACTTAGCAGCAGCAGCAGCAGCAAGTCCCTTTGCCATGGAAGGTTTCAGGGATTAGAATGTGGCCATCTTCAAAGGCCATCCTTCTGTCTGCCTGAAGGGAACACAAGCTTAGATGCCAGCATTCCTGAACCAAGTCTGAAAAGGCAGCTAGAGAATCTCAGATGGAATATGTAAGTTTTTACTAAGTCCGTCAGTTTTCAGTACAGGGTATCCCTATACTGAATTCCTCCTCTCAGCTGGGCATGATACACTAGTGCCCACTGTGGTCTCTCCAACTCAGTTTCTGCTAAGAGTAGAGTTCCAATCTTCTGTCTGTCTGGAGGATCAGAAGTAGCTTGTCTTTCAGGGTGGAGAAGAGTGAGAGGGAAGGACCTAGGCCCAGTGTAACTGCTTCTCAATCCTCCATCAGTCCTGGTTTTAGCTGCATGCCTCACTCTTGTCTTCCTAAGTTTCTGATGCTGCTCCTGCTTGAGCCATTTTGGAGTTCTGCACCATGAATCTGCTTGCTTCTGGCTCAGACATTTCCCTGTGTGGCTTAGGCTCTATCTAGATGACTCAAGTCATTTTACATTGTTGGTGTTTTCCATCTTTCAAAGGTTTGTTGAAAAAAATCCGCAAAATATTGTTGATCCCTCTGAGGTGTTTGCCTGTCTCTCATTGTCTTCATATTTGTGGATATGACTTTCCCCTCCAACCCTTTCTTATCACTTAGAGGGAAAGGAAACAAGTGCGTGTGTTTGATATACCTTGTTTATTGGGAAGTTGCCTCCCTGCTCATAACTGAACATTTTATGTGCATATATGGCTTCAATCAGGCCTCCAGTGCATCTAGGGTTCTCCCAAGGCCATCTAGTCCTTCTCTTCAGTGGGCAAATGTTTTGAATCCCTTTCTATTGATGCCTCAGTTTGGGTACCAAAACTATTCTCAAAGACCTAGACATTTGGGGAGTTCCCTGGCAGTACAGTAGTCAGGACTTGGTGTTCTCATGGCCAGGGCCTGGGTTCAATCCCAGAATTACAGACTGCTGGTTATACCTTAAGAAGGAGCTGAAAAAAAATATTTTTAATTAATTTACTTTTTGGCTGTGCTGGGTCTTCACTGCTGTACAAAACCTTTCTCTAGTTGTGGGTTCTGTTCAAATTCTGTTCAATCCCAGAATAGATGGGGAAAATGTGATTGCTTTTTGGGGATGGAAAGTGAAGTTGCAAAGCAGAGAAAGGAAGAAGACAAATATTGAAGAAAAAAGAGAAAGAAATGGGAAGAGACAGGGCACAGAAGAGAGAAGAGAAAAGTGGCCAAGTGTGCAGAGAGAACGAGCTAGGGAAGAGTTCAGTGTCTTATTGCTTCCCCCGTCCTCACCCTTTGGAGCCAACACTGGACACCTGTCATGTTAGGAGCTGAGTTGGGAAGGGTTAATCTTGACCCTAAACCCTGAATTATCTATTTAAGCTTCACTTTGCAGATGAGGAACCTGAGACTGTGAGAGAACATGACAGCTAAAGGCTGAAAGATTATTAATTATACTTAAAGTTTTAAATACCTTAAATAGTGAGTATCTGATTTATCTTTTTTTGAACCCTGTATCAGACATTTTTATTCCTTACTGTCCCAGAAACACATCCAAATCTGTAATTTGTGCGTCTTTCCATCATATCTATGCAGCCCACAAGTCCAGAATTTTCCATCAGAGAGTTGATTTCAAATGTCCTTGTTCATTTTCATAAGTGCATGGACACTTGACAGACTGTGCACCCTGACTGCAGGTTCACCGTACTTACAACCTGTAGCCCTTTTCCTTCTTTCCAGCAAAACAGATTTGTATTGCTCTATTGTTGGATGCTATGAACCTGGATGATGAGATTTCAGGTGAGGAGGAGGAAAGGGGAAGAGTAGAAAGGAGATGATCATGAAACCTTAAGTTTCAGAAGGCAGGTTGGTGGTGAAAGATCCCCCCAGGATGGGTGCTAGGAGGGTGAAGACCAGTGGAGAATGGTGGTCCAGTGTAGTGGTAAATAGACAGACCTTAAGCTGTGCATAGTTGCCCCTTACTTTCTTCAATCCACTATGCATGGTGGTGGTTGAGGTGCTGAAGGGAATAGTATAGGTGGGGCTCCAAAGCGGGGGAAGGATGCTATCAGGGAGGAGCAGCTGATAGAGTGCAGTCACCCCAGAGCTGTTCAAGCTTTTCTTGTTGCTGCAGAGGATGAATCTTGGTGAGTTGTTAATTCTCTGGCATATGAGGATTTCAGCCTTGCTGCACCAAAGATGCAGGTGTTTCTCCTACCTTCCCCAGTCTGTAATCACCCTGCAGAAACACACTTGGGCTATGCATAATTTAGGAAAAATGAATAGAAAGATTATGGTGGCAGCATGGATAGGCCATTTTGGGGATGTTTTAGAGAGTAACAAAGAAGAGTTTGGGTAGCAGCGTGAAGGTACAGTGGGGTTGGTGAGAGGTGACTTGTAGACATTTGTTGTCCATGTTTTGAGGGCCGGAGAAGTATGGGGCAAGGCAACCAGCATACAAGAAACAATGGCACCTGCCTTAAGAAAGGAGGACAAAGTCTTAGACCAGAGAGAGGCATGCAGTCAGCAAGGAAAAGTAAATCAGAGGGTTCTCACACCTGATGGCTGCAATCTTCTAAAAGAGAAAGAACGGAAACACCATCTGGTCAGGCTATGGGGATTGGAAGGCCTGAGAACCTGAGGAGAGAGAAGGTCCAGTTCCAGCCCTGTAGGGTTTCTAGAAAAGAACCCACAGGATGTGACTGAAAGGCTATCCGGCAGCCCCAGGGCCCTGCAGCCGTTGTTCACTGGTGTGAATTTATAGGTTTGTAAAGGGTGAGTTTTCTGTAATTCTGCATCTTCCTTGAGCAAAGTTCTCTGAAGATAGAGTAGAAGCTGAGGAGGAAGGGATGGCAGTGGGAGTGACCTCTGATTGAGGACTGGAATGCCAGAGCTCACGGGGTCATGGAAATCAGGGTGGAGGAGGGTAGGAAACCACCCATGATGGGATCCAGCTGGGTGAGTGATCGAGTGGGCTGAGGCACACTCAGATGCAGATGGGAGGTTAAGTGCCCGAAGGACTCTGGCGTGGCTGAACCTCAGCTTCTCTGTACGTGGGGCAATGGAAGAGCTGGTTGATGAGGAGGCTGTGGTCAGAGAGGAGAACACACATTTGTGGGTGAGTAAGAGCCACAGCATGCTAAGCTCCCGGGTGTGTCCATAATGGTGTGCAGATGGGGTGTTGTGTGTTGTTTTTGTTGCAGGTTTTGTGTAGTGTCCTGGCAGACAAAAGTAATGATCTGTGTGTGTGCCAGGAATGGTATTCAGCAGCCAGGTTTGACTTAGGTGTGTGTGTGCACTTGTGTATGTTTTGTGTGTATGCATCTGTGCATGTGTAATAATAGCTCTTATTTCTAAAAATAAAAATTATTGTTATAACATTTCTTTCCTGTATATAAACATACTCAGAATTCTCATCCATTGATTTTTCACATATGACATAAGATAATGGATCAGCCGAAACGATCCAGAGGCTCTTTCCAGTGGGCCCTTCATTTGGTCCTTAATTTCATATACTAAGTATTATGTATTTACATACTAAGTAATTAATCACACATATTAATAATTTACACCTTAAGTAATTAATTACACATATTAAATACACATATTCAGGGATGGGGCCATGTTTCACTCTTTGTTTCCTTGTGTGTATCCCTTTTCTCTAATTTATTTTATAAATTTCCCTGAAGGTAGGAGCATGTTTATGTCCTTCTCTTCCTACAGCAATTCACTCAGTACTGTGTACATAATTGGTTTTCTTTTTTTTAAATTTTAACTTTGGCCACACAATACGACTTGTGGGATCTTAGTTACCCAACTAGAGACTGAACTCAAGCCCTCAGCAGTGAGCTGAGTCCTAACCACTGGACCACCAGGGAATTCTCAAATCAATGTTTTCTGAATGAAGAAACTAGGATTGTTTTCCTCACAACAGCTTGTCTTCCCAGATAGGAAAGAAGATAGAAGAGAGGTAGAGAGAATATTGAAGGAGGGGCTTTATTCCTCTGTACTCTGGAGAAGGAAATGGCAACCCACTCCAGTACTCTTGCCTGGAAAATTCCATGGATGAGGGAGCCTGGTAGGCTACAGTCTGTGGGGTCACAAAGAGTTGGACATGACTGAGCGAATTCACTTTCTTTCTTTCTATAGTTTCTTCTGGAGAAGGAAATGGCAATCCACTCCAGTATTCTTGCCTGGAGAATCCCACAGACATAGGAGTCTGGTGGGGCTACAGTCTATGGGGTTGCAAAGAGTTGGACACTACTAAGCAACTAACACACACTCTGGACCTAAGTACCACTAACAGCCTTTAATACCTGATACTACCCATTACCATCCAATCTCTCTTATCTTCAGAATAGAGAAAATCCTTTCTTCTGCCTTCAAAAGTGTTCAAGACTTCTCAACCCCAAGCCCTTTGTTTGGTTTTCTTCTCTTTCTGATCCAAGCTCTTTCATTCTGATGTCAAATTCCTTGAATCTGTGCTCATCATTTTACTTTGATGCTTTCCCCTTTATGTGTGATGACCTCCCCCTCTTCTCTTTGCCTCCCTAATGGGTCCTTCCTTCAGCTAGCATTCCACTGAGAAGCTCTCTGATAAAAACAGGGAAAGCTGACAAACTTCATCTCCTCCAAGTATATCCGCATTTTAATGGGTGAATTTTTAAACTACAAACACATTAAAACATCAAAGGAATAAAACTTCAAGGTAAATGACAGGTAAGTGGAGGTCTTCCCTGGGGCCCTATCAAATCACATGAAGTATGTGATTACCTACACATACCCATTTCCCTGGCCCTGCCCAGGAACCTAAATAATTCTATAATCTTGGAGAAGGTGTTGATTAAATTTCCTCACCTAAAACTGGTTGGAGTAATATCTGCCTATTGGGTTTTTTGTTGTTGTTGTTATTTTGTGGGGAAATGAATGATATAATTGAAGTGAAAGTGCCTCCTAAACTCTAAAATGTTTTCTAAGCTGATTGTCCCTCAATCTTCCAGCCCTTAAATGGGAATTGTTGCCTGAGGCTGAGCAAGGGAAGACAAGTGATAATTGGGAGTTTAGCACTGGAGGCAGAGCTGCCACACAGGCATTATTCACCTGAAAGTAAGAATGTTTGACCAGTAATCTGTAAAGTTTTCCCTGGTTCCACATCTATGATTATGAAAAAGCACTTAACTGGAAAATGTTTTATATTATGCTCTAGATATCTTGACTTCCCTAAATGGGTTGTAAACTTCCTGAGGGCAGGGGCTGTATCTTATAGTCCTTATGCATCCTCTATAACATTTCACACAGTGCTGGACACCTAAGAGATATTCGAGAAATGATCCATTGATATTCATTTTTCATATTGATTTAAAAGGGAGGCTGGCTGCTTGCACAGAGAAGACAAGTTTTCAACATGGTCTCCTCCCAGTGTATTCCCCTCACTCCATAAGCTTTATCATGTGCTGCCATAAATCTGGAGATAGGCTAGCTTCTTGATTAGGTGGTTATTAACCTCTTTGAATCTCAGTTTCATCATCTGAAAAACTGACGTGATGTCTGTCTTCCCTCCTTGCCTCAGGGATTATAAAAATCAAATGAAAGGCTGAAAGGAGGACAAGGCTATCAAAATTGCAAAGCATCTTTCTGGGCTGATGTACCTACTTAATAACTAACTCTTATTCTACCTCTCTGACAGAGTTGAAGCCCAAGGTGAGCAGGAAGAAACACACTTCCAACTTAATTTACACATTTAAGGTGTGGTTTACTGATAGATATTATTAATAATGCAAGGCCTTCTTATAAGTTGTTACTTAAAAAAATTATACTTTCGAAACAAGATAAATTTTGTAAAAATCACCATAATTTTCTGCACCTTTTATCTTCTGTATTTCAAATATCTGTTATTCCCAGCCCCCTTACAGCTCTGGTCCCTGAGGAGTCTCAGGAATTTTTCCAGGTCAGGAATGATCTCAAGCAAAAATCAGAAGTAAACAATTATGATGCCTCACTTATGCACGTTCACTTCCAAGTCATTAATTTTTTCTTTTTTTGGCTGTGCTTCACTGCATGCAGGATCTTAGTTCTCTGACAAGGGATCAAACCCATGATCCCTGCATTGGAAGCATGGAGTCTTAACCTCTGGACCACCAGGGAATTCCCTCCAAGTCTATTTTATGTTTGTGCTGTCAGTCCTTTCAGCTTGGAATTGCAAGGCAAGAGGTGTTATTTTCTCTTCACAGATAACATTGAGGGTCTTTTGCTGCCCTCTGATTTTAGAAAGCCCATCTCCGGTCAACTTCTCAGAATGCCCTGTATCTCTAAGTCCTGCAGGCAAGTGAGGTCATAGACCACAGTCACCAGAGCTGAATAGAAATGCAGAACCCCAGGCCTACCCTAGAGCTGCTGAGCCAGAATCTGATCTTTTAACAAGACTTCCAGGTTACCTGCGTACCCATTCAAGTTTAAGAACACTGACAATATAGGGATCTCAGTGAAGGCATTAATGACTTAGTACTATCTTCTTCAGGAAAGGATAAGTGAGAAGATATTTACTGTTTTAAAAGAACACTTGAAAGGAAAACACTTAGCCCCACAGAATGAGTGATAGAATTCTAGGCAAGAGAGACCTTCTCTGCGCTCTTAACATAGGGAATCCCATCTCCTACACTTACACATGAAGCTAGTCTTTGCCAGTGTCATAGAATGAAAGGGCAGGAAGGAATGGCATAAGAAAATAGGGCAACAACTTAGAAACCTAAAATAGTAACATGTATTTTTTATTTTCATGAAAATGCAATACAATCAATTTTTTAGGTGATAACTAATCAGACAACACTTAGAAAACTATATTAACCTGCTAAACACATTGAGTTCTATTTTCACCATAATCAGTTTTGAAATCACCATAGACTATGTCACTTCTCTATTAGCGTAATCTCCCAAATACTAAAACATTGTCCATTGAAACAAATTTGTAGGAAGTCTGTAAATGGATCATTTTTACGATTTATTCGACATTCAACTCATTAAAACTGTTTTTTCCTGTAGTGCATTTAAAGTCTGGTTCATTGATAGTTAACAGCCTCAGACTTTAATTACATGTTGGCTACACTTGGTGACTAAAGACAAATTTCATCAGAAGCTGAATTAGTAGTCCTAGAATCAGACATTGTAAGAGCTTTAGAGATGATCCCATAAAAATTCTCCTTTTACAAATGTAGAACCTGAGGCTCAGAGAAGGGATGTGACTTGCTCAAGATCAGTTTCTGTTAGTACTTGGATGGGAGTTTCTGTTAGGATTATCAGAGATTTCATCTGAAAAAATTTTCAGTTGGAAGGAAGTCTGAACAAAACCACTCATTTCCCCATGTTCCGGTTTTCCTGTTCACCTGCACATTTAACCCAGGGCCAACCTAGGAACCACGATTTGGGATCAAACCTTTTCTTGGGCTGCATTCACTCACCGTGTTAGCAATCTCCTGGATTTCTGGAGTGGCAGGTTTGGCTTCAGTTAAGCCTCCAGGGATCATTTTGGCTAATAGTGTCTTTTCTGGGCAGGATGCTGGCGCTGAAGTGGTCAGGTAAGGGTGGAGACTGGGTTTTAAAGAGGCTGTTGTTCACAAGCTCCGCCTATAGAACATTTTGTTTTCCTCAGAGAGAAAAAAGCACAGGGAAAATGAGGATGCCTTGAAGTAAGACTTCTTGCTTCCTCAGTGGAAACCACTAACAGGACTTAGGAAGCATGAGGGGCTGGGGAGGAATGAATGGGTGTGTACAAGGTGCTGTGTTGGGACAAGAGTCACATTTCTTTGTGTTCTCTCTGACAATGGTTTCGTCCTGTTGCATCTGAAGTATGAAATCCGAAACCACAACCAGAGTTTCCCAATGTTTAAAACCTCCAACAAGACTTCATTTTCTCAAGAAATACTTTTTAATAATGTCAAGGCCGATTGTTTAAAATGGACTAAACTTGATTAAAAAAAAAAGTAAAACATCTATCTTGAGAACTTTGGCTGGATATTTGTATTTTACTTTTATTTACATTTCTAGAACTGCTTAAAATACAGACAAACACAAAGTATAAAACAACAAACACCTTTATTCCTATCATCCAGAATTAAAACTTTTAACATTCAGTCATATTGCTTCCCATCTGTTTTTTTTTTTTTTTTTGGTAGCTGATTTCAAGAAATAAACTATCACAGTTTCCCACTCCCTGATCCCCAGTCTTACCTTCCACATAGGTTAACTACATTGTGAGTTCGGTATCCTTCTAGCCCATTTTTTAAAATACTTTTATTTAGTGTGTTTTTAAAAATCTGCTTAAATTTTATACTGAATATATACTCTGTATTATCCCTTTTTTCTATTTAATTTGTTTTTTTAGTCATTCCGTGTTGATTCAGGTGATTCTTACCTGATCTCCCCAGTAGTCAGCCATGGGGAAAGCAGCATATCCTCTGTTCTCTTTCTAGAGCTTATGCTCTGTTACTCTCAGATTCCCTCTTGATTCTCAATAATTGCTTTTAGAAGCAAAAACTTCCTCAAAGCATAGGTTGCTCTTGTCCTACTACACATCCTAGTTGCTTTTAAGGTAAAGTGAATGCTTCTTATTGACAGGAAAGAGTCACATAAGAAGTGCAGAAAAACACAACAATTAATATCTCTGTGTTAACTATTTAATTAATTAAACATAGTTAATTAAATACATAGTTTTTTATTTAAGTTTTATTTACCTTGTTTAATAGGCAGTGATGGTCTCAAAAATCTTTCTCGTCATCAGATGTTTGATCCCCTTGTGAGTCTTTGGGTTTTTGAGCTTGAACATGGAGCTTGACTCCATCAGTAGCATGATTTTCCTATAGTAGTGTGCTGTGAAGCTCTTCTTCTGAAGAAAACTGAATCCAATCCATACCGCTGTGAAAGCCAGTCTCTTTGTCAAAAGGTACAGTGCACTTTCCCACATGGTCAAATTATACCAAGTGTCCTCTCAGCTCACTCAAGTGGTCTAGGGAATTCTTCTGACAAATGCAATGGACCAGCTGACGTTCGATGTTTGTTGGCAGCCCCGTAGCTCCCCTCACTGCCAAAGACACCATCTTTAGATTAATATACATTTGTTTTCAAGTACCTTTAAGATAGTAGTATTGGATTGGGGGTATCAATTATTCAGGCTATTTTTACAGAATTTGACATTCTCATAAGCTCTGTATTTCTTGTCTTCCACAGGAATTATCTTTTATGCGAGATTTCCCTTGGTGGGGGCTGGGTTTTGGGTGGTTGCCTCTACTAGGCCACATGGGGTGTATAGGGCCCAGATAAGGTTTTATTTTACTCTAGGCTTAGGACTCTTAACTCATGAAGATATTGAGAATTTGGGCTTATCTCTGGTTTTTGGTACAGGCCTGGGACTCTGGACTCCCTCAGCAAACTCTGCTTCCGCGCACGGTTGGGGTGAACGTGTGGATACATCACTTACTATACATCCCATCATTTTCACTCCTAGGTATTGACCTAAAAGGAGTGAAAACATCTGTCCACATAAGACTTGTGTACAAATGTTCACAGCTACATTATTCATAATAGTTCAAAACTGAAATGACTCAAATGTTCATCAACTGGTGAATAGATTTAAGAAATTGTAGAGATTATCCAGCCTCACGGTCTCATGAGATACTCGCTTTGTCTCTCTGCTTCAATTTCCAACCAGTAAAACATCTGTAACTGAACAAGGCTTCTTTTTTCCAGCACAAAAGGATACCAGAGGGTCCCATACATCTGTACATCTAAAAGTGGGTGGACTGAAGTACATAGAGGAGGTAGAGCTGAGGGAACAGTGGAAGCAGTCTGCCATCCTGAACTCCTGGTTGCAAATGGCTGGGCCCATTGCCCCAGAAAAGCTAGTATGAGCAGGGGAGGGGGCACACAGGTCTGGGAGCTGGGAGCTGGGCAGCAGCAGCAGCGGAGCCTCTAATCCTGTCCCTCTAACCATGGAGGGGCCTACAAGTCCAGATCCCTGCCTGCAGCTGCGGCACCCCTGAACGTCAACCCCCAGAGTGCCTGTGACCCTGGCTTCCCCCACCCCCTGTCCCCCTGCAGTGGTGAAGCCTACAACCCAGGAAACCCCAGACAAGGCTGAGGCACCGGCTATCCTGCAGCCCCAGGTGCCTTCTCTTGTTGCAGAGCACAGGCTCTAGGGGGCTCAAGGCTTCAGTAGTTGCAGCTCACAGGCTTTAGAGCACAGTCTCAGTATTTGTGCACGTGGGCTTATGCATCCCTATGGCATATGTGATCTTCCCGGACCAGGGATTGAACTCATGTACCCTGTACCAGATAGACCCTTAACTGCTGGACCACCAGGGAAGTCCTTATGTGCAAATAAGAGAAGCCACTGCAATGGGAAGCCTGTGCACCACAACTAGAGAAAGGCTTTGTACAGCGGTGAAGACCCAGCACAGCCAAAAAGTAAATTAATTAAAAATATTTTTTTTCAGCTCCTTCTTAAGGTATAACCAGCAAATAAAATTTTAAGATATTTAAAGCATACATTGTGATGATTTTGTATATGTGTAAAGATTGCAGCATGGAGTTAATTAACACATTCATCAACTTACATATTTACCTTTTTTGGATGAGGGTAGTGAAAAACTTCAGTCTACTTTCTTAAAAAATTTCAATTATACAATACAGAATTATCAACAATAGTCACAATATTTCTCATGGATCCTCATACCTAGTCGTGTCATAATTGACAGTCTATACCCTTTCACCAGCCTCTCCTTGTTTCCCACATTCCCAGCTTCTGGTAACTACATTCCATTCTCTGTTTCTATGAGTTCAATCTTTTTCCCTTAGATTCCACATATAAGTGATATCATGTGGTATTTGTCTTTCTCTGTCTGACTTTATTTCATTTAGTAAAATGTTTTTTACATTTCATCCATGTTATCATGAACAGCAGAGTTTCCTTCTTTTTAAAGGTTGAATAATGTTCCATTATATATATCTTTATCTATATCATCTATCTCATATTTTCTTTATCTATTCATCTGTTGGTGAACACTTAGATTGTGACAATACCATGGTTGCTGTGAATAATGCTGCAATAAATAAGGGAGTATGGATGCTCATTGAGACGGTAATTTCATTTCCTTTGACTATATACCCTGAAGTGGGCTTAGGTATGTATACATAATGCTGTAATAAACAAGGGGATGTAGTTATCTTTTCAACATAGTGATTTTGTTTTCTTCAGAAAAGCCCAGAAATGGAATTGCTGGATCATATGAATTGGAATTCAAGAATAAATCTTTTAGCAACCTGCAGCTTTTCTCACTGCAAAAAGGGCATCTCACTTCAAAATAGCATCAGTCATCTTCTCCTCCTTCTCTGCAGGACAAAGGAACTATGATCTCACCAACTGCAAAGACTTTTGGGGACTCTAAGTACAATGTAGAAAAGCTTGTCTGACCCTTGCCCAAGGAGCCTGATTTCTGAGTTGCACTGTGTTATTGCCCTTTGAGGGGACAGGGAAGGGAACTCTAGGAGTTTACACACCCTGGATATTCGTCAATTGACCTGGCAGTATTGGAGTCGGTTCAGTCAATTGTTGTGACTAATGATAAAAGCCAGGGTGGGGTAATATTACACAATCAGTGTTACTGTACCTCTCCCTAGGGAGGAAATTCAGTCCTGCCTGACACTCTTGGATCATAGGTGTCTTCCAGCATGGCTTCCCGTCGGTTTACACCTTGGAAAAAATGGGCACATACATAAGCTTAAGGCTGTGCTCTCAAAGATTTCTTGATAAATGTTAATTTGTGAGCTTGGCTCCGCATGGGTTACTTGTATTGCGGGTTCAGCTTAGCAGTGACCCTAACATGTAATCTGGGGACCTCTACACCAGAATCCCCCGGGATGCTTGTTCAATGCACATTCTGAGCCCCTTCCCACATTTATTAAATTACACTCTCTAGAGTGAGCTTAGAATCTGCATTTTAAGAATGCTCCCCAGACAAGTCTTGTGAGCATTAAATTTAGAGACCTCGCAAATAACAGTGTTGGTATGCTAGGTTTACAGGTGTGGTGGGGGGTGGAAAAGTGGAAATCTGGATGGCCAGTCCATTGCTACATGGAAACCACGCAGTAATGATAAATGAAAATAGCCCAAGGCAAGAACTAAGGCAGATGTTGTTATGTGTTTCATGTAGTAGCACATTCAGCTGAGGGCATGTTTTGAGCCAGTCCTTAAAAGTGTTTGTTCTTAGACTTCCCTGGTGGTTCAGTGGTTAAGAATCTGCCTGCCGACGCAGTGGACATTGATTTGATCTCTGGTCCAAGAAGACTCCACATGCCCCAGGGCAACTAAGGCCATGCGCCCACAACTGCTGAGCCTGTGCTCCTAAAGCCTGCAAGTCACAGCTACTGAAGTCCTTGAACCCTAGAGCCTGTGCACAGCAGCTAGAGAGTAGTTCCTACTCACCACAACTAGAGAAAGCCCGAACGCAGCAGTAAAGACCGAGTGCAGACAAAAATAAAATAAATAAATAAATTTATTAAAAAATTAGAAAAAAGCGTTTGTCCTAGCTCAAAGGCCATGGCCCCAATCCTAGCTGAGGATTCCGTGACTGAGCAGGTGGAGCTATTTCATCAATAGAGGACAGAAGTTGGTCATAGCTCCACCACAGTGTTAATCAAAAGTCAAACAATCAATACTTCTCTACAATCTGCAAAATCCCTTTGCCTGCTGTGTCATTTCCATTTTAACCTTCCTGATAACCCTTTTCTCCTGCACTGATCCAGGCACCCTAGGAAAGAAGGTAAGGCAAAGTTAAATATTAAATCTTCTCTTATTTTACATTCATTGTTATTTAGAAATACTGCATTCTTACAGAGCAGTTTCTAATGACTGAAACAGCATTAAAGAGAATGAATGAGGTTTTTCCATAACATTACTGAAGTCTTGGAAACCTCTAACTTAGAGGCTCATTGCACAGAAACCCAGGGGCAATACTGCTAGGAATCACTCTACACTGGCAGTTTATGACTTTATAAGGGCTCTCAAATTCACTCTTCACTATACCTGATTTCACAGGAATGACTCTGTCAAAACTGTCACCACTCCCTTTCTGGATTATTGCTAATGCTTCCTGGCTGGGTCTTATCCTTCTAGTTCCTCCTGAAAATCAAACTCTTTCTCATTCACTTTAAAAAGTCTTGCTTCATAACTTGGGCATTTCCTGTCATCTGTCAGTATTAGTTGCCCAGTTGCGTCTGACTCTTTGCAACCCCATGGACTGTAGCCTGCCAGGCTCCCCTGTCCATGGAATTCTCCAGGCAAGAATATACTGGAGTGGGTAGTCATTTCCTTCTCCAGGGGATCTTCCTGACTCAGGTGTTGAACCTGGGGCTCTCACATTGCAGACAGATTCTTTACCATCGAGCCACCAAGAAAGCCCATCTACCAGGGAAGTTATCTATCAGATCCAGTCTAAATTCTTAATAATTACACTCAAATACTCAAGATCCTTCTTGAGCCAGCCTCCTCCTTCAGAACTCCCCTCCAGGTGAGTCCTAGTGTCTCTCACTCCTCTTTCTCAGCCTCATTTTTGCCTCCATGTTCTTGCTCATACAATGCCCCTTCACGTGGGTGTTAATCTTCTTTTTCATAAATTTACATTCAGTACTTTGAAAGGGCTTCTCAGGTGGCGTTAGTGGTAAAGAATCCAACCTGTCAATGCAGGAGATGTAAGAGATGAAGGTTTGATCCTTGGGTCAGGAAGATCTCCTGGAGGAGGGCATGGCTAACCCGCTCCAGTATTCTTGCCTGGAGAATCCTATGGATGGAGGAGCCTGGTGGGCTACAGTCCATAGGTCACAAAGATTTGGATACAACTGAAGCGACTTAGCATGCACACACTGTTTTCAAAAACTGTTTCCACATCATCCGGAGCTTTCTGGTTCCCCTTAGGTTGGGGTGTGCACTATATATTCCTGTTATTTCAGGTATTAACACATGTTTTGCTTATCTTCTCCACAATCTGATTGTAATCTCTTCTATGGCAGACACTGTTGTCTTGGCTGCTATCCACTGTATTTCCTAGGTTATCAAACACAGCATCTGCCCAGCAAACATGTGAGAAAATTCATAGGTCTCACCACTTTCCTTTAGGGAGAAGGGGTCAGCCATCTAACACAGACCTCTGGAGTCCTTGAACATCATTGACTGAACATGTCTTGGTCAAGTTTTCCATTTTTCAGTTGAAACTGCAGCTCAGTTTGAGTTTACAGTGCTTGTTAAGCATAGAATTGGGACTAGACTTAACTACCAGTTTGTGTGTGTTAGTTGCTCAGTTGTGTCTGACTCTGCAACGCCATGGACTGTAGCCTGCCAGGCTCCTCTGTCCGTGAAATTCTCCAGGCAAGAATACTGGAGTGGGTTGCCATTTCCTTCTCCAGGGGATCTTCCCGACCCAGGGATCAAACCCAGGTCTCCTGCATTGCAGGCAGATGCTTTACCATCTGAGCTAATAGGGAATCCCTTAACTACCAGTTTAAATGATTTTAAAAACTCTAAAGAAAGAGAAAAGCCAGTCAGTCACTTTGCCAGCAGGCTGTACACCTTCTGGTGTCTGGCTGCTTATTTGCATCTCCCTAATGATAACAGACGGTTTCACATGTACAAGAATGGTAAAGGTCATAGTCTTCTTTTTTTGGTTTCCTTTTTTTCTTCTCATCATGCGGATAAGCTAGGATTATACTTTCTGGATAAGCTGGAGATATTTTCTGTGTTTTCATACAGAAAATGGTTGGACTCTAGAGAGACTGACAACTTAATGGCAAGAAATGCAGGGCACCCCTGGCAACCAAGGGTAGCCAGAGCCTTGGCAATCCCCGTCTCGAGGTGCAACTGAGGATGAGCCAGGAAGCAGGTCAGAACTGAAAAACCTGTGGAACAACTGAAGCATGTTTAGAAATTGCAAACAGAACCTTTGTTTGGCCCTGGTTTTCATTCCTTACATATCTATGTTTAAATATAATTCATACAACCCTAACCACAGCCTTCAATTTTCCATCTTGAATTGATTCTCTATTCCATCCTGCAATATTCTAAAAAGGATTCCAATCAACCAGGCCAGGTGCTTTCAACATATCAATGAGATAAACGTGTACCATTTGTAATTGAGAAGCTAGGGAATAGAGGAGGGAAGAAAAATACGGGTAAGAAGAAAAAAAAATTGAATCCAAAGTGAGGTGATTACACTAAATGTTGGCAAGGGAGGGTTGTTGCTAAGGGAGGGTTAGTTGCTAGAGAAGGAATACAAAATTATATTGTTTCCTTAATTAAAAGCCTTTGATAGCATTCCATTGTCCTTAGAACACAGTTGTCACAAGCCCTTTCTGATCTGGCTCCTGTTAAATTCTCCTCGAGTGCCTTCTTTGTTGCCTCTTTGCTTGCGCTGAAAGCCTTTTCCTGTGATTCCATTTGGTTGGCTGATACCTCTTTATCCTTCAGGCCTTTTTTGGGCCAAATTGCGTCCTCCTAAATTCATGTGAGGTCCTAGTCCCTAGTACCTCAGAATGCAACTGTATTTGGGGACAGGGTCCTTAAAGAGGTAATTAAGTTAAACTGAGGTCATTAGGGTGGTCCTTAATCCAATATAACTGGTGTCCTTATGTATGTGCCTAGTCGCTGGCGTCCAACTCTTTGTGACCCCATGGACTGTACAGGCTCCTCTGTCCATGGGGATTCTCCAGGCAAGAATACTGGAGTGGGTTGCCATACGCTCCTCCAGGGGATCTCCCCAACCCAGGGATCAAACCCAGTCTTCTGCATTGCAGGCGGATTCTTTACTATCTGAGCCACCAGGGAAGCTCACCATCCCTGATAGGGGAGGACTGGTCTTCTGTCAAGGGGTATAGGAGTAGCTGTGCTCCCCTGCTAGAACTTCCAAATAAACTCTCAAGGTGTCCTTATAAGAAGAGGAAATTAGGATTCAAACATACCAAGGGAAGACCATGTGAAGAAAATAAGGTGGACATCTATAAGCCAAGGAGAGAAAACGCATTTCTGCTGTTTAAGCCATCTTATCTGTAGTCCTTTGTGTGGCAGCGCTAGAAAACTAACATAAGACCTAAGCCCTTGGGACGTAACCTCCTCCATCTCCTCCCCCCACCAACTTCCACTCCCCTCCCCAGCTTCTTCTCTTCCTACTGCCAATGGTATACCTCTGCTACGTACTCCTATGGCACTTTATAATTGTAACTTCTCCATCAGAGCTCTTAGCACAGTGTATTGGAATTGCTGGTTTTGCTTTTGGCGGATTGTTTACTTTGCTTTTGTTTTTCAGTCTGTGCTTCTAGCTAAACCATAATCTTCATAAGCAGGGACCTGTCTCTTGCTCACCAGATCGTCCCCAGTGCCTAGCATAGCATCTTACACCTTCCAGGCACTCAATAAATAGTTGAATGAATGAATTGAAGATGGTTAAAGTCCTACAAATTAAACTAACTTAATTAAAAGTCACTTAGACCTGGATGCTATGCTTAGTTGTAGCCGACTCTTTGTGACCCCATGGACTATAGCCCACTATGCTCCTCTGTCCATATGATTTCTCAGGCAAGAATACTGGAGTGGGTTGCCATTTCCTTCTCCAGGGGATCTTCTTGACCCAGGGACTGAACCCACGTCTCTTGCATCTCCTACATTGGCAGGCAGATTCTTTACCACTGTGCTACCTGGGAAGCCCAGGGGCTCAGAATGTAATTTTGAGGCTTTCTCTGAAGATTTAGTGTCAGAGATCAGTTAAAAGAACATTAGCCAGTTCTTACACAAGTCATAGAAATCATCCCCCTCTACCACTCTGGTTACACAGCAACCCTGAAACCAAGCAGAAGACATCAGAGGATGGCATCACTGATTGACAGAAACCACCTGATAGCTCCAAACAGAGCTAATGAATGATTCAGCTAGACAAAAAAGGTGTTTATAGGTGAAGCCAGGCCCAGATTTGGCAAAACAGGTTCTTCTCCTCCTCCTCTTGACTAGACATGTCTCAGCCCAGCACCACTCCTCCTTGGGAACATCACTGCTCATTCTCTGCTCTGCAAGCCTGAGCAAGAGGGTGGGGCTGTCTGACAGCCTGACCAGAGCTCTGAGGGTAGAGTCAGGAGCTATGAAGTCCAGAGCAAGTAATCAGACCAGATTTTTACCCAACAAGCTCTCGATGACTCACTTAACCTGTGAACCAGGACATCCATAACCTGTATGACATATTCTGATTACTTCCTGGTTCTGCAGTCAATTGTGGAGAGACAGGACAATTTCCTCTTTGAATCAGTAATTAGTGTACATATGGTTTGCCCTGGGTTGGGAAGATCCCCTGGAGAAGGGAAAGGCTACCCACTCTAGTATTCTGGCTTAGAGAATTCCATGAACTAAGTTCAAAGAGTTGGACACAACTGAGCGACTTTCACTTTGCCAACTTTGCCAGCTATGGTTTGCAAAATATTTTTCTTAAGCACAGTAATATATGAAAAAAACCAAACAAACCAGGGGCCTGTTTTCCATGGGACAGCCAAGAAATTTAATTAGTACAAGATTTCTTTGGTGAGACAGGAAGCCCAATCAGGGCTGAGATGATCTCAGGAGATGTTTCTTTTCTTTCTTATTCTTGTTAAAGATCTCTGTTACTTTTAAAAATCTTTTTATTGAGGTATAGCATATGCTTGGTGCACAAATCATAAGCTCAATAAATGTTTTCAGTTTTTTGAGTAACATTATTTATCTGATTAGGAAAACAACATATGTGAATTGTAGAAATATTTTAAAATGTGGAAAGAAAATAATTATTGTTAATAATACCATTTACAGTCCCAGAACACAGATCCCTTTTAACTTTCCACCTTTTTTCCTTAAATAGAGCCTTAAATGGGCTCTATTTAAGTGTGTACTTTATAAAATTATGATTGTACAGTCCATACTGCCTTTATTATTTTTGTGAATATTTCCCTATATTATCACATATTCTTCTACAACTTGAGATTTAATAGCCTCATAGAGTTTTATCATGTGATTACTCAATTTAAACAATTATCCATTACTGAGCATTTAGGTTGTTTCCATTTTTTACCTATATAATTAATGTTGCATAAACATTGTTCAGTATAAATTCCTGCCCATGTATGTTTATCGATTAGAGAATGCTAGTATTTCAGTTTCCTTAGTGAAGATGATCAGATACCCTGATTTCTTGGGTTGGGTTTAATTTATATTTTCAAGTCCCAGGGTCCTTGGCATTAGGGAAATACAGGGCCAAAGGAGAGAGAATACTCAACTGAAAAAAATGGGATTGGAGGCAGAAAGTAAACTTGCGAACTTATTTCAGTAAATGGGATAATGAGAGATACAAAAATTGTGCCAGCAAGGCATGTAAGAGCCTATGTAAATACTGAAAAATAAAAGAATGGTCAGATAGTATTTCAGAGATTTGTCTGTATTTTTTCTGTTATGCATTCCCCCTGCCCATTCAAACTAATGGCCACCCTGTCCTCATTGTCTTAAAGAAGGGATGTTACATGGCAGAAAGCAGAAGTCTGCTAGACTTTCTGGCTTCTGTGTCTAAGAGGTTACATTTCAGAACAGGGAGAAGTAGACAAGGCATTTGTCTGAAACCTAAGGGAGACTTGAAAATGTCCTGGCCAAGGGGAAGGGAAGTGATCAATGAACAGAGATCTCAGGGGTCTGGAGTAAAGGAAGGTGGTAGCAAAGCCCAAAAGAGGAAGTAACTTCAAGCTGCTTTCAGGCATGTGGGATGCTAGGCAGCCTTGCAGAGATTCCCTGTGCCCAAGGGCGAGGTACGAGCAGAGGGGCAGGCTGACGGGAATGGTGGACAGCTATGCTTGAGACTCGGAGCCAGATTGTGACCTTTCTTCTCCCACCTTTGGTGTCAGAAGGCTCTAGAACAATGGCACAGCCCAAAGTAAGAAAGGGGAGCCCCCAGAGAGCTAAGGCTGTTGCTCTATCAGATGAGAGATCAAAGTAGAAATAGAGATACAGAAACTCAAGTTATATTTCCTTTGATATTTGGGTTCATGGTTCGAAATTTATATCCACTCATTTGTTTTTCTACTTTCTGTAAAAATTAATAAAAATTTCCAAAATCGTAGCTAATAAGAATCAGTGTCATTCTTAGCCACATTGCTTCAAATCCTGGCATATATTTTTATGGGGTAGAATTGTAGGACATAAACCACTTAAAGTCTAACGATATCATGGAGTTATTTTAAAAGTATCTGACATTCCTTCACTATTTCAAGGGAATGAATCAGTGATTTGGGTACTTAATTAATTAATTTATAAAAATCAGAAGCTTTAGAACTTTAAAAATATGCTTTAGTTTTTATCAATTTTCAGTATGCATTAATGTGTTTTATCAGGGTCTCTATTGTTCTGACTTGATCTATGAGTCAAACTTGGGGTTTTAAGAGCCTGAGCTCCACTCTCTCTGGCTATCTTGCAAAAATAACATTTCTCATAACCAGGTTTGTGATAAGGATTGGATAGAGAACATTACAGGTAAGATTGTCTGGTAAATTCCCAGTGGAAAACTTCTCTTTGGAGTCTTTTAACCTGGTTTAATTGGCCAAATAACTCCTTGGGGAACTTTAATTATTCAAGCATAAGGACCTAATGCTTTCCAGGGAGGAGACATTGAGATGAGATAGATACATAGATAGCTAGATGGACAGAAGGATATGATAGAGACAAAGAAATTGAATGGATAACTGCTTTTCTAGGCAGGTCTGAATTAGAGTGCTAGCTCCTACTTGGTACATATGTGACCTGGGGTAAGTGGGTTAAACCTCAAGGCCTCATGTGCCCCCAGAGTGCTAGTGGTCTCATGGACTTCACGCCATAAGCAGGCTCACACAAGACATGATATCACCCAATGCTGCTGGCTCACATGGCCCTGAGTATTCACATCCCCAGGGCATCTTTCTGATGAGCCTCCTTGACAGAGAAAGATTTATTTACGGAGATGGGCCATTTCATAATGTCCCATCCTTCTAGCAGAAGTTTTAAGGCTGCTCATTACCAAGTAGGAGTTTAAAAGCAGCTAACTTTTTTCTCTCTTTCTCAACAATTTAAAGACATTTTATACAGATGGACCATAACTGTAGATTCCCTAAATTTTATTCTTATATTGATAGCAATTATAACCAGTTATATGGTCATCAAGCTGATTAGATCTTGTCTCATGGTCTTAGGGGAATTGGAGAGAAGGACAAATGCAGAAACCCTTGCTTTCACTTATGTTGTGGATTCTGACCATGTGGAAGAAAGGACTAAGATGTAGTCAAGTCTATGTCTTACCTGCAACTCTCTGGTTCACAAAGTAAGGTTAAGTTAGCCAACCTCCCTTACATCGGAGTTTGTGGAAAACTGATATTCTTTTCCAGCAGAAAAGAGAAGTGAAGCTTTTAGGGGGCTTTCCCACTGGGAGTTTTCAAGTCTAAGAGACTATAAGGCAGTGATTTTCAAATGCACAAGGACAAGCCTGGGAATCTCCATGTGGTGAGTTGAGAGGAAGGACATGCAAAGTTGAAAACTCATATATGTATATGTTTGGAGGACCAAAGATAGCTGCATTTAAACTATTGTGAGCTACATATAGTACATGCTGTGCTTAGTTGCTCAGTCATGTCCAACTTTTTGTGACCCCATGGACTGTAGCCCACAAGTCTCCTCAGTCCATGGAGATTCTCCAGGCAAGAATGCTGGATTGGGTTGACATGCTCTCCTCCAGGGGATCTTCCCAACCCAGGAATGAACCCAGGTCTCCCACATTGCAGGCAGGTTCTTTACTATCTGAGTCAGCAGGGAAGCCCAGGAATACTGGAGTGGGTAGCCAATAGAGTGGGTACCCCAGTTGAGGTAGCCAATCCCTTCTCCAGGGGATCTTCCCGACCCAGGGGTCTCCTGCATTGCAGGCAGATTCTTTACCAGCTGAGCTTCCAGGGAAGCCCACATATGATACGACATCTTTCTAATTCTTGTCTAATGGGATGTGAGTAAATAAAGCTTGAGAAACTGCTTTAGGTTGCAAAAGAAGGTACAAGAAAGTGTAAAAGAGATATAACTCCAGCGCTAAGTAAGTAGGGACTCAAGAGCAGTTGAATCAACAGAGACACAGGGCAGTAACGGAGCTCAGGGACCCTCCAACCCAGGGTCAGCAAACTACAGTTGGAAACAAAAAACTCAAAAGAAGAATAATATTTCATGACATGTGAAAACTATGTAAAATCCAAATTTTAGTGTCCATAAATGAAGTTTTATGAGGACACAGCCATGCTTATTTTTTTGTGTAATGTCTATTGCTGCTTTTGTGCTGCGGTGACAGAACTGAATGGTTGTGACAATGAGTGGCCCACAAAGCCTGAAACATGTATTACCTGACACTTTACAGGAAATTCGCTGACCCCTGATCTAGCTCAGTGTTCAGGCACAGAAAATGAGGCCACGACAGGGGAGGTGGCTTGCTCAGATGGCTAAACAGTAAGTAGGCTCTTAATATTATTCATGATATTTCTTTGCAGTCTATGTCCTTTTAGTTATTATTACTATGTCGGCAGTTCTCATCTCCCTTTAAACCTCGTCTAGTTCCAAAGATCTTTTACCTTATAGTTATTGTCTTTCAAGTTTTTCAAAAAAGGTATTATTGCATGTTTATTTTTCCACATGAAGTTTAGAGTCTTATTCAATTTATAAATTAACTTGGGAAGAGCAGACATCTTTTTAATAAGAGTTGTTATATTTAAGGGCATGAACTATCTTTCCATTTGTTCAAGTCTATTTTTGGGTGTTTCAGTAGTGTTTTAAAGTTTTTCTCATGTTAATCTCGCACACTTTTGTTAAGTTTATTTCCTAGAGTATATTTTTTTGTTGTTGTTGCTATTGGAAATAGGGCTTTTTCCTCTATTATATTTTTGAGCTGGATATTGTTAGTGTACCTAATGACTATTGATTTCTATATGTTAGCTTTATATCCTGCTAACTTTAGAATTCTTTTATTGCATGGTTACTTTTGCCATCAATTCTCTTAAGATTTTGTAAATATAATGTTGTGTAATCTGTAAGCTCTTGCTTTAGAACTGAGGTTATATATTTTATTACATTAAGGAAATAGCCATTAATTCCTATATTCTGAGTGCTTTTTTTAATGTCAGGAATAAGTGTTGATTTTTGTTAAATATCTTTTCAGCTTTTATGGTGATAATCATAGGATTTTTCTACTTAGATCTATTAATATGGTGAATTATAGTAATGTATTTTCCAATAAAAAAACACCCTTGTATTCCTGAGCTAAATTCATTCGGCATGGTGTATTATTTTCTTAATGTGGTACCACATCCTGTTTAATAATACATTAAGATTTTTACCTCAGTGTACATAAGTGATATTGCTCTGTCATTTTTTCAGTGTTGCTTTTGTTGAGCTTAGGAATCAACTTTATGCTTAATTCATGAAAAGAATTTGAACTTTTTCATATCTCTAGAATAATGTATTTGGACTATCTGTATTGGAAGATGTGATGGCATTTCTATTTGAAACTGAGTCTGGTGCATTTTTGTGGATAGTTCTTTGATAAATTTCTCTACTTTTTAAAATGGACATCAGTCTGTTTAAACTTTTTACCTCAACTAGAGTCAATTTTTTTTTGGCTATACCACACAGCTTGCACAATCTTAGTTCCTTGACCCTTACCAGGGATTGAACCAGGGCCCTTAGTAATGAAAGCACAGAATCCTAACCACTGGACCGTCAGGGAATTCCCATGGAGTCAATTTTGATAGACTGTATTTTAGTAGGAAGTTATCCATTTCATCAGACTTTTCAAATGTATTTGCATAATGATGTACAAAAAAGCTGCTTAAAAATTTAAAAACTATTTTATATGTTTTTCTATGTTTCCATGGTTATTTATCTTCTGTCATCTATCATTTTGTTTCAGTTTTATTAGTTTTTCAGAGAATCAGAATTTTTGTTTTTTTTTTTAAATAGCTCCCCTTTAATTAGCACACCTGGGGCTTTTCCTGTAATTCAGTTATTGTCCACTAGATGGTAGCAGATATCTTGGCGCTACAATTCACAAGCTCATCACGTTTCTGCTTAAATTCATTGTATTAATAGATTTTAACTATATATTTTTCAAATAAAAATTAACATTAATTAATTATTTAAATAAAAACTTATATTAAGTATTTCTTTTGGGACTGGAGTGAAAATTGACCTTTTCCAGTCCCTTGGCCACTGCTGACTTTTCCAGATTTGCTGGCATATTGAGTACAGCACTTTCACAGCATCATGTTTTAGGATTTGAAATAGCTCAACTGGAATTCCATCACTTCCACTAGCTTTGTTCGTAGTGATGCTTCCTAAGGCCCACTTGACTTCACATTCCAGGATGTCTGGCTCTAGGTGCGGGATCACACCATTGTGATTATCTGGGTAGTGAAGATCTTTTTTGCACAGTTCTGCGTTTTCTTGCCACCTCTTCTTAATATCTTCTGCTTCTGTTAGGTCTATATCATTTCTGTCCTTTTTGAGCCCATCTTTGCATGAAATGCTCCCTTGGTATCTCTAATTTTCTTGAAGAGATCTCTAGTCTTTCCCATTCTATTATTTTCCATATTTCTTTGCACTGATCACTGAGGAAGGCTTTCTTATCTCTCCTTGCTATCCTTTGGAACTCTGCATTCAAATGGGTATATCTTTCCTCTTCTTGTTTGCTTTTCGCTCCTCTTCTTTTCACAGCTATTTATAAGCCCTCCTCAGCCAGCCATTTTGCTTTTTTACATTTCTTTTTCTTGAGGATAGTCTTGCAATGCCAAAGAATGCTCAAACTACCGCACAGTTGCACTCATCTCACACACTAGCAAAGTAATGCTCAAAATTCTCCAAGCCGGGCTTCAGCAACACGTGACCTGTGAACTTTCAGATGTTCAAGCTGGTTTTAGAAAAGGCAGAGGAACCAGAGATCAAATTGCCAACATCCACTGGATCATCAAAAAAGCAAGAGAGTACCGGAAAAACATCTACTTCTGCTTTATTGACTATGCCAAAGCCTTTGACTGTGTGGATCACAGTAAACTGTGGAAAATTCTGAAAGAGATGGGAATACCAGACCACCTCACCTGCTTCTTGAGAAATTTGTATGCAGATGAGGAAGCAACAGTTAGAACTGGACATGGAACAACAGACTGGTTCCAAATACAAAAAGTAGGTCAGGGCTGTATATTGTCACCCTGCTTATTTAACTTATATGCAGAGTACATCATGAGAAACACTGAGCTGAATGAAGCACAAGCTGGAATCAAGATTGCTGGGAGAACTATTAATAACCTCAGATATGCAGATGATACTGCCCTGATGGCAGAAAGTGAAGAAGAACTAAAGAGCCCCTTGATGAAAGTGAAAGAGGAGAGTGAAAAAGTTGGCTTAAAGCTCAACATTCAGAAAACTAAGATCATGGCATCAGGTCCCATCACTTCATGGTAGATAGATGGGGAAACAGTGGAAACAGTGGCTGACTTTATTTTTCTGGGCTCCAAAATCACTGCAGATGGTGATTGCAGGCATGAAATTAAAAGAGTCTTACTCCTTGGAAGGCAAGTTATGACCAACCTAGACAGCATATTAAAAGGAGAGACATTACTTTGCCAACAAAGGTCCATCTAGTCAAGGTGATGGTTTTTCCCATGGTCATGTATGGATGTGAGAGTTGGATTGGAGAGAAAGCTGCTGTTGCTGCTGCTGGTAAGTCGCTTCAGTTGTGCCTGACTCTCTGTGACCCCAGAGACGGCAGCCCACCAGGCTCCCCCATCCCTGGGATTCTCCAGGGAAGAACACTGGAGTGGGTTGCCATTTCCTTCTCCAGTTCATGAAAGTGAAAAGTGAAAGTGAAGTCGCTCAGTTGTGTCCGCCTCTTTGCGACCCCATGGATTGCAGCCCACCAGGCTCCTCCGTCCATGGGATTTTCCAGGTGAGAGTACTGTAGTGGGTTGCCATTGCCTTCTCCGAAAGAACTGATGCTTTTGAACTGTGGTGTTGTAAAAGATATGCACCACCCTTATGGCAGAAAGTGAAGAGGAACTAAAAAGCCTCTTGATGAAAGTGAAAGAGGAGAGTGAAAGTTGGCTTAAAGCTCAACATTAAGAAAACTAAGATCATGGCATCTGGTCTCATCACTTCATGGGAAATAGATGGGGAAACAGTGGGAACAGTGGCTGACTTTATTTTTTTGGGCTCCAAAATCACTGCAGATGGTGATTGTGGCCAGGAAATTAAAAGACGCTTACTTCTTCGAAGGAAAGTTATGACCAACCTGATAGCATATTTAAAAGCAGAGACATTACTTTGCCAACAGAGGTCTGTTTAGTCAAGGCTATGGTTTTTCCAATAGTCATGTAGGATGTGAGAGTTGGACGGTGAAGAAAGCTGAGCACCGAAGAATTGATGCTTTTGAACTGTGGTGTTGGAGAAGACTCTTGAGAGTCCCTTGGACTACAAGGAGATCCAACCAGTCCATCCTAAAGGAGATCAGTCCTGGGTGTTCATTGGAAGGACTGATGTTGAAGCTGAAACTCCAATACTTTGGCTACCCCATGCGAAGAGCTGACTCATAGGAAAAGACCCTGATGTTGGGAAGGATTGGGGGCAGGAGGAGAAGGGGACGACAGAGGATGAGATGGGCTGGATGGCATCACTGACTCGATGAACATGGGTTTGGGCAGACTCCGGGAATTGGTGATGGACAGGGAGGCCTGGCGTGCTGCGGTTCATGGGGTTGCAAAGAGTTAGACATGACTGAGTTACTGAACTGAACTGAGTTCTATTCTTGTCCCTGGACAGACTAGAATGCTATTTTTACATTCCTTCTAATGTTATTTTGTTATCCTATCTATCCATAGAAAACTGGGTAACACACGTTTCTTGCAATTTCCTTCTGCGCCTGGTTCTAGAATGGTTCTGGCTCTGCATGAGGGGCCTCCAGGAACAACTTTCGTGCCCTCTTTTTTGTCCATAATTTCCATTTCTTATTTTCAGAGTTTCACTTTTATTCCTTCTATTGACAAAATCAAGAAATGAAAAATCTCTGATCTGCTGAGACCAAAATCCCCATTCTACCAGGTTACTTTCTTCAATTAGATAGCAGTAACTTTCCACTGATTCATAGGATGACATCAGTTTTTTTTCCATCAGCTTTCTAACTGGAAACTCATTTAAACTATTTTACATACGATGATACTTATCTTACCCCATTCTAACCACAAATCTGAATTGCTACAATTAATTTTAGAAAGTTCTATGCATAGAAAGCATTTTCAGCTAAAATGTAAAGTTTCTGTGCAATAGCTCAACAAACATTTATAGAGTTTAAAAAAAATAAATTACTGGGCTTTCCTGGTGGTCCAGTGGTTAAGAATCTGCCTGCCAATGCAGGGGATATGGGTTTGATCCTTGGCCTAGGAAGATGCCACATACCAAGGTGCAACTAAGCCTGTGGGTTGCAATTACTAAGCTCACATGCCTAGAGCCTATGCTCTGCAACAAGAGAAGCCACCACAATGAGAAGCCCATGCATTGCAAGGACGAGAGTGTACCCCCTGCTCCCTGCAGCTAGAGAAAGCCTGCATGCAGCGATGAAAACCCAGCCCAGCCAAAAATAAATAAATTCATTAAAAAAAATTCCTTACTTTAATTGGAAAATTTCTACACACTCAGAAAAATAGTGCAATAAACACCCCACATCACCACTCAGATCAAACCATTATTACTATTTTGCTGGGCATTTCAGTATATACCTGTATTTTAAAGAAACTTTTAAAAGTAGTTGCAACACTGTGCTTATTTACCCTTAAATAGTTCAGCCAGCATCCCCTAAAAATAAGGACATTTCCTTACCTAACTATATCATCAACCCTAAGAAAATTAACAATACTTCCTTACTTTCATCTAATAACCAGTCAATATTCTCTTTTCCCAAATTTCATTCAAATTCAAATTTCACACACTTACTTTAGGTTTCTTTTCAGAAAGGTATAATCTAGAAAGCCCTTTACAAATGATACTGACTTTTCCTTGTAGTATCTATCGTTTAATTCTGAAAGCAGATTGTCAGTTTTATGATAACAAATTCCTATTACCATGTGAGAGTTTTCAGAAGTTGCAGTGGTTTGAAGCCACAAAAGCTTTTTGGTCTGACTGCTTCTTTCATGGCTCCTGAAGGTTTGCAGCTGTAGAATGTTGGAGCCAGAAAGCCCACTCGCCACTGACATGCTAGTAAAGGTAAGTGTAATAGTTTCCTACTGCTGCTGTAGTAAGTTACTCCAAGTGCAGTGGCTTCAAACATCACAAATTTGTTGTTTTCTAATTCTGGATGTCCGGAGTCCAGAAAGGGGTCAGCAGGGCTGTATCCCTTTTTTGGAGACCCTTGGGGAAAACCTGTTCCTGCTTCTTCTGGCTTACTAGCAGCCACCTATATTCATTGACTTGTGGTCTCTTCCTCCATCTTCAAAACTGGCAGCATAACATCTTCAAATCTCTCTTTAAAAAAATTATATACAGTTTTAAAAAATTGAAGCATATAGTTGATATACAATATTATATTAGTTTTAGGTGCACAACATAGTGATTCAATACCTTTAAAGATTATACTCCATTTAAAGTTATTGTAAAATCATGTCTTTATTCCCTGTACTAAACAGTGTGTCCTTATAGCTTATTTATTTTATATATAGTATCATTTTCAAGAGCTTCCCAGGTGGTGGTGGTGGTAAAGAACCCGCCTGCCAATTCAGGAGACACAGGAGATGTGGTTCCATCCCCGGGTCAGGAAGATCCCCTGGAGAAGGAAATGGCAACCCACTCCAATATTCTTGGCTGGATAATCTCGTGGACAGAGGAGCCTGGCAGGCTACAGTCCTTGGGGTCACAAGGAGTCAGACACAACTGAAGCAACTTAAGCACAGCACAACATTTTCAAATTCCTGCCTCTGACCCTAACTTTCTTGCTTCTTTCTTCCACTTATAAGCACTCTTTTGATTACACTGGGCCCACCTGATAATCCAGAACTCTCTCTATATCACGATCAGTTGATTAACAATTTTAATTGCATATGGAACTGAATTCTCCCTTGCCATGTAACGTAACACATTCATAGGTTCCGAGGGTTAGATCCCAGATAAAATTGGGGGCCATTATTCTGCCTGTGACAAGAAGGGGCTAGACAAAGACTCATTAGTTACTCACATGAGTCCCACTGCAACCTTATATATCTGTTTGTTCTGCATTGGAAGTTTTGGGGCTTCCCAGGTGGTGCTAGTGCTAAAGAATCCGCCTGCCAACGCAGAAGACATAACACGGGTTCAATCCTTGGGTTGGGAAGATCCCCTGGAGGAGGAAATGGCAACTCACTCCAGTATTCTTGCTTGGAGAATCCCATCGATAGAGGAGCCTGGCAGGCTACAGTCCTAGGGTCATGAAGTCAGACACGACTGAAGTGACATAGCGTGCCTGTAGGCATACACTCCATTGTACCCTGGCTTTGCTAGTCCTTAAATCATAGCTAAAGTACTTCAGGTAAGGGTGTGTTTGCTCCTCTTTTCTCTCCCTGTCCCTCTCATTTCAATGAAGTTGTGTAACTTTACAAAAGAAAGAAGCAAACAATAAACTATTTTCTCTCCCTGTATTCCCTTCTTTCCAATGAAACTTAATCCATGTTATTCTGTGGTCATATGATTCTGTGTCCTGCCCTCTTCCTTATTGTTATTTCTAAGTCTGATTACTGCTGTGACCTCACGCACGTGCTGTCATATCTGATGTGTGTGAGTGGGCTCTTCTGCAATGGGACCATAGTGTAATTTCCCCTGCCATCCCCCCAGTGATGGGGGACTGGACGCTTTCTTGTCTGCATCTGCAGCGTGTCTGTGCTCCCCTGGTTGCAGGCCTCCTTGCACATAACCAGGGGCATGGAGGTCATGTATCCAGAACACATAGGTACTAATTAATTTTGCTGCCTGTTGGCTTATTTCCCTGGGAGTATATTCATAAAAGAAAATTTACTGGCACAAAAGTTAAGAGGATCTGTTAAACCAATTGCCTGAGGATAATTCAGAAAACTTGAGCAACACACAGTTGGTTCAACTAAGGATAAGATCATAATAGATCACATCAAGATCCAGGAAGACTTGTGTTTCATCAAGCTCTAAGAAGGCCTTTCTGATATACTCCAAAGAGTTGCTTTTTAAGCTCATTGTAAAGGTCTTAAATTTTTCTTGGTTTGTTTTTCAACTAAAATTTTAGTTGCTTGGCAGACTTTCAGGTTCTTTTTGTTTGTGTGTTTGATGCACTAGCTTCTTTTGTGATAAAAAACAGCCAAAGGACAAAAAAGAATCCACCAGTCAAAAAATTGTGACGAATAGGGCCACTCAAGTTATTGAAATCTTTGGTGTAATTTTTTTTTGACTGGTGGATTCTTTTTTATACTTTGGCTGTTTTTTAACATTAATTTTTTATTATGGAAATTTAGAAACACATAAAAAAATAGGAGTAGAAAACTGAAGCTTCAACAGCCATTGACTTTCTGTTGTTCTTTCTTATCTTTCTCCATACATACTTGTTTTCTCCCCCATTGTGGTTTTTAAAGCAAATTCCAGGCATCCTATGATCTCACCCATAAATACTTCAGAGTGCATCATGTATTGTTAAATGACCACAATGCTGACAACAAAACAAATGAGATAAAATGGTAATAATAAGTGAATCTAGGTAGAAGGGGTACAGATGTCTTTTGGACTGCTTATTTTTGCAAAATTTATATAAGCTTGAAATGATAAAAAGTAGAAAAAAGCGTAAACAAAAAATATGACTGTAATATGATCACACTTGATAATCCAAGAAACAGATTTTTTTCTTTTACTGTAACTTATGTTCTTAGAAAAAAATCCAGAAAAATGTTAAGAAAGAAATAAGTCATTCATAATTCTAACACCCATACATTAAACAATTGTGTATTATGTATCCAGGCTATTAAACGAACCCAGACACACAAACTTTTGCGTATCATTTAAAAAGTTCAACAGTGCTAATGAGTTTATAATCAAATTCCTGTCCTCCCACTCCTCTGCAGTCCCACCCCGAGTACTTGCCCCTCCTTGATCTCTCTCTCTTTTTTTTTTAAATTTATTTTTTTATTAGTTTTGCCATACAATGACATGTTATCGCCATGGGTTTACATATACGCCCCCTCCAAAACCCCCCTCCCTTCTCCCTCTCTCCTCCCTCCCCCCGGGAAATCTCAATGCACCAGCCCCGAGCATCAATCCTGGGCTGGCGATTGATTACACATATGGTAATTAACATGTTTCAATGCCATTCTCCCTTATCATCCCATCCTTGCCCTCATCCACAGAGTCCAAGAGTCTGTTCTATACATCTGCGTTCCTTTTGCTGTCTCGCATGCTGGGTTCTTGTTACCATCTTTCTAAATTCCTTATATATGCGTTAGTATACTGTATTGTTGTTTTTCCTTCTGGCTTACTTCACTCTGGATAATGGGCTGCAATCCAAAAATCTACAAGTAATAAATGCTGGAGAGGATGTGGAGAAAAGGGAACTCTCTTACACTGTTGGTGGGAATGCAAACTAGTACAGCCACTATGGAAAACAGTGTGGAGGTTCCTTAAAAAACTGCAAATAGACCTGCCATATGACCCAGCAATCCCACTGCTGGGCATATACATTGATCTCTCTTTTATCTGTTAGCAGCCTCTCTTTCATGGCGAAATGCCGTCTGCACTTCTGTCTTTACATTATCTTTCTGATTTACCACAGCTGTTAAGATGAAAGGGAATCAAATTTTGCTTATTTTTTCTCAGCAGGGTGTGTTTTTCATTTTGTATTTGATCTTAAAAAATGCTTTGTTTGTGGGCAGTGGGTACTACAAACTGGCTCATTCATAACCCACCTTCCTCCAGCACAGCATCCCGTACTCCAGAGGCTGGAGGGCAAAGGCCACTTTCCCAGACTTCCTTTGGAAGAGTTTTGCGTGTGACTGATGGGAATCTTTGAAAGGTGATATGAATGGGGCCAAGCACAGTGGTAGAGAACTTTGGTTCCTACAGCTGGAATGAAGGTTCCAGTGTCTGGATCCTTGTGTTGTGGGTGCTGAGTGCATGGCAGGTAGTAAGTTTTTTTTTTTTTGCCAAATGACTCTGTGGAGGAATTAGGAATTTCTTTGACAGTGGAGGGCTAGGAGAGAAGAGCCTGAGATCTGCCTGGTCATTCCCACGCCCTAGTGCTTTTTCATAGGAGATCTGGCAGGCCTGGGAGGGGCCTTGTGGTTGGGACAACATGATGCAGCTATGAAAATCACTGTGGATTGTACGCCCTGGGGACACAGATGCCTCAGAGGATGTCAGAATGGGGCATAATGATTACTGAGGGCTAGATAGGAATGTTCTCAGAGGGACTCCCCTGGTGGTCCAGTGGTTAAGACTTCACCTTCCAACGCACGGGATACAGGAGCAATCCCTGGTCAGAGAGCTAAGACCCCACATGCCTCGAGGCCAAAACCTCGGAACATAAAACAGAAGCACTGTTGTAACAAATTCAATAAGGACTTTAAAAGCGGTCCACATCTAAAAAAGATAAAAGAAAAAAAAATGTTCTCAGAGACATCAACAGGAGCTGTGGATGTTTGGGGAACCCTACCTCCTCACACTACAGAAACCTTCCTGGAAGGGGGGAAGGGAGAAACCTCTGAACAGACCCCTAAAAATCTAAGTTGATTCAGAAAATTCTGAAATTCGAGAGGAAACCCCAGTTTGACCAAAACGAAGTTTCTGGCATTAGGCTGAATGGGAATTTGAGAAGGAAGCTAGGTTGTGACAGAAAAATAATGCAGATTCATAACTGACACCCTGACTGTGTGCTGAGAGTCCTGCTTGCTACAAGAAGGTGGGGAGAGTCCACTTTATTTGCAAGCACTCGGTGAGGTGGAGCTCACCGTGAATGGTGTGTGTTTTCCCCGACAAGCCTCTTTCTCCAGCTCAGCTATGAGGGTGTGCCTCTTGTCAAAGCAAACTTGGGAAGGATGAGTGTGTGGCATTTTGCATTGCAAAGTAGCTGTTTCCACTTGGCTGCTTTGACCAGCAAAATAAACATAAGATAAAAATTTGTATTTAAAACAAGCAAATAGAAAAATTAAAACCCAGCCATCAAATTTTCAGCCTTTAAAAAAAAAGTCCAAGTAAAATGTTAAATATAAGTCTTCACTCTGCTCTGGGCCTTGCTCAGAGGTATGACCAGGGTGGGAATGGCAGGCTGGGTCTGGTTTGGGGGAGCAGATGCCTCAGGTCTTCCTGTGTGAGACCTTCTCTGTGTCTCCTACATGATGCCCCCTAGTGTCTTTTCATCCAGATTGACAATTGTAATTTCCACAAGTCATTTTTGTTTTTAAACTTTCAACTTTAATTTTTTAAATCTTTTGGCCTTGTTGCATGGCATGTGGGATCTTAGTACCCTGACCAGGGATCAAACCTGCGTCCTCTGCATTGGCACCATGGAGTCTTTACCACCAGACTACCAGGGAAGTCCCTTCCACAATTCATCTTCATTTTAAAAACCAAGGAAAGGTGGCCCTTTTGGAAGAAAATGGTCAGAAAGTTGTCAAGAACTGTCAACTTTGTGGCGTCACATAGGTTTGACTGGCTTAAAAGCAGCATTTAGATCTGAGAGTCGGCTGCCAGACTGGGATGGTCTTCCCTTGGTGCACTGATGTTCAGCTTCACCATGAGCTATGGTGTTCAGGACCCCTTGGACTGGGCCCTAGAGTTCTCTTGGGCTTATTATGAAGAAAGTGTGATCAGTGGGTTTGTTGTTAAAGTGTGAATGGCTAAATAAATATGTTGTTTTCTATTTTAAACAAGTGAAAAAAATTACAATATCAGTAATAATATTAACTAATATTTATTGCGTGCTTACTATGGGCTAGGCATCATGCTAAAATACTGTACATACATTTATCTCATTTAACCCACATAAGAACTCTGAGGGAAAAGAATGATTATTACCCCCATTTTAGACACAAAGAAGCTGGGGCTGAGTGAGTTCAAAGTTCTCTGCCTACGATCACCCAGCTTGTGAGTGACAAACCCAGCCCTTGATCCCAGGTCTCTCTAGCTCCAGAACCCGACTGTTCAGCAGTATGCCATTCAACATTCAATCTTGTAACTACCCATGGGCGGACTCCCACTGCTGGAGGGAATGTAAGTATGGGATTAGGGGGTGCCAAGAGTAATATCCCATGACAGCTCTCTTGAAACCATGTGTTCTTACCCCAGCAACTGGTAGGAGGTCAGAGACTGGGAGCTTATTCTTCACAGGGGAAAGCATGGATCTGACTTTAGGAAACCTTTAGGGTGGAGAAAGAGGGAGCTTCTGGATCACTACCTCCCTGGTGGCTCAGAGGGTAAAGTGTCTGCCTGCAATGTGGGAGACTTGGGTTCAATCCCTGGGTTGGGAAGATCTCCTAGAGGAGGAAATGGCAACCCACTCCAGTACTCTTGCTTGGAAAAATCCCATGGACAGACTCTAAGCCTGGTAGGCTACAGTCCATGGGATCGCAGAGTCAGACAGGACTAAGCGACTTCACTTTCACTTTCTTTCACTTTCTGGATCACTGGGCCCTGAAAGGGATCATTTAGGGCTTAGCTCATTGGGGTGTGGGTGGTGGGATGGGCAAAGAAAATGGAACTCAATAATACTGCCTTATATCAACCAGACTGGGACATTTTCTCCAGTTTATATTGCCCATGGACTATTAAAACAGAAGCACTTTCTTAAGGATAAAGCTACATATGACTATATTAATTACAGATACAGCTCATTGGATTCATGCAGTCCCTTCCCAGCAGTCTGAGGTGATTCCTGAGATCTTGGAATCTAAACATGGCATCACCATCACACTCTGGACAAAAGCAGATGCACTGATAGAGGATGGATGCTAATCTTCTCCATGTCACATGACAGCAGCAGCAAGTAGGAGACCACATATTTAACAGTTTTCATAAATAGGAGGGGACACATTCATCTTACAGCTTTGGACATTTCAAGTTCTTCCCACTGTCAAAGTGTTGGGCAGTGCTGGCGACATTCTGTCTTTCACACTGAACTTTAATGGTGGTCAATATGAGGTCCTGTCACTCTGCACAGGTTTTTCTCTGGACCAGGCTGTCTGCAAAGTCCAGTGCAGACGTTTCAACATTAAAAACAAAAATCAAACCAAACAACAACAACGAAAACAACAAACAAAACGCTAGGGGGACTAGGTGGGTATCTTATTAAAGCCATGGTTTTATCTCTGGACTGTTGGGTAGGATAGAACAGAATGGGAGAATGGAAGCAGGGATAGGAAAGGCGAACCTGACTACAGGGATCTCAGCACTCTGATAAACCTCAGCACAGAAGCACACCGCTCCCCTCTTTTTAATTTTTAGGGTGACATTATTTCATTCACTGTCGTTTATAGCAGTGCAACTAAGTTCCAAGCATTTGGTGGGTCTCATCCCTCCTTCCTGGAGGAAGGCGGGGGGGGGGCAGTTCCTCATCCCTGTGGAGAAGGTCATCCAGGGAAAACTGCCTGGATTCCCCCTGAACTGGCTTTCTCCTTCCCTTTTAAGAACGCAGCATGTTTTCTGTAACAGTGCTGCCTCCGCCGCTGATGACAAAGCTCCGGGAGTTAGACACTACAAGTGCCGGGGGCATCTCTTCGGGGTCCTCCATCTCTAGCTCGTGGTCCTCACCCACAGGGCCCTGCAGGCCTGTCTCCTGGGCGGTCAGCTCCGAGTCCGTCTCCCCGCACTGCAGCGGGAGCAACGCCTGGTGTTTGGCCAGGGCGTCGTTGTTTTTCTGGGCCTCCAGGGAGGTCTGGTGCGTGGAATTCCTGTGAGCCACGGCGCTCTTCTGAGGCTCGTCAAAGCTCAGCGAGAAGGTGACGGTGCCGCTGCCGAAGATGACCTTTTGCTTGCATCTGGGCGGCTGCTGCGGCTGCGGCTGCGGCTGTGGGGTCGAGGGTGGCCGCGGCTGTGGCTGCTGCGCGTGGTGCGGGCTCACGGCCAGAGGCTGCGGCTGCTTCTGCCTCTCTGGCTGCTGCTGCGGGAAGGGGTCCTCGCTGTTGCTCTTGCTGCTGATGGAGGAGGAGGGGGTGGATCCCGTGGAGCCCCCCAGGCTGCTGGACCGCTGGCGGGAAACGTTGCTCCGGCGCAGTGTGGCTCGGGCAGCCACCTTGAAGGCGTGCGCCGCGGTGCTGCAGCGCACCTCCTCGATGGTGTTCCGGGACGGCTTGAAGAGAATGATGTAGACCTTGTTGAAGAAGATGCAGGCCAGCAAGCCAAAGCTGGCCGCCAGGATGGCGATCACCTCCACCGCAGAGACGAACTTGCCGTAAGTGCTGGCATAGGCGGGGATGAAGGAGATCCAGACGATGAAGAAGATGAGCATGCTGAAGGTGATGAACTTGGCTTCGTTGAAGTTCTCCGGCAGCTTCCGGGATTTGAAGGCGAAGAAGAAGCAGATGGCGGCCAGCAAGCAGGTGTACCCAATCAAGAAGCCCAGCGCCATGAGCGAGCCCTCGTGGCAGGTAATGAAGATGATCTCGTCCTCCAGCTCATGGTTGCGGTAGCTCGAGGGGGGCGCCGTATTGAGCCAAATGGCACAGATGACAATCTGCATGAAGGTGCAGAGGAAGACCAGCAGGAACTGCAGGTTGAGCCCCCACCACTTGCGGTGGAAGCTAGTGGGAATCTTGGCTTCAAACACCAGGAGGACCCGATTGGTTTTCACCAAGATGCACGAGATGCAGAGCACGAAGCTGATGCCAAAGGCTGGCTGGCGCAGGCGACAGGTCCAGTCCTGAGGCTCTCCGATGAAGAACAGGGAGCTGGAGAAGCAGCAGAGCAGGGAGAAGAGGAGGAGGTAGGAGAGTTCCCGGTTGGTGGCCTTGACGATGGGCGTGTTGCGGAATTTGATGAAGACACCCAGTACGAAGGCTGTGAGGAAAATGCCCAGCACAGCAAAGAGCGTGAGTGCGATCCCAAAAGGCTCGGTCCAGGACAGAAACTCGATCTCCTTGGCAATGCAGGAAGTGTGGTTCTCATTGGACCAGAAGTCATCAGGACACTTATCACAGGCACTTGCATCTGTAAAATGTCACAATGAAGGGGTTTGTACTGCATCACAGAGACTGAAATTTGTCAGTGTGAACGTGGTGATGAGGGAGCTTTAAATTTGCTTTATTGATGAAATAATTGTGATTTTTACATTATCAGATAATGCACTGAACCCTGACTTATGCTTAATAATAAACTTAATTTCATGTTTCTTTGATGGTTCTATTATTTTTTTCTTTTGTGCTGTACTCAGTCATGTGTGCTGTGGTCAGTCATATGTGCTGTGTGTTCAGTCACATGTGCTGTGCTCAGTCCCTTCAGTTGTGTCCACCTCTTTTCCGCCCTATGGACTGTAGCCCACCAGGCTCATCTATCCATGGGATTCTTCAGGCAAGAAAACTGGAGTGGGTTGCCATGCCCTCCTCCAGTTTGTATATATGAGGGCTACTTTTTGAAAAAGTTTTTAATTTTATGTTGCAGTATAGTTGATTAACAACATTGGGGTGTGTATAGCAAAGTGATTCAGTTTATACACATATATGTATCTATTTTTTTCAATTTTTTTCCCATTTAGGTTATGACATAATATTGAACAGACTTTCCTGTGTTATACAGTAGGTTGTTGTTGGTCATCCATTTTATATATAGCAGTGTGTACATGTCAATCCCAAACTCTAGGAGGGCCACTTTCTTCCTTTAACACTACTTGCTGATGTACAAACCATCATTCAGCAAGCACAGAATGATCAGTCTTGCCAGAGAGGTGGCTGCCCTGCACACTGGGGGTCTGGCACTGTCCACCAATTTTCACAGTGATTCACACTCAGTCTGGTTTATTTTGGACATAAGGATGGACTTTGTAGACACGCGAGAGCAGCCTCTTAGATCAAGGCAAAGTACTCCATGATTCTGATCTGTGCCTTCCTCACTCCACATCAATGGCTTTCTAGTGAGAGTGGCTGCAGACTCACTTGACCAACAAATGTTTATTAAACCTCTGCTGTGTCTCAGTCAGTGTGCAGTTTTGCGGAGTGAAAGGAGCATGGGCTTTGCAGTCAGAGATCTGGATGGGAACCCTGGCCCTGCCATTTATTAATTGTGTGACTTTGGTCAGGCTTTTTAACCATTCTGAGCCTCGTGAAATGGAAGCAATAATAAGTCCATCGTAGTAGTGAGGATGAAATGAGTTAATAATAATGAGAAAAAAATTATGTTTAGAATTTATAGAGTGCTTCCAATATGCCAATCAAATATTTCTCTATAACTTATCACATGTGTTTTATCAGTTTTATCTAATTTAATCCCCAAACTCTGTAAGATAGGTTTATTATTATTCTCACTTTATAGATGAAGTAACTGAGGTATAGGAGAAATATAAATAAGATAGTAAGTCCAGTGCCAGGCACTCTGTAGACAATCTATCATGACATATTAACTCTGGAGCCTGCAACAGACACAACTTTGTTTATTCAGGATCACTGAGCTCTAAGAAAAGAAAAACAATATTGGAGTACAGTATTGATGTAAGAGAAAGATGTGCAACAGAAGTGTTTGTGAACTTTTACGGTATTACAGAGATATCTAATATTCCGATTCTATCCCCCTCAGTGTGCGGCCCAGTGTGATGCTGATGCACCTTGTTAAATGAGAAACTGTGCTAAGCACCATCTCAGCCCAGCCCTTCCAGGGACTTTGCTGAGCCCAGGACCCCAAAGTGAATGGAGCTCTGCATGTCCACCAGCTCTTTTACCTGTCTCGTCGCTGTACTCCCCATCAGGACATTCCACACACTCAAAGCAGCAGGTGGGCTCCCCCTCAATGATTCCTTTCCTGGTCCCTGCCAGGCAGTCTCGGCTGCAGTTGGAGAAAGGCACCTGGAGGGCGGAGATCACAACAGTGAGGGGCTGCAGCTGTGGGATCAGTCTTCCAGCTCCTCTGACATATGTCAGAGGGAGGAGCTGGGCACTAGCACCAGTGTGGCAGACTCAGGCCCTGTCCAGGCAGAGGAAGGGCCAGCGGGCTGTGTTCTTATTATCTCTGAAGGGGACAAATGCCTATGGGAAAGTGCAGGCACACACACACACACACACATCTGAGTGGAATTCAAGGAAGATTAATTGTGGGGAGTCTATGCAGTAACAAAATCCTCCTTAAATAGCCTTCCCTTCCATCCTCTACAAGTCCCAGAATAAGACATCTGTTCACTTTACATAGAACTAAAAGTTTGAGACAAACTACAGGACACAGGGACATGGACCTGCACCCAGAGGGAGAGTCACAAGGGAAAATGCTGAGACAAGGGGACATTTGAAAATGAGACTTTGAATTTTGTAGTAAAATGCAATTCCTTCAGTTTTCTTTTAGGCTTTACAGGGTGATTTCTGAGATTCTTGCAACAGCTCAGTGAGGTAGGTCTGACAGGCATGGAAGAGGCGAAAGCAAATGGATCAGAAAACTATACCAGGTGATTACTAACCAAAAGAAAGCTGCAATAGCTACATTAACTTCAGATAACATAGTTTTTATTTAATTTATTGCCTTAATGGACTTCAGGTGCACAGAGTTTGATTAATCATAATCCTTAATCTATTATTACTTGTTCATGTTTGAGCCACGTTTGGCTAGTCACTTTTAATGTGTGCGTGCATGCTCAGTCACTCAGTTGTGTCTGATTCTTTGTGATCCTGTGGACTATAGCCTGCCAGTCTCCTCTGTCCATGGGGTTCTCCAGGCAAGAATACTGTAGTGGGTTGCCATTTCCTCCTCCAGGGGATCGTCCTGACCCAGGGATTGAACCAGTGTCTCCCGCATCTCCTGCATTGGCAGGTGGGTTCTTTTATCACTTAGCCACCTAGGAAGCCTTTCGTTTTTAATGACTACCACCCAAAACAGAAACTAGGACCTGGATAATAACCTACATCTAACCATATACTCCTCTTTCCACTTACTTCCTCCCCACCACATAATAATACCTGAGATGACCATCATCCTTGTTCACCACAAGCAAGTAATACTAAACTTTCAAGAAACAGAGCAATCTTATACAGACTTTAGCAGAGATCAGGAAAATATGTATACTCTTAAAGGAGCAGCTTCCAACTAATTCTTGTAAGCCCAGTATAATAGCCTTGATTCTAAAACAAGACAAGGATAGTATGAAGGCCCATCTCACTTATTAAGTTGTCCTCAGAAGTAGAGCTGAGTTGAGAATTTGTGTCCAAGTGATTTATAAGGAAAGTTCTCCCAAGGGAATCAGGAAGAGCATGGAGGAAGTAGGACATAGGAGGGAGGAGAAGAAGCAAGGCTATGATCCTGAGCAAAGTCCCTCTGACTTTGGCCTGATCCTCCAGGGATGCTCTGGACTGCAACTTAGGCCCAATGCTGTCCTGACCTGAAGAAAAGGGCGAGAGCTTTCACACTTCCACAGCACTCAGAGGGGAAGGGAAATGTAAATTCCTAGGCTCTTCTGAGGTTTTCCTTTGCCTCTCTGAGCCTGTAGGCAAAATGGGTTCCATTAGTCTGCAGGCAGTCTTTGAAAAAGAATATTAAGTTCTGATTATTGGAAGTAAAAATGTATAGAAGTTATTAGAAGTAAAAATGTATAGAAATCCTGGAGATACATGCAAAAGGTAAGGACTCTGAAAGGATCTGGAAAGAATACAACTACCTATTACTTGAAAACAGATGAAAAGTACTAAAATAACAGACAGATTCAAAGGGCATGAAAAACAAAATACATCATGATCATGCTAAGCTTCTACCAGGAATGTAAGCAAGTTTAATATTAGAAATTCTGTGTCACTCACTGTAATAATAAATTAACACAGAAAAACATGATCATCAGTGGATGAAAAAATATTTGATGAAATTTAACACAAACTAGTGATAAAAAACTTAATGATATTTGACAGAAAACAAAATTCTGTAAAGCAATGATCCTTCAATTACAAAATAAATAAATTTTAAAAAAAATTAGAAAAAAGCTTAATGAGAGTAGGAAGAAATATCTTTACCTTGAAAAAAGATCCCCAAATTCTTAGCATAAACATCCATACATGACACAATATTATTTAATTTAAAATAAATAAGGGTGCTCAGTATCACCACTATTATTATATATTACACCAGAGTTCCTAGTTAGTGGAACAAGAAAAATATGGGCAAACATATTGGAAAGGGCTAAAAAAACCTTATTTTTAATAATAATGCAAATAACATGCTTGTCCACATTAGAAATAACTGGAGAGCAGCCCCAGGCTAGAATGCCACAGACTTCCACTATTAGCTGAGTTTCATTTGTTTTTCTTTAAAAAAAAAACAAAAAACTTCACCTTTTGATGTATGCTATTGGTTGATTTCTAGCTTCATAATTGATTGTTTTTGACAGTTTTGTCCAATCTACCATTGCTTCACCATTCAGAAGTCCTGTTTCCATCTCAATCTTTGATCATGTCAGGTAACTGAGTACTTACTAGGTATTTACTACCTAACAGTCTATGTGTATCAGAGATAGTAAATATATCATAAGAACAAAGTATATTTTTCAAAAAGCATACATTTCTTGAATTAGGGAGCAAGTTGTCATTTTTGTAGCCCCAATTACAAAGACTTGAATAACCCTTGATACATGGTAGGGCTTATACTATTTTCAAAACATCTCTTTAAGAAGACTATCCCCCTTCCCACTACTTGCTTGAACTGGAGATATCTTACAAAGTTAAACACATGAAAAGCAGTAAAATAATTATCATTGTTTCCAGCAAGAAAGAAATAACTGGCTTGACAAGGAATTTTAAAATACTTGAACACATGATCAGCAATATTTTTCTAATGAAAGAGGAATAGAAGCAGCAATACCAGAGCTGATGATCACTAGGACTCTCAGGACCCTGGTTTGAAGGAAGGAAAGGATAAGCTACGTCTATGAATGCTCTAATGTTTGCTATTATTATGTGCCTGTAAATTCACTGCAAACTCTACTGGATTACGATATGTATTTTATACATTGCTGATCCAACTTTGTTGATATTTTATTTAGGATGTGACAACATCTATGTTTATAAATTGGCCTATAATTGTTTTTTCTTGTACTGTTATTGCCTGTTTTTGATGTTAAGATTATATTAGCCTTTTAAAATGAGTTTAGTAGCTTTCCTTCTTGGCTTCTGTTAGGCTGTGAGTGGCAAAAAACTCAAAATAACAAAATAACAATGGTTCAATCTACACCAGTTAGAGACAACTGTGTGCATCAATGGAGGTAAAATATAACCTGGATGAGTCAACAACAGCAGGGAACAGATAATAAATGACATAGCTGATCAGTTTAGACTGTAGTCAATTAATACTTGTGATAATTTAGACAAGAGTATAATTAGTGGACATACCCTCTGGAATCCCCAAAGCTCTGTCTTAAAAAGGGTCATGACATGTTTATAATTGAGAATTCATTCTCTGAGGTAGAAACTAAAAAGACTTGCACACTGTGGATGAGATTTGCTATCTATAGGAGAACTTCTTATAGGTAACTTATCCTTTAAATTGAGAAACAGTGAAATTGTAGCATCTCATCAGAAACCCATCAACCTAAGAAGTATTTAGTAAAAAGATGAAGTTGAATCTTTGGTCATGTCATAAAAAGTGCTCCAAGATAATCAAAGGTGATAATAGAAAGTATTAGTCCCTCAGTTGTGTCTGAATCTTTGCAACCCCGTAGACTGCAGCTCACCAGCTTCCTCTGTCCATGGGATTTTCCAGGCAAGAATACTGGAGTGGGCTGCCATTTCCTACTCCAATAATAGAAAGGCAAATGCCAAGAGAAATGTAGCAGTTCTCATCCAGGCTTTTTGGAAGAGTTAGAGAGGATGCCCGGTCCAGGGTTTTATCCTACAGAGGATCTGGGTCCTTAGAACGTACTATATTCTAGGACACAACCATCATAGAATGGTTATTATTTCAGCCTATCACGTATCTTTTCCTTAAGTGCATATTCACTGGGAGTAATGTGCTTCTCGTTATTAATCAGGCTTCTAGATGAAGTGATACTCATGGAAGGAGGCCGTGATCACAGTTATAAGCATCCTCCTACAGGTCTCCCATAGGAGGAGAATAAATTGTCCTTTTAATTTATAGGTCAGTCCTAAGCTATTTTGGATAACAGGGAGCTACCTCTTTGTGAATTTTCCATACACTGTCTTGAGTGATGCTTGTGTTTGTTTAAATATTTTGCTCTGGTTGGGGAAAGTTTTAGCCAAGGAAACTATTATTAGCCATGGAATCAGATTTGTAAAGAATAAAATTATTTCAATACAATAAGCTGGGGCTCCAATTCTGAGAATTCTCTTCTGGACACTAAACATGCATAGATTTCACAAGGAATCCTGAAAATGCAGTTAGTGAATTGGTGGAAGTGGACTCGTGATTCTGGAAGTCCAGTGGCAAAGCCCAAGGCCCTCCCAAAGCCCAGCGCAGTTTCTTCCAGTGATGGAGGCATCTAGTATCCTGATGGACAGCACATACCTCCCTTGAGAATCCACTCCACAGGATTTTTTCATCATTGATGAAGAGTCTCTCTCCTTTCTTGGCATAGACATTGTAATATCCAACTTCCTTAAACACTATGGAGCCGTCCTCTGGGGAGAGGTGCCAATTGATGATGGAATAGTTCCCTGCCAGGTCTCCACATTCATCGAAAGTTACTTGCTCCCCCATATTGCTGGTAAAATTTAGGTGCCGCAGGTGTTTCAGGACCTACAGAACAAAGATGAATATTCTGAATACAAGCCACAGGGCTGCCATATATGGTTATGTAGGTTGAACACTGCCCAAGGACAGTAAACGATCTTGTTCAAACAAAGTGGAAGGGACATGACTTGAAGAAGAGGGACATTTTTGTAATTTATACTAAGGTACTTAGATGTGTTAGTGGCAGCTTTGGTAAGCCATGAGCTTTATTTGGTATGCGAATTGTGTCAGATGGTCCAAAAAGTTCGTTTGGGTTTTTCATAAGATGTGATGGGAAAAAACCCCAATGAATTTTTTGGTCAACCCAACAGCTGGGGTAGGAAATATTTTCTTGAAGTCAGGAAAGGAAAAGGAATACATCTTACCATGGAACTGGCCAAATCAAGGCTTTTACAGGTGCACCATCATCTGGTGGTACCCAGGAGGGAAAGGGTTGTAAGTCAGAGCCATCCCTGGTGTCCTCTGAGATGGGCTTTGGAAAGAGTAAGTACTCTTACACTCTGCACCATCTTTCTCTAAGCTACTGCTTCTGTGGACGTGCCCTGCTGCCCAAGTTCACAGAGAGAAGGGTGGAAGGAAGAAAGAAAGAAGGCTATGCGTGGAGCCTTGGCCATCACTGTTACAATCATGGCCAGTCCTTCACTTTTGACAGGGTGTTATGAGTCACAAGGTTATGAGACTTTGTACAAAAAAGTAATGATAATAATCACCAAACCTTACTAGTCATTTTATTACCTTTGAGGCACAATGCTGAATGCTTTATATTTGTTATCTAATCTTCACAACACATAGTACTATTAACTCTCATTTTGGGACTTCCCCAGTGGCTCAGCGGTAAAGAATCTGCCTGCAAAGCAGGAGACTCCGGTTCAATCCCTGGGTGGGGAATATCCCCTGGAGGAGGAAGTGGCAACCCATGCCAGTATTCTTTCCTGGGAAATCCCAGGGACAGAGGAGCCTGGGGTGGGGGGTGGCGGGGGTAGGCTACAGTCCATAGGGTTGCAGTGAATCAGACATGACTGAGCATGCAAGCACTCCCATTTTATTGATGGAGAAACTGAGGAAACAGGAAGTATCTAGTCCTGGGCACACAGCTAGGAAGTGCTGCCAAGCCTGCACTTGTAGTGGCTCTGCTCCTCTGCAGCATCGTTAGGCTCCTGCCACTGCTTCCTGTGCACCCCTGACTTGGGCCAAGAGGAAGCAGTGGGCACTCGGCAGCTTATCTTTCATGTGGGAACTGCCCAGGGCCAGGAGGTCACTGAGGCACCGAGCGAGAGTGAAACACACACAGGGTCCAGTCGGTGAGAGTAGGGGTGCTCACTTACACTGTACCTCGTGACTCACAGGGCTTTCTCACTCTCTGGCTCTGAGTGCGTTTCCTCACCGGCAGGATGAGAGGGCTGCACCCTAGAGACTGCAGGAATCTCCAAGTTCTAGTTTGAACTTCTCCCTGTTCTATGCTGTGGTGGCCTTAGGAGTACATTTAGCAGTACCTCTCCCGTTTAGCATAACTTTTAAGGTACCTGAAAAACCAGAATCTAATCTGACACCGAGAAAAGTTTGGGCCCTATTATCCACGTGTGTGACGAAGGAAGGGCAGCTTTCATGTTCTACTCCACTCCAGAGATGACACAGCTTTAAAAAAAATAAAACAATTTATATCTGTATTTGATTGTATTTTAAAGCCAACGTTTATTGGAAGGAAAATTAAAGAAAGAACAGGAGCCACCTTAAGTTGCTCGTAAACAGCCCTGGGGTGAGTGTGGGGATAGAGACGTACCTGTCTGTGGCCACAGGTACGTACAGACACAGCACCTGGGCACCTCAGTCACCTGCTGTGCGTGTGGTGACCCCTTTAGTGCTCTCATTGCTGCCCTGGTGGAAGTTGGCTGCTCTGATTTTGGTTCCAGGCTTGTGGGGGATGGAAATCCCTCACTCCCTACTGCCTGGCTCCTTTGTTCTGCAACCAGAGCCGCTGAGCTATCCTCAAAAAAAAAAAAAAAAAAAGATGGAGAATGAATCCTACTAAGGATGTTCTCCCAAACTTTCCTCAATGATCACCAATCTTACATTTTCCTTTCATTTTTTACTGAGCTCTTAAAGCAGTCCTCAGAGAGGTGGTACCACAGACCTGCTCCTTTCCTATATTAGATATCTCCAACTCTCCTCCCTTTGCCCCCTTGCTCTAGGGATGGCCTGTACACAGTGGGGTACATCCTTTTGTCTCTACCCAGATGTCCTGACACATCTCCTTCTCTCTGAGGAACATGCATTCCTTCTGCTCTATAAGACTCACCCCTCTTGCAGCACTCAGAACCTCATTCTTCCCACCTGCTCTGGAACTTTTCTGACATGTGCAGCCCACCCTTCTCCATTCTATAACCATGCCTCTTCTACTTCTAGTGGGGATAGTTCATGGTTTAGATGAAACATGCTTCAAGCTTCTCTAGGTACCTTCCAAAGCCTTCCATACTTTGGTCCCATGTGTCTACCACTACCTGTCAGTGCAAATGTTTTATCCTTGTCATATCCTTTCCACATGTCATGCTAACTCTATCTTTGCCATGATCTGCATAAAAGGTAAGAAGAGAGAAGAGAGAGGGGACTACTTCTTATTTACACTTCCTTTCTGCCAGGCATTGTCTAATGGTTTGCACACATCATCTCATCTCACCCTCATAACACATCTATGGATAGGGACTATTAATATCTTCATTTTATAGACGAGGAAACTGAGGCATTGAGGGGTCAAGAACTCACCAAAGTCATAAGCTAGAAAGTTCTCCAGCTGTGATTTAAACTTGTGCTTTTCTGCTACACCCTCTTGACTCCAATATGAATTGTTGAGAGCATCGACGGCAAGTATTTGTCAGAAATATTTCCCCATTAAATATATTTTTAAAAAACATCATTCTTGTTTAAAGAATACTTTAAAAAGCATATGCAACAGTAAAGATAGGTTATTTAGCATATATTTTCTTTTGCCTATGCAGGTTTCAATTCCTTGGTTCTCATTCTCCAGACGAAAAGCTCCTCCTCTACTTTTCTCAGTCTACAGCTTCTCTGCAAGAAACTCTCCAGGCAACAGTGGGTGAATTGGAAGGGGAACTGGAATAAGATCATTTCACAATTAAATGGTCATCTTCCACATTAATCAGACGGGACAGAAAAGTGACTCAAAGATCATCACTGTCTATAATTATTCTGTATTGCTGTTGGCATAGGCTAGTGATTTCTAGCATATGCTACCTTAAAAGAAAAAGGAACCAATCAAAATCATTAAAAAAATTTCAATTGAAAAGCTCATTGTAGGGGCTTCCCTGGTGGTCCAATGGCTAAGACTCTGTGCTCCCAATGCAGAGGGCCTGAGTTTGATCCCTGGTCAGGGAACTAGATCACATATGCTGCAACTAGAGAGTTTGGATGCCATGACTAAAAGACCCCACATGCTGCAGCTAAGACCTGGTGCAGCCAAATAAATGAACAATAAACAAAATAAATATTAAAAACTAAGTTATATGTCAATTAAAAAACCCATTGTAAATTCAAGGTTATATTTTTATACTGTTAGAATCAATCAACAAACAATTTATAGAATATCTACTGTGTGATTTGAATTGGGCTGTGGTAATACAGGATGTAGTAATAAAGTCCTCAAGGATTTTACATATAGATTAGAGTGATAAGATATAAGACATATTGGATGATAGAGCCAACAGTGCAAGATAAAATACAGTTAATGCCTAATTTATGGGAATCAACTCTGAGCACAGAGGAATTCAGGGGAGATGGACATTAAAAGGGGCTTAATGCAGGCTTGAGGCACGGTAGAAATTTGGAGTGGTAAAGGACAAAGGAAAGGAAGGTGTTAAAGACAGTGGGCACAGTAGGGGCAAACAAAGTATTATGGGGGCAGTGAAGAGACCAACTTCTCAAAATTTGTATAAATGTTAGAGAACAAGGGGAAATACAGTTGACAGGCAAAGAGCAGTCAAGGCAAAGAGACTAGATTTCATATCAAGAGGCATAGCATCAGGTAATAACAAGTGTTGATACGAATGAAGAGAAATTAGAATTTTCCATACACTACTGGTGAGGATGTAAAACGAAGCAGCTACTTTTAAAAATAATCTGGCACTTTCTCAAAAAATTAAACATAGAGTTTCCATATAACCCAGCAATTCCATTCTTATGTATATACCCAAGAAAAATGAAAACTTAAGTCCACACAATAACCATACATGAATATTCATAGCAGCAACATTCATAATAACTAAAAAGTAAAAGCAGCCTAATGCTGATCAATTAGATGAATGGATAAATAAAATACAAGAGGATACTATTCAGCCATAAAAATAAATTAAGTACTAATAGATACTGCAAAATGGATGAATCTTGAAAACATGATAAGTGAAAGCAGCCAGTTGGAAAAGACCACATATTTTGTGACTCCATTTATATGAATGTCCAGAAATGTCCAAATATACAGATATAGAAAGTAAATTTGTGGTTACTTAAGAATGGGGGGAATGAGGTGAGAGGGAGTGATAGCTAAAAGGTATGAGGTTTATTTTTTTTTTAACTTTTTATTTTATACTGGAGTATAGTTGATTAACAACAGCATTGTGATAGTTTAAGGTATACAGCAAAGTGATTCAGTTTTACAAAGGGAATGGAAAATGAGATTTATTTTTGATATGGTGGAAACGTTCTAAAATTATTGCAGTTATGTCTGTACAACTCAGTGAATATAATAAAAACTGCTGGCTTGTACACTTTAATAGGTGAATTGGATGGTGTATGGATTACATTTCAAGAAAAGCTGTTTCAAAAAAGAAAGCAAGAAAGAGATTTAAAATATACAAATATGACTTCGCTGGTGGAGCCGACATTCAGCAGTAGGTAGGAACCTTCATACCAAGATGACCTCCAGGTGCTGAGAGTTTACTAAGGAGACTGGTGACTCTAGCCTCAGACGGGACGAGAGATAAAGACAGGCAGAGATAAGAATCTTATCCAGAAAAGAAAGCACCCTGGAACCTTTGTGGCTAGAAACTAATTTTGTCATTGTTGTTTGGTTGCTAAGTTGTGTCTGACTCTTTGCAACCCCATGGACTACAGCCTACCAGGCTCCTTTGTCCATGGAATTTTCCAGGCAAGAATACTAGAGTGGGTTGCCATTTCCTAGTCCAAGGAATCTTCCCGACGCCAGCATAATAGAATAGACATTAAATCAACACTGCTAGGTTTGTCAAATGGTGCCCCAAATGAGGTTTTCACTGACCTGAGGATAGATGAGAAAAATAAGGCCAATGTGATATTAAAGAGTAAATAGGCAGGAGGACCATAAAAATTAGGTTTTTATAAGGCTTTTATGGTTGGAACTTAGACCTATATATTAAAAAGCAAAGTATTTAAAATTATACTGTGGGATAAAGGGCCAACACAATTTCTCCTTTGAGGTATAAATGTAACCTAAGTTCTTGTTTTCTGATTTAAAAAGATAAACAAACCTTCTGAAAGTGAAAGTGAAGTCGCTCAGTCGTGTCCAATTCTTTGCAACCCCATGGACTGTAGCCTACCACTCTCCTCTTTTGTGGTCTTTTTAGAAAGTTGCAGTTAAATATTATATTTTGCATGTTATGTTCTTGGTTATAGGCAAATTTAATTCTCAGTAACCATTAAAAATGGAATAAACTGACTATAAAACGCCTACCACTTTCTTGAGGAAAAAGAAAGTTGGACTAAACATAGTATAACAATGTTGGAGTGATAGCTGGGAGTTGCCTGAAGAGCAGGGTGAGTCCCAAACCACAGCGGTTCCATATAAGAGTGATGAAGGGGGCAATCAACACGTAAAATGCAGGACGGAAGTCTCTTAATATAGAGAGTACCGGAATTATTCACTTAGCTGCAACAAAGTAACTCAGAGTAATTACATAGTGCATGATCCTTTCTTTTTTAATAAAAAGGCCAAATATATTAAAAGATAGTTCATTATGTATAGGCAGTATCTTCAGCACTGCATGCATATTGACTAATGTCATCTAATAACAAACTCATAAGTTTCAGATAGAGGCTTCTATTTCTCCGGTGAGGAAAGTGAGGCACAGGCACATTAAGGGACTACTCAAGGCCATAAAGCTGTTAGGTAGCAAATGGGATTTAAATCCAGTTAGTCTGGTGCTCACACAGAGTCAGACATAGCATGCATTTATGCACTGGAGAAAGAAATGGCAACCCACACCAGTATTCTTACCTGGAGAATCCCAGGGACAGAGGAGCCTGGTGGGCTGCCGTCTATGGGGTCACACAGAGTCGGACACGACTGAAGTGACTTAGCAGCAGCAGCAGCAGCAGCAGTCTTGTGCTAGAGTCCGAACTCTCCAACATTACAATATATACTACCTATATAAGTGTGCTGTGTGCTGTGCTAAGTCGCTCAGTTGTGTCTGACTCTGTGACACCATGGACTGTAGCTCACCAGGCTCCTCTGTCCGTGGAATTCTCCAGGCAAGATTACTGGAGTGGGTTGCCTCCTCAGCTGTATGGGTATGGGAGTCAGGTTAAATCGCCTAGCTACTAGGTTGTCTATCTCTAGCTACAACAGTTTGACTAATGTGAAATTTAGGTTGAGAAGATGGACATATTTTAAAATGGGATGGTAAAGACATGTAAAATGCTTGTGGCAACACAAGAGGCAGTAACTGGAAGTGTTCCACACTGAGTGGCATTCAAATCTCCATGCATGACCTGCCCTCCCTTGGAGACTTTGTTTTTTCCCCTATTTAATCAGCTTTATTGACATATGGCTTACATAGGATAAGATGCACCCATTTTAAGTGTATAGTTCTGAGTCTTGGCGAATATGTATGCCTGTGTAACTACCACTACTGTCACCCCCAAAAGGCTTTCCTGATGTTCCTTCCAAGTCAGTCCTCACCCCATTTGCAGCCCCAAGTCACTGCTGATTTAGTTTTTTTTTTCTATCATTAGAGATAGAATATCATATATATTGCATAATTCAGTTTGTACTCTTTGTTTTTTTTTTCAGTATGGATTTTTTTTCATGATGTTTTTGTTATTCATCTGTGTTGTTATATTTGCCTTTCCATTTGACATTTCCTTCAAGGAACAGACACGTTCCATACATCGTACTGTGCTGTGCTTAGCTGCTCAGTCATGCCTGACTCTTTGTGATGCTATAGATGGTAGTCTGCCAGGCTCCTCTGTCCATGCGGATTCTCCAGGCAATAATACTGGAGTGGGTTGTCATGCCCTCTTGCAGGGGATCTTCCCAACCCAGGGATAGAAAAAGGGTCTCCTGCATTGCAGGTGTATTCTTTACTGTCTGAGCCACCAGGGAAGCCCTCCATACATCTTATCCATCCTTAAAGGTTCATTCAGATGATATCATTTACTTTCCCCTCACTTCAGATATCCTGACCTGCATAGTACTGTAGTGTTTCATCCTTATAGCAGGTATATAAGTAAGATAACATAAGTGTTGCATTTTTGTAGTCAAAATTTGCACCTTGTCCATTAATAATCAAGAGACATTACTTTGCCAACAAAGGTCCATCTAGTCAAGGCTATGGTTTTTCCAGTGGTCATGTATGATGTGAGAGTTGGACTATAAAGAAAGCTGAGCGCTGAAGAATTGATGCTTTCGAACTGTGGTGTTGGAGAAGACTCTTGAGAGTCTCTTGGACTGCAAGGAGATCCAACCAGTCCATTCTAAGGGAGATCAGTCCTGGGTGTTCATTGGAAGGTCTGATGTTGAAGCTGAAACTGCAATACTTTGGCCACCTGATGCGAAGAGCTGACTCATTTGAAAAGACCCTGATGCTGGAAAAGATTGAGGGCAGGAGGAGAAGGGGATGACAGAGAATGAGATGGTTAGATGGCATCACCAACTCAATGGACATGGGTTTGGGTAGGCTCCAGGAGTTTATGATGGACAGGGAGGCCTGCTGTGGTGTAGCTCATGGGGAACAAAGAGTTGGACACGACTGAGCGACTGAACTGAACTGAATTGATCAGTTTACTAAGTCATGTCTTCAAGTCATCTCTTTAGGCATCTTTAATATTTCTTCTGGTATGTTGACTTGCAAGTTAAGTACCCAAGCACCTGATTTTCTGGATCATATCAATACCTTTCATATCAGCAGAGGCAGAGATGGAAACCATTTCACTCTTAGAAGCAATGATAGGGAATCTTTAAAGTGATAATCACTGACCCACAAAAAGGAAACATAAGTTAAAAAATAATTTAGATATTTCCCCCGGAGAAAACACTCTTCTTTTAGAATTTTATTTAATATTTTAATTTTTATTTTCTTTTTGGCCAAGCCACTCAGCTTGTGGGATTTTAGTTCTTTGACCAAGGATTGAACCCTAGCACCCAGCAGTGAAAGTGTGGAGTCCTAATCACTGAACTGTTAGGGAATCCTCACACAGACACACATTTTTTTTTTTTTTGAGAATTTTAAAAAAAGGAACTAATAGTTCCATTAAAAACCAAAATACAAATTTTACTTGAGATTATAATTCTGTGTAATATGCTTCCAAGTTATTTTATCTGGGGAGAAATATGAGGAAGAGGGCTTCCCTGATGGCTTAGCAGGTAAGGAATCTGCCTGCAATGCAGGAGACACAGGAGATATAGGTTCGATCCTTGGGTTGGAAGAAAAAGAAAAAAAAACTGGAAAGAAAGACTTAAACATAGAAGATAGTATACAGAGACTGACAGAGTCAAAAAGAAGACTAAACATCAAGAAAGGCATTCTAGAAGAGGGACCATGAATCACTTATTATGTGTTATTATGTGTCATCTATTGTATTATCATGTATCATCTATTATGTGGTAATATTTCCATCTTGTGGCCTTGCGGGGTATTTCCTCTAAAGGATTTTAAAGTCAAATTATTGCTCATTATAAGCATAAATGAGAATCACCTCTTGGTCTGTACTCTAAGGGTCAACTGAATTAAGCCAAAGACTAGAAACTAGAATTTCCAGCATGTACATATGGCACAACTTATTAGCACAGAGGGAAAATGGGATGGACTGCATGAAGCACTCCATTCACAAAAATGAGGGACAGCTTACATAGAGAAGAATCTATTGCTTTATGGTCACTTCCTGTGCTGAAATCCAGGACTGATTCCTTTCTCTAACCTCAGTCATGTTTTCTTATTTCCCCTCTATTGCCTCTGCTCTCACCTCAATTCATCCCCTTCCCCCCAGACCCCAATGATATCAGCAATTCCCAGGAAGATTAATTCCATTTGACTTCCGTTATCACCACCATTCTTTTTTCATGCATACCTTTTTTTGGGCTGTGTTACTTGGCTTATGGGATTTTATTTCCCCAACCAGGAATTGAATCCAGACCCCCACAGTGAAAGTATCCACTCCACAGTGAAAGTATCCACTCGTAACCACTGGATCGCCAGAGAATTCCCATGCACGCCTATTTTTTGACTAGTGAGTGGCTGGTATAAGGTGGGAGAAAGCAGGAAGCATGCCTTGTGCACAATCATCCAGAAGGAAGGAAGCAGGTGGTTCCTTACCTACTTATTTACATGACGCTCCATTCAAATTTGATTATTAAATCAAATTTAATATGCTCATTCAATCAGAGTTTAGACTATCCTGGGCATGTGACCCAAGCTCATCCAATGAGTCTAGAATATCCTGGCCAGAGTCATTGATTCAAGGCTGGGTTGTTGGGTTGAATAATTGTCTGCAAAGGACTCTCTCTATGTTGTGTTTTCAGGTCAAATCAACTAGATTGCTATTCATTCATTCATTTTTTTCTACACATATTCAGGTGTCCGAGGTTCTGGACACAGTGCTGAACAATACAGAATGGTTCTTGCTTTTATGAAGCTCAGAGAACAGCAGAGGAGTTAGAGGGAAGAGAAACTTGAAGGGTGGTGAGAGCAGGCCTTGGGGGTGTCTGTGGAGGTCAGGAGGGAATTGTGTGCTATGTGCTCTTAAGTTACCTGTTAGTGTTACTTTAAAGGCATATGACTTGACTGATAAATTTTATGGGGAGAAAAGATCAACAAAAGAAGAAAATTGTGATTGACATTATTTAACCAGAAGTTTAGTTGATAAGAATCTATTTTGGTCAACTGAAGATTAAACTGGGTCTATATAAATGGCAAAAGTGAAGAAGAAAGAATAGTCAGAAAGTGTGTGTGTATGTGGTAGTGAGGGGTATGATTAGGAAAGACTTCCAGGAGAAAGAGAATTTTGAAAAAAAGTTAAATGTTCATGGTGGACAATGACAGAGGAGACAAAAATCGACAGCTCTTCAGGTACAAGTACTATGCCAAAAGCTAGTAAGTGCTTTGTGGGGAGGTACGAGGCAGATTGGCATAGAAGAGAATTGAGAGAAGGTGGGGTGGAATCCAGGATTAGACTGTATAGATTGTACAGGTGATATGTTTCCATGTAGGTGTTGATAATGAGAGTGAATAATTGCTGGTCCATCTCCTGATAGACCAAGACATGGCGAAGATCTTAAATTGCAGAATGCCTACCCAACCACCTGGGTTCCTGAGGCTTAAAGGAGACTTTACAGCAACCACACAGGACACTTTGGCCAATGCCCACGTGTTGCTCCTCCCCAGAGCTCTGACCCTATTTTCCTGTCTCCTCTCCTGGACGAATTGTACCAGAACTTGTGTGAGCCAGGAGGACACATACTTACTTGTCCTAGGGTAAGCCGAGGTGTCTGTGTCGTGGCTACTCTTTAATTTGGCCACTTAGCTTTTCTTTCCTCCTCCTTTTGCTAATAGCATTCTGATTGCCCTTTGGGGATCCAACTCTCCTCTTATGCTCAGTCTAAGTACTTTGGGGAATTTCACTCCTAACTTCATGGGTGGACTTGTGATCTCAGGCTGTCTAATCAATGTAGTTTCTGGGACTTTTCTAAGAAATCTGGGAAGTAAGGAGAACCTAGCAGTAAGGATTTTATGAGCCTGAAGCTGCTGCAGAGGCAGAAAACTGCTAACCCCAGGGATAAGGAACAAAGAGGTGAAGAGAGAGTCTAGTTTTACTTGGAGTCTTTCTGAGATTTTCAGTATTGTGAGATATTAATAATGTTTATGCTTTTGTTTAAGCTAATTGGTTTGAATTTTCCACTGCATGAAACTGAAAGTCCCACTCTTGACTATAGCTTAATTCTTGTTTTTTCCCCTCATATGTCTGTTTCAGCCTTGAACATCCAGATTTTACTTCCTTGTCTGGGAAAAGCATCATTTAAGAGCAGACCTGTCAAACTACCCACTGGAAGCCTCTTTCCCCTTCAACCCCACTCTGGGATTTTTCTTTAGGGTTCCCTCCCCACTCCCACTTAGGCTTCTCAGGAAGGAGAGGAAGACATGAAAGGGAAGAGAGAAAGACACTAGTATTAATAAAAGACTGTCTATTCTTTTTTGAAACTCCACTCCTTAGTATCATGGTTTCTGAAGTCTTTTTGGTCTTTGACCTTCATTAGAGCTCCTTTTTCTTTGTCAGGCAGTGTGTGGGGTGCGCTGTGAGGAAGGAAACTTTCAGTCCCTCTTAAGGATTAGAAACTTTAGCCAACAGTGATGTCTGAGTGAGACTTTTCATACACAAGAAGGGCTGAGAACCTGTAGGTCCTCCCGGCTCATTCTACTAGCCTAGACAGTCACTCTCAATTCTATGAGAATTGCTAAAGCGACTGACATAGGATGTACACCCTTTGTTTCTCGACAACTTTTCCCAAGGGTTTGAGGTGGTTGGGTTCTGTATGCAAAGCTATTTTCATTATCATTTTTTACCAGTTTATTGATTAATTTGAGGTATGTTGAAATCCTACCTAAAACAATCACCACCTGTTCAGAGTTTGAACATTTACTCATTGCTTTCACATATATCATCTCATTTCCTTTTCCAAAAAAACTTGGGTGGGAAGTAGGCTGGGTATTACAGTCATTTTACAGATGAAGAGACTGACTTAGAGCAGTGTCTTTCCTGAGATGATGCAGCCAGTGAAAGGGGGAACCATAGCTGACCCATATTCAGGGGTTCCACACTCTCCCCTCACTATCTCCTCATCATGAACTCTGACACTTCAGTCTATCAGAGGAAAATACAAGGAGAATGTAAAACACGGTCTGACTGAAAAATCAAAGTACACATGCAAGACATGAATGGCTTCATGGGATATGTCAGGTCAGACTTTGATCTTCAGAAGCTCTATGAAATAAAAGAAGATTATATCTCTCCTGTGTATAATTCAAAAACACAAAACAAGTCTAAAGAGTAGGGGTTCCACTGGAGTTTGGATTAATTTCTATGATAACTACTTCAGGGCTTCTGTTTGAAATATCCAGCATCTTTTTCAGAAGAGTTTTTCTTTTTTTTCTGTGCCCTTGATTTACTTGTGTCCTAATCTTAGTTGACTTTATTGGGGGTCCAACACATTATATTGTGAGTCATAAAAAGGCAAAAAGGTGGCTAAACATAGTGACACTAATTTTATGGTTTTATGCCCCTTAGCATATGGGATATAATAGGTACTCGAGAAATATTTGTTGCCTACAAAGGAACAATATCTTTAAGCACTATAAAAACACTCTGCTCAGTACTAAATCTGTCCTGGGGTATTTAAAGATAGGGACCATACTCCAGGTATTTTGAACCACTAGCCGAACAAAGAGTTGAGCTCAAGGCTTGAAACAGAGAATCAAATTAAATTACTATCAGTTTTGCAGAAGTCAGTTGCCCAGATGTTTGAAAAGGCAGTTTGACTCCAAGGCTACATCTAGTGACCTCATTTAGGTATTGCCTTTTTGAGGTAACCACTTTAATCTGTCTTGCTTGGATCAGTCCAGCTCTGCTTATTACACAGTGAACTGCTATCTAAGTGAAGGAGGTACCTGCCAAGCTTCAACCTTCTTGATGTCTGCACAGGAACCGTTGGTGAAGAGCCCTTTCCCAGGTATGCAGGTGTATATATCTTGTAGGGCATGAGCAATAGAGTAGACGGCTAAGTAGACGTTGTAGGATATCCGTAAATGTGTATAATCCATGTAAGGAGTCTCCACACTGCTGATGTTCTCCTCCCCTGTACACAGAGGTCGGAAGGCAGTAGAACTATTGCTTATCCTGGCACCTCCTTCTTCCTGACCTCTCAAGAAGGTATTCACAGGTAGCGGTCCTTTAGCACCCTCTTGCAGGTGGCAGTTAAATGTTTCTTCCCAAAACTCCTTGGCAAAACCGTTGTGGACAGACTTCCTGGGGTGGACTTTCTGTAGGAATTCCCGGAAGCCTGGGATCTGCCCAGCCTTCAGACCAAACCCAATGGTGCCTCCGACCACATGGAAATACTCGGGCATAGCAATCAGGGAAGAGCTGGCCCAGGCCTCGCTGGCCAGCCAGATCCTGCCTGTGATATTGCGCCGGACGATCTCTTTGATGAGGGGTTCCAGGTCTGGGCCACTGGAGAAGACGACGATGACTTTGGCGGTGGAATTCTGGATTACTTCCACCACCTGCTGGATCTCCTCCTCGTCAGAGTACTGGGAGATGAGCTCGCTGAAGTCGATGCAGATGTCCCTCTCCTCAGCTTCCTCTCGGAACTTCTCGATCCCTGGCCGGCCGTAGTCATCGTCAGCTGCAATTGTGCCCACCCAGTTCCAGCGGAAGTACTCAATGATGTCAGCCATGGCGGTGGCCTGGTGTTCATCATTGGGTATGGTGCGGAGGAAGGATTTGAATTGATTCTTGTTGCTGAGGAGTCTGCTGGAGGAGGCATAGCTGACCTGGAGAGAACACAGGTTGAATGAGTGAGGGAAGTGCCGGGTGGACCTCAAGGATGTGCGGAGGTAGATCTTTGAGCATTCATTGATCTAATGATACCTCAGACACGCCGGCCATGCTGGCCACTGCAGACAGGATAAAAGAGTGAGGACAACCAGAATCTGTTCCTCTCCAGTGTGAGCACTCAAGTACCTGCCAGTCTATCAAGGAGCATTCTAATTCCTAGTAGATGATCCTTCACATTGCTCCCTTCAAAATGGGTCTGGGACTTCCCAAGTAGTCTAGTGGTTGGGAACCCACCTGCCAATGCAGAGGACACGGGTTCGATTCTCCGCTAGGGAAGATTCCATGTGCCTTGCCTGGGGCAGCTAAGCCCTTGAGCCACAACTACTGAACCCCGCCTCTAGAGTTCTTGAAGATGCAACTACTGAAGTCTGCGCACCCAAGAGCAAGTGTTCTGCAACAGGAGAAGCCACCATAATGAGAAAACTGCACACTGCAACTAGAGAAAGCCTGTGTGCAGGAACAAAACCCCACCATAAATAAGTAAATAAATAAATAAATAAATTGAAAAAATGGATCTGACTATAAAGTCAACTCAACAACCATAGGATCTACTTATCCTTTATGCACTGTTCCATAATTTCTCCTAACTTTCTCTGTGTTTCTTCACTGGTTACAATGGCTCCATGTACATATTTTCTGCCTGTGGGGTCCACACTCTCATTTGAATATTTTAGCTTCCTCTTTACTATAATGAACATTTTGTCCATGACTCACTTCTGGAAGGAGTCAGGTTACCTTTGGATTATGAACCTAAGGCTCTTTAGAGGAGTCCCAGGGATTTCCCTTTCTTATTCTGCCTAGTTTCTCTCTTCTAGTCTCCAGCTATTCCCTCTCTTTCTTCCCCTATCTTCCCACCTACTCTACCCACCTACTCTACTTTAGACAAAAGTACCCACAGTTGCAGTCATTTCTAAGAACTGCATATCATTTAGGCTCAATTAGCCATTTAGGTTTATTAGGCTCAATTCCCCTTCATCACAATACCAATGTGGCACATCATCAAATATAGTCAGAAAAACATCCTTTCCTGTCCTGGCTTCTCAGTGAGCTCAACCACCACTGAGAGCCAGTTTCAGGTGGTGGTCAAGGCTGCTTGGCAGATTTTTTAAAAAAATATTTATTTTATGTATTTATTTGGCTGTACTGGCACACATGATCTTCAATCTTTAGTTTTGGCATTTGGGATCTAGTTCCCTGATCAGGGATCAAACCCAAGCCCCCTGCATTGGGAGCTTGGACTCTTAGCCACTGGACCACCAGGGAGGTTCCTTGACAGGCTTTTGATGTGAGTCTCCAAAACTTGGAGAGGCTGAAAAACACCCTGGGGAAGCTGTCTTGATGTATTTCCACTTTCTAGGACATAGCTAGTTCTATATTTGAGCATGGGAGTGGGTCACCAACAATTGAAAGCCAATATCTTTAGTGGTAAAAGATCTTTGCCTAAAGGGGTATCCAAATACCATGTAAAGCATTCATTAGTGCAGAGCTTCCGATTTCTTTTCACCTTATAGCAAACATAGAAGGTGGGGTGAATGGAGGCTGACTAGCTCTGACCACCCTAGACCCCGCCCACCATCCCAGACCCAGAGAGGGTCAGTGTTGTAGCTAATCTGCAGCACCCTTGCGTGTTTTGGCTCACCAGTTAGGAAGTTCCAAGTTACTAGACCATTTCTTCTGAAGGACAAAGCATTTTTACACTAAATGGAACTTCTTCTCAGTAATGACAGAATGACAAGGGCTTTGATTTTGGAAATTATAATGTGAAAGTTACACTTTTTTTTCTTTCATTGAAATAAGCTCCTTCTTGTTCTACTATGAGATCTCATCAGGCAGGTAGTTAGATTAATTGTTGCTGCTGCTGCTAAGTCGCTTCAGTCGTGTCCGACTCTGTGCAACCCCATAGACAGCAGCCCACCAGGCTCCCCCATCCCTGGGATTCTCCAGGCAAGAACACTGGAGTGGGTTGCCATTTTCCTCTCCAATGCATGAAAGTGAAAAGTGAAAGTGCAGTCGCTCGATCGTGTCCAACTCTTAGCGACCCCATGGACCGCAGCCTACCAGGCTCCTCTGTCCATGGGATTTTCCAGGCAAGAGTACTGGAGTGGAGTGCCATTGCCTTCTGTGGATTAATTGTTGAGACATTATTGTTTTTAGAGAGCTCCATTTGCAGACTCAAGTGACAGAAAGTCTATTCAGGCCTTTTGTAAATTCATTCATTATTGTTCACTTCTTGATCTTCTTTTGAAAAATGGGCCAAAAGGGTTTCAAAGATATAAAAATTACAAACAAACATATCCTTCATGGGTATGTTTCTCTTAAAGAATGCATTTATAATATTTGTCTAATTTTAGAAAGGCAAACTATAAAAGTGGGGATAAATACCACTTCATTACCCACTCCTCCCCCAAAAAAGCCCCTTAAAAACACACAAAACTTTTTTTATTGTAAGAGGGGGAGAGTTTCATGAATGATTCGGAAAACTTCTAACCACAACTTTTTCCAGCCAGCCCACTCGTTCCAGCCACTTGGTGGCGTGAGTGGCATAAGAAATACAACAGGGGCCTCTGTCCTCACCTTGCAGGGCAGTGCTTCCTAGCTCTGCTGTACGTTAAACTCCTCTAGGGAGCTTTCAGAACTTCTGATGCCCAGGCTGCATCTCATGTTAATTAAACAAGGATCTCTGGTGGGTGAGTCCTAGTCATCAGTATGTTTAAACCTCTTGAAGTGATTCTAATAGGCAGCCATGACAGAGAACTGCTGCCACAGATATACTTACATTGGTTTGACTGATAACCATTACGGTTTCCTCAACACTTTAAAAATTCAAGTTCAACTTAACTTGATCTTTCATCCAAACCACAGTGAATTAAAATCCTCCCCTTCATGTTCTTTATTTACTTGATGGCAATTATACCTTACGTCTGTTGACCATGACAACTTGCTTTAACAGTGTTTTAAAGTACTAATGGACAATATGCCAAATATAAAGATGCATATTTGCATCTTGCCCAACACATTTACTTTTGTGGGCTTTGTTAGATCATTTTGGCACAAAGATTACAGAGCCAGGGCTTCCCCATGGGAAACACCTTTAATTCCCTGAAGTAAGGATTCGGGAAATGATGACAAGACTTTCTCAGTTGCCATGTATGTAAAAAGGGATAATGGCTATCACCAAGGAAATGGAGACCTTCCAGCCTAGAAATGTGAATTAGCAAAGGTACTCTTGCAAATTTTAAATACTAGATGTTGAAGAAAACAATTTAAAGTGTGATTTATAATTACATTTAAAAATTGATATCAGAGATGCAACACAGTTGAGCTGATTCTCCCATCCACGGACATCTAGGTTGTTTCCAATTTTTCACTATTATAAAATGATGTCACAGACCTATAAATATTAACACGAAGAAAGGTTTGCTCTGTAGACTTAATGGAAAAAAAATCAGGTCACAAAATGGCATTTAGAGTTTGCTGTCTTTTTTTGTGTGTGAAAAAACACATGCAACTTTGAACAAATATTTATTAAAGCACTTATTTCAGTGAATTGTTAGTATCTGAAAATGCAGACATCTATTTCCCTATCTAGGCTGAGCTCTTGCACAGTAGACACTGCTTGTTCATTAATACTCTACAAGAACCTGTTGAATGAAACAAGATATTTTCCAATTCTAGAATGTGCAAAATAATGATTAAGTTCTAGTGAGAAAATACACTCTACCTTCCTCTGAGCTAAACTTTCAACCAGAGGAGAGAGAGACAGAGACAGAGACTTTTCAGGGAATAGGATTTAGGGCAGATATTTTGGGTGTGAAAGGTGGGATTTACAGCATTTGGTCTTACTCCTTTTAGGAAGGGCAGAAGAATGGCGATAAACACTGAATTAAAAAAACAAAAAACAAAGTTTTATGTTTGAAAGAATTTTGGAAGAATTGTGAAGGTCTAGTAGACGTTGATGACTCTGGGGTCTCAGAAATCCCCAGTGGTCATGATACAGATAATGAAAAGATCTTTGGTGCCAAAATAAAGCCAGAGAAGGTAAAATATAACAGCAAACTGCATGGACACTGGGTGTGGCACCCTCCGAGCCTGCTGCTCCTGATCCCTGCCCTCATCGCCCCATCTAAGGCAGCATGGGTACCTGGGGGATGTAGAAGAGCCCCAGCAGGTTGGCCACTGCTGTGGAGATGCCCGAGCCAGTAGCTCCCACCACAGCGATGGTAGAGGGGATGTGCTCTGAGCAGTTGCAGAACTCATCAAGGTTCAAAGAGTCGATTTTATTCTGGGCCACAAAACTCAGGGTGGCCTCCAAGGCTTTAGAGACGGTGTTACAAGTGTCGAATATCCTGTATCCCAGGGTCATGTTGGGAAGAAGGGCTGGACTGCTGTTTATTTCCTCTATGGCAAATATCATAGCTTGTAACCAGCGAAATCCTCGGAAATTATACCTGGAAGAAAGAAGAAATGGAAGAAAGCAAGAGGCTTTCTGGTCAAATTTTTTAGAGTACAGCTCAGGCAAAGCTGGGTTTGAACCTGGCTCTGTTACTCTAATTTCATGACATTGCCTTTTCTGAGACTCAAAGTCCTTTCTGTAAAACAGAGATAACACCTACATCAGAGGGAGGCTGTGAATATGAGATAACTACACAAAATTCTCAGTGTGGTGCCTCACACTGAGTTAGGGACCAATAATAACAAGGACTGTGGTTAGTAATAGAAAGAATCATTTTTCTTCATCATCCAGTAAAGAATTTGAAGTAGCTGATATGAGGTATTTTAATAAAAGTAATACAGAGATTTTTTAAAAAAGGATCAGGGAAAATATAGATTAGGATTTTAACACATAGGAACCTAAAACTAATTTCAGATTTGCAGTCACAAATTTAAACTATGACATTTCTGGAGGTTGAAGGGGAAAGGGAAACGAATGATCTCATCTTTATAAACAAACAAGCAAACAAACAAATATTATGCATAGGAAATTGTTCACAAATAGTGGCTACTTCTGGGTGGTAGAATGATGAGTTTTAACACTGCATGCTTTCTGGTCTCTTTTATACTTTGTATTTTTAAAAATGAGTATGCATTGTTTTTCAAAGAACGTTATTTTAAATGAAAATCAAGCAAATGAACAAAGAGAAATAGGGTCCGTGACATAGCTTTAGCTCTACCAGGACACAGCACATAGTAAGAACTTGGTAAGTGTTCTAGATCTGCATCAGATCTAGAAGAAAGAGAAGAAAACCTAACAACTCCAAAGTTGTATCATGGGTTTCATGTGTATCATGGGTTTCATGACATGAACTCAGTGGCAGGGGAGAGAAATATAAGCTGTTATACTTCACTGTATCATTTAGCTTCCCAAAGTTCCCGGTCTAACTTTTAATGTGACATTTTCTCTTCATAATATTTCTTCATATTTCCTTCCTTTGTTTATTTTTAAACCTGAAAAGTTATGAAGACATATAGAATTTTTCATTACACAAAACATCTATACTGCTAAACTGATTTCCTATCTGTGTGTGTGTGTGTCTGTGTGTGTACATGCGTGCGTGTGCTCTGTTGCTCAGTTGTGTCTGATTCTTTGCGACCTCATGGACTATAGCCTGCCAGGCTCCTCTGTCCATGGAATTTTCCAGGCAAGAATACTGGAGTGGGTTGCCATTTCCTTCTCCAATCTTTCTTTAATACAATTAATATATACATATTACTTCAGGGCAAGTTCTTACGTGATCTCAGCTATGTATGTGGTACCTGCACAGCTCTGTCCTGTAGGGTACAACAAATAGGCTATATGTCCTCATGTATTATGTGGAGGTTATAAGCAGCAGCCTCAAGCTGCTACACTTAGCTTTTCTGCACTCATGAAAAAATGTGAGAATGTTATCTAATTTGTCAGCCCTCATTAGAACATGAGCAGAAAACCAGTTTAGCTGGAGCAATTCTAGCTTTCATTTTCATTTTCTAGCTATCAGAAAGACAAAGGAAAAGTGCTACATCCCATCTGGAAGTTGTAAGTTTCAAGAGAAAGTGCTCTTCTCTCCCAGAAGATGGGTCAAGACTTGAGGGGCAGTAACGGTCTCTGATGTTCAGATTAAGGGTAGTGATATACAGCCTACTGTCCTCTGCAGAAGTCAGACACTATTTGAAGGAATTGTGCCCAGTGTTAGATCCGATAAGAAGAGTCATGATAAATTAGGGAACATTGGACAGAGGGCATCCAGAGTGGTGAGGGTCTGAAAATCATGCCATGAAACAATTATTTTAGAAAACCAAGACTATTAGGTCTGGAAAAGAAATGATTCAAGAGGGCATGTTCGCTGTCTTCTAATGGCTGAACAGGGAGTCCATGAGGGAGTTAGATGGATTCTGGGTTAGCAGGGGGATTTCAGCTTTCTATAAGACTTTCTAATAGGAGTGGTACCAAATGCTATGGGCTACATTTTGAAGATGCCTGGGTCATGCCAGTCACTGAAGCTTCTTTCAACTTTAAAGTCCTTAAAGGAATCAGAGTGAGGCAGCCAACACTCAATTATGACCACTGGGGCACTTAAGGTCAATGGGAGGTTTACTGCTCAGGTTTGCAAAAACCTACAATAAATTTCTTTCTAGGTACTCAATCTTCCATTAAGCAACACTGCCTCCAGGTGAACAATGATGACTCAGTTACCCAGTAACGGAGCACAGGCTCCAACAGCCCATGAGTTTTTCTATTCAGTATCTTTGACATTTGATTTTTAGAAAAATTTCTTTTAAAAAAATGACGGGAGGGGATAATAAGCATCAGCATGATGACTAATCACCATTTCTGAAAAGAGAACCAACTTTGAAAAAATTACTTTGGGTTTGGTACAGCTTTTCTCTAACCACCCAGAGGAGAAGCAACTTCTGACTTTACCTGATACACTCCACGGACTCCGGCCTCGACTTTAGATCCTGATCTTTCGCTGCAACCCCAAAATGAATAGGAAAGAGCCCCCCAAGGATAATGTCCCCTTTCTTTTGGGCTCGCTGGTCGGGCCCATAGGCGGAAGTGCACCAGATAGAAAAAGCCAAGAGGGTCCAACAGCAGCCATAAACTGCCATAGTTCGGCTTTCTCTCCAGGGAGGGGGACACGAGCGCTGGTGGCCTGGGGCCCCCTGAGGACTTTCCCCCTTGGTGCGACTCACTCCCTGCAGTGGGAGCACATGTCTACAGAATTACTAGAATGGAACCGTGGTGTTGGAATTTCCACTTTTGCCTTCTCCATTGCAGACTAGTGAGGTGGGTGGCTCTTGAGTCTTCAGAAGTCACATCATGCAGAGACCGTGTGTAGTACTTTCTAAAAGAAAGAGAGGCAAAATGAATTCAACTAAGCCTCAATCCCATGTTAGGATGACTGCAACAGAAGTGGCTCAATATTTCCATTTAGAGAGGCAGGTGGGGAGGACATGGCTTAGAGGCTCATGTTTATAGCAATTCATGTAAGATACAAAAGACTTCACTTGCCCATATTCAGAGCAGAACCGTGTTTAAAGAGGCCACCGATAAACTAAAGCTCCACTGATGTTGCCACTGAATTTTAATCCATTCATTCTTCCCTATGATTAATGCTTAGAACTGGCCTACTGGAATAATAATTCCTTGTATTATAATATTATTAATGCTCTTTTATTCAGCATTTATGTTTTTATGGAAAATTTAGAGTGGGTCATATTTAAGTTTAAATCTGACTCTAAGTCAAACAAAAATATCAGAGAAGGCCACTTATTTTTATTTATTATGATACCCTCCCACTTGGGGGCCTCTTTATCCCAGATCTGTGGTTTCAGTTTGTAAAATGATACTCCATAAACCTTTGAAGAGCAGTTCTTGTAAAGGATGCAGATAAATCAAGGGTCTGATTATGTTCTACCAGACTCTACAGCAGGATCTAGGGAATGGTCCTTCTGCCTTAGCACCATTATCCTTGTAGGAGCACTCTGCTTCTCACTTCAAACTCTGTCTCACCCTTTCTGTGGGTCAACTTCCAATCACCAATTACGTGTTGATTACACAGCCTCTCCTGAGGCTCAGGCCAGGCTCAGGCCCAAACACTGTAACTGTCAACTGGGCGTCTCCACCCTAAATGTCCCACAGGTGCTTCCAACTTGACAGACTCGAAACTCACCTTTCTCTCAACCTTGTTCCTCCTCCACTGTTTCTGGCTCAACAAATGACACGCTATCCACAGAGACACAAAATAAGGACTCCTCACTACCTCCTCCCTCTTCTCATGATTGTCCTTCACATTCAAATAGTTACCAAGTCCGATAGACTCTAATTCCTGAATGTCATTGGAATGCACCCACTGTTTCCCATTCCCAAGGCCATCTTAAGTCCACCAGCATTTCTTATCTGGATTTGTGTAGTTATTTCCTAACTGGTCTTCCTGTCTCCAGTTTTGTCCCTTTGCAATCCACCTTTGCAAGTCTTTGGATACCATGGAACAAGTGGTTTGGGGTACAGGCTCTGGAGTTAAGCCTGGCTTTGAATCACAGTTCCAACCTTTTGACTTTGGAAAAGTTAATTAACCTCTGAACTCAATAAAATAATGCATGGAGAGCCATTAGCACAGTGTAACTAGTAAACTCACAGGAAACGCCAGGTGTAATGAACACCTTTCCAGTCTTCCCTTTGAACTGCACACTGTAGCCTCACTGAATTTCCATTACATCCTCAAGTACAGGCCTTTGTAAAAATCCTTAGACCATTCCCCTACCATGATCCTTCTAGCCTAAACTTTGCCTGGAAAACATCTTCTTGTCTTTCAGCTTTCAGACATCCATGACTGAACTCCTGTGGGCCAGTCACAGCCTTGTACCAAGATGTCTGTCCAGCTTGGGAGTGGAGCACAGGTTGGATTTCTAGCCACACTAACCCCTCAGTTGTGCAGCGAGCAACTTAGAGGACTCTTCAAGGACTCTCAGATTAGGTAGGTCCACCTGTTACATTTTTTAATATCTTGTATCTTGGAGTTCCAGTCTTGGAAGACTGATCATACTTTACTATAATTAGATGCATAAATGTCTGATTTCAGACTCCAAGCTCTTAACCATGGTCATATGCAGCCCCAGCCCCTTAGGAGTCCACCTCCTCCAGTAGTCATACTAGCAGAGGGTGCTGATCCCCCATTGGAAGGAGCACCCCAGCAAATACTCAGCATTCACAGAATTGTCTCCAATAACATCTGAACATCCATGACGGTCCTAGTTCTATGTCTCAGTCCTGTTCTCAGACTTTTGGCTTCATTTCTTGTCCTTGATCATATGTTCATTCATACATTTAATAAGTACATGTGCTAAGGACTGGAAATATAAAGGTGCCATCCACAAGGATTTTCTTTACCCTCAGGAGCTCCCCAACCAGTGGGCAGAATCTACCTCAACATTCAGAGGTAAACTATATATATACACACACACACATAGGCATATATATATATAATAGTAACTTTGTTTCCAGTGATTACATTCAACTTTGCTCACCAGCACTTAGTCTGAAATAGGAACTGCTGAATAAATTTTTGTTGAATAGATGCATATACAGGAAAGCACTTTGGAAAAAGAAACTAGCATCATGTCAGGTCCTTTAAACATCCAGTGTATTTTAAACCTCAGAATGGTAAAGAGGGCAATACCAACTCCACTTTCTAGATGGGGAAATGGATTACTCATGTAAGAAATTCTGGTGCTTGAATTAAGAATGACTCAAGAACTCAGAATTTTAAGAAATCCTGTGTGATGTACTTAATGAGGAGAGGGGACATTATAACTTGCTTGGGGAAGTCTCTGAGACCTGTTAGATTTTCCCTGTGAAACATTAACTACCTGGAGAAGTTTATTAACTTCATTAGCACATTCAACAGAAAATTTATGGCAAGTAATAGATAGAGTAGAGATTTTGGGTCGATTTGCTGCAGTTAACTCCACAAGTCTAATGTGGTTTCCAAACTACCCTTTTTAGTCTAATTACCAGGGTCTAAAAGCTGCTTTCAAAGCTGAGAATCATTCTATCCTCCTTTCCCCTTACCTCCCACATCCAAATATATTGTTCCATTGATTCTACCATCTCTCTCCATTCCGTTTTTGCTTCTCAATTCTTGTTGCCACTGCTTTAGCCAGAATACCATTGTCCCATCACCCCCAACTTCTCTGTTGCAAAAGTTTTCTTTTCTTTCTACGTCATTCTTCCTAACCCCTAGATATTGACAATCACAGCAGTACCAAGTATGATCCTAGCACAGCAGATTAACTATTGGGTTCATCATTGTGACTTTAGCTTGTAATAATTAGAATACAAAAGTTCTGAATAATCATTAACATTTCAGTTGTGGGATCTATGGTAGGGACTTTGAATTGTACCCCTCATATTATACTCCTTTTATGGCACAGTAAAATAGTTTTTACCTGGATAAGGTTGTTCAGAATAAAGACTACTTTCTCCATAACTATGTGTGGTCATATAACTACATTATAGTTATGTATGGCCATATGACTACACTTTAGCCAATGGGATGTAAGGTGAAGTACCCTATGGCAGCTTCTAGGAAACTATGCTTAGGAAAGAGTAGGTGTTTGTTCTTTGTTATTTCATCTCCGCCTTCCTCTGTTCTGCTGCATGGAGGTGGATGTGACAGCGGGAGCCTATCCTGAACCACGAGCCCTATCCCAGGGAATGATGGTGCCATGACCTGAGGATTTTATAGAGCAGAACCTCAGGCTGTTCCTGAACTTTTACATGACAGAGAAAGAAAGCTTCTAGCTGGCTAAGCCACCTATATATATAGGTTACATATATGTGTGTGTGTGTGTGTGTGTGTGTGTGTGTGTGTGTGTATGTATGTGCAGCTATGTTAACAGTTGGTTTCCCTTGGTGGCTCAGTAGTAAAAGAATCTGCCTTCCAATGCAGGAGATACAGGAGAGCCCAGTTTGATCCCTGGGTTGGGAAGATCCCCTGGAGGAGGAAATGGCAGTCCACTCCAGTATTCTTGCCTGGAAAATCCCATGGACGAGGAACCTGGAGGGCTGCAGCCCACAAAGTTGCAAAGAGTTGGGCATGACTGAGTGACTAAGCAGCACATGCACAATATTAACAGTATCTTATCCAACAGTCACAAATAAACGCATTTGTTCTCCTCACCATAAGTTCATTTCCCTTAAATCATATATAATCATGTTTACCTCCTGCAAAAAGTATCTCAAACATAACCTGAAGCTAGTACTTCATCTTTATCTCAATGGCAGACAGAAGGAGAAGAAGAAGAAGAAGAAGAAGAAGAAGAAATGACTCAGACTAGCTGGTTTTAATTTAGAAGGTCCTTGAAGTCATGAGTGTTTCAGTACTGACAAGTGATTGATTATCTTTGAGCGCCTCAACCAAGAGACTTGGGATGGGAGGTCAGAGCAGACTGGTCTATGGTTCCACAAGTTCACGAGCTTCTAAATTCAGGCAATTATTTATTCACTCAAAAAACATTGATCAAGCTCCTCTATTTGCTAGACACTAGGAAGTGCAATGTATTGAGGAAAGAAAGTTGAGATTGTTGTCTTCACGGTTTAAAAGGAGACAGGACAGTGTATTATAGTTACAGTGATGCAAGTGCTAAGAAGAATGAATTAAGCATTGAGAAAGTACAAAGGGAGGAGTGACATTCTTTCTGGTGACTGCCATGAGACAGAATCAATTCATAGTGGGGACTGGAAGCTTCAAGGGCGTGGGGCCTGTCTCTTTTCCTCATTGTACACTTGTGCCAAGCACAGTGCCTAGAACTTAGTAGATGCTCCACAGGTATTTGCCAGATGAATAAATGAAGCATAACCAGTTAAAACTAGGGATTGGTTGGGCAATTCTAGGATGGAACAGGGAAGGGGTCAACCCACAAGACTGAGAGTTCCCAAGGGAAGGGGCCTGATGATCACAGTTACATCCCCAGCATGGAACCAGGAACTTGCATTTGTCCAAAAAATTGGATGGCTCATCCAAATTCCAGAGTCAAGGACAAATTAGCACAGGACAGCAAGGCAAGGTTAAGGGGTAAACACAGAAACACTTCAATTTTCATAAAAGAAATCCTGGCTCTTGCCCCATGGCTCTAACATTTTGAGAAATTCTGCAACTCTAGAGGAGAATGGTTTTGCCCACATTTCAGTGAGAGAAAACAGAGGCACGGACCTTCTGAACATAAAATCACTTAGTAAATGAGAAGCACAGCAATCTCAGAAACTATAATTTCTCAACTCCCAGCCTTCAGAAATAAGAATTCTAGGTTGCCTAGAAAAAAGGTGATTATGAAACCCAAATTGATTTCCAATAGAGATCACTTATCATTTTTCTTCCTAGGGCAAGTACACTGATTTGTCTCTGGTTTGTCATACTGTAATCTTTGCCCTTCTTCGTCATTCTGATTTTGAAGAATACTAACAGTAAGGTGTGAGGCCACCACTGCAAAAAGATGAAATGTGTATGTTTTAATGAGGGTGAACAGGAGGGAAAAAGCCTGAGAAAATTCAACTGATAATCACAAAACCCCATGGAGCAGGCTCTGGTTACAGATTTTTTACCTCTTGCTGAGGACACATCCACAATGTGGGTTATTATAAGCACCTGATACACATTTGCCAAAGAATTAGAGACATCTTATCTGTGATCGCCAATGTGACTGACCTCAGTTCTGTGTCAGACTTCACTCTTTCTATATGAAAGTAGGGGACATCTTGTTTTACCATGAGGGCCCTCTTTCAGCACCGTGGAGCAGACTGCCAGGTCACACTCCGCTGCCTCTCTCCAGCCCTGCTCGCCACTGCCCACCAGCTGTACAGGTTCTTACCCTCCATCTCCCTGACGACAGGTGTGACTTTTGAAGAGTCCATGCCTCATTTAGCTCTGGTAATGGCTTAATTGAGTTGGAAAATGCAAGGACAGGAGCGTGATAAAAACCAGCTGAGTTGGGTTCCTGTTAGTCATTGGAAAAAGCTACCAGGGAAGGGAGGAGAAAGGAAGGATGGACTTGAGTGGGGAGGAGCAGCGTGGGCTGCCGAGCAAAGTGGGGGAGAGAGCTCAGACAAAGCAAATAAACAAGACGAATAGGAGAGGAAATGGACATTCATTAATGTTGTACTATGAGCTCTTGACACAGGGCCTGGGACCTGAAGGGGTTCCGTGAATGACTGAATGACTATGTGTGTGGAGGGCCCAGGGCATGATACACTGTCTTAGAAGTTTACAAAACTATTGCAAAAAGAGACAGAAGAAGAAAAAATAGAAAGGGAGTTGAGGGGGGTAAGATTTCAAGTTAAAAAATGACAAGAAATGCTCATTTCTCTGGTTGAGAATCTCATGAGTTGAAAACAAGGGGACACAGCTTTGGGCTTTGATTTTGCCTGTGCTGTCCCATGGCAGAACTGAATGAGTTCCTGGGGGGTGTGAGACACAAGTTACGAAATTCCTTGTCCTGAAATGTTTCCTTTAAGAAAGCTCTGCTGATAGATGTGTGGATGCCCTCAGACTTAATGAAATGGTTCAGATGAAAAGTAAAGACATGCAAGTCATGTTTTTATAGAGAAAAATGCCAGAGCTTCAAGTCCTATGTGAAAGAACTATTTCTGTTGAGTAATGTCTCAGTATTGCCTTTTAAAATCTCAGGGAACCCTGACAACCCAGGGTGGCATTTTTCAGCTTGGTTCCCCAAGATGACCTGCCACCACAAGGTATTCTGTGGGTAAAATAAGGTTGTGTACTTTATGCCACAAGGGCATAGTCACCTTCCCAAAGCTCTGATAAGTCTTGCAGTAAAGAAAGCTGCTTCACTTTAACCCACTCATTCCCAAATTTATTTCAGCCTGGGACACTTTTCTCCCTTCAGGACACTTGTTACAATGCTGTGAAGTACTGGCTGGGGAAAGTGCTGATGTAGGTGAAAAAATAAAACCCTTCACTGAGCCTTTCCCAGTCCCACTGGATGCATTTTTGAATGGGGAGGTATGTCTGCCTCTCTCTGGACCTAGCAGTTTTTGTAGCTCCAGCTATGAAATTCCAAAAGGTAATACTGGAGAGAATGAATGATTGAGGTGGGAGAGGTGAGCACTGATGCATACTAGAGTCATTTTCCGGTTTTGAGCATATATACCCTCTCTCTCCTTCTGAGGGAGTATTTCTGCTGAACGCAATAAACTTGCACACCAAGCCCTTCTTTCTCCTACTTGCAGCTCTTCTGGCCTCAAAACTATGTCCCCCCTACAAGGACCATGGGAACATGCAGTAGTGTGCTGGCAAATCAGCTCTTTGAAGGCCAAGTGAAAAACAAAAACAAACCCCCAAATGCCCTGATTTGTAGTGTTCACTGAACATTCCCACCATGGCTGAATTCAAGCTACCAATGGTTTAGCAAACAACTTGCATAAATCCTTGACATTTAACCACGGGCTCTTGTGAACCACTAGAATCTACTACTGCAGCATACCACATCTCTAAGTAAACGGAATCCTGGGTTTTGGCAAAAATGCCCAAATTACCTTATAGACATTATGAATCTTTTATCTCCTGTTTCCCTCTCTGCTCCAACTGTTAGGAAGCTGCAAGCCAAACTTGTGGCCCCACTCTAGCTGAGATAGAAACTAGAAGCATTTTTGTGTTCTAATATTACTTATGGTATTACTTTTTCTTATTTCTTACTGCTCTTGTTTCACTCCAATTTCCTCACCAGGTTAAATCTTTCATTTTTATAACTGGTGATGGGAATATAAACACACAAACAAATGCATGAATCTGGTGTTTTGTTGCAGGCAGTAAGTGTCCCCAGGTGAAACTCCCTGTGTAATTAGGACAAAGGGGCCTGGGAAAGTCATTATTTCCTCACTGAGTAGATTTAAACAGGCTGGTTATTAGTTTAAAATAAACTACAGAATTTTAGAGGGAGAAGGGATCTGGGAAGTTTATCTAGTTTGTACTGAAGCCTTCTGACTCATTGATGTTTGGACTGTGGTGGCCAGTTTTATCATGTGTAGGAACTGGAATTCAGAACTCGTTGAAAAAACTCATTGTAAGGTTTAGTAATGAAAAGGAAGTAATTTTTTTTCTTTCTTTTTTTCTGATTTGTCAGTGTACCATAGTGTGTCTTAGTATTATTTTAGGTCTTTGAAAGATTAAACTTACTTTCAATTACAGCCTGAAATCTATTGTGGGAATTCTCATAATTTTAATTGGACCTCAGGTGCACAAAATTGGATTAATCCATGGCTGGTGACAAAACTTCATCATTGGCCCTTGCCTGGTCCCTTTTTATTTCTTTATTATTTTGATTTTTTTTCTGTTCTTATATCTTTCCCACTTTTTCATCAGAGTTTTGGTCCTTTCCCCTCAAAATTTAAGAGTTCTTTATATATTTCACATTAGCCCTGTATCTGTGGTATATGTTGCAAATGTTTTCTAATTTGGCAGCTCTTTTTTGATTTTATCTTACCATGCAATTTTAAAAAACACTTTCATGTAGCCAAATTTATGAATTATATCTTTTACTGCCATTGGATTTTGAGTCAATGTTAGAAAGCTTTTTCTTACATTGAGTTTATAGAGAAATTCATATTTTTTCTAGTTTATTCAATTATTTTCAATCCATTTCTTTTTTACATTTAGTTTCCTGAAGAGTGTGGAGTTTATTTTAGTATATGGTGTAAGGTATGGATTTTTTTTTCCCTACTGTATCCTTGTTCATCTTTTATTTATTTGTTTATTTTTGGCTGCCCTGGGTTATCACTGCTGCATAAGCCTAGTTGTGTTAAATTGGGGCCACTCTCCAGTGGCAATGCAGGGGCTTCTCATTGCAGTGGCCTCTCCTGTTGTGGAGCACCGGCTATGGGATGCACCAGCTCAGCAGCTGGCTCCAGGGATCTAGAGCACAGGCTCTATAGTTGTGGTGCATGGGATTAGTTGCTCCTCGGCCTGTAGGATCTTCCCGGACCAGGGATTGAACCAGTGCCTCCTGCATTGGCAGGCAGATTCTTAACCTCTGAGCCATCAGGGAACCCCTAAGGTTTGGATTTAATTTTATCTTTTTTCCAAGTGGCTGCCTCCTTGTGCCAGCAATAGTTATTAGAAAGTCTATCTTTGCTTCCATGATTTAAGATATCACATTTATTATCTCCATATTTATTCAGATATACTTCAGGTCTTTCTATTCTATTCTACTGGTCTATAGGTCTATTCTTTTGGTAGTAGTACATTATTTCCATTATGAGAACATATAGTATAGTTTCATACATAGTACTCTATATACTCTGAGATATACTTCATTTCTCTATAAACTCAATGTAAGAAAAAGCTTTCTAACATTGACTCAAAATCCAATGGCAGTAAAAGATATAATTCATAAATTTGGCTACATGAAAATGTTTTTTAAAATTGCATGGTAAGATGAAATCAAAAAAGAGCTGCCAAATTAGAAAACATTTGCAACATATACCACAGATACAGTTTGATACCTGGTGGACTGATCCACCTTTGTAGCTTGTATTTCTTAGTGTGTCCCAGCTATTACTGCATGTGTGTTTTTCCTTAACAACTTTAGCATCAACTTGTCAGCTCCACAATAACAGCTTGTAGATATTTTTACTGGGATTGTTTCACCTTTATAATGATGAAATCCTATCTAAGAACAGAAATGCCTTACCTTTTGTTCAAGTCTAATTTTCGAGTGTTTCATCTTTCAGGTTTTGCACATTTTTTGTCAAGTTCATTCCTAAGTATTTAATCACCTTTGTTATTATAAATGGGTCTTCCTTTACAATTATGTCCTTAAGCTGGTCATTGTTTGTGTCTGTGAAAGCTATTGTGTTTCATATGTCAATTATATATCAGATACCTTGCTGAGTTCTTTTACCATTTAAATTAGCTTTACTATTCATTGATTCTCTAGCATCTTCTAGAGATATTCTTTTTTCTTTCTTTCAACCATTTTTTTTTTGGCCATGCATGTGGAATCTTAATTTTCATAGCAGGGATTGAACCTGCAGCCTCTGCAGTGGAAGCACAGTGTCTTAACCACTGGACTACCAGGGAAGACCCTATTATTTCTTTTTTTATTGAGATATAATTAACACATAACATTATATTAGTTCCAGATGTGTAACATAATGATTCATTTGACATTTGTATATATTGTGGAATGATCACACAATAAGTTTCGTTAACATCATCACCATTCACAGTCACAAGCTTTTTTTTCCCTGTATGAAATTTTTAAGATCTACTTCATTAGCAACTTTCAAATATACCATACAGTATTATTAACTATAGTCCCCATGTTGTACATTACATTCCCATGACTAATTTATAAGTACAACTGGAAGTACAAAAGGTACAACTGGAAGATTGTACTTTTTGACCAATTTCTTTTATTTTTTTATTGACTCACTTTTATCTCTTTACTTCTGAGTTATTTTTAATAATGAATAAAATCTATCATCCAAAACAAAGAACATCAGTAGAAACCTATGTTCCCCTTCTTTTAAACTGTTCTGCCTCCCTCCCACCAAAGAAACCATCACCCTAAACCATGCATTCATCATTTCTTTGCTTTTCTCCCCACCCTCACCCCACAGAACACCTGCTTAAAGACTTTTAAAATCATAATAAAGACTGAGAAGATGCACATCAAAATGATGAGTGATTAGATCTCAGTGATGAGATCTGTATTTTTCCTTGTTTATATTTTTTTGGTTTTGAAAAAAAAGTATTACTTTTAAATCAGAGGAAGGCATTATTGTAAAATTTTACTTAAAAGGATGGCAATACAAAACATAAATATTTACCAGAAATGAAAAACATTGCAAAAAAGAGATTTTACTATCTAGTTTTAGTATATATGGGCTTCCTGGGTAGCTCAGCTGGTAAAGAATCTGCCTGCAGTGCAGGAGATCCTGTTTCAATTCCTGGGTTGGGAAGATCCCCTGGAGGAGGGCATGGCAATCCACTCAGGTATTCTTGCCTGGAGAATTCCCATGGACAGAGGAGCCTGGCGCGCTACAGTCCATAGGGTCAAACAGAGTCAGACACGATGGAATGACTAAGCATTCACACGCTTAGTGTATATACTCTGAAATATATTTTGAAAATATGCCTATGGATACTTTTACTTCTTCATATCCTCTATACTTTTTTTTTCTTATTTTTAACTCTCATTTTTACCTCATCTCACTTCTATCTCTCTCTCTCAAAATAAACTTTTAATTTATATCTAAGACATCAGACATGTACAAATCATAAGTGAACTGGCACAATGTAAACATATCGATGTAGGCAGCATCCAGATCCAGAAAAGAACCAGAATCCCTGAAGTCTCACTCATGACTCCTCCCAGTCATTACCCTTCACCTAAGGTAATCAGCAGCCTGACCCCAGAGAAGGGCATGGCTATCCACTCTGATATTCTTGCCTGGAGAATTCCACGGACAAAGGAGCCTGGTGGGCTGCAAGTTCATGGGGCTGCAAAGAGTTGGACACGACTGAGCGACTAACACTTTCACACTTCACAACCAACAGCCTGACCTCTTAACATTACAAATCAATGTTCTATATTTTTGAACTTTGTGTAAATGGCGTTACACAATATATACTTTTTTGTGTCTGCGTTTTGTCCAACATTGTTTTTGCAAGATTCATCTGCATTGTTATATGTAACCACAGTTTGTTTTTCTCATTGTTATATAGAATTTTATATGATTATATAATACATTATCCACCTCCCTGTTGATGAACTGTTTGGGGTTTTAATGAATAGTGCTGCTGTGAATATTACTGAATATGCCTTTTGGTGAAATATGTTGAGTATATACCTAAAAGTAGAAATGTGGAGTCATGGAGTTTATGTATGATTAGCTCCAGTAGGTAATGCAAAAATTTTTTAAAATGGTTGTAACCAGTTTATCTTCACATCGGCAGCATATGAAAATTTCCAGTGATCCATATCCTTTCCTACCCTTGGTATTGCCAGTCTTTTATATTGTGGTCATCTCTTGCTTTCTTTTTATATAGTGATACTGTGTCCATCTGTATTCCTAAAAAGTATTAAAATTGTTTTTAGTTTTGAACTTTATACAAGTGCATCATGCTGTAATCTTCTGAGACTTACTTTTTTGGCTTAATATTATTTCAATAAGATTTGCCTATATGACTGTGTTTTACTATAGTTCATCATTTGACTGCTGTATAATAGTCCACTGTGTGAATATATCATCCTTATGCACTTTCCCACTGATGAGCATTTGGACTGTTGCAGTAAATGGCAATCCTTTCCTTCAAGTTTGCTCCAGGACTGTGTAGGAATCATGCAAGAACTTAAGAAATTCTAAAGAAACTTGAAATGGATAACTGGTATTAGCCTCTTGCACATTTGCAAAGCCAAAATGACATACCCTCAGTGTTTTATCATCCTGCTTTCAAGAAGATTTTTTCCTCAAAGTTAATGAAAATTACATACATTTAAAAAATTAGGGCTGTTTCCTCTTGCTTATTTTACCACTGCAATGAAAGATCAGAGGTAGAAAACACTCAATCATTTAAAGGTAGAATAGAGTGGTTTCATTTTTTTCCAGGCTTAACAACCCAAATTTCTTTCAAATGTTTCTGCTTAGGGTTATCTCAAATATTTTCTAAAGAAATAATACACTCATATCCCATGGACTTTCTCTAACTCTTTTATGTCATTTTTTAGAGTATGCTAACAAAACTTGGTACCATGATTGAGACTGGCCTCAGGTTGGGGTGTACCACATCCCAGTCCTTCCATGACAGATCTCAGGATGCATTTGCCACCTTTTGCCCATAACTCCATACTCTAGCTGACTCACATCCACATTCTGTCATTTAGGTTCTCTTCATTTTTCTAATATGCATTTGATTGAACAGTCCTATCCAAACTTACATTTGTATGTTTTAAATCCCCAAATATATCACAGTGCAACCATTCAAGCTGAATATTCTGTTATTATTGAAGAACTATTGCACCCTGTTAAGTTCATTTTGGATTTTGTTCCTATTTTTTAAGGACCATGTTTTGCTGTCAGGAAATGCCAATAAAATTTTAAGGACTTATTAACTGGCTTCTCTAACTTTGCACAGAAGAATCATGAGCCATTATTTAAAAAAACAAGTCCTGCAACATGCCACCTTCCATTGCCCCTGTGAGAAGATGCTCCATTGTTGATGACACCTGCTGCTTTGCTGGAGAAAGCCTGTCTCAAAGTGATAAATCTTCCCCAAATAAATCACGTCTATGTTCCTATAAGCCTGACTTTGAAGCTGGAATATGGGACATGTCCTCACACATGGTGGAAACCCATTCAGTTGATTCTATGTAATGTGGTACCCCTCAGGCAGAACTGTGACTGTATAAATAACTTCATATCTATCAGGGTGGGTGGGGGGCAACGTGAGGTCCTTGGATCAGCAGCAGGAGCAGCAGCAGCATCACCTGGGAACTTGTTAGAAATGCAAGTTCCTGTTCCAACCTCAATCTACTGAATTAGAAATTCTGTGGGTGGGACCCAGCAACCTGTGTTTTAACAGGCCTTCTTGGTGAATCTATTGTACACTTAAATTTGACAAACATTGCATTAGCTCAGGTGAATAGTCTGTTCTTGGCTCTGAAAAATCTGTTTCCTAAAATATGATTTTCAGAATGAAACTTTTTTCCCCACAATACTATAATCGCTTCCCCCCACTCCTGTCCACCCCCACCAGCATAACCTAAGCAAAACAAAAATGCACAGGAACAACAACAGTTTCCCGTTAATTCATTCTTCAGTTTCTTTGAAATTTTTCTCATGCAATAATTGCTAACATTTTATGACACTAGTATTCCAGGAAACATAATTCAGAAATCATTGCTCTCTTGCTAGGGTAACTTTCTGAAATGCATGCAGAAGCAGGACACATGTTCTGTGAATTAGAGAAAATGGTCACTTACCACAGACCGGCCACTTCTTGCCCTTTCTCCCAAGAAGTGGAGGGGTTTCCATTCTATCTGGTTTCCATTCTCCTCTACCTTTCCCTGCAGAATTTTGGGAGCTCTATTTTTAAACCTAAATCTTTCATTATTAACCATTTTAACATTTGCAGAATTTGAGGTACATACTCCACACAGCCAGTACATTAACCCCAGAAGCCCAGGAAGGTGCAGGACCCTGTTCACACGGGGCCATTAGAAGTCACCTTCACAAATACTGTTTGGCATCATTGGTCTCTTCTGCTCTCTCTGAGAGTCCTTCCAGGGGCTCAGAAAGGCCTCTCTTTCCCAGGAACTGGAACTGTCCTGAAAACTCGGAATCCTTGGCCATCCAGTATACTCAGTGCTCTCTGCTGGTCCCTGAGCCAGTGAGGGGCTCCTGAAGAGCTGGTCAGGGTAAGAAGCAGCCACTAGAGGCTTTACAAAGAGCTCCCCCCATCTCAAAAAAGGCCCTTGTTCCTTTTTTGAAATAAAATTCTATTCTCTTATTTTTGCTTTCTTCTCTCTCTTTCCTTTATCTTTTGGAAGTTTTTAACTTTTTAAAAAGTCTTATCTTTCTGATGAAAAATAAAGCTCTTTTATAAGTTACAGGTAAGGTTATTATTCCTGCTCTTATTCAGCTGTGCTCATGTATCGATTACAGTAGACCAAGAGTCAGCACACCAAGCCAGTGGGCAAATCTGTCCCACCTGTTTTTGCAGAAAGTTTTCTTGAAATACAGGCATGCATACATACTTGCATATTATCTGTGGTTGCTTTGGGGCTAAAAGGGCAGATCTGAGTAGTGATGGTTTGGTCCATCCAGAGACTATTTGGTCCACAAAGCCTGAAATGTTAACTGTTTGGTCCTTTACAGAGAAAGTCTGTTGACCCCTGGTTTACAGAACATGTAAACCCCTGGATTACATGGAACATGGAGAAAACTACTTTTGCCATGACTGTATGCTGACAGCTTTGGGAACAGTTATGTGCCTGGTGTGAGCAACAATTTCTGCAGGTTAAAAGAAGCTGACTCCACTCGCCTTCTCAGAGGAATGAGTCCAACAGTCTGTCCTGTGGCCAGAGAAACAGGTCACTTCTTCTCCCTGGTTGCCATCTGACTCAGGAGGCATCAGGGGTGGTATTTGTTTACCATCTGTTCGCATGAACAGAGTAGAGTGGGTTGTCCAGTGGGACTCTCCCCACAGTGAAAACACTTTAGCTAAGGATGGGAAGTCCAAGATGAGAAGCTGAATCACCACCAGCAGCCATTTCTGCCCCCATCAACACTGCCAGATGAGTCAGTTCTCTGGGAGCCAGCTATCTTCCTGTGAAGATGACTCTGAGGGAGGGTATGACTTCTGTGGTTTGGTTGGGAAACAGAAGTACCACTACCTCCCATGTAGCCTATGCTTGATCTGGTGGGGGATGGGTGGGGGTGCTGCAGGCCTGAAAAAGAAAGCCCAGGGCTTCCAGTGAGGGAAGAAATGTCCACTCTGGAGAGTCTTACTTCTGCTCCTTTTGTTGCTGTTCAGTTGCTAAGTCATGTCCAACTCTTTTGTGACCCCATGGGTTGTAGCTTACCAGGCTCCTCTGTCCATGGAATTCTCCAGGCAAGAATACTAGAGTGGGCTGCCTTCTCCTTCCCTAGGGGATCTTCCCTTTCCTGACCCAGGGATCGAACACAGGTCTCCTGCATTGGTAGGTGGATTCTTTACCACTGAACACCTGGGAAGACCCTCCCTCATTGTTGGATAGGAGCAAATTCCCTGGTGATGTTGTTTTCTTGTGTTTTCCTTCCTCACTCTCTTCTCCTCCCCTACTTCAAGGCCCCACTTTCTAATACCCTGGTGCCTGGGTACCAGGCAGAACTGGGTGCCTGGGCTGAGATTAGAGGAGAACATCAGAAGTAGAAAAGGCTGATGTAACACCCTTTGACCAAGGAACACCAGGACAGGGCTGGAATGAGGGTGAGGAAGGAGAGGCAGCGAGGGTGCAAAATGTAAAAGCGCCACTTATATGGTGGCCCTAGTCCCACCCTGCTTGAGGAACACCCCTGCAATTGGACAAGGGGGTTCTTTACTCACTGCAGAGATGTAGACTGTTAGCAAGGACTTAACAGGGCGGGGGCTTGTGCGTGGTGATCTGGGGAAGGGTTAAAGGAAGCAGAGCTTGCTTGCTGTCAGGAAGCAGGGGTCCTTCTGTGATTGTGTATCTTAGTAAACTTTGTCCAGAAGGAGGAAAGACTAGAGTGAAGCTAAAGCTCACTCTAAAGAGGCAGCAGTTATCTGAGCCAGGATAGGTAGATGTTTAGTCATTTCTGAGGTTTGGGCAGGGTTCATTTTTTTTTTTTTTTCATGTCCAGATGTGACTGTGAAGTAGAAACAATGTTAATGTCTTTTTTTTTTTTTTGTCTATGTTCAGATGTGATCACAGAGAGGCTTTATTTTGTCCTTATCCATCACAGTCACAGAATGGCCACATTGGATGGTATTGTTCTACGAAGTGGTTTATGTGCAACAGGAGGACACCAGGGCCTCACTGACAGTGCCACCCTGCTCCTGGCTAGCAGCAGCCTTGTTCTTCCCTGTTTTACAGATCACTTCACTTTTTTCAATGTCACAAAGTCACAGGAGAGTGGAAACAGAGAGAACTTTAGAAACCACGTGGTTCAAAGTTCTTGTGTTTAAGCTCAGGAAATGAAAGCTCAGAGATGTTACCTGCTTTACTAATGGCACACAGCCAGTTAGTGTCACAGCTGGCACTGGGATCCATTTCTTGACTCTGGAAGCACTGAATACACTGGCCCTACCTCCTTAGCAGCCTCATCTGTAGGTGCAGGGAGAGCCTACCCTGCTCTCCCTCTTTCTGTGCTCCAGCCTGCCCAGCCCTTAAGTTCCTCCAACAGGTTCTTTATCATCTTAGGCCCTACCCACTAGCTGTTTCCTCTGCTTGGAATGCTCTTCCTCCCCTCTGATCTGTACTTCTTGCTTAATCTGTTCCTTCTTGTCCTTAGGGATTGGCTCAAACACCACTTCTCAAGAAGACCCTTCCTGATTCCCCAGGCCTTACTCTCCTGTGCTCCCTGCATCATTCTAACACTTCCCTGCCAGAGTCCTTCTGAGTCTCCATGCAATCAGAGGTCTAGTCTATTGGGTTCCCTGCTCAGGACACAGAAGATGCTCACTAATGAATGGACACTTTATCCCAAGCCTGCTGGAGGCTCTGCTACTAGAATTCTTTTTGTAGTAGAGTTAAAAAAAAAAAAAGGATTCTGAAATCTTTTCCTGGAGCTTCTATATAAATGGTACAGTCTTATTGCAAGTAAAGAATATAATAGGCTAAAGTAAAAATGCTGAGGTGTTGCAAGGAGGTGGAGGGTGAATTTGATGATCTTATTCCAATGTCGTCTTTCCTGCGATTGCTATCTGGACATGCGGGTGTGCTTGAAAGGACTCCTGGTGCAGCCAGGAGCCCTTCACACCCCTGAACCAGAGGAAGGTCCTGGAGTCTGCAGCTGTAACTGCATCATTGTCTAAAATATCAGAAGAGAATATGGAGTAGACTGGCGCAGAAAAGGGTATAAAGTTAAGATAGTTCAGAGAGCTCTTATACATACATATAATTTTTTGCAGGGGAGAGAGGGTATATGAATCTAACTGAGATTCAGCTGATAAAAACTATGGCTGCTCATCCCAGAAACATGCACATACTTCTATATGACTCAGGGGTTTCATGTACCTGAAAAACAAGGTGAGGTGACTTGCCCACAGAGGTAGAGCTCAAATGGAAGGCTTGTTTCCTCATTCCTCATGGAGCATCCTTTCCCTTACACCAAAACATTTTTTTCTATTATGAGCAGCAACAGGGCATAACCTTTGAAGGGACAGGTTCAGGACGAACCTGGTTTTCAAACCTCTGCTTCAACAACTACTGTTGGTGACTTAGGGCAAGTTCTTTAATTTCCATGACTTTGTTTTCTCATCTGTATAACAATACTGAAATAACAATAGCAGGTTTGCAGTAATGGTAATATTAAAATAACACTTGTAAGAATCTGGCCGAGAACCTATCACATAGTAAATGCTCAAGAAACCTTGGTTCTTATATGATGAAGATAGTGACTCCCCACTTGAATTGAGCAGAATTGTCAGTTTGTCAGGGCCCTGGTGGCTCAGTCATAAAGAATCCACCTGCAATTTAGGAGGCGCAGGAGACATGGGTTCAATCCCTGGGTTGGGAAGATGCCCTGGAGGAGGGCATGGCAACCCACTCCAGTATTCTTGCCTGGAGAATCCCCACGGATAGAGGGGCCTGGCGGGTTGCCGCCCATGGGATCGCAAAGGACACGGCTGAAGTGACTTAGCACGCATGCACATCAGTTTGTCATTTCCCTCTGGTCCTAGAAGTCACCTGGTTTAGTTCACCTGCAGCAGGGCTACCTTCAAACAGCAAGTGTATGATGAGACAGGACTGCTTCAGAAAGCCAGGCAAGCCACCCAACAGCTTGATTAGAGAAGTGGAACTGTCCCAGATGCAGTTAGCATCTTGTCCACAGGGTGGATGTGATTAGCTGTGTGACATGCTCTTAAGACCATGGTCAAAACATTTGCTGACGTCTCTAAGGTGACACAGGGCAGATGGTGACACTCAGAAAGCTGTAGAAAATCTGAACTGACGGCAAGCAGAACAAGCAAGGAAAGTCTGCTATAGATTTCATAGGGAGGTTCCAAACGTGCAAAGCCATCACTTTGACAGGTGAATGCAACACTTGGAAGCCTGCTAGTGAAGAAACCAAGAGAAAGCCCTTGGGCTAGAGGAATCTGGTGGAGGAGACAGTGATCTAGAAGGGGTCTGGAGACCCTGGTTCTAGTCTCGGTTTCGCCCCTGCCCCCGGAGACCAGCTGCTACCCGCACCCCGGGCGTTGGTCTTTTCATCTGTACGCTGGCTGAGTGGCTGTGGGTACTGAGGATCCGTCTACGCAGGCGGAGCCTCAGTAGAGGCTGGGCTTAGAATGGCCACTCGTCCTGTCCCCTCCCCTCGTTTGTGACAAGGTCCTTCTCCTTCCCACCCACCGCCCACCACCTGGGGGCTCAGCCACCGTCCTGTGGCCAGCGCCGCGCGGTGAGAGAACGCCGCACCGGACGCGGGCTTGCTCGTTTCTCCGCCGTCAGCAGCCCGCCCGCCGCCCCTGCGCCGCCCTCGGCCTTTCAGCCTGGGCGTCCGCGCCCGCATCCGCGGCGGGGCCGGCTGTACTGGAGCAGAAAGATTGAAGATCGATTTTCAGCCCCGTCCCGGCCGTGGCGTCAGCAGGGAAGAGAGGCTGTTTTGACTTGTGATGCGGTGGGGCTAGAGGAGAGGCCCTCCGCCCTGGCCCCGAGGAGAGAGGATGCCGTCTTTCAGCCTTCCTGGGCCAGGCTGGCCACTCCTCCAAAGGGCCGCCCCGGCGTCTCTGCTGGGCTTGGAGGATCCCGGCCCAGGGTCCTCGCTCCTCCAGGGGTTATTGGTAACATAAGACCAGTGACATACTATAAGCAGAACGAATATGTAATTGGAATCCAGTCATACCTGGGCCAGAAGGCATCTTAGAATACGTTTGGCTTAAATCTCTCATTTGTAAGTAAGCACAAAACTTTTTTAGTGTGCACTTTTTACAAGAGAAAGTATAACAACAGAAATGAAATAATTCATATTTCAAGTGAAGACAAGAAAAATTTAAACAAAAAAATTTTCTCTGCCCGTTTTTGCCTCCTCCCTGCTCTCTGTTGTGCATTATGCCTTAACCAGACCTAACCAATGGCAGAAATACCCTCTTAGCAAAAAAATTTTTTTCTTCTGGTAACCAGCCCTGTAGCTCCCCAGACAGTAACATTTCTTTTTCAGTCTTGTAAGACTGATCTTACAGGTCACAATGTTCTACCACTTGCCCTGCATGTGAAGACATCTTTGATGAACTTTATGTACAAATGCCAATATATCATTTCCCTTAAAGATATCAACTAGTGGAGACTGGTCAGCTGATCTGGGAAGATACTGCTGCTGCTAAGTCAGTTCAGTCGTGTCCGACTCTATACAATCCCAGAGATGGCAGCCCACCAGGCTCCCCTGTCTCTGGGATTCTCCAGGCAAGAACACTGGAGTGGGTCGCCATTTCCTTCTCCAATGCATGAAAGTGAAAAGTGAAAGTAAAGTCGCTCAGTTGTGTCCGATTCTTAGCAATCCCATGGACTTCAGCCTACCAGGCTCCTCTGTCCATGGAGTTTTCCAGGCAAGATTACTGGAGTAGGGTGCCATTGCCTTCTTTGGGGAAGATATTGGGCACCACCTAATGGAAGTTCTCACCTTAAATACTTACTTATGATCCTATTAATGTTACTAGCTATATTACTTGCATTCTGCCCATTTTATAAGGTTATTATTTCTTGCATTACCAAATGTGTGACTGAGCCTCCAATAAAATTAACAATGATTAGGTGACTTGAAACAATTGACTAAATATATAGTCCTATAAGATCAATAATTGTAATAGTGTAGCTCTAGATACAGAAAGAAGCAATAAGAGAGAATCATTTTTCTCAGACCATAAAAGACGAGTAAGACAGGTGATTCAGAGGCTTTTGACTACTGTTAAAAAGTGGCCACGTCCAGTAACAGCACATGGAGTGACCTAAAATCCTCACCTGACCTGGGAATGAGCATTCCTAACACTATGGGACGAACTGGTCACAAAACGCCACCCAAACCTTGGTCGAAATTAAGACTGAAGAGAAAGAAAGGAAGTGCAAGTGTTAGTCACTTCAGTCATGCCTGACTCTTTGCAATGCCATGGACTGTAGCCCACCAGGTTCCTCTGTCCATGGAATTCTCCAGGCAAGGATACTGGAGTGGGTAGCCATTCCCTTCTCCAGGGACTCTTCCCAACCGAAGGATCAAACCCAGGTCTCCTGCATTGTAGGTAGATTCTTTATTGTCTGAGCCACAGGGAAGCCCACGAAGGGGAAGGGACGGCAAAATAAAGTATGTTGCCCACAGCCTAGTACTGCATGAATCCAGTCATTGCCTCTGCAGAGCTGCTGACCTACAATATACCCTGAAAGGAATTCAGGGTGAAGTTCAGGATGAAGCACTCTATGCTCTGGGAAAACTGGCAGAACTGGCCCTTAGATACATATTTTCAGGAGAAATTTTTTATGAACCTGGATTCTGGCATCTTCCCATACTTAGGAAAGCACTAATATAGTTAACTAAGATATCTGTTCCTCACAACTAGCAGCAACCTTCAACCAAGATGTGTGCTTGACTGCACGTACCTCTTTCACCAACATGACATACTTACTTCAAATCACAAAATACGCCCTTACTTCTTCAGAACAGTTCTCTGAACTCTCTGAGAGACTGTCTTCCTGGTTATAATCCTCAGTTTGGCTTGAACAAAATGTTCCATTTCTTTCTTAGATTGACTATTGGTTAATTTATTTTTGTTGACAGAAAGATCCATCTCACTGGAACATTTACCTGTTATGTCCAAATGATACAGAATATTACATTTAGAAAGGATATTAGAGGTCTTCCTGCTTACTCCCTCATTTCAGTTATTGTGACTTAGTGGCAGAGAAGAGTGTCATCTTAATAGAAATGCAAATAAACCCACACACTCCAGAAGAAAGTAAAAAATTTTGCTTCTAGTGTATGTCCTGATTTTGAGAGTGAGAGGGAAAAGTGTGTATGTGTGTGTGTGTGTGTTAGGCGCTCAGTCATGTCCAACTCTTTGCAACCCTATGGAGTATAGCCTGCCAGGCTCCTCTGTCCATGGGATTCTCCAGGCAAGAATACTGGAGTGGGTTGCTATTTTCTTCTCCAGGTGATCTTCCTGACCCAGGGACTGAACCCAGGTCTCCTGCATCGCAGGCAGTTTCTTTATAGTTTGAGCCACCAGGGAAGTCCCAGGGAAAAGTACAGAGGCTGGCAAAAAGTGTTTAGCAGACTTAAAATGTATTTAAAATTTAAGACTGTTTACAGTAAAATATGCACTTAGTATAGAGTATCTTTACAGTGTTGTGGGATCATTAAATTTTAAGCTCCAAGTGTTTGTCTTGTAAGGACCTGATTGCATACAGGCAAGGCTGTGTGAATAAATTGTGGTTACCCTAAGAATCTGAGGATTAGGCTGTTCATGACAAAATGCTAATATGTGACAGAGAATTGCAGAGAGGATAAATCAGCAGGTATCTGAGGGATGTATTTGAAAGGAGTGGTGTGTTGGGGGATGGAAGGTGTGGACAGGGGACACAGCAGGGGGTGGCACAGTGTGGTTCTGTTCTTAGGGGACAACCTTTACATTACAGAATTGTTGTTCGAGCACATGTAAAAGGGTCGGTCCTCAATAAATAGACACAGATCTGGCTCTGTTCTACTCAGCCCCTTCCTCCTAAGCCACCAATCCTTCCGTCCCTTGGGTTTTCAGGGTCTTGATTCCAGCCAGAGACAGATACAAAGATGGATCTATTTATGTGGAACGCAAGAAGTGTGATCTCAATTTGAGGAGCTCAGATTCCTTCCTTTTCTTTTCATCTGGCAACACTATTTCTAAATAATGGAACTCCATGACCAACAAGTGAGGACTGGCATGCAAAGACAGTACACTGCACAGAAGTACACAGAAGACTGCAGTCCTAAAAAACACTCAAGAAAATTACCTAAAGACATGGAACAATACTCATGATATGTTGTTAAATAAATTAAAAAACAAATTTACAGAACAGTATATACAATGAAATTAATTTGTTCTGAAAAATATGAATAGACGAAGGAAATATGGGGACTTATTAATATCCTTGTGAGCTAAATAGGGAAGAGATTATTAGTGACAGTTCCACAATGCTGAAAACAAACAACAGGAAAAACAAAATTACTTGAGATTTATGGGGATTAAGCAATTTATCTGTCCAATATTATATAACTGGCAATTGACAAAGCCTTAGCTGGAACCGGATTTCACATTCCTGATTCAATATTCTTCCACTGCACCATTCTAATCCACTCCTTCTCAGGTCATTGGTGTCCCTCTTAAGTATATACATTTCAGGAAGGGCATGTTCCTTTCATGTAGCCATATTGACATGGCTGTGGAGTCATTTAGGTGCCATCCTCCTGGCTTCCTGAATCTCTCATGGGCAAGTGGTGTTAGCAAGCTGTCAGGCACTTTATGCACACACTCTCTGTACCTCACCTCTCAGAGCTGGTGGGGACCTTGAGCACTATTTAGCAAATGAGAAAACCAAAGGTCAAAATAAGTGAACAGTGTTTACCCCTAGCTGGGAATGGACACTCCCAAGGGCCTCTTCGAGTCCCCATTACCTCACTTTGTAGAATCTACTCTGAAGTAACACTGTTGTCTTCCAAGGCTATCCCAGGAGAACAACCCCACCTTAAACTTGGAAGAAAGAGGCCAGGCAGTTCTCCTTTTCTGAAAGAATTCTCAGTTGATGAGTCTGGGTTAAGACCTTACATGCTTGTAGCCCATTAGGCTCCTCTGTCTATGTGATTATCCTGGCAAGAATACTGGAGTGGGTTGCCATTTTCTCCTCCAGGGTGTCTTCCTGACCCAGAGACTGAACTCAAGTCGAACCTGCATTGGCAGGCAGATTCTTTACCACTTGAGCAACCCAGGAAGCCCCTTGGGTCAGGAATAAGGGGTTTAATAGATGTGGATGCAGATGTTTTGAGTGGAGAAGGTGCTAGCTTACTGGATTTCAAACTATTTGGGAGAAGATGGGAGCTAAATAGGCAAATAAGAGAGAGGTGAGTAAAAGATATTTGCCAAAGCTGTTCATTAAATCCTCTAAACAATCTCCACAGATGTTTTCCTCACTCACAGGACAAATTTTGTGAGACTCAGAGGGGTGAAGCAACTTGGCCAAGTTACACTGTAACAAATGATGGAGAAAGAATTTAAACCTAAGGTGAATTGTTCCCAGACGACTTCACCTGTATACTGGAGATTTTTGCTATTTTTATTGTTGCTCTGGCCACCTGATGCAAAGAGCCGACTCATTGGAAAAGACCCTGATGCTGGGAAAGATTGAGGGCAGGAGGAGAAGAAGGCGACAGAGGATGGGATGACTGGATAGCATCACTGACTCAGTGGACACAAATTTGAGCAAAATCCAGGAGACAGTGAAGGACAGGGAACTAGCACGCTGCAGTCCATGGGGCCACAAACAGTGTGACATGACTTAGCCACTGAACAACAAAAACAATTGTTACAGTCTTTCTAGCTGTAATTGATCAGTAAAGATTCTATATCTCTAACAAAAGACTTGACTTTGGGTGGTTTAATAAAAACTGCAGAATTAGAGTCTCTGCCTTATCAAATGGATTCATTCTTCATATTTGTCGAATGAAAGATTAATAAATTCGAAGCTTCCTCCAATCCATGCTTCTCTGTGCAGTGGGAGTGATCTTTGAATACAGGAATTTGGTCATTTCACGTTCTTGTTTAAGTCACTTCGATGGCTTCCTTCGCTGCAAGGGTCAAGGCCACAGTTGTTGTCATGGTCTACAAGGCCCTGCCTGTTCCAGTCCCTGCCAGCTCCCAACCTCATTTTCTGCTCCACAGCCCATCACTCTCACTCCTCCAGCCATGACTATGTCCTGTTCTTCCAGCCTCTGGGCCTTTACTTCTGTCATTCCTTCTCCTGGGAATCTGTTTCTCCTCCTTTGCTATGTTTGTCCTGCTCATTATTTGGATCTCAGCACACCTATCATTTACTTAAGGAAAATTCCCCTGAATCCTCCCTACCTGCTCCCCATCCACCCACACAAGATTAGGTCCCCTCAGCTACTTGATCTCATAGAATTATACTTTCCCATCATTGCACTTAAGTTCTAACAGAATATTCATTTCTGTAATTGTTTACTGCTTGTATCCTTCGCTAGACAGTAAGCTCCATGGGGATGAGGGCTGTTTGGTTCTCTGTTGTATCTCCAGTGGACACACAATGCCTTACATATAGTAAACACTCAATAAATATGTCGGAGAAGGTAGTGGCACCCCGCTCCAGTACTCCTGCCTGGAAAATCCCATGGACATAGGAGCCTGGTAGGCTGCAGTCCATGGGGTCGCTAAGAGTCTGACATGACTGAGCAACTTCACTTTTCACTTTCATGCACTGGAGAGGGAAATGGCAACCCACTCCAGTGTTCTTGCCTGGAGAATTCCAGGGATGGGGGAGGCTGGTGGGCTGCTGTCTATGGGGTCGCATAAAGTTGGACACGACTGAAGCGACTTAGCAGCAGCAGCAGCAGCAATAAATATATGACAAATGAACACCAATAAGGACTTCCTTGGTGATGAAATGGTTAGGAATCTGCCAGCCAATGCAGGGGATATGAGCTCTATACCTGGTCTGAGAAGATTCCACATGCCACAGGGCCAGCCACTAAGCCTGTGCACCCAAACTACTGAATCTGTGCTCTAGAGCCAGCAAGCTGAAATTACTGAGCCCACATTCTGAAACTACTGAAGCTCATGCACTCTAGGGCTGGTGCTCTGTAACAAGAGAAGTCACTGCAATGAGAAGCCTGCACACTGCAACTAGAGAGTAGCCCCTGATCTCCACCAACTAGAGAAAGTCTTGGAGCAGCAATGAAGACCCAGCACAGCCAAAAATAAATAAGTAAATAAAATAAAAAAGAATTAAAAGTAGAATACAAATAAAAAAGCAGACATTCCAAATGGTGAAATTATATCTATAAATTACATTTGAGTAATAGTAGATCATTACTGCTGAGGTACTCTTTCATGTATCAAAGTCACTGATGACATAGACACTGACACCTTTCTTAGAGAGTCAACAGACTCCAATCTTCTGCTAATAATAATACCAAAAGTAATAGCTAATATTTACTGAGCACTCCTGATGTGCCAGACTGTACCAATACCTAAAATTTAGCCCAACTCATCCACCTATTAGGATGGTACATTTATTACTCCCATTTTTATAGATGAGATAACTGGTAGTTTTAAATCTTCCCTTTTTAAATGCCTCATGGGAATTCAGATTCCCTTGTTCTGAGAAAGGTGATTTGATGAGTTTCAAATGTCAAAAGAACTTTCAGGTAAATAGTAAATTGACCAGATCCTTTTAAAATTCCAAGATAGATGTTCCAGACTGAGGTCACTCACACCTTTACCTGCACTGCCTGCCCTCATTGGCTGCTGACAGATGGAAATGCCAGGGGTAATGAGTCAAACGGTGTCCCACTCGCCTTCTCTGATTCTCCTTGTCCATGCTTGGGCATATTGGAAAGTCAAGTAAAATGAGCATAAGGCCAAAGACAAAGCAGCCTTGAAGGGATAATAAACCTGCAACCTGAGGAGAGCAGAAGGGAAGAGAATGGACCTACCGACTTATGCTTTGATGATGTGATCACAGAGTGACTGTGTTTGTAGGAAGTGTGCCTATCAAAAAACAAGATTAATTTGACAAACATACTTCAGTAATAGTGCCTTATATTTGTACAGCGCTTGCCAGTTCATAAAATAGCTGTCACATCCATGACTTAATTTGATTCTCATAACAGCTCATGAAAAGTGGACATTATGAACGTCTCATTAAAGATGAGCAAACAGAGGCTCCACAATGGTAAGGACCTTGATTGAGGTCATAGCCCTCAAGTCAGGGCACAAGCCTGGCTCAGTTCCAGAGTTTATGGTTCCCTAGGCTTCTGCCACTCTGTGCACATGGCCTTCAGAGACAGCCCTCAGAGGGCAGCTCTTGCTGATGCTCAGAACAATTCTGATATGGGTGCCCCTCTTGAAGCCAATTTTTGGGCTGTCCAAGAAAACCAATTACACCTGACTTGGCAATAAAATCTTGTTACTTAGCTTAATCATTACCTTCACCAGACTTAGCTGGTTCCTGGCAACTTGGACCTATTTCTGAAAATCAAATCCTCTTTCAAAGGTGGAAATTTTGCCAAAACTCATATTCAAAGAATGGCAAATACAGAGAAATGCCTGGAATCATGTTTACCAAATAATTACTGATAAACTTTTAGGTATTTATAAGCAATCTTTTAATTTTTGTTTCTTTTTCTATATTATGTGAAATCATTGTAATAAACCATGTTTCATTTTAATGATAAAAATAGAAAGGAATTTCTTAAATGAAGAAAAGTGACAGAAGCAAATATGCCAAAATAGTAACAGCAGCTAATTCTGAACTGTAGATATAGTTGGTTGTCATTTGTGTATGTTTTCCTTAACCCAATTCCCCAACAATCTTTTGAGCAACAGAAGCATCATGGAATAAGTGGAAAGCCTTTCAAAAGCCTTTTCTTAAAAGGAGACCACACTCATATGGCTGTGCACCCAACAGCATGTTGGTAGAAAATCAGTAAGTTATTTTATGCTTCATTCGTAGTCCAACTGTCCCGTTGTGCCCTTGGTTCCCACCAGGAAGCAGAGGGCTGCAATCATAGGAAGGCCCAGCTCACGCATATGTGCAGGCAAGGCTCTTTCTCTCTAACAGCTTCCATGTTAGAGAAAGTAGCAAAGGCAAGGATAAAACTACTTCCTCCTTTCTTTTTCCCTCCCCATAACAGGTCCAGAAAACTCTGGTTCATGTCCTTTCAGTGATACAGATTAGTCTCTTGGTGATGCATTCCACACTCCTGAGGTTAATAAATGACTCTGAAGAAAAGCAAGTCATTTATCATGGGCTTTTGTGTGACTCTCAGTCCAGTCCATGAAAAAATACTGTGCTATGGGCGCTTTCAAAAAAGCATTGGCCTCACTGACCCATTGCCACGTGTCCAGTTAGGGGACACGTTCATTTTTGGTCATTTTCATTCCAAGGACTCCTTAGCAGTCAAGAGAGATTTTATTGGCTAAATTTTAGCCGTTAGAGTCTAGCCTGTAAAGTGTTCCAAATTCAAAGTGAATGACAACTGAGCTTACTTGAATAGTTGGTCACTGTTTCCTGCTGGTCTAGAGTTGGGAGTCAGATGTGGCATTAGATGATCTTGATGTTTCCAGCTCAGCATTCCCATCTCCTACCCAGCCCACTATCGCCCAGAGGTTTATAAATATTCTTAACTAAGAGGGAACAATACGGTTGTGTCTCTAGACCATCCAGGTATGAGACATATTTGACATAAATCAAATCCTTTATGACTATACAGTGGAAGTGAGAAATAGATTTAAGGACTAGATGTGATAGACAGAATGCCTGATGAACTATGGATGGAGGTTTGTGACATTGTACAGGAGACAGGAATCAAGACCATCCCCAAGAAAAAGAAATGCAAAAAAGCAAAATGGCTGTCTGAGGAGGCCTTACAGATAGCTGTGAAAAGAAGACAAGTGAAAAGCAAAGGAGAAAAGGAAAGATATATCCATCTGAATGCAGAGTTCCAAAGAATAGCAAGAGAGATAACAAAGCCTTCCTCAGTGATCAATGCAAAGAAACAGAGGAAAACAATAGAATGGGAAAGACTAGAGATCTCTTCAAGAAAATTGGAGATACCAAGGGAACATTTCATGCAAAGATGGGTTCAATAAAGGACAGAAATGGTAAGGATATTACCATTTCTAACAGGAGCAGAAGATATTAAGAAGAGGGGGCAAGAATACACAGAAGCATTGTACAAAAAATATCTTCATGACCCAGATGACCATAATGGTGTGATCACTCACCTAGAGCCAGACATCCTGGAATGTGAAGTCAAGTGGGCCTCAGGAAGCATCACTACGAACAAAGCTAGTGGAGGTGATGGAATTCCAGTTGAGCTATTTCAAATCCTGAAAGATGATGCTGTGAAAGTGCTGCACTAATATGCCAGCAAATACGGAAAACTCAGCAGTGGCCATGGGACTGGAAAAGGTCAGTATTCATTCCAGTCCCAAAGAAAGGCAATGCCAAAGAATGCTCAAACTACCGTACAATTGTACTCATCTCACAAGCTAGTAAAGTAATGCTTAAAATTCTCCTAGACAGGCTTCAGCAATATGCGAACCATGAACTTCCAGATGTTCAAGCTGCTTTTAGAAAAGGCAGAGGAACCAGAGATCAAATTGCCAACATCTGCTGGATCATCAAAAAAAGCAAGAGAGTACCAGAAAAACATCTATTTCTGCTTTATTGACTATGCCAAAGCCTTTGACTGTATGGATCACAATAAACTGTAGAAAATTCTGAAAGAGATGAGAATACCAGACCACCTGACCTGCCTCTTGAGAAATCTGTATGCAGGTCAGGAAGCAACAGTTAGAACTGGACATGGAACAACAGACTGGTTCCAAATAGGAAAAGGAGTATGTCAAGGCTGTATATTGTCACCCTGCTTATTTAACTTATATGCAGAGTACATCATGAAAAACACTGGGCTGGAGGAAGCACAAGCTGGAATCAAGATTTCCAGGAGAAATATCAATAACCTCAGGTATGCAGATGACACCACCCTTATGGAAGAAAGTGAAGAAGAACTAAAGAGCCTCTTGATGAAAGTGAGAGAGGAGAGTGAAAAAAGTTGGCTTAAAGCTCAACATTCAGAAAACTAAGATCATGGCATCTGGTCCCATCACTTCCTGGCAGATAGATGGGGAAACAATGAAAACAGTGGCAGACTTTATTTTTGGAGGCTCCAAAATCACTGCAGATGGTGATTGCAGCCATGGAATTAAAAGATGCTTACCCCTTGGAAGAAAAGTTATGACCGATGTAGACAGCATATTAAAAAGCAGAGACATTACTTTGTCAACAAAGGTCTGTCTAGTCAAGGCTATGGTTTTTCCAGTGGTCATGTATGGATGTGAGAGTTGGACTGTGAAGAAAGCTGAGTGCCAAAGAATTGATGCTTTTGAACTGTGGTGTTGGAGAAGACTCTTGAGAGACCCTTGGACTGCAAGAAGATCCAAGCAGTCCATCCTAAAAGGAGATCAGTCCTGGGTGTTCATTGGAAGGAGTGATGTTGAAGGTCAAACTCCAATACTTTGGCCATCTCATGTGGTGAGCTGACTCATTTGAAAAGACCCTGATGCTGGGAAGGATTGAGGGCAGGAGGAGAAGGGGATGAAAGAGGATAAGATGGCTGGATGGCATCACCGACTTGATGGACATGAGTTTGGGTGGACTCTGTGAGTTAGTGATGGAGAGGGAGGCCTGGCGTGCTGCGGTTCATGGGGTTGTGTCAGAGTCAGATACAATTGAGTGACTGAACTGAACTCTATCCTCTTGTCCGTGACATACAAATGAGAAACAGGAGAACTGGGTCCTCTTCTAATTCTGAAAATGCTTGTCCACCACTTCCTCTCCCATTTAAGATACCATAAAACTACTATGGCATATTTTAGAGAGGATTTGAAGAAAGCTCCCCCCCCTTTTTTAGAGGACAGCAAAAAATAGATTTTAATGGGTAAAATGTATACTCTCCATTAAAGAATCTTCAAATGGATACTGTAGTAGAAAGAAAGAACATAGTCATAGTAGATTAGAGTAGACTCAACAAATCTAAAAGAGAAAATGATAGACTCTGGTGCAGAGATCAGAGGGACAAAGAGATAAGGAAAAGTATATAAAACAACAAAAATGCAAAAATGCAGGCCCTTTTAAAAGTCACCCTGGAGTTTTCCAGAAGAGGGGATGACACAGGATCAAGTGTTGGGGAGCTAAATGTGGGCAGACAATGCCCCGGTACAGGTCCTGGACAACAGGTAGAATCAGGTTGAGAGCAGCAGCCACATGGGAGAAATGAGAAACGCATCTTCAAGTGGAGGCTTGTGCCTCTTAGAAACCACTGTGAAATAGTCAGGTGCCACCCTGAGCAAGTCATCCTAGAGTATCCTTGACCTTTTCTTTCTGAAGTCATCAAAATGGCAGACAGAGAATAAGTGATTTCAATAGTTCAGACAGGTGCTTTTTTTCAAATATTTTTTAAAAGTCTTTATTGAATTGTTACAATATTGCTTCTATTTTATGTTTCGGTTCTTTGATCTCTAGGCATGTGGGGTCTTGCTCCCCAACTAGGGATTGAACCCCCACCTCCTTCACTGGAAGGTGAAGTCATATCTACGGGGCCACCAGGGAAGTCCCAGATAGGCGTTTTTGATACTGGCCTAGTAGGAGCACATAAATAGAAAAAAAAAAAGAAGAGCCTATAATGCCTCATAAAGACAACCTATGAGCCTTAGGGTCAAGTGATTGCTGAAGCAATGGATCATCAGAAAGGACCAGGGGAATCAAGAACCTTACCAGCCCGTCTTGACCTAGGCTTCATACATGGTATGGTGTCCAAGTATATGTACTTAACTCTTAGAGAAGGGGACCCAGACAAGCTGGCTTATGTTCAGAGAAGGCAAGCAGGACAAAGAAAGCTTGGAAATGAAGCCACAGAGAGGAAACAATTGTGGGAATGCTGAGAGTCTGCCTGGAGAAAACAATTCTCATTTGGGCCATGATTGGGATTTTCAGGATGCTAGGAGAAGTCTTAAGATGAGTGTGGGAAATAGGGTTGGACAGACAGGCAAAAATTCCAGGGAGACAGATATTGGTGTGATGTAAGGAAGAATATTCTAACCATCAGAATTGTAGAGCAATGCACCAGGTTTACAACACAGGAAAAATCTCTCATTATAACAAGAAGGACTATTCAACATCGGAAATAATACCTCCCAAAGTGAAGGTGAAAAAGTCAGAAAGAGGCTAGATGATCAGGTGAGAGGGAAACAGAGAGGTCACTGGCACAAGGGTGAGTGTGGACATTAGATGCAGGTCCAACTAGAAGAACTTGTGACTCTAAGAACCATCTCAAATTTATATTGAGCATTTTTCTCTCTTGAAATTTTAAGTTCTTTTACCTCTAGTCTCAAAAGATTCAGTGAATCACAGACAGTGTTAGGCAACTTGCTTAAAAATTGTTTGCAGCCAATTTCGATCAAAACTCTTCCTAGGGACTTCCTTCATGGTCCAGTGGTTAAGAATCCGCCTGACAATACAGAGGACATGGGTTGGATCTTTGGTCTGGGAAGATTCCACATGCCTCCGAGCAACTAAGCCCATGTGCCATAACTACTGAGCCCACGAGCTGCAATTACTGAAGGCCACAGAGTCGGACACGACTGAGTGACTGAACTGAACGGAACTGACACATCCTAGAGCCTGTGCGCCACAACAAGAGAAGCCACTGCAATGAGGAGCCCATCCACTGCAACGAAGATTAGCCCCTGCTCACTGCGACTAGAGAAAGACCTTGTGTAGCAATGGAAGACCTAGTGCCATCAAACAAAAACAAAATAAAACAAAGAAAACCTTCCCAGAAGCTCCCAGTTGGGGCCTCTCATGAGCCCCAAGAGTGATGCTGTCCATGGGGCAGCACAGCCTTTCTGTGTGCTTGTTAAAGGTGGCCAGCGGGCTCTGGGCCTCTGAGAAGCATCAGTAGCTTTACAGGGTTTAACCTGTTGCAGGTTAAAGCAATGAGTTATATTGTTGTTAGTGGGGGTGAAAGAAATGGTCCTTTGCAAAAGCAGATTTAATATTCTTAGTTTAGAAATCATAACATTTACTTTGACAATGCAAATAACATTGAAGGAGAGTGATTTAAAAATTTCTTAAGGTATAGCTTTTGAATGGATTTCTCTGGTGGCTCAGATGGTAAAGCATCTGCTACAGTGTGGGAGACCCGGATTTGATCTCTGGGTTGGGAAGAGCCCCTGGAGAAGGAAATGGCAACCACTCCAGTACTCTTGCCTGGAAAATCCCATGGATGGAGGAGCCTGGTAGGCTACAGTCCATGGGGTCGTAAAGAGTCAGACACGACTGAGCGACTTCACTTTCACTTTTACTTTTGAATAGCTGAAAAACATTTAGTTTAAAAGAGCGTTTTGGATTGCTTTTTTAATGCTTGCATTTTTTTCCCTTAATGCCTTAAAAATATACAAGCTGTGAGATGTTCCCTTTGACACATGGTACTATTTCCATTTCTCTTGAAACATTGGGCATGATGTCATTTACTCTGTGATCACAGCAAGAAGAATCTGGGCTCCAGTGAGCTGGTGGGATCAGTCTGAGAAGCCAAGCCTTATTATTAAAATGAAGCTTCATCATTAAAATAGGCTGAAGACAACAACAACAAAAACACCCAAACCCTTCCTAGGAATATAATTCTCCATGGTTTCCATGCACTTATACCTATGAAGCTACTTGAGTTTACCCAGAGACAAGATACTATACATTAAGACAAGTTTTTCAGATTTTATACAGTAAATATGGGGATACTAATTTTTATGTTTTAATATGTCAATAAATTGAATCAAGCAGTCCTAATGACAAACTTGTGAAATAAAGTAAATGAATGAATTCAGTTACTCTGGTTGATCTTTGGCAAGTCACTCCTGCTGTCTGGGCCCTGCTGGACCAGTGAAGATAACTTCTGCAGATCTTTCCGGCTCTGACATGTTGTACACTACCAAAGCCAGAGGCAGCTTTAAGACGTGATGCCCCAGAGAGCCAGCTAGCCCTTGACTGGGAGGTGGTTGGCAGCAGGTATGGAAGGGGAGAAAAAAACTCACACTCTTCTTATTTTTATCAGTTGCTTATTCACACTGCTGATGAGTAAAAACCCAAATTCGAAAGCATCATAGATTCCATTCCTATGTGTAGAGTAACTTTAGCTCTCTTTGGCACTTCTGGTATTGCCTTCCCTCCAGCATGGCAAAGCCTAATCTCCTCCTCCTCCAGTGACTTTCCCTGTCCCACCCCTGCCACCTTGCAGGCCTGAGCCCAAGTCAAAGCCTCTGGCAGGAATTGCAGGTCCTGAAGTGAGGAAGGTGACTTTGAGCCTTGTTTGCTTGTAATACTTTCCCCTTTCCTTTCTACTTTGAGACTAAATCCAGTTTATCTGCTTAATAGGAAACCTGCATTAACCTGTCACTTCTTGGGGCTTGGGTTTCTGGTTTATACAGCACTTACTGTCTTACCCGGCAGAGGCCCATCACTCTGTGGAACAGATATTCACAAGGAACTGTGGTTTAAATGGCCATGCTGCCACTTCTCCTTCCCAAAGCTACATGGGTCTGTTACCCTTCCCTTCAGTGTTCTTTGTGGGATGCAAACCGAATGATCAGCCCCACCTGATGTGTTTGTTTACTCATGGCTCCCTTCATACTTTTCCATGAATTCCTTACACTGTTCATTGTCTCAAATCTCCTGCATTTCCCTCTTTTCCCATTCTCCCACGTTTGTAGGTAGCTGAGTGTCATCCTCCAGGGACGACAGTCATGGTTAGCTGCTGTCACTCTCTGGAATTTTTCTCCTTCCTCCTCAGGTACTTTAATCATTTTGTTGCCTTGTCTCTGTTCTGCTCACTGTTAGAACGTTTTAAAGAGAGTACTAGGAACATGTTTTTCAAAGCATGGTTCCAAAACCAGCAGCATCAGCATCACCTGAAAACTTCTAAGAAATGTGAATTCTCAGGCTCCAACTCAGACCTTCTGAGTTATAAACTCTGGAGTGGGACACAACAATGTGTGTTGCTGATACCCATCCATTGCGTTATGACATGGCTTTGGCTGGGGACTCACAACTACTCAAATCTTTCCCTTGAGGTTTCAGAGGAAAATGTATGTGCAGAGAATATTAGTTGGGCTTTGCCACTCAATCCCAATGTCAAACTCTAGTGACTGAAGGGTGGACCACACAGAGGATCCTCTTTCTCCACTATGATAGTCTAAGTAATCTAGACTAAGGCAAGCAATCCTGCCTCTTTGTGTGAGGTTAACTTTGAGTTGAGTTCTTTCCAATCAAGTACGAGAAAAGTGGACTCCAAAATACACAGAAACTTTGTGCTAGAGGTGTTGAACTCAGCATGTAATGATAAAATGTTAAAAGCCTTCCCTTTAAAATCAGGAACAAGACATTAACATTTAAAATTTTCCCAGAAGTTTTAGACAGTTTAGTAACTTAATGAAAAGATATAAGTGTAAGGTTTAGAAAAAAATTATCATTAATTATAGACAACATGATAATCTTAGAATCTATGTTCAAATAATTGGAATTACTAAGAGAAATTAGCAAAGTTACTAGCCATACTATAATACAAAAACATCAACTGCATTTCTATTAATCATCAGTAACAGAAATATATACTTTATAAGCAGATACTATTTATAATAGAATAAAGTAAGTTTCTCAAAAATAGAATGAATTATAGATGTACAAGAACTTTATGGGAAATTTCAAACATTACTGAAAAACTTTGAAGAAAATTTAAATAAAGGGAGATCTCTTTTGTGTTCATGGATATGTTATGATATCAATATTGTTATGATGTTAATTCTTCCCAAACAGATCTATAAATGCACTGCAATTCTAATAAAAATCTCAACAGGTATATGTGTGCATGTGTGTACTTGATGGCAGGTATGTGCATCGCATGTGCACAACTTGACGAACTTCTGAAAATTATACGGATGAGCAATGGGCTGAGAATAGTCAATACTCCTGAAGAAGAATATAGAAGGAAGACTCACCCTACCAGTTGCCAAAGCAACATTATGCTGGAATAATTGAGACAATTGATAATGTCAGAGAAGACAAATATTACGGAACAGAGAGCCCAGAAGCAGATTCATGCATACATGGATGATTCATGAATAACCGGCAGCATTTATGCTGGTAGAAAAAAGGGCAGACTATGCAATAACAGCATTGGGACAACTGGTTAACCATGTGGGAAAAAATCAGTTGGATCTGTACTCAGATTATACACAAAAATCAATTACAAACGGCTTGAAGATTTAAATGTGATAGACAATAAATTTTAAATTTAGGAGAAAATATAGAATGTCTTTATAACCTTAAATATAGAAAGATTTCTTAAACAAGTAAAAAAAGCACAAACAAAAGAAAAATGATAAATTCAATGCTATTAAACTAAGAACTAGCATTCATATAATGGTCCTATAAAGTGAAAGGGTAAGCTGCAAGTAGGAAGAGGATACTTGCAGCAAAGTAACTGATAAAAAAGTGGTATCCAGAATATACAACAGTCCTATTGTAAGAAAAATAGAAACCTCTCAATAGGACAACAATGGGCAAAAGACATCAACAGACATTTCATAGAAGAAAAAATCAGTCGACAAGGAAAGAAACATATATACATTTGTAATCAAATTAAAATCACAACAATTTGGTGGCAACTCAACTGTTGGCAATGATGTGAATAAATGACAAGTCTCATACACTAATGGTGGAAGTCTGAATTGGTAAAATCACTTTGCAAATCCATTTCACATTATCTAGTAAACGTGAAAATGTGCATACCTTAAGCCCAGCACTTCTACCCCTAGGCAAAATATACTAGAGATTTTTGGACAATATGTCAAGGAGTCATGTACAAAAATGTTTATAACAGTTTTCTTTTAAATAATAGCAGGAAACTACAAATATTACTTGCTGGTTGACAGGAGGATATATAAATTTTAATACTCATGAACAATAAAATTCCATACAGCAGTGAAAATGAATGAACCATGGCTATTGCCATTAACATGGATTGCTCTCACAAATAAAATATTTTTTAAAATGTACATTGAAGAATGCAAAGACCATGACTCCATTTGTACAAAGTTAAAAACAATGCAAATTAAACAATTTAGGGATTGTTTAGGGATACATAGGTATTTCTCATGAAAGGTAAAATATGTATTTTTTAAAACACAAATCTCTCATCCTAAAAAACCAAGCATTAACAGTAAACCAGGGATTATGGACTGTTTTCCTATGGAAAAAAACAGAAAAAAAAATCCTACATCATGTTGTAAATAGAATATTAATAAAACCAATAGAAATCCTAATAAAAACATTAACATAATCACAACATACATTATGTTCTTAATAAAAAAATACTACTGCAAATGCTGGGCTTCCCAGGTGGCACTAGTGGTAAAGAACCCTCCTGCCAATGCAGGAGATATAAGAGATTCAGGTTCGATCCCTGGGAGGATCCCCTAGAGGAGGAAATGGCAACCCAGTCCAGTTTTCTTGCCTGGAGAATCCCATGGACAGAGGAGCTTGGTGGGCTACAGTCCATGGAGTCAAAAAGAGTTAGGACATGACGGAAGTGACTTAGCATGTGTGAATGCTCTGCAAATATGAGAAAAGAGAAAGACAGCTTTTTATGAGAAGGTTTAAAAAAGGTTGAGAAAGCTGCCTCAGGACAAAATGGCTGAAGATCAGGGCATGTGTAACACGCACATTCCATACAGGATATGATGCCAAAGTTGCCAAGAGGAGAAGTTGGCGTGGATGAGCCTGGTGAGCAAAGATACATCCAGCTGTGTTAATATACTCTGTGGTCAGTTGCTGATCCTTGGTGATACAGAACGTTTATGTGAGGGTAAAAATATTGTATAAACAATGTGACATCTGTGTATATTGACACAATTTCCTTATTTATTGCAATGTAAATATTTACTGATATTTGTTTATTAAATATTTATTTACTGATTGCATATGAATCAATGTCCATTACAGTAACACCAAGTTGTAGCATAACGAACTGAACACGTGTATCCCATAAAATGATAAGGTAAGCGAATGTGAAATACAAATTTGGGAGTGGAAAAACGAGTAGGACTTGATTAGAGGCACATACAGGTCCCCCAAAACTGATTTCCTTAAGCTGGATTTTAAGTAATCAGGAATTCATTCTATTATTATTCTTTAAACTATCATGTAAATTATCTCTAGTATGAATGACAGATTTCATAATAAGAAGCCAACCAAAGGATGTTTGATGCTTTCATAGTAAACATTAGTAAACTAAAAATAAAAACTGAAGTTAGTTATATAATTTACTAAGAAAAAAACTTAAGACTATTTTTGTTTAAAAACAAAATTTGCTAACTGTAAAATAGGCAAGCAATATTAAAAATATAAAGAACAAATTAAAAGAAACAGAAAATTAAAATTACCCAAAAAGTCCATCATCAAGAAACTTCCCTTTGGTGACTCTATCCAGACATAGATGTATAATTTTACAGAAATGGGATCCTCATATATTCCAGTCTGCAACCTCATTTACTTATTGCCGTAAATACAGAATAATCATATTCAATGTCTTTATAGTAGTTTATGGAATATATGAATCAAAATGTACATAGCTAATGATGTACTGCTGGGCACTTAAGATATTTCTTATTTTTTACTATTACAAACAACGTTTCAATCAACCTAGTTTTAAATACTTTTTTTTTAACATATGACAGAGATCTCCTTAGGATTCATTCTCAGAGGTGGAAATGATGTGTCACAAACTATTTTTTTGGGTAGTCTGGGATAATATATATATATTTTATAGAGGAAATGCTAAGTAGTATTTTGTTTTTCTTAGGTTAAACTGTTTCATCTACAACTTAGGTCCTAAAGAAAAAGGCACGTGTCAGAAAACTCCACACCCCTCTCAGAAGAGTGTGTGGTGAATTCCTTTTTGGGGGGGACTGCTTTCAAATTACCTGAAACAATGCTTCCGGAAGGCCCAAAACAGAAGCTGAAATGATCAGACCAAGGATTACCAGCTAAATGGAGAATATAAATAAGTTGAGAGACAGACAGGTGGGCCCTGTTGAAACAGAAAAGGGAAATGCAAAGGGGCTGGTGAAGGAAGCAGCAGACAGATGGTGAGAGTGGTGAGAGAAGAAAGAAAAGCTGAGGCAAGAAGGAGGGCCCTTTGCAAAGACGTCTTGAGGCCTGATGGGAGGGGAGGCAGATCGGTGTGAGTCAGCAGCACAGACTGTTTGGAAGTGACCTGGTCAGAACACCAAAGCCAATGGGCCAACGAGAAAAAGTGAATGAAAACCTGCACCAACCACCCCCCGCCCCCCCCAAAACCCCTAAAACAACAACAACAACAAAACCGAGAAGACAGAATTCAGTGTCTGGAGAAATGCTTGTTTGTGGGGGAAACTGTAAATATAAAGTGGGAGCACTGGTAAATATGAACAAAAACCACATGTCCAGACAACGAGCAGCCATTTTCCTAAATAAAAAATAAACAAATAAAGACAAAATTTAAAAACCTCAATGTCAATATAAAAAGTAATTATTACATATGAAAAAAGATACAAGAAAATAAAAAATCAGTCTTAATTCTTTCCCTTTAATCTCACAAACTCTTCATAGTTTTTACATATACTACACATCTGAAATCCTATAGTATGTTATTTATTACATAATGAACACATTTCTATGCCACCAAATGTTCTTTTTCTTTTTTCAAATAATTTGTAATGACTGCTTGGTATTTCACTGTCTCTATGTATCATACTTAGTTTAGCCAATTCCTTTCTGTTGGACATGGAGCCTGTTTCAAATTTTTCATATTATGAAACTTGTTGCCCTGAACTTCCTTGATATCCCAGGTGGCTTAGTGGCCAATGCAGGAGACTCAGGAGAAGCCAGTTTGATCCCTGGGTCAGGAAGATCCCTTGAAAGTAGGAAATGGCAACCCACTCCAGTATTCTTGCCTGGAAAATTCCATGGACAGAGGACCTTGGCAGGCTACAGTCCATGGGGTCGCAAAGAGTTGGACACAACTGAACACAGCACAGCAGAACTTCCTTAGGGTTATATCTTTACACATACTAGTGGTCATTTCCTTAGTATAACTTCAGGCATGGAAACTGTTAAAGTGTAAGAACATTTTAAAAACTTTTAATATGCATTGCCAGATTGCCCTCCAGAAAGGGTGTACCCATTGACGCTGTCACAACCATGTATATGAGAGCTTTTGGCAAAGTCATACTTTCTGAAGGATGGAAGAAAGTTCCCAGAAACTAAATTCTGACTATGAGCTTTTGAATCTAGCCTGTTCCACTTGCTGGCCATGAGACCTCAGGCAAGTCACTTAACCTCCTAAACCTCAGTTTCCCCACTCTATTGTGATAAAACCTAACTAAAGTTTTTGACAGGCTTAAACAAAACAATATGTTCAATATAAAAATGCTTAGTACCATGACTGAACATTGTAAACCCTGAGGAAACAGTAAAGGGCAGTCCTCAGAATGACTTTTTCCCTAGGGTTTCACTCGGAAATCTTCCAAGAATATGGAATGAGGCCCCAAGGCGAAGGAATGGAGGCCCCAGGGGATACTGACGGAGGGTATTAGGATCACCCCAGAGCTGGCTCATAACCAGGGTCACAAAAAGCCTTCTGAGTGAGAAACCTAACTGAATATAAAATCATGGACTAACGCAGGTGTCAGTTTAGCAGTGCAGCTCCGTGAGGCAGATACAACCAGCACTTTCATACTAATGGACAGGGAGGAAATGAAAGCATCACAGAAATCTCACCCTTTGCTACGAGGCCCAGCTGTTTGGCAGACCCTTTACAAATTTGGGGGAAATTAAAAAAGACCATTACAAGCCCTGAGACATGTAAGCCATCAGAGTCGCTTTATAATGCCACCCACATAATATCAGGAATAATGACCTCAGAAGAAAGAGGGAGGGAGAAAGGAAAGAAAGGAAAGAGGAGGAAGAGAAGGGGGAAGGGAGTGGAGGGCAAAAAAGTACCAGAGTATACAGACAAGATGAGTGTATCCCACTGTACTGGCCCCAGGAGGTCTTGTTAAGGGGGAAGTGCCCCAAAGATGTACAAGTTAGCAGTGGGCAGGTGAGACCTCTTGACAGATACTTGAATGAAGACAAGGATGCACAGTGAAACTGGGAAGTAAAACAAAGGACATGAGAGTTGAAGAAACATGAAAGGAGAGGAAGATGTTTAGAAACCCTAAAGAAGATCCAAGGGTTAAAGGGCACTGGGGGTACTTGGCTGCCCAGTGCAGAGCCCCATGGAAAAAGTTCCTTCTCATGACACTGTGGATATGAGCAAACCATCCACAACTGCACTGCAGGGAAGGACATTAAGAAGGGTTCAACCTCACCTAACCTATTTTCCACCTTCTCACTGATGTGGCTTGATTTTACCAAATTAGGCAGGGACAGGAGGAGACTAGGAGGATAGGAAAAGAGTAGAGCAGGAAGGGGGGTAAGGCAGGCAATCAGTCCCCATCACAGCTGTTTCAAGGGGGACCCAGAGATGTAAGAGACAGGCCCTTCCTTTAAGGAGTTTCAAGTCCAGTTAGGAAGACAAAATTCCTTAGTATAAAAATGCAAACATATAGGCTAAATGGCCAGATAAGAATAAAAGATGTAGAGGGGTGTGGGCTGTGGCAGGACAAAGCTAGGGAAGCTTCCTGGTGTAGAAGGCCTGGATGGGATCTGGATGGGTGATGAGAAGAGGGGCATTCTATACTGGGGAACTAAGCAGCTGGGGCAGGACTGAGAAAGCGTGTCACGGGAGACTTGGTGACCGCTGTATGAAAGAGGTAGGACAGTAAAACGGGAAGTACATTGTTCCTCTCACTCACTGGGAGTCCTAGCACCTCAGTGTTCTCACCTCTAAAGTCAAGATAACAATGTCCTCCTTTAAGGGTTGTTGCAGGATGAAAAAATAATATGAATAGAGCACTAACACCATTACCGGCACCTGATAAGCGTTTAGAAAGTGATAGATAAGTTTATTATATTACTACTCCTGGACATAAAAACACAGCATAGAAATAAAAGGACAGGAGAATGAAAATCTAAAAAGCAAGCTGAAGATGTCTAGAAATGAAATGTTCACATTAAAAAATGCAACATACGGGGTGTTAAAAATTAAGGCATGGATTACAATAGGACTACTTAAAGTGTGGTCCATGGATCAGCATTACCAGCATCACTTTGGGAGCTGCAAAAGGTGGACATTTGTCTTCTCCCCAGACTTACTAATTCAGAACTTCTAGGGGTGGAATTCAATAATCTGCATGTTAATAATATTGTTTTTGCAGTTCAGCTGCCCAGTTGTGTCCAACCCTTTGCAATCCTATGGACTGCAGCATGTCAGGCCTCCCTGTCCTTCACCATCTCCCGAAGTTTGTCCAAGTTCATGTCCACTGCATCAGTGATGCCATCCAGGCATCTGACCCACTGACACCCTCTTCTACTTCTGTCCTCAATCTTTCCCAGCATCAGGGATTTTTTCAATGCATCGGCTGTTCGAATCAGATGACCAAAATACTGGAGCTTCAGCTTCAGCATCAGCCCTTCAAATGGGTATTCAGGGTTGATTTCCCTTAAGATTGACTGGTTTGATCTCTTTGCTGTCCAAGGGACTTTCAGGAGTCTTCTCCAGCAACACAGTTCAAAGGTATCAATTCTTTGTTGCTCTGCCTTCTTTACAGTCCAGCTTTCACAATACATTATTTCCAAAGAAACTTTGGAAAGAAGAGGTTAGCTCAAAGTAGATACACCTGACTATTAGTTTTGCTCTCAAAACTAATTTTTTCACTTGTGCATGAGGATTATTAATTTATAGAAAGAATCTTAGAGATTCTATAAGGAAAGTAACAGTATAGAAAAGAATTAATACTCAATCTTAATTATAGTAGTAGAAAATAGCCATAGTGAGTGGAATAAAGTTATGGTAGTTTATGTTATTTAATCATGATAATTAAATTCTAAAAAAAACTTTATGTTTTTAGAGCTTTGAAGATTTGAGAATTGTAAACGTATAGTGATTCACTCCAGTCACAAAACAACCCTTTTGTGGTAGGTACTCTTGTCATTCCCAGTGTATATATGAACAAAGTGAGACATGGAGAGGTATCTAAGCCTAAAGGGCTAATAACTGGCAGAGCCAGGATTTGAACCTAGGTTGTGAGACTCTGAATCCATGCTTCTAGCTGCTAGTCTGTGCTGCTTCACCCCCACCATAATTTATTTAACCTCTACATTATTATTGGACACACAGGTTGTTTCTAGGGTTTCACTTCCATTAATAAACACTGAAGAACACATCTGGGTATAAATTTTTAACCATATTTCCGATCATTTCTTTAGGATAGAAATTCAGACACTGAAATCCTTGGTCAACTGTGATCAACAATTTTAAGGCAGTTACTTTATAGACAATATAAGAATAGCATTTCCTCACTGCACCAGCATCATCTTTATAGTCTTAGTATTTTTTTTTGGCTGCACCATGCAGCATGTAGGATCTTAGTTCCCTAACAAGGGATGGAACCTACGCCTCCTGCACTGGAAGCACAGAGCCTTAACCACTGGACCACCAGGGGAGTCCTCAGTCTTGGTATTCTTGATCAACAAATTGGTATATCACTTACAAAAATTTCTTACTTCTTTTATTAAGTAAAGTTAAAATATTTATATATGTTCAACAACTATGTGCTTTTCCTCATTTGAAAACTCTTAATATCCTTTGCCCACTTTTTTGAATCCATGATTTTAAATTCTATGAGCTCTTTCAATATTGAAACTTTTAACCATCTGGCATACTTGCTGCAATAATTTTTAGTTTATTTTCCTTTTAATTATGACTTTCTATATATAAGTGTTTTAAATGTTTATGTGATAAAATCTAACAAAATTTTCTTTTATGATTCTCTTGTTACTTTTTCACTTTGAAAGAACTTCCTAATTCTCATAAAATAATCCTCTGCTTTCCTCCCCACCTCCCAAAATAGAAACTTTCCAAACCTCAAGTTTTAACTTGAGGTTACTCTTTTGAGTATATTTACAGTAAGAAGGGGCAGCAGATAGTTAGATGGCTAGATAACATCACTATCTCAATGGACATGTATTTGAGCAAACTCCGGGAGATAGTGGAGGACAGAAGAACCTGGAGTGCTGCAGTTCATGGGGTCGCAAAGGGTTGGACATAACTTAGCAACTGAAAAACAATAACAGTTTAGTAAGAAGTTCATTTTTTTTTTTCAGAAAGCTAAACAAGCCATGTGTGTTTTCCTTTTTTTTTTTTTTCAGTTGGACATCCTTTGAGTTCCACTAAGCATGCATAGGACTAAGAGATAACCAAAAAATGGGAAGAGGAGAGGGCCAGAAGTAGAGTCAGGAGAATTAATCAGCTCTGTCATTTATAGCCGTGCTTCCTCTGGCAAGTCACTCTACCTTTCAGTGCACTAGTTTTCTCATTTGTAAATGGAGATGATGACACCTGTCCTGCCCATATCCCTTATTTATCTTGTGAGATATTCTGAGGATCAAATGAGTTAATGATGGAAGAGTGCTTTGTCAGTCACTGACTACTATACCAGCCTATGTATTAGACTTGTTCACTCAGTAATCTCCTCCAGTGTACCAGGTAATATGCTGGATTCTGGGGTTTCAATGTTAAATAAGACATGCTGTATGTGTTTGATGACCTTGAACAATGTGTATTAGCTCAGTTAAGTCCTTTAATAATCAATGCTGCTGCTGCTAAGTCGCTTCAGTTGTGTCTGACTCTGCGACCCCATTGATGGCAGCCCACCAGGCTCGCCCGTCCCTGGGATTCTCCAGGCAAGAACACTGGAGTGGGTTGCTATTTCCTTCTCCAGTGCATGAAAGTGAAAAGTGAAAGTGAAGTCGCTCAGTCGTGTTTGACTCTTAGCGACCCCATGGACTGCAGCCTACCAGGCTCCTCCGTCCATGGGATTTTCCAGGCAAGAGTACTGGAGTGGGGTGCCATTGCCTTCTCCTTTAATAATCAATGAGGTAGATAATATTAATAACCTCAGTTTATAGATAAGGAAACTGGGACATAAAGATGTTGAACAACTTGTCTAAAGTCACACAGTCTGTAAGGTGTAGAACTGAGAGATAATCCAAGCAACCTAATGATAGAGCCCAGACTTTTAACCAATGTCCTGCACTGCCTCTCCAAAGACAAGGCTGAAAATGGGCTGGCAATTGCACAGAGCCAAACTTTAGTTGAAATATTTTCATTTTTAAGCGTGCAGAAAGAGGACACCTGGCTTCCTCACTACCTTCTTCTCCTGGTCTCTCACCTGAGAAACACTTAGGACAGAAGGGTCCCTGTGGGCAGTGGCTGTGGGTGTAGGGAGGAGCAGCCTAGGATCCTGAACCTGAAGGTGCTCATGATCTGCCAGACTTGTGGTCTGAAGCTGTGGTGGAGAACCTCGGCTTGTGTGTTCCCCTCTCACCAGCTCTCTCAGATCAGCTGGCACCCCCTCCTCTCCCTGGGCACCCTCTTCCACAAAGGCTACCAGACTGGAGACACGTCTGGGTAACACGTCTGGCGTCTCTGAGTGAACAGTGTCAACTCAATGCCTGACATGCAACTGGAGCTCAACTGAAGCTTGTTGAACTAAACTATGTCAAATTATAGAATATTTAGAAAGATGGAAGAAATGATAATTCTTTCAACCATCAATCTCTATTATGAGGAGAAAAACAAAACTTTTTCCCCCCTCAGTACAAGCAGTTTACCATTATTGGGGGAACAATTGGAGTCTCTTTGAGCGTGCTTCTTTTTTCCTACATGAAAAACAATTTAAATAAGAAACATGAATGTCAGGAAGTCCAGCAACAAAAACATGGATGAGAGAAGTCAAATAACTCCATTTTGCTATTTGATAGTAATTTTGCTTGTGTGTATTGAAAGATTTGTTGAAAGAAGAATATCTAAAATTAGCTTCCTCTCAGCAGGTATCATATTACCTTTGCCCCCATCACTGATAAGCATTCCCTGAAAGTGGAGGAAAACAGGTTTCCAACCAGTTCCAGGGGAGTGGGGGTGGTGTGCGTGTGAATCAGTCATAGGTAAGAGATACATAAAAGTCAATTAATTCAGGTTACTTAAACTAAGAAATCCTCATCCATCTTGCTTTTTCCATGTAAGCCCCAGAGATGAGCTGTGGCAAAGGATACAGGCCAGGTAAGCAGCCGCCAAATGCCAAGCACTATATTAAGCACTTTCTGTATACACTCCATAAGGAAATATTACCTTAGTTTTACAGATATCAAAGGGATTTGTTGTTGTTATTAATATTTAGTCGCTAAATTGTACCCAACTCTTTTGTGACCCCATGGACTATTGTCCACCTGGTTCTTTTGTTCATGGAATATTCCAGGCAAGAATACTGGAATAGGTTGTCATTTCCTATTCCAGGTGATCTCCCCAACTCAGGGATCAAACCTGCATCTCTTGTGTCTCTTGAATTGGCAGGCAGATTCTTTACCACTGTGCCACCTGGGATATCCACCAGTAAAAGCTGAGGCTCACAGAGCTTAGGTATATTGCCCATGGTCACAGAGACAGGAAGTCCACTTTTTTTTTTTAATTTTTATTAAACATTTTTTTTATTAGTTTTGCCAAACAATGACATGATATCACCATGGGTTTACATATGCTCCCCCTCCAGAAACCCCCTCCTTCCTCCCTCCCCCCGGGGAAGTCCACTTTTAACCAAACTCTAGACTATCCATGGCAGAAGCAGACCTTTTTTCCCCTTCATTTCACATTTTACCACTTTACTCCTTGAAAGTGAAAGTCGTTCAGCCCTGTCTGACTCTTTGTGACCCCATGGAATAGTCTATGGAATTCTCCAGGCCAGAATACTGGAGTGGGTAGCTGTTCCCTCCTCCAGGGGATCTTCCCAACCCAGGAATCAAACTGGGTCTCCTGTACTGCAGGCAGATTCCTTACCAGCTGAGCTACCAGGGAAGCACCTTATTCCTTGGCCCTACCTAATTTAAAGTCTGTTCATCTCTCTGTCTTCAAGTAATCAGACAGTTGTTCAAGCAGCTGAATCCAAAAGAAAAGAATTCAATCAGCATTCCCCAGGATCCACACTTGGAGGAAACAGGCACAGAGCTCCTGGCAACTTTTCAGTAAATACCATCATACACATCTGGATTGTTTTCAGTCTTATGAATGGATGATGTGGCTACCAAAACTACACTGTATTATAAAGTGTGTGTGTGTGTGTGTGTGTGTGTGTGTGTGTGTGTGTGTGTGTTAGTCACTCAGACTCTTTGCAACCCCATGGGCTGTAGTCCACCAGGCTCCTCTGTCCATAGAACTCTCCAGGCAAGAATATAGAACTCTCCAGGCAAGAATATTGGAGTGGGTTGCCAATCCCTTCTCCAGGAGATCTTCCCAACTCAGGGATAGAATCTGGGTCTCCTCCATTGCAGGTGGATTCTTTACAGCCTGAGCCAATAGGAAAGCCTGTGTTATAAAGTAGGACCACTTAAATCCTCTAATTCTCACTGGCTTTAATAAACATGCCTCAGCCAGAGGTTATTGGATTGTGGGAGGACACTTGAGAAAAGAGAAGGAAAAATTCAGTCATACTAGCGTCAGTCAAGAGTTGCACCAGAAGTATCAGACATAAGCAACCTTTATACGGGCCACTTTATGACAATGGCAAATGAATGAAGTCTAATGTTCATCCACCTGGAACTAAAAGCCTCCCAGAAATGAGAGAAAGAGAGAGAGAGAAAAAAGAAAAGAGACAGGGTGAATGAATAAGTGAAATTCATTATGGATGAACTAGACCTTCCTGATCCTATTAAAGTTATGAGATGGAAGGTGTCAAAAGGTCTCTTAAATCGAAAAGAGAGCTTTTTGGGGGTACCAATCATTAAGTCCTCAGCATATAAACTAAATATCTGATCCACAGTCCCACTTGATACCTGGCTTCCTTTTGTTTATCCTAGGAACACCTGGGTGACAGCACCAAAGGATGACAGACCAGAATCCCACTGCTCACAACTAGTAAGTGAGTTCTGTGGCGTCTACCTTGCAGATGTCTCAAACACTTGTCTCCTTTTCTTCATGGTTCAGGCCGTCACCACTATCATCTGAATGGCTATAATCTCTTTAAATGATTGGTTTAGTTGCTAAGCTGTGTCTGACTCTTGCGACCCCATGGACTGTAGCCTGCCAGGCTCCTCTGTCCATGGGAATTCTCCAGGCGAGAATACTGGAGTGGGTTGCCATTTCCTTCTCCAACTTTAAATGACTGCTCTGTTCCAAACTTAACCCCCTTTCACCCAGCATCCACATGCAGCCAGAATAACTGTGCTCTAAACAAAACTGCTCCCTAAGTCCCTTCTCTATGTAAAACCCTCCAGTGGCTCCCTTAGCCCTAGGATAAAAAATAAGAGCCAGCAACAAGTGGGTGCATAATCTGTGCTAAGTACTCCATGATTTAACCTCAGTTCCTGCAGCAACCTTATGAGGGAGATACAACCTTCATTACCATTACTTATTACTAAATAAGTAATTATTATTTATTTCTTACTAAATGACTTGATCAAGACCCCACGGCTGGAAAGTGGCAGAACCACAAAGCATACCTGGGACTGTCTGACCTCAGAGCACATACTTTAACCACCATACTATCAGTGTGATGGCACGCAGGTTCTGTGACCTGGCCTGTCTGCCACTCCAGCCTTATCTCTTAATGCACCCCTCTTCGTTCCTCAGGCTTCAGCTCTTCAAGCCAGTTGCATGCCCTGGACCTTGACACTCTGTTTCATGCCTATTTGTTCTGGCACATGAATTCCTCTTCTAGAAAGCCCTCTTCCCTTTGTCTATCTTTTGGAATGTCTAGTCGTTCAAGATTAAGCTCAGGTATTAACTCCTCCATGAACCTTTCCTGGACCCCCTCTCCTTTTCTGGTAGAAATGGCCACTCTTTTCCCTTGTACATCACTGTTCTCTACTTATGCTTCCATTACAGCAACCACAATGATTTCCCACCCTTACACAGATGAGTATGACTCTCTCCTCTTGGACTTCTATGAAGTCTCATCATCTTACTAACCCATCTTACCCACAGTACCTCACAGAGTGCTAGGCACATTGAAGGTTCACTGTAAATGTTGTTGAATGAGTAAAAATATTTGTTTGCACATGAAATATGATGCCTGGTCAAAGCTCACCATGCCATTACATTGTGAGATTTATATTAATTTTACTTAATTGCATCAATGCAATCAGTAATTTTTTCTTTACCTAATAACTGTATATGAAACTTGAAGAGATACATGCAGCTTTAGGGAAACTAAAATCAAAGCAGTGGATAGGAGTGGGGAGAAGACACTGTAGCTGACCTGCCACACCTGTTTTCACCTGGGAAGGTATTCAGTGACAATAATCAGCTATCACCACACAAGCCAAATTTGGTATGGGAGTTACGAACATATCAGCAGTGTGATGATTCACACTTGAAGCACAATGCATACATTTTATTGTGCACAATAAAATAAACTGACAGACTAAAATTAGTCTAAACATTAAATTTAAAAGCAAGAACATCAGCAATGGAAAACCATGACCAACTCAGGGCAGTACAAAAGATGCTGTGATAACAAAGCATCTCTCCCAAATTCCAAAAATGTCAACCCTACATATATACATATGCAGTATTGCAAACACTATATCTGCCTTTGTGATTGTTATTGTTGCTGTTCAGTTGACCAGTTGTGTCTGACTCTTTGTGACCTCATGGCTGCAGCACTCCAGGCCTCCCTGTCCCTCACCATCTCACCAAGTTTGCCCAAGTTCATGTCCATTGCATTGGTGATGCCATTCAGCCATCTTATCTTCTAATGCCCTTTTCTCCTTCGGCCCTCAATCTTTCCCAGCATCAGGGACTTTTCCAACGAGTCGGCTGTTTGCATCAGAAGGTCAAAATAACAAAATGCCCTCTTGATTACTGGCAACCAACTGGAATTCCTAACTGATTCTGATCCTACCTCAAAGCCACCTATAGCCCCAACATTTCTACTTACTCATGAATCTCAGCTCAAGGGAAACTTCCTTGAGAAAGCCTTCCCTGATCTCTAGGGTAGTCTATATACACCCTCAAAGACCTTTATTTCTTTCCTTGACAAAGCTTATCTTAGTTTGTAATTACATATATTCAATACTCAGTTATCTTACTACTGGTTGCCTCCCTGAAGCATCTATAAACCCCAGGAGATCAGAGACATTACCTGGTTTCATTTATCATCTTTCCCTCAGTGACTGGTACATAACCAGGCACTTTGCAAACATTTTGAATGCATAAATGATGAGTGGATTCCTTCACCTCTTATTTATTTATTGCCTTGTTCTAAGAACTATACCTGATTCCTTACCAGTCTCAAGGTGGTACTCAAACCATTCCTCTTCATTATTCCCCCACCTTGCCACAAGGCTCAGTCCTTATTTTCTAATCTTCTCTCCCAATCCTCTCTTCAAAAAGGTTCTGAAAAGTGGCAGTTTCTATCCAACCTGAACTTCCTGCACTGTTTGGGGTCAAGGTTATGCAACATGAAAAAATGAACACAGCAAAGGAAAACATCCTGAAAAGGAGTAGCTATTAGGTTATTTTAAACAGTCTACACAACTCCTTAAAAAAACTATTAATTCAGTAAAAATAATTTAAACTGCTTCTGTTTTATCACAAAGACAAAAGTGGCTTGATTTGCTGATGTTTTTCCACTTCCGAATGTTTTGTTCTTGCATAGAAAAGCCTTGGAAAGTAGTTGCTTGTGCTGGTTGTCTGCAAGAAGTAAGCTGACTGTGTGGTCTCCCAGCCACATCATCTGTGGGTCCTTCTTAAATGACAGGGTCCTGCCTCCAGAATTCTCCTCTTCAGGGTCTTGATCTACTCCCCACCTCTAATCCCCTAGACCCCTCTAATTCCTTCTTCAATCCCTTCCCCCTTCCTCTTGACTACCACAAAGCTATGTTCTCGAGCCCCTTCATATATACAAAAATCCACCCTATTAGGTTCCTACTGATGACAAATCCTATGCCTGTTTCTTTGCTGGTCCTGAGTGGAGGCAACAGAGGTAATGAGAGGTGTGACTGGCAAAGCTCTGCTTTCAGGAACAGAAACTAGTGAAGTGTTAACTTTTGGAAGTCTAGAGCATTTCAGGAAATTTCCTTCATAAATTTTCATCAGTACCAGACTACTTAAAATTCTTCAGAGACCCTTCTAAGCTCCTTTCTTCGAATCTCTGGGAGAGTTAAGGCAAGTAAAAGAAATGTCCTCTTCCCAGTGGACTCACTACTCCAAGGGGTACTCTGGTTAAAAAGATCAGAGGTGAGGCCAGCAAGGAACCCTAGAGATTAAGGCATGCGGGCGGTGGTGGTGACGTCATTTTCTTTGGATACTTTCATTACGCAGGAGGTGGGATAAAGAATCAAAAGGAGGGTAGGGACGAAGTAGGGTAGAAAAAGATATGGGTTAAAAAACAAGGGGGTATAAGTAGACACAAATGCTAGTATAGAAATATCTCTTGAAGTTATATATATATTTTTTAATAAACCATGCATTGAAACTACAATTTTAAAAAATGAATAGTAAAAGACCATCAAGCTGGTACTTCTTTTTTCTTCCTCAGAAATATGGTGTATGGTGAAGAGGCCTGGGGACTGACACCTTAGTTTGGTGTCAGTGAGGCTAGGTCCCCAAGGCAGCTGGAAGCTTGGGCCAAGTATCCTGAGAGGGGACTCATGGCTCAAAAGGATGGTTCTGACACAGTAGCCTTCCATACACATATACTCCAGAAAACTGCCTGTTCCCTGTTAACACACGGACAGGGAATACTTTCTGGTCGTGGTCACAGGCAGAAACAAGGAGGAGGCAGAAGACGGTACCCCACAAGTCGCGTCTTGGTACGCACTCCCGTGTACCTAAGAGGGTGACCCACTGCCGCTTCTGAGGAGCAGTAAGCCTTTGGTCCTGTAAGCTGGACCCTGACGTTCCCGGTGCTCTGCGCTCAGCGTTCCCAGGGCTGAGCTGGTCCAGCTTGCGCCCTTCGCTTAGCGACCCCCAGATCCTCCATTCCTCCTCCCCACCGGGGCCCTTTCTGCCCGCCCTCCTCGCGGCCGGTGGTCCTACCTGGCGTCCCGGCCGGGGCTCCCTCGCCCGGGGCAGCGCCTGCCCGTCGGCCGTGGGTTTCCACGAGGAGCGCTCAAGAGGGCGCGCGGGGCCCACTCGCGATGTCAAAATCCCTGGCTCGGAGAGGCGCCAGTCCTCGGGTCCGGCCGAAGCAGCCCCCGCAGACCCTCTGGACCGCCGCGGCGGCCCCTGCCTCGGAGCTCCGCCCCTCTGGCGCCCGCCCCCTTCGGGGTCTCCAACTGCAGAGCCCAGCTCCGCTCCACTTCGCTGGCAGGCTGGTCGCTAACCCTCCACCGGGCAGCCCCGGTTCCCTAACCGGCTTCCCAGTCGTGCTGAGCTGAGTCCCCTGGACCCCGGCGCCGAGGACCGCGCGTCGGGTCTGGTTCTCCCCGCGGCGGGCCACGCGCTCGCCTCCTCTGCTGTTCTTTCCGGCGCTGCCTTGGGGTTCCTGGACCCCAGATCCAGCTCCCCAGGTCGGAAAGAACCCCCTCTTCCCTCCTTCTCCTTGGAGATGCAAAGAGGTTTAAGAGGTTGGGGGCTTACGACTCTGCCAACCTTCTCTGTACTAAGAGTGGGGAACTTCTTCTGTTTCCCGATGGAAGGCCGGAGAATCAAGGTAAAATAAATACAAATCGCGTACCAAAATTCCTACTCATTCTGCAAGACTCAGTTCTAAGCTGCAGAAACTCCTCGGTGTTTGCAGGCAGCTCCCTCCTTCCACTCTCCTGCGCGAAAGGGCACTTCAGTCCTCCCTAGGCAGAGGCAGACACCTGTTGCGTGTAATTTCCTCTGCCCGACCTGACCGTGAGCTCCTTGGAGACCGCGACCGGCCGCCCCTGCTCATTCCTGTCCCCATTCCCTGGCATGGCACCTGCCACCTATCAGGGGCGCGAATACTTTATGAGTAAGTGGAAAATTAATTTCTTTTGTAGAAAGCCAGTTATTTCCTTTTATCCTCAGATAACACATACTGTTTTACATGAGCAATTTGCTAGTCTCTATAATGAGCCACAAGAGTTGTTATCTTCTTTGATGCATTAATTCCACTCTTGGGGAAATTTCCAGAACAAAGATACTTTATGTGTAGATGTTCACAGCAGGATCTTTTTTTTTTTTTTTAACAGAATGTCATAATTTAAAAAAAAACACAAAAGCAAAGAAATAAAGCCAACCTATCAACAATAGGAAATTGGTAAAATAAAATATTTTCATATTTTTGGGTAACTTAATGAGCTATCAGATACTCATTAAAATGATAAACATCAAGGCAGGAGTGCCTCAAAATGTTTTTAGAACAAGGAGGAAGTATTTATTTAGTTATAAAGCCAAAAAAAAGGAAAATATGAAGCAATGTGATAAAGTGTTTACAAAATAACATTAAGCAAAAAGAGTAAATGCTTAAAAATGTCAAGTAAAGAAAAATGCAGAATTTTTTCTCAGTAGAATGGGGTTAACACTTACCTTAAAGGATTCTTGGAGCATTAAGTGAGGTATTGGAGAAAATTACCTGATATTCAGCAAAAAGTTTTCTTTTTCCTTCTTCAAAGGGACAGACACTCACATTTAGAGTCACAAATACACTGTCATCCTAGCTCAGTTTTGCTGGTTTGACCTCCTTCTGTTCAAATGTAGGGTAAGAGAAGGAGTTGAACAAATGTGGAAGTACCAGGTTAAAGTGAAAGGCAGAATCTAGTTAATAAGAATAAATGCCAAGTCCTGCCTCAGGCCCAAATCTCCAGAAGTACAAGTTCACAATGGGGGATTTGGCTCAGCAGCAGTCTGCATCAAAATATCATAGAGATTTTAGTTGACTACCAGCACAGCCTGGTCAGTGCCCAAAGGATGAATTAATTCAGCCCCAAGCTGAATGACACTGCAGTCTTAGCCTGAATTTATACTCTTCAGTCATCAACTTACAACTGGAGCAAAACGTTCAAATATCCTTAAGAAAATCACTCTGAAGAGCTAACGTTACTTCCATTTTAAAGATGAAGAAACTGGTTAAGGTGTTTAGGACTGAGCAGCTAGGAAGTGGCAGAACCATGACCTGAATCTGATAAGGGTGAACACTGTCAAGGTGTTTTGCCAGTGGGTCCCCGTGTGTACACCTCCCATTAGAGGTATAGGCAATGCTTTTGAGTGTTGCAAAAGACAATGATGTTAAATAACAGTGGATAACGTGGTGAAAAAAGTTATGCTGTCTTCAATTCTGTTGAACCTATAGATGTTAAAACTTTGCTGACAAAGGTCCGTCTCGTCAAAGCTATGGTTTTTCCAGTAGTCATGTATAGATGTGAGAGTTGGACTATAAAGAAACCTGAGCACTGAAGAATTGATGCTTTTGAACTGTGGTGTTGGAGAAGACTCTTGAGAGTCCCTTGGGCAACAAGGAGATACAACCAGTCTATCCTAAAGGAAATCAGTCCTGAATAGTCAATGGAAGGACCGATGCTGAAACTGAAACTCCCATACTTTGGTCACCTGATGCAAAGAACTGACTCATTGGGAAAGACCCTGATGCTGGGGAAGATTGAAGGCAGGAGGAGAAGGGGATGAAAGAGGATGAGTATCATTGACTTGATGGACGTGAGTTTGAGCAAGCTCTGGGAGTTGGTGATGGACAGGGAAGTCTGGTGTGCCGCAGTCCATGGGGTCGTAAAGAGTCAGACATGACTGAGCAACTGAACTGACTGATAGATGTTAAGAAAGAGGTATCATTCTGTGGTCCTCTTTGGGATTTGTCCTTGAAGGGAATTAATGTTACTTACTCCAAAATCCAATCTCTTCAGTGGCCAGATCTCTGGGAAGCTCTGATTTTAAAAAATCTCATATTCTCTGGTTGGCAGCTTCTAGTCTATTTGGTGTTTGACTTCCCACAGTATTATTTATAACAAACAGGCATCTAACCTCTGTTTCAACCCCCAGAGTGAGGGGGATGTGGTTAACACCCTTAAGGCAGCCCTTTTGAATCTTCCTGGACAGCTGGTTGTCAGAAAGTTCTCATTTATTTTGAACTGAAACCTGCCTCACCACACCTTGCATCCACTGATTATAACAGAGTATAAGGCATTATTTCCCAGATGTCAGGGACTTAAGTACTACCTCCACGTTCTGCCCTTTTTACCATATGTAAATATTACTGTTCCATTTAGCTCCTTAATATCTCCTTTCAAATTACTCAATTTTCTTAGCCAAGTAATTTCACCTTAATTGGAAACTATATCACTCTGTAAGTGAAAAACATACATCAATTAGAAAGTAGCAGCATAAGGAATAATATCAGAAGGAAGAAAGAGTGATGTTAATTTCTGCTTCGGAACTGATGTCTGGCAGAGTGTTGATCCTGAGGCAGGCTCTCAGTTTGTTAGAACAGATTAGCAAGTATTTGGGGGAGAATGGATACATGTATATATAGTATAGCTGAGTCCCTTCACTGTTCACCTGAAGCCATCACATTATTTGTTAATCATCTATACCCTAATACAAAATAAAATTTTTTTTTAATATATGGGAAGTGAAAAAGGTCAATAGCAGTTAAAAAATTACTTTGGTGTAGGAAATTTACTTTGCAGCCATTTAGCCTTGAATTTATAGTGTTAGAGTTAAAATTTTAGCCTTAGAGTTCTAGAATATTTTGCACATGACCTATCTTAGAGGTCCCCTGGGTCTATCACAGAGTCCTCTTAGGAGCTTCTTTGGCAGATAAGCTGGAGAAAGAAGAGCTTTCAGAAGGCCCCATGAAGGAAAAATGGCTTCTACTTGGATAACTGCATCAAAGGAAAGCTCAACCGGTTGTCAGCTCTTTGTCTAGGAAGTTCTTTCCTGAGGCATTTGTGATGCCTTTCTTTCTCTCATGTTCCACATCCAGTCTGTCTGCAAGTCTGTTGACTCTGATTTCCAAATACATCCAGAGTCATCTTATTTTCTCCACCTTCATCACTACCAGTTCCTCTAAGCGAGCATTATCTTATTCTTAGAAAACTTTCTAACTGGTTTGGCATACACCCTTGCCGAGATCTCTGTTCTTCACATGGTAACTGGACTGATAGATTTAAAACAAATTGGATATGTCATTTCTCTGCTCAAAACTTTGTATGTAATGGCTTCCTGTCTCAGTCAGAGTTCAGTTCAGTTCAGTTTAGTTGCTCAGTTGTGTCCGACTCTTTGCAACCCCATGAACTGCAGCATGCCAGGACCCCCTGTCCATCACCAACTCCCGGAGTCTACACAAACCCATGTTCATTGAGTCGGTGACGCCATCCAACCATCTCATCCTCTGTCATCCCCTTCTTCTCCTGCCCTCAATCTTTTACAGCATCAGGGTCTTTTCCAATGAGTCAGTTCTTCGCATCAGGTGACCAAAGTACTGGAGTTTCAGCTTCAACATCAGTCCTTCCAATGACCACCCAGAACTAATCTCCTTTAGGATGGACTTGTTGGACCTCCTTGCAGTCCAAGGGACTGTCAAGAGTCTTCTCCAACACCACAGTTCAAAGGCATCAATTCTTTGGCACTCAGCTTTCTTTATAGTCCAACTCTCACATCCATACATGACTACTGGAAAAATCATAGCCTTGACTAGACGGACCTTTGTTGGTAAAGTAATGTCTCTTCTTTTTAATATGCTGTCTAGGTTCATCATAACTGTCCTTCCAAGGAGAAGGAGTCTTAATTTCATGGCTGCAATCACCATCTGCAGTGATTTTGGATACCAAAAAATAAAGTCTGCCACTGTTTCTACTGTTTCCCCACCTATTTGCCATGAAGTGATGGGACCAGATGCCATGATCTTAGTTTTCTGAATGTTGAGCTTTAAGCCAACTTTTTCACTCTCCTCTTTCACTTTCATCAAGGGGCTCTTTAGTTCTTCTTCACTTTCTGCCATAAGGGTGGTGCCATCTGCATATCTGAGGTTATTGATATTTCTCCTGGCAATCTTGATTCCAGCTTCTGCTTCCTCCAGCCCAGCATTTCTCATGATGTACTCTGCATATAAGTACAGAGTAGGGTGACAATATACAGCCTTGACATACTCCTTTACCTGTTTGGGACCAATCTGTTGTTCCATGTCCAGTTCTAACTGTTGCTTCCTGACCTGCCTACAGATTTCTCAACAGGCAGGTCAGATGGTCTGGTATTCTCATCTCTTTCAGAATTTTCCACAGTTTATTGTGATCCATACAGTTCAAAGGCTTTGGCATAGTCAGTAAAGCAGAAATAGATGGTTTTCTAGAACTCTTGCTTTGTCGATGATCCAACAGATGTTGGAAATTTGATCTCTGGTTCCTCTGCCTTTTCCAAAACCAGCTTGAACATCTGGAGGTTCATGGTTCATGTATTGCTGAAGCCTAGCTTGGAGAATTTTGAGCATTACTTTATTAGCGTGTGAGATGAGTGCAATTGTGCAGTAGTTTGAGCATTCTTTGGCATTGCCTTTCTTGGGATTGCAATGAAAACTGACCTTTTCCAGTCCCGTGGTCACTGCTGAGTTTTCCAAATTTGCTGGCATATTGAGTTCAGTACTTTCACAGCATCATCTTTCAGAATTTAAAATAACTCAACTGAAAGCCCATAACCTCCACTAGCTTTGTTCATAGTGATGCTTTCTAAGGCCCACTTGACTTCACATTCCAGGATGTCTGGCTCTAGGTGAGTGATCACACCATCATGTTTATCTGGGTCATGAACATCTTTTTTGTACAGTTCTTCTGTGTATTCTTGCCACCTCTTCTTAATACCTTCTGCTTCTGTTAGGTCCATACCATTTCTGTCCTTTATCGAGCTTGTCTTTGCATGAAATGTTCCCTTGGTATCTCTAATTTTCTTGAAGAGATCTCTAGTCTTTCCCATTCTGTGTTTTCCTCTATTTCTTTGCATTGATCGCTGAGGAAGGCTTTCTTATCTCTCCTTGCTATTCTTTGGAACTCTGCATTCAGATGGGAATATCTTTTCTTTCTGAAAATCTCCTCCATAAAAGCAGTTGGAACACTGGCAAAAATGGAGAAGGCCAGGTTTTTCAGAATTCTGGATATATTCACTGCTGTCGAATAACAATCAGAGGAGTGTTTATTTAAGAAAATTTTCTGAACCTTAATTGGAACAGCTAATCTTGTGGCATTTTACCTGTTTAAAAGCGCTGTTCTCAGGGATTTCTTTTTTATTTTATTTTTTTAATCTCATTCTGAACTCATCCCTAGCAAATTGCTCTAGCTTCTGGACATTTGTTGAAAATAATCAGCTGTAATTAACATAACAGCTGCCTGATGTGGTATTACCAGCCAAGGCTAAGAAGAAGTTGAAAAACTTTTAAAAAGATGAGGAATAAGATATCATGGGGAACTTTAAGTTGTGACATATTATTTGGAATCTAGAGGGTTGCATCTATGTGCAGAGCTATGCATATGCTCAGGAAAGATCTGTAAAGGCTTTAGCTTCTAATTTCTGGGCTTGAGACTCTTTACAAACAGGAAGAAAAGGCTAAAACAGAGTTGTAAACTCCCTGTGGGAGCATTGAAGGCATACCTCAACACTCAAAGTCCTTCAGCTGAGAAGCCATTTAAGAAAATCCCTGTCCAGTCATAAACTGACACTAAGCTGACTGAGCAGAGATTTCAGTGGCTGCGCATAACAAAGAATACAGACTTTACAGTCCAGGAATGTTAGCAAACAAACAATACTTATCAGCAACAACAAACTTTGTTAGGAGCAGGATTTGATTTCCATAATTTACACACTGTGTCTCTTTAAATGTTCAGTTCTCAATAACAATAACAACAAGAAAAAATATATAAAATATGCAAAGAAACAGGAAAGTAAGGTCCATACAAACGACAACAACAAAACAAAACAGTCAATGGAAATTGTCCCTGAGGAAGCCAAGACATTGGACTTCTTAGACAAAGATTTTTTTAAAATTAGTTATTTTATACATGTTAAGAGAACTAAATGAACCCATGTCTGAATAAAATTTGAGTTGGGTCTTCTCAAATAGAGAATATCAATAAAGAAATAAATTGTGAAAAGAAATAAATAGAAATTCTGTCACTTAAAAATAAAATAATTGAAATAAAATTGTTAGTGGATAGATTCAACAGCATATTTAAACTGGCAGAAGAAAGAATCAGCAAACTCAGAGACCGATTAATTGAAATTATGTATTTTCAGAGAGAAAAAGACTAAAGAAGAAGTAAACGGAGCCTCATAGACCTGTGGAATAATATCAGGAATATCAATATACACATAAAGGGAGTGTCAGAAGGAGAGCAGAGACAGAAAGGACATAAAGGATGTTTGAAGAAGTAGCAGTGGAAAAAATCTCAAATTTGGTTTAAAAACACATCAATCTGCACATTCAATAAGCTCAATGAATCAAAGTAGAAAACCTCAGGTAAACCATTATCTAGCCATAATAGTTGTGAAGCGCTATACTGAGGTCATAGGGCAATAACTCTAGAATTAGCCAAGTTCCATGACAACCATTGCCAAGAGCCACCCTGTTTGTTACAAGCCATCCTGTCACTAACCAGCAAGCTCCCATCTCCATATTAGGCAAAGTGGGCACCAAAAGACCACTGACCAATGACCTAACGCCGCCCTTCCCCTTAGGAATTTTCTTTGTCTTGAGAGTGTAACAACTGGCCATAAGCTAAACTGTTGGCTTTCCCTTGAGCAGCCCGCTGTTCTAACAGCATCCTGTTGGCTCCTCCTGGTCTGTGAGGAAGCTGGCCCGCTGTCTTTGCAGCAGCCCTCACTATCTAAGCCCTTTGGTCTTGATAAATTTTTTTCTTCTAAGATATACTGTGTCTCAAAATTCTTTTTCCCACCCATGCTGACTGCCTTGACAAGAATCATACTGTCGAAAGGCAAAGACAAAGAGAAAATAACTAGAGAAAGGCAGCACATCAAATACAAGAGGTCCTCATGAAGGTCACCTGCTGATAGAATTTTCAGAAACTACAGAGGCCTTCAGGCCCCACATGATATAAGGCAGAAGGATGGTGTGTTCAAACACCAAAAGAAAAAAAAACGTCAAACAAGAATTCTATATTCAACAAAACTGTACTTCAAGACCAAAAGAGAAAAAAGATGTTCCCAGAAAAACAAAAAGTGAGAGACAAGAAATGTTAAATGTTGCGCTTTAGGTTCAAATGAAGGAGCACTAGACAACAACTCAAATCCATATAAAGAAATAAAAGACTACCAATAAAGATAATTACATATCAACAGATAAATATGAGAGGCTATAAATGTATTTTTATTTGAAATGCTTTTCTTCTATCTAATTTAAATGATATATATATAAAGAAACATTATTCAACCTTTAAAAAGAAGGAAATTCTGCATTTGTGACAACATATATTCCATTGCTAAATCGTGTTCAACTCTTTGCAACCCCATGGACTGCAGCATGCCAGGTTTCCTTGTCATTCACAATCTCCCAGAGCTTTCTCAAACTCATGTCCGTTGAGTTGGTGATGCCATCCAACCATCTCATCCTCTGTTATCCCCTTCTCTTTCAGCTCATAATCTTTCCTAGCATCAGGGTCTTTTTCAGTGAGTTGGCTGTTTGAATCAGTGGCAAAAGTATTGGAGCTTCAGCCTCAGCATCAGTCTTTCCAATGAATATTCAGGACTGATTTCCTTGAGGATTGATTAGTTTGATCTCCTTGCAGTTCAAGGGACTCTCGCGTATTCTCCAATGCCACAATTTAAAAGCATCAATTCTTTGGTGCTCAGCTTTCTTTATGGTCCAACTCTCACATCCATACCTGAATGACTATAGGAAAAACCATACCTTTGACTGTATGAACCTTTGTCAGCAAAGTAATGGCTCTGCTTTTTAATATGCTGTTTAGGTTTGTCATAACTTCTCTTCCAACGAGCAAGCATCTTTTATTTTCACAGCTGCCATCACCATCTGCAATGATTTTTGGACCTCAAGAAAATAGTCTGTCACTGTTTCCATTGTTTCCCCATCTATTTGCAATGAAGTGATGAGACTGGATGCCATGATCTTTGCTTTTGGAATGTTTTGAGTTTTAATTCAGCTTTTTCACTCTCCTCTTTCACCTTCATCACGAGGCTCTTTAGTTCCTCTTCACTTTCTGCCATAAGGGTGGTGAAAATTTTAAGAAAACCTAAATAAATAGACATCTTTTATTGGGGGGTGGTGTTAGTTCTAAAAGGTCTTGTAGGTCTTCACAGAACCATTCAACTTCAGCTTCGTCAGCATTACTGGTTGGGGCATAGGCTTGGATTACCGTGATATGGAATGGTTTGCCTTGGAAATGAACAGAGATCATTTTGTCATTTTTGAGATTGCATCCAAGTACTGCATTTCAGACTCTTTTGTTGACAATGATGGCTATTCCATTTCCTCTAAGGTATTCCTGCCCACAGTAGTAGATATAATAAGATGTCCTTTTCATTATAGGGGACTGGAATGCAAAAGTAGGAAGTCAGGAATCACCTGGAGTAACAGGCAAATTTGGCCTTGAAGTACGAAATGAAGCAGGGCAAAGGCTAATAGAATTTTTCCAAGAGAACCCTCTTCCAACAAAACAAGAGAAGACTCTACACATGGACATCACCAGATGGTCGACACCGAAATCAGATTGATTATATTCTTTGCAGCCAAAGATGGAGAAGCTTCATACAGTCAGCAAAAACAAGACTGGGAGCTGACTGCGGCTCAGATCATGAACTCCTTATTGACAAATTCAGACTGAAACTGAAGGAAATAGGGAAAACCACCAGAGAAGGCAATTGCACCCCACTCCAGTACTCTAGCCTGGAAAATCCCATGAACGGCGGAACCTGGTAGGCTGCAATCCATGGGGTTGTGAACAGTCAGACACGACTGAGCAACTTCACTTTCACTTTTCACTTTCATGCACTGGAGAAAGAAATGGCAACCCACTCCAGTGTTCTTGCCTGGAGAATCCCAGGGACGGTAGAGCCTGGTGGGTTGCCATCTATGGGGTTGCACAGAGTCAGACACAACTGAAGCGACTTAACAGCAGCAGCAGCAGCAGCAGAGAAAACCACTAGATCATTCAGGTATGGCCTAAATCAAATCCCTTATGATTATACAGTAGAAGTGAGTAATAGATTTAAGGGACTAGATCTGATAGACAGAGAACCTGATGAACTATGGAAGGAGGTTCGTCACATTGTACAGGAGACAGGGATTAACCATCCCATGGAAAAGAAATGCATAAAAGCAAAATGGCTGTCTGAGGAGGCCTTACAAATAGCTGTGAAAAGAAGAGAAGCAAAAAGCAAAGGACAAAAGGAAAGTATTTCCCATCTGAATGCAGAGTTTCAAAGAATAACAAGGAGAGATAAGAAAGCCTTCCTCAGCGATCAATGCAAAGAAATAGAGGAAAACACAGAATGGGAAAGACTAGAGATCTCTTCAAGAAAATTAGAGATACCAAGGGAACATTTCATGCAAAGATAAGCTCGATAAAGGACAGAAATTGTATGAACCTACCAGAAGCAGAAGATATTAAGAAGAGGTGGCAAGAATACACAGAAGAACTGTACAAAAAAGATCTTCATGACCCAGATAAACATGATGGTGTGATCACTCACCTAGAGCCAGACATCCTGGAATGTGAAGTCAAGTGGGCCTTAGAAAGCATCACTACGAACAAAGCTAGTGGAGGTGATGGAATTCTAGTTGAGCTATTTCAAATCCTGAAAGATGATGCTGTGAAAGTGCTGCACTTCATATGCCAGCAAATTTAGAAAACTCAGCAATGGCCACAGGACTGGAAAAGGTCAGTCTTCATTCCAATCCCAAAGAAAGGCAATGCCAAAGAGTGCTTGGACTATTGAACAGTTGTACTCATCTCACACGCTAATAAAGTAATGCTTAAAGTTCTCCAAGCCAAGCTTCAGCAATACGTGAACCATGAACTTCCAGATGTTCAAGCTGCTTTTAGAAAAGGCAGAGGAACCAGAGATCAAATTGCCAACATCTGCTGGATCATTGAAAAAGCAAGAAAGCTCCAGAGAAACATCTATTTCTGCTTTATTGACTATGCCAAAGCTTTTGACTGTGCAAATCACAATAAACTATGGAAAATTCTGAAAGAGATGGGAATACCAGACTATCTGACCTGCCTCTTGAGAACCCTGTATGCAGGTCAGGAAGCAACAGTACTGGACATGGAACAACAGACTGCTTCCAAATAGGAAAAGGAGTACATCAAGGCTGTATATTATCACCCTGCTTATTTAACTTATATGCAGAGTACATCATGAGAAATGCTGGGCTGGAGGAAGCAGAAGCTGGAATCAAGATTGCCAGGAGAAATATCAATAACCTCAGGTATGCAGAAGACACCACCCTTATGGCAGAAAGTGTGAAGAAGAACTGAAAAGCCTCTTGATGAAAGTGAAAGAGGAGAGTGAAAAAGTTGGCTTAAAGCTCAACATTCAGAAAACTAAGATCATGGCATCTGGTCCCATCACTTCATGGCAAATAGGTGGGGAAACAGTGGAAATAGTGATAGACTTTATTTTTGGGCTCCAAAATCACTGCAGATGGTGATTGCAGCCATGAAATTTAAAGACTCTTACTCCTTGGAAGGAAAGTTATGATCAGCCTAGACAGCATATTGAAAAGCAGAGACATTAGTTTGCCAACAAAGGTCCATCTAGTCAAGGCTATGGTTTTTCCAATGGTCATGTATGGATGTGAGAGTTGGACGGTGAAGAAAGCTGAGCACCGAAGAATTGATGCTTTTGAACTGTGGTGTTGGAGAAGACTCTTGAGAGTCCCTTGGACTGCAGGAGGATCCAACCAGTCCATCCCAAATGAGATCAGTCCTGGGTGTTCATTGGAAGGAGTGATGTTGAAGCTGAAACTCCAGTACTTTGGCCACCTCATGTGAAGAGTTGACTCATAGGAAAAGACTCTGATGTTGGGAAGGATTAGGAGCAGGAGGAGATGGGGATGACAGAGGATGAGATGGTTGGATGGCATTACCAACTCCGTGAACATGGGTTTGGGTAAACTCTGGGAGTTGGTGATGGACAAGGAGGCCTGGTGTGCTGTGATTCATGGGGTTGCAAAGAGTCGGACACAACTGAGCGATTGACCTGAACTTAACTTAAATAAATAGAAATATCATGTTCATGAATTAGACGAGCTCTATTATTAAGATAACAATCCCTATATTGGTCTGCAGATTCAGTGTAATTCCTATCAGAATCTCACATGGTTTTTTGCTAGAAATTGATATCTTGATTCTGAAATTCATTTGTAATTGCAAGGCACTGAGAATTGTCAAAACAGTCTTGCAAAAGAAGAACAAAACTCTCATGTTTCTTGATTTCAAAGGAGCTATAAAGCTACAATAATCAGGATTATTTAGTACTGATAACAGATAGACATTTAGATCAATGGAATAAGATGGAGAGTCCAGGAATAAACCTATGAATTTATGGTCAACTAATTTTCAAAAAGGGTGCCAAACCATTCCTTGGGAGGAAGAATAGTCTTGTCAACAGATGACGCTGAGAACACAGGATGACCACATGCAAAAGAATGAAGGTAGATTCTTACTTCAAAGATTGTATACAAAGATTAACTTAAAATAGATCATAGACCTAAATATAAGAGCTAAAACCATAGCGTTCTTAAAAGAAAACATAGGAGTAAATGAAGACATGAAAAGATGCTTAATATCATCAGTCATTTGGGAAATGAAAATTGAAACCACAATGAAACACAACTTCATTCTCACTAAGATGGCTATATTAAAAAATGAACAATAACAAGTATTGATAAAGAGATGAAGAAATTAGGATTCCCATAAATGGCTGGTCGGAATGTAAAATGGTGTAATCACTTTGGAAATAGTTTGACAGTTCCTCAAAGTATTATAAATAGATTTATCATATCACCCAGCAATTCCAAGTATATATACATATAAGTATATATGCCTATAACTATACCCAGAGAATCAAAAACATACCTCCACCAAAAACTTGTACACAAATATTCATAGCAGTATTACCATAATAGCCAAAAGTGGAAACAATTATGTAATAAACTGAGAGTATAAAACTAGATTCAGAGAAATTTCCTGGTGATCCAGTGATTAGGACTCAGCACTTTCACTGCCAGGACCCAGAGACCCGGGTTCAGTCCCTGGTCAAGGAAATAAAAATCTGTAAGCTGCACAGCCAACTGCTCCCCTCCTCCCTCCAAACCCCCCCAAAAAAGTAAATCCAAGAACTCTATGAATTTATTTTGTGATAAGTGGACAACTGCTAATGTTTCTTTGAAAAATAAAATGAAATCACACTTTACAAGTATACAAAACTAAATTTCATGTAGATTTGCTAACTAGAAAAAATATTAGAATAAAACTTCTGAGAAGATTTTTGTAATCTTGGGTGGGTAGGGCCTTTAAAGTAGATTCAGAAAAACACAGGTGTCAAGAGGGAAATACAGAGGGAACTGACCACATACAAATTAAAATTTTCTGTGTAATAAAAAGCATTAAAAAAGAGAAGGAAGGAAATAATTACAATACATTTAATAGGCAATGTATTTTTGTAATATTTAGAGGATTTGTATAACCAATAGGTAAAATATGAACAATCTACTAGAATAATGGGCAAAGTATGTAAACAGGCAATTCACAGGTGAAAAAATGCAAATGGCTAGTAATATGAAAAGATAGCCTTTCTAGCAGTTGTGGAAATGTAAGTTAAAAAAAAAAAGATATCTTTGACCATCTGATTGACCAAAATAGCTATAATTTTGTAATACCCATGTCTGCAGAAACGTGGAGGGATGAGTATTTTTCTTAACAATTAATGGGAGTTTGAGTAGTATAGCCTATTTGTAAGGTAATTTGGCATTATCTACCAAAAGTTCAAATATGCATATCTTTTGACTTAACAGTTGTACTGCTGAGAATACCAGTCTTAAAAACATCTCTCTCCAGAGACTAAGTGGAAGTTAATGGAGAGCTTCTTTTGTGTAGAGAAATTAGATTCCCCTCTGTATTGATATAAATAGAAATGACTTTACCAGTATTAGCAAAAGTTAAAAAATTTCATATCATCTGAACTGGTAAATTCTATCACAGGCAATTTGTCATGAGGAAATCATTGTTAACTATGAAAAAGTTTTTTACTTAAAGGTATTTATAGCATCATCATCCTTAATAGCTAAAAATTTGAATTTATTTAAAAGTCTAAAACAGGAAATGTTAAGTAATCCACGGAAAATTTGCTCAATAGAATATTATGACACCACTGAAAATTATATTCATGAAGATAATTTATGATTAATACAGAAAGTGCTTCTGAGATTGTATTTTACAGAAAATTCAAGGTACAAAATTTTCATGAATTCTCATCCCAATAGTGTTAAATAAGTATCTGCCTGTTGCATGGAAAGCACCTTTCCATATAACAGCCTCAGGCCTTCTAGCCTGATCTACCTATTTTCCCTTCCCTGCCTCCTCAACTGCAGAGTTTCCCTTATGTCTGCCTCTCTCTGAGTTAGTCCACCCTGCAGCCAGCCTCTCCTACTGTTTCCTGGCTTTTACCTGTCTTTCAGGTGGCTCAGTGATGAAGACTCTACTGCAAATACTGGAGACCCAGGACACGCAGGTTGGCACTCTAGGTTCGGAAGATACCCTGAGAGGAAATAGCAATCTGCTCCAGTATTCTTGCCTGGGAAATTCCACGGATTGAGGAGCCTGGCAAGCTAAGTCCAGGGTGTTGCAAAGAGTTGAATGCAACAGAGCACTCACACACCCTGTCTTTCAACATCTGTTGCTGTGGTCCTAACTCCTCCTGCTTCATTCCACCCAGGCACCACCATGCTTTCTGTATTCCCAAGGCTTTGGAATACAAGGTGGTTGTCTATAACAGGCTCTGACTGAGGAGTTAGGGATAACAGAGGGCAATTTGAAAACAGCACTAGAAAGATCATCAACATGAATGTATAATACCATTGTAAGAGATGGGTCGTGCTCTTCCCTCAGTGGACTTCTGGAATGTGAAAGTGGAATTCACTCAGTCGTGTCCAACACTTTGTTACCCCATGGACTATACAGTCCATGGAATTCTCCAGGCCTGAATACTGGAGTGGATACCCTTTCCGTTCTTCAGGGGATCTTTCCAGTGCAGGGATTAAACCCAGGTCTTCTGCATTGCAGGTGGATTCTTTACCAGCTGAGCCACAAGGAAAACTCGGTGCCAACTATTAAAATAGTAATGTGCTTTCTTTTGTTTTTTTTAATAATATGCTTTCTTCTCTTATTGAAAAAAATATGCATCTTTGAACTGAGGAAATATACGGTGGTTTTAATCATATATGCCTCCTGTGGTTGATGGTCTACCAAGAGCTCTGTATTCTGAGACTGGGGCTAGGTTCAGCGACAAGGATCCTTGCTGCCGTCTCTGGTGGCCCAGGGTCGGCCTCTTAGTTAGTTAGTGTTAATAGTCGTCATTAAATAGGTTTATATGCTGAACCTATTTCCACAGGCAAGAGAGGAAATCAAATTCTCTAGCCTCAGAATAGGGACAGCTTGGGTTGTCTCAGAACCACATTAAGCAAAATAAAACAAAATTGTGCTTTCCTGTGAAATGGTGCTGTCCTCATATCCATGCACTGGAAGAGAGATGGCTCATGTGACTCTGTGCCCTGGTCAGTCATGTCCACAGGCTGCCAGTAGTCAAGGACAGGGCAGGAAATGACCTTGAATGGCTCACCACAATTTGATGCTGGAGAGGTAAGCAGCCGGTGTCTTCAGGATATTTAAAGGGTCTGCAATCTTATTAAACTCCTGCTAATAAGCACAACTTCCTTATTTATCAGGATAATACGGTCCAGGATTAGAGAGAGAGCCTAGTGTTCAGCTTTCAGGAAATAAACTTTTTTTCCTGTATTACCCCACAGCTGTGAACCAAAAATTAATCATTTTACTTTTTCAGTATTGACCTTAACTGTGATGTACCAAGCTCATATCTGAGTGTTTAATTCTATCTCAATTCTCGATTTTAAAAATTATTGTCAGCTGATTACTAAGAAAACCATGATAATAAATACCAAGCTTCCATTCTAAGTAGTAGTCCAGGCTACTTTGAGAAGGAAAATTCTGGCCTTATTTTTCTTTGTGGTAGAAGAAAATCTTCTTGAATTTCAGATGATCTGTTGATTGGGTCCATCAAATTTTCAATCAGAATATCTAGGATGGTGGCTCAGTGGTAAAGGATCAGCCAGTTCAGGAGACATGGGTTCAATCCCTGATCTGAGAAGATCCCACACACCGCAGAGTAACTAAGCTTGGTGCCACAGCTACCAAGGCTGTGCTCTGGGGCCCTGGAGCTGCAACTACTGAAGCCCGTGTGCCCTAAAGCTGGTGCTCCGCGACCAAAGACGCCGCTGCAAAGAGAGCACTTCACACCGCAGCTAGAGTAGCCTAGGGAAGAGCCCACTCAGCAACGAAGACCTAGTACAACTCAAAATAAATAAAATTATAAAATAAGTCAATGATCATGTCTCATTAAAACAAAAAGAATATCTAGGATGACTCTTACCCTTTCATGTAGGGAGTTGTTCAGACTGTTTCCCTCTTCCTTGAGAATCTTTTCTTACTCCATGTTACAGACTGGTTTGGGACCAAGTGCAGTTCAGAGGAAGCCTCCTGGGCTCCCCCCTGAGCAGAGTTCCCTGCAGAGCTGAAGCTTCCATTAAACGCTCAGGGAAGCAGTCAGAGGTGGTAGCCTTGCAGACAGGTCCCCACTCCATCCTCTGACAGTTTGAATTTGGCATGGGGTCATGATGAAGCAGGTGGCAGGATAGAGAAGATAGTTCCTGCTGTTCCACTGGGAAAGTTAAAACATGTGAGATGATGGAAGACCGCCACAGCATGAAGTAGAGCTCTGGTTAGGAAAGAAAGCTCCAGATGTGGGCCCTGAGACTGAGTCAGTGTCCAACTAGCAACATACAACTCTAGATGTTGAGCAGCTGGTTGCAAAGTCTCTGGCCAGCTTGAGCTTTTCTTTTAGCTAAGACTGACTAGGGCTTCACTAGTGGCTTAGCTGGTAAAGAATCTGCCTGCAGTGTGGTAGACCTGGGTTCGATCCCTGGGTTGGGAAGATCCCTGGAGAAGGGAGTGGCTAGGGTAGCCACTCCAGTGTTCTGACCTGGAGAATTCCATGATTGACTAAGAGTATGCATAAACATTACCCAGTGTTTTTAATTTATTCATTTAAACAAAGAATATCCATATTGCTTTCTGCTTCTGTGACTAGGTCTGTTTAGGAAGGTGAAAGATACGTAAGTCCAGCAAATCTTTTCTTTTACATTGCTGGGGGCCTTAGCTGGATTTGACTGTCTTCAAATGCTCCTGGGTCACTCTTTGTAGACTTATCACCAGGCCTCTGAAAGCCTCTGTGGAGTCACAAGGACCACAGAGCTGTGAACCACCACAGCTGTGAACCATGTATCTCAGAGATGCAGCCTTACTATTTGAGAGAGGCCTTGGTGATACAAGCACAGCTAATCAAACAATAAAACATATATTGGGTACCTAATGTGTGCTCAGCACTGAGCTGGGTGCTGGAGAAATTAAATATTCTAAAAGTATAATACTTACTATGGTTTTTCTAGTAGTCATGTATGAATGTGAGAGTTAGACCATAAAGAAGGCTGAACACTGAAGAATTGATACTTATGAATTGTGGTGTTGGAGAAGACTCTTGAGAGTCCCTTGGACTGCAAGGAGATCCAACCAGTCAATCCTAAAGGAAATCAGTCCTGAATATTCATTGGAAGGACTGATGCTGAAGCTGAAACTCCAATACTTTGGTCACCTGATGTGAAGAACTGACTCATTGGAAAAGACCCTGATGCTGGGAAAGAGGGAAGGCAGGAGGAGAAGGGGATGACAGAGGATGAGATGGTTGGATGGTATCACCGATGTGATGGACGTGAGTTTGAGCAAGCTCTGGGAGTTGGTGGAGGACAGGGAAGCCTGGTGTGCTGCAATCCATGGGGTTGCAAAGAGTTGGACAGGACTGAGCAACTGAACTGATAATGCTTACCATGTATTAAATATTTAAAAACCCTGGAATTCTTAATAAAACTGGGGAGGGGAGAGGCAATACCATAGGAGGCCCATTATTCACATTTTATGCATGAGAAAGCTGAGGAGTGTAAGGTTCAACAACCTGCCCAAGACAATGTGGCTGGTGGAGCAGAGATTTGATCAGAAATGCCAGGCCCTGAGTTCAGGGAAGACACTGGAAGGCACTTTCCTGTCATTTTAGGACTTCTAAGATCCTGAACTTGGGCAGACTCCAGGAGATGCTGGAGGACAGGAAGACCTGGTGTGCTGTGGTCCATGGGGTCACAAAGACACAACTTAGCCACTGGACAACAAGATCCTAAAACCCTGAGGATACAATGGCTTGTTTCCCAGATGATGGTGGCAGAGAAAACATGGATTCATTGACTGCATGTTCTGTTTTTATTTTTATTTTTCACAGTCTGCATATGTTTAGGTTTGGTTTCGTGACAAGATCTCTCCTATTTTTGTGAAGGCTTTCTCAAAGTATAGGAGGCATTCACATGCCACTGCTTCACACAGTACTCAAAATGTGCTTTTATTTACCTCACTATCTGTGCGTTCATCTAAGCACAGAGCATTTTATCTGGATCAGGTTCATCTGACAACTCCAGAGTGATTTTTCCACCCCTACCTGCTCCAAATCCCTTACGCTAGGAGTTTTTATTTTTCTGTCACCTGTTTGTTGGCTCAGTTTTCTCAGAACTTTGTTTCTCAGAGAAAGAGTGACCCAGGCCATGCTAAGTCAGCAGGGCAGCCAAGAGAGAGGGAAGCAGAGTCAGACTAGAGCCTGTCTCTGTTCAGGAGGAATGGTGTCAGGCAAAGTAACAGCTACAGGGATCAGACAGTCATGATGACAGCTGTTGCGGAGGTAAGCCCGGTGCAGTGGAAGCTCCAGAGCTCATTCTTCTTCTCTTGCATCATATTTGCTACAACAAGAAATAAGTGTGCTTATTTACTTACTTGTTTCATGTATGCTTTTTCTACTAGACTGTGAGCTCCATGAAAATGGGGGTCTTGTGTGCTTTATTTACCACTGTATATCTAAGGCCTAGCACTGTGCCAGGCACAAAGAAAGTGCTCAGTAAGTATTAATTGAATACATGAATGAATGCCTGGCAACCATCCCATCCCGAGAAGGACCTGGGATTGTATCACATAGTAGATGTAATGTTGAAATGTTTAACAGAAGATCAGATACAGCTAAAGATACAGTTAGTGAATTATAAGATAGGACAAAAAACAATGTCTAGAGGCAAAAAAACCTGGGAGAATACAGATGAAAAGAGACAAGGAGGATAGTGTGGGAAGGTCTAAATCAATTAATCAGAGTTGTAGAAGGAAAAGAAGGAGAAATTTGGAGAAATAACATATGAAAAGATAATAGATAGTTCATTGGAAATAAAAAAGAGGCAGCAATATACCAACTTAAGAAGCTAAGCAATATAAATAAAAAGAAATCTACACCTAGGCACATCAAAATGAAAGACAAAGACTGAGAAGATCTTAAAAGAAGCCAGAGGGGGAAAAAAATTAGTACAATCTGCTTTCAAGAAAATGGCAGCTTGTCATTTGACTTCTCAACTTAACAAGGAAAGCTAGAAGACAGTGAAGAGTATCTTTGGTGAAAAAAAAAATTGCCAAAATAGAATTTTATATCTGTCAAGAATAAGGATAAACAAACAATAACAGAGAGTTTTTCAACAGTAGACATCATTAAAGAAATTCTAATGTTTGTAGTGATGTTTTTGACTGGAGTGTACTTTTTAAAACTTATTTTTAAGTTAATTATTTTATTTTTTGACTGTACTGCAAGGCATACAGGATCTTAGTTTTCCCACCAGGGAGCAAACCCATGCCCTCTACAGGGAAGTGTGGACTCTTAACCATTGTACCACTAGGGAAATCCCTTGACTGGAGTATACTTCTCTCTAAACTCATTAAATTGTATACATTAGATATGTATAGTACCTTGTATGCCAGTTGGGCTTCCCTGGTGGTGCTAAAGAACCTGCCCGCCAATGAAAGTAGATGTAAGAGACGTGGGCTTGATTCTTGAGTCGAGAAGATCCCCTGAAGGAGGCCATGGCAACCCACTCCAGTATTCTTGTCTGGAGAATCTCATGGACAGAGGAGCCTGGCAGGTTACAGTCCATAGGGTCGCACAGAGTTGGACACGACGGAAGTGACTTAGCACGCATATATGCATGCAATTTGTATGTCAATTGTATCTTAATAAAATGGTTTTTAGGAAGAAAAAATTTCTAATCCATGTACTTCAGATAGTCAGAAAATGATCTGACAGGGAAGGTCTCCAAAATAAGAAAAAATAAAGGATGAGACTTCCCTAGCAGAAAAGGTGGGAAAAATAAAAATCCCAACATAAAATGATAAAGCGATATAAACTGAAATGTATCAATAATTACAATAAAGACAATAATAGTTGATAAACTGCATTTATAAACTAAAAATAAATGTTTAGACACATCTAAAATATAAACACACTGAGAGGTTAAAGGACAGAAAAAATTATAGTATACAGATACCAGTATCTGTATACTGGTATCAGAAAAGCTGGCATGCTAGTTAACATCACACAAAGAAGATTTAAAGGCAAAAAGAATTATTGCATGTAATGAGTATCAGTCCATAATAATAATAAAGTGGTTCATAGAAAGATACTATAATTTAAAATTTAAAATATTCCTAACTATACAAGCTCTAAATATACAAAGAAAAAACTGACAGAATTACAAGGAGAAATAGAAAAATGCACAATTATAGTGGGAGATTTAACGTTTCTCCTAAAGGTGAAAAGGCAGCCTTCAGAATGGGAGAAAATAATAGGAAATGAAGCAACGGACAAACAATTTATCTCAAAAATATACAAGCAACTTCTGCAGCTCCATTCCAGAAAAATAAACGACTCAATCAAAAAGTGGGCCAAAGAACTAAACAGACATTTCTCCAAAGAAGACATACAAATGGCTAACAAACACATGAAAAGATGCTCAACATCACTCATTATCAGAGAAATGCAAATCAAAACCACAATGAGGTACCACTTTACACCAGTCAGAATGGCTGCAATCCCAAAATCTACAAGCAATAAATGCTGGAGAGGATGTGGAGAAAAGGGAGCCCTCTTACACTGTTGGTGGGAATGCAAACTAGTACAGCCACTATGGAGAACAGTGTGGAGATTCCTTAAAAAACTGAAAATAGAACTGCCATATGACCCAGCAATCCCACTGCTGGGTATACACACTGAGGAAACCAGAATTGAAAGAGACACGTGTATCCCAATATTCATCACCGCATTGTTTACAATAGCCAGAACATGGAAGCAACCTAGATGTCCATCAACAGACTAATGGATAAGAAAGCGGTGGTACATATACACAATGGAATATTACTCAGCCATTAAAAAGAATTCATTTGAATCAGTTCTACTGAGGTGGACAAAACTGGAGCCTATTATCCAGAGTGAAGTAAGCCAGAAGGAAAAACAAAAATACAGTATACTAACGCATATATGTGGAATTTAGAAAGATGGTAACGATAACCCTGTATGTGAGACAGCAAAAGAAATGCAGATGTATAGAACAGTCTTGTGGACTCTGTGGAAGAGGGCAAGGGTGGGATGATATGGGAGAACGGCATTGAAACATGTTAATTATCATATGTGAAATCAATCGCCAGCCCAGGTCTGATGCTCAGGGCTGGTGCACCAGGAGGACTCAGAGAGAGGGAATCAGGAGGTAGGAGGGAGGGGAGTTCTGGTTGGGGAACATATGTATACCCATAGCAGCTTCATGTCAATGTATGGCAAAATCAACACAATAAAGTAAAGAAAATTTAAAAAAAGGTTTCTCCTAGTAATTGATAGAACAATAATTCTCTCAAAGTCCAAGGATTTAAATGATTTAACCACAATGATTAAGAGATTTTTGCATAATGAACTTGTATAGTACACTGTATTCTACAACTGAAGAAAGTACTTCCTTTTCAACCCCAAACAGAACACATGAAATAGTTTGACCACATACTAAGCCATAAAACCAAAGGCTGGAAATTATGTTCTCTGACCACGATATAATGAAGCTAAAATTGGTAAAGGCTAAAAGAAACAAAAAAACTAAAAAATCCCTAAAATGTTTAGATAAGAAACACATTTATAAATAACCCATGTGTCATATGAGAAATCACAATGGAATTTAGAAAATATTTTGAACTGAATAATAATGAAAATGCTTCATTGCATATTTAGGGGATACAATTAAGACAGATTTTAAAGGGAAATGTATAGCTTTAAGTAGATCAGAAAAGAAAAATGAAAAGATAATAAAGATAATGGGAGAAAATTGTTGCAAACAATGTGACTGACAAAGGGTTAATATCCAAAGTACACAAACAGCTCATATAATTCAATATTAAAAAAACTTCACCCAATCAAGAAAATGGGCAGAAGATCTAAATATGCATCTATCCAAGAAGACATACAGATGGCCATGAGGCACATGAAAAGATTTTCAACATTGCTAATTATTAGAGAAGTGCAGATGAAAATCACCATTTTCCTTTTTTTTTAATGTGAGGTATTGCCTCACACCTGACAGAATAGCTACAATCAAAAAGCCTATAAACAATTAATGCTGGAGAGAGCGTAGAGAAAAGGGAACCCTCCTACACTATTGGTGGGTTTGTAAATTGGTGCCGCCACTAAGGAAAACTGTGGAGGTTCCTTAAAAAACTAAAACTAGAGCTATCATATGATCCAGGAAGCCCACTCCTGGGCATATGCCCAGAAAAGATGAAAACTCTAATTCAGAAAGACACACACACCCCAGTGTTCATAGCAGCACTATTTACAATAGCCAAGGCATGGAAATAGCCCTAGTGCCCATCAACAGACAACTGGTTTAAGAAAATACGATACATATAAATATTCCAATATATATATATACAATGGAATATATATATGTGTAATGGAATATTAGCCATAGAAAAGAGTGAAATACTGCCATTTGCTGCAACATGGATGGACCTAGAGAATATCATACTAGGTGAGAGGTAAGTCAGAGAAAACAAATATATGATGTCACATACATGGAACCTAAAATTTAATACAAGTGAATCTGTATTTAAAATATAAACAGACTTACAGACATGGGAAACAAAAATAGATAAGCAACAAGGGTTTACTGTCTAGCACAGGGGACTATATTCAGTATCTTGTAATAACCTATGATGGAAAACAATCTGAAAAAAATATATAACTGAATCACTTTGCTGCACACCTAAAATGAACACAATACTGTAAATCAACTGTATGTCAATAAAAATAAAACATTTAAAATATTTTTGAAAAGAATAAGTGAATTCTCAAAATCATGCTAAGTGAAAGAATCCAATAACCAAGGAATACACATTGTACAATTTTATTTATGTAAATGCTTGAAAATCAATCTACTACCTATAAGCTAATCTATAATAAAAAAAAAAGCAGATCAATAATTGTCTGGGATCAAAAGGGATCAAAAATGAATGAGATGAAAACTGGGATCGAAAGCCCACTATTCCCCCCAAAGGTAGTTTTTAATCCTACCTTTGTGATAAACCTTTTCTTTTTTGATTTGTGGTGTTACAGTCTATGCTTGCACCCTAACCAATATACTTTAATTTGCCCAGGACTCTTAATTTTATATAAATAGAATTACATTATATGGTTTTTAAAAATTTTTTAATTTTTTCCATTCTTTTTTTTTTTATTGTGTTGGTTTTGCCATACAATGACATGACACTGCCATGGGTTTACATATGCTCCCCCTCCAGAACCCCCCTCCCTCCTCCCTCCCGATTCCCTCCCCCTGGGACATCTCGGTGCACCAGCCCCGAGCATCAACCCTGGGCTGGCGATTGATTTCACATATGATAATTAACATGTTTCAATGCCATTCTCCCATATCATCCCACCCTTGCCCTCTTCCACATAGCAAGAGTCTGTTCTATACATCTGCATGGTTTTTTTTATATGTGACTAATCTCTTTCACACAATATTGTATTTCTGAGATTTATGGTGTGTGTGTATGCCTATAGCATCTTCCTTTCAGTGCTGCATGCTGTTCCATTGTATGAATTTTTATACAGGGTTGACTTCATGGGGCATGCAACCAGAGCAGTTACACAGGGGCCCCTGATGGCAGCCTATCTCCTTGCCCCCTGGAATACTCTGTTCCATGAGCCATCTCTAGGAATCTCTGAGACAACCCCTGGCTGCTGTTCCAAACTCGCTGCCCATTACGTTAACTATGACTGTTGCCTCTGACATTTAGCGGGGATTTCTTGGTAGCTCAGCTGGTGAAGAATCAGCCTGCAATACAGGAGACCCTGGTTCGATTCCTGGGTGGGGAAGATCCGCTGGAGAAGGTTTAGATTACCCACTCCAGTATTCTTGGGTTTTGCTGGTGGCTTAGCTGGTAAAGAATCCACCTGCAATGCAGGAGGCCTGGGTTCAATCCCTGGGTTTGGAAGATCTCCTGGTGATGGGAAAGGCTGCTCACTCCAGCATTCTGGCCTGGAGAATTCCTCACTATATAGTCCATGGGGTCTCAAAGAATCAGGCACGACTGAGTGACTTTCACTTCATTTTGCTTCTGATGTTTAAGTGCTGCCCCTGGCCTCTGGTATTCCAGAACTGTGTCATTCCCTAGCTTATTTTTTTTTAATTTATTTTTTTAAATTGTTTTTGCCATACATTGTCATGATATCACCATGGGTTTACATATGCTTCCCCTCCGGAACCCCCCTTCCTCCTCCCTCCCCCGGGAAATCTCGCTGCACCAGCCCCGAGCATCAGTCCTGGGCTGGCGATTGATTAGACATATGAAAATTAACATGCTTCAATGCCCTTCTCCCATATCATCCCACCCTTACCCTCATCCACAAAGTCCACGAGTCTATTCTATACATCTGCGTTCCTTTTGCTGTCTCGTATGTTGGGTTCTCGTTACCGTCTTTCTAAATTCCATATATATGCGTTAATATACTGTATTGTTGTTTTTGCTTCTGGCTTACTTCACTCTGGATAATGGGCTCCAGTTTCGTCCATCTGAGTAGAATTGCTTCAAATGAATTTTTTTTTAATGCTGAGTAATATTCCATTGTGTATATGTACCACAGCTTTCTTATCCATTCGTCAGTTGATGGGCATCTAGGTTGCTTCCATGTCCTGGCTATTGTAAACAATGCAGCGATGAACATTGGGGTACACGTGGCTCTTTCAATTCTGGTTTCCTCGGTGTATATGCCCAGCAGTGGGATTGCTGGGTCATATGGCAGGTCTATTTGCAGCTTTTTAAGGAACCTCCACACTGTTTTCCATAGTGGCTGTACTAGTTTGCATTCCCACCAACAGTGTAAGAGGGTTCCCTTTTCTCCACATCCTCTCCAGCATTTATTGCTTGTAGACTTTTGGATGGCAGCCATTCTGACTGGTGTAAAGTGGTACCTCATTGTGGTTTTGATTTGCATTTCTCTGATAATGAGTGATGTTGAGCATCTTTTCATGTGTTTGTTAGCCATTTTTATATCTTCTTTGGAGAAATGTCTGTTAAGTTCTTTGGCCCACTTTTTAATTGGGTTGTTTATTTTTCTAGAATGGAGCTGCAGGAGTTGTTTGTATATTTTTGAGATTAATTGTTTGTCTGTTGTTTCATTGGCTATTATTTTCTCCCATTCTGAAGGCTGTCTTTTCACCTTGCTTATAGTTTCCTTTGTTGTGCAAAAGCTTTTAATTTTAATTAGGTCCCATTTGTTTATTCGTGTTTTTATTTCCAATATTCTGGGAGGTGGGTCATGGAGTATCCCGCTTTGGGTTATGGCAGAGAGTGTTTTGCCTATGTTATCCTCTAGGAGTTTTATAGTTTCTGGTCTTATGCTTAGATCTTTGATCCATTTTGAGTTTATCTTTGTGTATGGTGTTAGAAAGTGATCTAGTTTCATTCTTTTACAAGTGGCTGTCCAGTTTTCCCAGCACCACTTGTTAAAGAGGTTGTCTTTTCTCCATTGTATATTCTTGCCTCCTTTGTCAAAGATAAGGTGTCCATAGATGCGTGGATTTATCTCTGGGCTTTCTATTCTGTTCCATTGATCTATATTTCTGTCTTTGTGCCAGTACCATACTGTCTTAATGACTGTGGATTTGTAGTATAGCCTAAAGTCAGGTAGGTTGATTCCGCCAGTTCCATTCTTCTTTCTCAAGATTGCTTTGGCTATACGAGGTTTTTTGTATTTCCATACAAATTGAGAAATTATTTGTTCTAATTCTTTGAAGAAGACCTCTGGTAGCTTGATAGGAATTGCATTGAATCTATAGATTGCTTTAGGTAGTATACTCATTTTCACTATATTGATTCTTCCAATCCATGAGCACGGTACATTTCTCCATCTGTTTGTGTCCTCCTTGATTTCTTTCATCAGTGTTCTATAGTTTTCTATATACAAGTCTTTTGATTCTTTAGGTAGAAATACTCCTAAGTATTTTATTCTTTTTGTTTCGATGGTGAATGGGATTGTTTCCTTAATTTCTCTTTCTGATTTCTCACTGTTAGTGTATAGGAATGCCAGGGATTTCTGTGTGTTGATTTTGTATCCTGAAACTTTGCTATATTCACTGATTAGCTCTAGTAATTTTCTCGTAGAGTCTTTAGGGTTTTCAATATAGAGGATCATGTCATCAGCAAACAGAGAGAGTTTTACTTCTTCTTTTCCAATCTGTATTCCTTTGATTTCTTTATCTGCTCTGATTGCTGTGGCCAAAACTTCCAAAACTATGTTGAATAGTAGTGGTGAGAGTGGGCACCCTTGTCTTGTCCCTGATTTCAGGGGGAATGCTTCCAGTTTTTCACCATTGAGGATAATGTTTGCTGTGGGTTTGTCATATATAGCTTTTATTATGTTGAGGTATGTTCCTTCTATCCCTACTTTTTGGAGGGTTTTTATCATAAATGGATGTTGAATTTTGTCAAAGACTTTCTCTGCATCTATTGAGATAATCATGTGATTTTTATTTTTCAATTTGTTAATGTGGTGTATTACATTGATTGATTTACGAATATTGAAGAAACCTTGCATCCCTGGGATAAAGCCTACTTGATCATGATGTATGATCTTTTTGATGTGTTGTTGGATTCTATTTGCTAGAATTTTGTTGAGGATTTTTGCATCTAAGTTCATCAGTGATATTGGCCTGTAGTTTTCTTTTTTTGTGGCATCTTTGTCGGGTTTTGGAATTAGGGTGATGGTGGCCTCATAGAATGAGTTTGGAAGTTTACCTTCGTCTGCAATTTTCTGGAAGAGTTTGAGTAGAATAGGTGTTAGCTCTTCTCTAAATTTTTGGTAGAATTCAGCTGTGAAGCCATCTGGTCCTGGGCTTTTGTTTTTTGGAAGATTTCTGATTACGGTTTCAATTTCCGTGCTTGTGATGGGTCTATTAATATTATCTATCTCTTCCTGGTTTAGTCTTGGAAAGTTGTACTTTTCTAGGAATTTGTCCATTTCATCCAGGTTGTCCAGTTTATTTGCATATAGTTGCTGATAATAGTCTCTTATGATCCTTTGTATTTCTGTGTTTTCTGTTGTGATCTCTCCGTTTTCATTTCTAATTCTGTTGATTTGGTTCTTCTCCCTTTGTTTCTTGATGAGTCTGGCTAATGGTTTGTCAATTTTATTTATCTTCTCAAAGAACCAGCTTTTGGCTTGGTTGATTTTTGCTATGGTCACTTTTGTTTCCTTTGCATTTATTTCTGCCCTGATCTTTAAGATTTCTTTCCTTCTACTAGACCTGGGCTTCTGCATCTCTTCCTTTTCTAGTTGCTTTAGGTGTAAAGTAAGGTCATTTATTTGATTTTTTTCTTGTTTCCTGAGGTGAGCTTGTATTGCTATGAACTTTCCCCTTAGCATTGCTTTCACAGTGTCCCATAGGTTTTGGGCTGTTGTGTTTTCATTTTCATTCGTTTCCATGCATAACTGAATTTCAGTTTTGATTTCTTCTGTGATTTGTTGGTTATTCAGCAGTGTGTTGTTGAGCCTCCATATGTTGGAAGTTTTGAAAGGTTTTCTCCTATAATTGATATCTAATCTCACTGCATTGTGGTCAGAAAAGATGCTTGGGATGATTTCAATATTTTTGAATTTATCAAGGTTAGATTTATGGCCCAGGATGTGGTCTATCCTGGAGAAGGTCCCGTGTGCACTTGAGACAAAGGTGAAATTCCTTGTTTTGGGGTGGAATGACCTATAGATATCAATTAGGTCTAGTTGATCTATTGTATCATTTAAAGTTTGAATTTCCTTGTTACTTTTCTGTCTAGTTGATCTATCCATTGGTGTGAGTGGTGTAGTAAAGTCTCCCACTATTATTGTGTTGTTGTTGATTTCCCCTTTCATACTTGTTAGCATTTGCCTTACATATTGTGGAGCTCCTATGTTAGGTGCATAAATATTTATAATTGTTATTTCTTCTTCCTGGATTGATCCTTTGATCATTATGTAATGTCCATCTTTATCTCTTTTCACTGCCTTTATTTTAAAGTCTACTTTATCTGATATGAGTATTGCCACTCCTGCTTTCTTTTGGTCTTTATTCGCATGGAATATCTTTTTCCAGCCTTTAACTTTCAGTCTATATGTGTCCCTAGGTGTGAGGTGGGTCTCTTGTAGACAACATATATAGGGATCTTGTTTCTGTATCCAGTCGGCCAATCTTTGTCTTTTGGTTGGGGCATTCAGCCCGTTTACATTTAAGGTAATTATTGATAAGTATGGTCCCGTTGCCATTTATTTTATTGTTTTGGGTTCCAGATTATCTATCCCATCCATGTTTCCTATCTAGGCAAGTTCCTTTAGCATTCGTTGGAGGGCTGGTTTGGTGTTACTGAATTCTCTCAGTTTCTGCTTGTCTGAGAAAATTTTGAATTCTCCTTCAAATTTGAATGAGATCCTTGCTGGGTACAGTAATCGGGGTTGTAGCTTGTTTTCTTCCATGACTTTAAGAATACTCTGCCATTCCCTTCTGGCCTGAAGCGTTTCTATTGAGAGATCAGCTGTTATCCTTATGGGATTCCCCTTGTGAGTTATTTTTTGCTTCTCCCTTGCTGCTTTTAATATTTGGTCTTTGTATTTGATATTTGTTAATTTGATTAATATGTGTCTTGGGGTGTTCCGTTTGGGGTTCATTCTATTTGGGACTCTCTGTGTTTCTTGGACCTGAGTGGCTATTTGCTTCCCCAATTTAGGGAAATTTTCAACAATTATCTCTTCAAGGACTTTCTGATGGTCTTTCTTTTTGTCTTCTTCTTCTGGGACTCCTATGATTCGAATATTGGTGCGTTTAATATTGTCCCAGAGGTCTCTAAGATTGTCCTCATTTCTTTTAATTCTTTTTTCATTTTTCCTTTCTGTTTCATTTATTTCTGCCATTCTGTCTTCTACCTCACTTATCCTGTCTTCTATCTCTGTTATTCTACTGTTGGTTCCCTCCAGGGTGTTTTTGATCTCATTTATTGCATTATTTATTGTATTTTGACTCTTTTTCATTTCTTCTAAGTCCTTGTTAAAGCTTACCTGCATCTTCTCAATCCTTGCCTGCAGGTTATTGAACTGCAGCTCCAACTTATTTTCCAGGTTTTGGATCATATTCACTATCCTTATTCGGAATTCTTTGTCAGGTAGACATCCTATCTCTTCGTCTTTTGTTTGGTCTAGGGGGTATTTATCCTGTTCTTTTACTTGCTGGGTATTTCTCTGCTTTTTCATCTTGTTTATCTTGCTGTGTTGCCCCTTTATTGTGGGGGTTCCTCACTATGGGAGGGGTTAGATGTGTGGTTTGTAGAAGTTTCCTGGATGGGAAAGCTTGTGTGGTGTTCTGGTGGGTGGATCTGGGTTTCCTCACTGTAACTAACAATGGAGTGTCCAGTAAAGAGATTTGAGGTGTCAGTGGACTTGGTTTGACCTTGGGCAACCTGTGTATTGAAGCTCCTGGCAGTGTTCCTACGTTGCTGGTGAATTTGCTTGGTATATCTTACTCTGGAGCTTGTTGGCCCTTGGGGGTTGATTAATTTCAGTTTTGGTATGGAGGAGGTTGATGAGTTCCTATCGATTAATTAACACTTGGATCCAGGAGTTTTCTGGAATTCTCAGGGTCTGGGTTTAGTCTCCTGTCTTCCAGTAGCCTCAGGGCTCTTTTATCTCTGCACTGATGGTGGCAGAACCTCTAGTTTAGTGATGAGAAGTTTCTTCACAGTGAGGGACACCCTATTAGAATCAAGGCACAATTAACTTCGGCTTCCCTTGTAGCTCAGATGGTAAAGAATCTGCCTGCAATGCAGGAGACCCAGGTTCAATCCCTGAGTTGGGAAGATCCCCTGGAACAGGCAAAGCTTGAAGCTGGTCAGAGGAATTCAGCTGGAACTGTCCATGAATTAGTAAGGCCAAATGTGGGCTGGAAATATTTGGAGGCCCTTGGAGCTTTAAGGGGAAGGAGGGAGTTGTTGCTGACACCAGTCATTTGGGGGGCTCACTGGTGCTATCAATGCTATTTCTTGACCTGAATTCCAGTTATACAGATAAGTACGTGATATAATTCATTAGTGTCTTCCCTGGTGGCTCAGCAGTAAAGAATCTACCTGCCAATGCAGGAGACCCAGGTTTGATCTCCAGTGTCAGGAAGACCCCTGGAGAAGGAAATGGTAACCCACTCCGTTACTACTGCCTGAGAAATCCCATGGACAGAGGAGCCTGGCGGGCTATAGTCCAGAGTGTCATGTACGGCACCTCACCTGAAGCCCACTTCTGTAACAGTGTCTTCTACTGTCAGTCCTGGCCAGTGGAAAACAGATGTGATTAGACTGTTGAGGTGTGTTCCTCTCTTACCAGCATGTTTCTTATCACCTTGGTTAATGAAGTTGTCTTCCAAGCCCTGCTGAGAAACATAGACAGTGATAGGTTGTCAGGTTTCTAAGCTGGCTTATTCTAGCATACCAACTTCCCAAAGCCCTTTGAGACTTTCCTCCACAGTTTGCACCTCTGCTTCATTTGCTAAGTACATGTCATGTTTTTTTCTAATCTTCAAGCGCCATCCCACTGGTGGATTAAAACTGTCACTCAGGCTATCTGTAATAGCCAGATGTTAAATCCCTGATTTAGATTTTTATTCTGCCTTCCTTGATCCAGCACCCCCAGGATCCACTTCCAGTTCCTGCCAATACATGCTAGCCAGATCTGACAGCTCTTTTGGAGTTTTTTCTATTATCTAGCAAGCCTGGTATTCCCTCAGTCAGATTTTTGCAGAGTCTTGGTCTGAACTATGTGTCTCATGGCCAGACGGAGGTAGGAACAGTTCCTGGAGAGGATAAGAATTACCTTGAAGATACGATTGCCAGATTTAGCAAAAAACAAAAAACAGGATACAGGAGATTAGGATACTAAAAAAATTACTCATTGTTTATCTCAAATTCAGATTTAACTGCACATCTTGCACATTATCTGGCGGTTCTATTGCCTCATTTGAGGTTTCTTTATATCCTTTCAGCGTCGGAAGTTCTCTCTTCCAACAAGGGAGACTTGGTTTTTAGGCCCTGAGGTTTCAGGCAGTTCAAAGCTCTCGTTAAATCCTCAGGCTGATCTTCAGCTGTGCCTCCCCTCCAGCTGCGGGATATGAGGGTCTTTTTAAATACTGTCAAGGAAATACTCTGACCCTTTCACTGCTTGAAGTTGTTGATTAATACAGCTGAGCCTGTGATTTTCTCTTTGCAAAGAATCAACAGTGATTACCAACAACATCTGATCCCACTGCCCTTTCCTTATAGTTATTATTGCTTCCATACCCCTCAATAGCCCTGCATAGTAGTACCTGAATTTGTCAGCATGTTAGAATTATCTGGGAGCTTCTAAATATACTGGTGTCTGTGTTCTACCCCAAGAAATTGCAACGTTGTCAGTCTTAGGTGTGATCTTCATTAGGAATTTTTAAGAGATTGCCAGATGACTTTAATGCTAGGACACTGTGCCGGTTACCTCATCCCCTTGCACCTATATCCCTTTATAGCTCACTACAGGTAAGTCTTAGTGATCTACTACCACCAGCATCCAGGCAGTCTCAAAATCTAGTCCTTGTTGTTATCCAGCTGGTGAGTAATCCAACTACAAAAATCTTACCCTTAGTGGCTTACCAGATGGTGCTAGTAGTAAAGATTCCTGCCAATGCAGGAGACATAAGTGACACGGGTTTGATCCCTGGGTTGTGGAAGATTTCCTGGAGGAGGGCATGGTCACTTACTCCAGTATTCTTGCCTCGAGAATCCAGTGGACAGAAGAGTCTGGCAGGCTACAGTTTATGGGGTCGCAGAGAGTTGGACGTGACTTAGTGGCTTAGATCGCAAGCCCACTACATCCTACGACCCTTCCTGGTATCAACTATCTTTAGTAGAATTCCCTGAAGACAGGGAATCTTATCCAAGTAACTTTCCATGAATGCTCTCAGTAAAGAGAGTGCGAGGAAGGCAGGAACAGGACAGGAATGAAAATCAGCAGGAATGTGGTCCTAGCAGGAGACTAGCTATAGAATCCAACTCCATGGGGAGCTCTAGAGCAAAGTTCTACTGAGGTAAGCTCTATCTTAAGGCAAGGGGGCTGACCTTCTGTAGCCCTACATGAGTTAATCATTGGCTAGATCTACTCCCAGAGGGGATGGCAGAGGGCTGGAGTGTGGCTTCTTAGCCAGGGCAGGACTAGCATGAGGTGAGCGAAGTGAGGTGAGAGGGGTACTGAGATCTCAGTAATCAACATGAATTATATTTTAATGCAATATTCTAACTTTTTCATTGGCATCTAATTGCTTTACAATATTGTGTTAGTCTCTGCTGCACAACAAAATGAATCAGCTTCATATTTACATACATCCTCTGCCCCTTGAACCTCCCTCCAACTCCCCTTAATGTAATATTTTAAATAAATCAAAATTAACTCCCCATACTCACAGTGAACAAACCCTAACTTTAGAATTAGGGGAGGAGGTTCCTACTTGGCCAAGAGCAAGTCTCAGAGAGGGCCTCTGTGGCTTGTCGTCAGTCAACATTCACAGCATCTGGGGGATCAGCACAGATAAAGGGGACCGGGCACAGCACCAACAACATTCAGTACACTACCTTTCCCGAATTCCATGTATTTAAGTTTAGGTTAACCCCACTCTCCTAGCATTTTGGAGAGGGAGGAGAGGAGAATAATACTTGGACCTGTTTCATAAGGTCAAAAATCCCTGGCTATGGTTACTATTTTAGGGGTGAACATGGCACCCAAACAAGCCCAATCAACATCCTCTTAAGAATATTTCTGCTGGAGCTAACAAAAAAGATGCTCTAGACAGCATAAGTTAGAGTTGCTTGTGGCCATACTTTCCAACTGCACTGAAGGAATCTGCCCATAACAGGAGAAGAAACCAACATATAGAGAAATCTGGGCCAAAAATGAAGCTAAGGAGACAGAGAGAGTGGCCTAAAAATATTGATTGTGCTAGACTCAGGTGAACCAAAGCTTTTCTGTCTCATGATGTTTCAATTACAAATATTTTTTATTTTATAGAATGTAAAGTCTGACCTAAGGAATAAAACCAACCTGAGGAATAAAGAAGGGGTAGGAGAAGAGGAGAGGGAGAGAGACAGAGAAACATAACTGGAGAGCCCAGGAATAGATTTGTTTCAGGGGTGGTGGGAACAACAGAGCCTGCATGTTATCACCAGGCTCTACCTCCTAGATCTGCTCCTTAGGACTGACTCCCTTATCAGGTTAAACATGAATCAGACAATAACCTCAGGGACAGATACTCTGTTTCCCCCAAATCTACTTATGTTTCTTGGCAATAGTTCCATGATTCTTGAATCAAATATCTGTGTCTGGATTCTCTCTTCCTTAAGCATGAAATATTCCCTGGTATCACCAGTTTTTTCCCCTCCAAGTCTTTCCTCTTGATCATTTATATGCAAGTTTTACCGTAGGACAATTTGAGTTTGGACAGCACCTCTCCAAGGCAATGTCAAAGAATGCTCGAACTACCGCACAATTGCGCTCATCTCACATGCTAGCAAAGTAATACTCAAAATTCTCCAAGCCAGGCTTCAGCAATACATGAACCGTGAACTTCCAGATGTTCAAGCTGGTTTTGGAAAAGGCAGAGGAACCGCAGATCAAATTGCCAACATTCGCTATATCATTGAAAAAGCAAGAGAGTTCCAGAAAAACATCTATTTCTGCTTTATTGACTATGCCAAAGCCTTTGACTGTGTAGATCACACTAAACTGTGGAAAATTCTGAAAGAGATGGGAATACCAAACCACCTCACCTGTCTCTTGAGAAACCTGTATGCAGGTCAGGAAGCAACAGTTAGAACTGGACATGGAACAACAGACTGGTTCCAAATAGGAAAAGGAATATGTCAAGGCTGTATATTGTCACCCTGCTTATTTAACTTATATGCAGAGTACATCATGAAAAACACTGGGCTGGAGGAAGCAGAAGCTGGAATCAAGATTGCCGGGAGAAATATCAATAACCCAGATATGCAGACGACACCACCCTTATGGCAGAAAGTGAAGAGGAACTGAAAAGCCTCTTGATGAAAGTGAGAGAGGAGAGTGAAAAAATTGGCTTAAAGCTCAACATTCAGAAAATTAAGATCATGGCATCTGGTCCCATCACTTCATGGGAAATAGATGGGGAAACAGTGGCAGACTTTAGTTTTGGAGGCTCCAAAATCACTGCAGATGGGGATTGCAGCCATGAAATTAAGACTCTAACTCCTTGGAAGGAAAGTTATGACCAACCTAGATAGCATATTGAAAAGCAGAGACATTACTTTGCAAACAAAGGTCCATATAGTCAAGGCTATGGTTTTTCCAATGGTCATGTATGGATGTGAGAGTTGGACGGTGAAGAAAGCTGAGCACCGAAGAATTGATGCTTTTGAACTGTGGTGTTGGAGAAGACTCTTGAGAGTCCCTTGGACTGCAGGAGGATCCATCCAGTCCATCCCAAAGGAGATCAGTCCTGGGTGTTCATTGGAAGGACTGATGTTGAAACTGAAACTCCAATACTTTGGCCACCTCATGCGAAGAGTTGACTCATTGGGAAAGACCCTAATGCTGGGAAGGATTGGGGGCAGGAGGAGAAGGGGACAACAGAGGATGAGATGACTGGATGGCATCACCGACTCAATGGACATGGGTTTGGGTAGACTCCGGGAGTTGGTGATGGACAGGGAGGCCTGGCGTGCTGTGATTCAGGGGGTCGCAAAGAGTTGGACATGACTGAGTGACTGAACTAAACTGAACTGAACTCTCCAAGTTACCCCACTACAGTAACATACTTGGTCACTGTTCTGCAGCTCTCATAATTTTTTTCTTCTCTAAATTCTCATACCATCACATATCACTACACATTCCTTTTGATTCTCCTTTCTCTTCTTAAAATGAGTTCTTTAACTTCTACAAGATGATGCAACTTTTCTTCTTCTTCCCAATGTCAGCTTTTTCTTAACACATTGCCTGGCATATAGTGTGCTCAATAAATAGCTATGATGAACAACAAATTCTTACTGTATAGCACAGGAAACTATATTCAATATCCTGTGATAAGCCATAATGGAAAAGAATATGAAAAAGAATGTATATTTGTATAACTGAGTCACTTTGCTGTACAGCAGTAGTTAAGACAACACTGTATTAATAGTTCAGCTATGTCAATTAAGAGAAAATTAAAAAAATAAATAGCTATGAGGATGATGACACTGACAATGACAATGAGGCAGCATCGATCCCTTACATAGAGTTGAGAAGATTTGATGATTGTTTCCAATGCTAATCACCCTGATAGAAGATTTTCTTCATATCTTACCTATATTTCCTGCTGTATACAAACCATTTCTATTAAGTTCTTAATATAAGCAGTTACTCAGGGAGAACCAAAATTCTTAAAATTCTGATTGATCTGTCTTGCTACAGTATTTTTTTTCCTCCAGCTGAAACTTTAAACCTCTAGGACATTCACACATGTTTATATGCATGGCTGGTTTGGACACAGGAACAGGATTTATTTTTAATGTTAAAAAAATTCCTTCCTTTCCCTTTCTTTTTAAATTGATAATGAGGGTCTCAAGTAATACTCTGCGACTGTGACTCCAAGACAGTTCAGCAAATAAATTAAAAACTAGAGGGGGGGAAAAAAACTAGAGGGAAAGAAGTATGAAAGGACTGATTTAATTGTTTGATTTGGCCTTTTATTTTTTTAAATGGAATGGGCTTGATGTTTTCCCATCAAGCGGACACAGTTCAACTGTTCTTGAGGAGGCTGTGAAGCCTGAAGCCTGAGGGTAAATACGTGATGTGCGCAGTTAAAAAGTGGCAGGTGGACTGGTGGAAACAGCATGTAACTAGTTTCTGTTACCAGCCAGCACAGCAACCATACCCTGACCTGTTCTAATAATAAGCTTCAGGTATATGCTCTGGTTTGCAAATATGAATTTTAGAAAAAGTTTTAATTTTTTGGTAACCTGTGTTCCTGGAGTGCAGAACCCTGGCTTCCTGCTCTGTGTCTCTGGTCTCTCATGTGTGAGATTAACCTCTGCCCTAACCCCATACTGGGTTGATACAGAAAAAAGATGTTTTTCACCTTGGTAACTAAATCAAAGACTGTGATTGATTAATCTGTTTTCAGTCTACTGGCTATGTCTGAATCATGTAGCTTTCCTGATATCCGGTGTTAGGATTTCTTTCCTCCCATTATGATTTAGTGCAGAGAACTCCTGTGGTCCATCTCTCCTAAAGCAGCTCACTTAAGTTTTCATTTTCCTGCATTTACATCTGCATCTGTAATAGAGTCTACTTGATCCTGCCTTTAGTCTGATGAGCATGAGCACTGGAATCTGGTCTGGAAATGTTAGGAGGCTTTTCCTAGTCCACCTCCTTAGCTAACTGTGTCAGTTTCCCTTTTGTTTTTTCTGCACACCTCTCCCCCCACAAACCATCCTCTGCATAACTACCTTTTAAGACTAAGTCCTCTAAAATCTTAACAGGAAGCCCCTGACCCTTGAGAGATTCCTCTTTCCCTCTCAGCCCAACTGCTTAGAATCTTATGTTAAATTTAGTAAGGGCAGACCTCTGCCACCATGACAGAGAAGTAGATATTGTTGTATGTCTGAAAGTAATCTTGATATAATATATTTCCTTTAGAAAATATAAAGGGTGTGTTAGAAAGATGTGTTTGGCCTCAGACTGTAAGGATTGAAAGTCCCTCGTGCATAACATGATTGCATGAATCATCTCAGTCCTGTGTTGAGATGCTGAGAGAGGGACTTCTTCAAGTGAGGCTGATGTGGGAGGTGTTGTAGGAGCATTTCTGGCTTTAACAGGGTGCGAAGGGACTTCTAGGCTGAGTGTTATATGAAAGAACCCACACCTACCCCTATTATTTCATGATGGCTTCCTGTTCCCATTTCTCCCACTACTAATGCTCCCTCACCACCACCAGCTCCATCTTGCCATAACAAGACACCCAGTTGCTTGTTTGCTGAGGCTCCTTTGCTTTCCTTTCCTTGCCTCCCCTTCCTCTCCTTTCCCTTCTTTAACTGTATAATCGTTGTATCTTTGGGATGGCCCTTGATTCTATGAGGTAGGTAGGAAGGTGTTATTAACCCTATATCACACATAAGAAAATCTAGAATCAGAAGGATTAAGTAATTTGCCTAAGGTCACATGCCAACCAATAGCAGTGTCAGGTCTACTTGACCCAAAGTCCATGCTCTTAGTGCGCTATACGCTGTCAATGTCCATTTCCCAGATGGTTTAGCTAACAGGAAGTGCAGAAAGGCACAGTAAGGTGGAAAGTACCCTTGACTGAAGGTGGGGAACCTGACTTCTGTTCATAGCCCTTCTTAAACTTAAAGAGGAATCCCTTTCCTCTGCCCTCACTTGCCACATAAAATGGAAGGGCTCTACTTGATGCTTTCTATGTTTCTTCCATTTCTAATAGACTGTTAGAACTCTTTAGTGACTCTATATATTTAGGGAATCCATGGGTTCACAGCATTTAATCTCAGAAACAATGATTCACAATCAGATCATGGGAAGAGAAGCCACTTAGCCACATGTAGTATCAAGGGGGCACCACTGCCAGGGTGGAGAGCTGTTTTCTGAAATTAGCTCATGTATATTTTTAAAAAGCATCTTTTCATGCTAAAAACACTCATAAAGTATTGAGCACTCTAATCTTTGTCCAGTTACACTTGTTTAGAAAAAATACTTCATTGATCTTGTGTATTAATGTATTTGAATGGGGAAAGAACATAACTGATGCCAGATGAGGAGACTAGGTGCTAGTTTTCTCTGAAAGCATCGTTAGTAGACAGCCTTGATCCAAGACATAGCACCTATGATTTCCCCAACTCTGTGATTCCGATTGAGACTCTACTTCGGGACACTATACATACTGAGATGTATTGTCCTTGTCCACTAAGGAAAATTTACTTATCACTATGATTCGAAGTGTAGATTAATAAGAAATAATGTGAAAAGTACAAAATCTTATATGTTTCTTTATTAGATGTGAAAACTATTGATTCTTATCTCTTTTGTTTCCTTCATTATTGTGCCTTTTATCCTTCATGCTTGTTAATGCACTGTTAGCAGAAAAATATTTTCTTCAGAAAGTTATAAGGAAGAGATAGACAACTGCCTACATAATTAGAAACATTTCATTACATGCTGGCAAACTTAAAGTGTAGCAAACTTTAGAAATGTTGCTCTAAATGGACATTTTTCCTTTTCTAGCCTAGTTTAACCTTGCCACCACCCCTCCCATCTCTGAGTGAATCTTCACTTTCCCATCTCTCCAGACTCCGCTTCCCAATTCCTGTGGTACACAGCCTCCATCTCTCATGAGGGCCAAGGACTATTTGATTTCTTTTAAGCTCTTAAATTATATGGTTTCATGAAATGAGAGGTTTTACTTTAGTTAATAAGTATCTCTACTAAAATTGAGGGGTAGATACAGAGTAGATACCACCACCTCCTGTGTAGAATCCAGTATGTACTCTGTAATCCTGCTTCCTGGTGGCTGGGAGGAGCTAGTTCAGTGTGAATGCTCTGAAATAATGGGTTCTGAAGGCTGAGATGGTGAAGGGATGATTATCCTGGGTGGCCAGAGGCAGCTTTTTTAAGGGGGTGAATCCAAATCATTCTTAGAGTGGAAAACTAAAGTCCTAACTTGGGAGGTGGAGGTGATCGTCAGATCTAAGTTGTACTGCAAGAACAGGGGGTGATTAGGTAGCTGAAATGTAAGATGTTTGAGGAGACTTTGGCAGATAGAGCATGAATCTGCACAGACCAAGTTTAGGAGTAGGGCTATGCTAAAGAACACTTGCTTATTTTGTGGCTTTAAGTTCCCCTTGGGAAATCTGGAGCTGCTCAGTATACTGGCTAGTGGCCGGAGTTGTGCTCGGTGGGGAAAGGAGGTGTTGGGACAGGAATGAGTTATTGCTGGAATGGGTATTCTTGGATTGCAAGATATTGGGTTAATTGTGTGCAGCCTGGGTAATGGTAAGGTATGTGGCCCAACAGAAACAGTTGTATTTGAGCCGAGCTCTAATGATGAACAAGAGTCTAATAAGCAGAGGGAGATGTGGAGAAATATTCCAGAGACCAGAATAACACAGGTGAAAACAACCAATATAATACAAGCTATATTTTGGAAACTATTAGTAGCTAAATATGGCAGCATCAGAGATATTCCAATATGAGAAGAGGGGAAGAATCAAGTTGGTAAAGAATTGAATTAGTTTAGAGTCACATTGTTAATGACTTTGGATTTTAGGCCAAAGGCAGTCAATGGTAAAATCCTTAAAAATTTTGAATAGTGGAGTTCCAAGTAAGAGGGTAGATTAAACACACACATCTAATTCCACTACCTCCTGAAATTCCACTAAAACTAAAGAAAAAATTTACTTTAAATTTCTTTTTAAATATTTATATTTATTTATTTTGACTGCCCTGCATCTTCATTGCTGTGCATGGGCTTCCTCTAGTTGTAGCGAGCAGAGGCTACTGTAGCTGTGGTAAGCAGGCTTCTCATTGTGGTGGCTTCTCTTGTTGCAGAGCATGGGTTCTAGAGTGTTGGCTCAGTAGCTGGGGCTCCCGGGCTCTAGAGCACAGGTTCAATAGTTGTGACGCACAGGTTTAGTTGCCCTGTGTCATGTGGGATCTTCCCAGACCAGGGATTGAACCCATGTCCCTTGTATTAGCAGATGGATTCTTAACCTTTGGACCACCAGTGAAGTCCCTGTGTTTTAATTTCAAGTACAAGAATATGAAAGGAGACAACAGTTTGGAATCTGGAAAATAGATGGATGCCTGGTAACTAACATAGCAAGGAAGGATAGCCAAATCTTTCCTGTCAGTGTGGAAACCAAGAAACAACCCAATTTATACCCTAGAGTTATCAAAAGCCTTAGGAAATAGCTAGACTGGGAACCTATTGAGGATGAGGGTGAGGGCCCAAACAAGGAAGACTGGGTAAAAGTTATATGAGAAGCTGAGCTCTCTTTTCCTACTCTGCACTACTGGGCAACTTTCCTCTCCCGCCCTGGCAGAAATCTGGAGTTTTGTTAGCTGGAGATGGAAAAGAAGAAGGTGTTTGAAAAAGAGACATCTCACACATTTGAGAATGGCATTACCATACTGAAAACCTATGGACAAAGTAAATTTACACAGAGTGAATAAAGATTGCAGATATCCCACCACTAGCACATACATAGTCATATGTGCATGTATTCCCCTCTTCTCTCACTTTCCTCCCAAGATATTGGAAAACCACCAGCCCAACAGGAAAGACCTAAAGATGGGTTCCCAATGAAGCCCTCCTACTATTATGTCCATTTTGCTGATGAGGAAACATAGGCCCAGAGGGGTCAAAATGATTTACCCAAGGTCATTCATTTAGTATTTATTTGTATATATAAGTATGTATGTACATGTATATACCTATTTCATATGTGTATGTATATGTATATTCATACTAAACATTGACACACACACTTATATATAAGCATAGTATATCAATGGAAAGATGCATAAGAGCTGGAGATCAGAGCTGTCTTCATGTGGCTAAGGAAAAGGAATGTGAGGGAGAACTTCCTGCTTATTGCCTTGTTCATTTTGATGTTTGGACAAAATGTGGGGTAAGAGACAATAGACTGGGATTATTTTGTTGGTGATTGTCATGTTCTCAAGATGAGGAAATAAGAGCCTAAATGAGAAAAGAGGGGTGGATGCTAAAGCTGGAGGAATCTTTGCCTGGTCTGGTGATGACCGGTTGTGACAGGTGGGTGGGAGTAGGCAGTGGGTGTCAAGAGAAAGGTCAGAGGGCAGTGGTCAGAGATGACTCCTTGCTTTCTAGTCTGGGTTCACAAATGCAAGGACACTGAGTAGACAAAACTGGCTTCAGAATGGCAGAGGAGGGTGGATTGCTAAAGAATAATAAGTGACAGGGATGGTGGGCGAGGAATCAGAGTCAGCAACAGTAGCTCATGTTTTCTCTGACCATGCATTTGTCATGTCATGTGCCTTATCACCCACAGATTCTGGATTTATGAGATGATGGAATGCCTCCTGGAAAATTCAGTGATGGGTCTTCTGGAGGCACCACCTTTGGAAGGCTGAGGTAGTGTAGTGTAAGATGGAGCATGGACACTCAACTGGCAATCAACGAAAATCCTGCCTGTCCCCTGGCCAGAAAACACAAGGCTGGGAAATAAAAAGGTCGAAGGGGCCATGATTCACTAAGTTTTCCCCACCTCTGTCACTTACTAAGTTAATGACCTTGGGTAAATCATTTCGACCTCTCCGTGCCTATGTTTCCTCATCAGCAAAATGGGCAAAAGAGCCCAGTACCTTTATCATAGGGTTGTTGTGAAGATTAAATGGGATAGTGAGTTTAAAGGTTTTATAAGAGTGCCTGGTACAGACTAAACACAAGTAATATTAGCTAGTACTGTTATTACACTTCATGATCACTTTTCACCTTACTTGGGGTTCTTTCTCCCAGACTTGGAACATGGAAGGCCTAGAGAATTTAATATACAAGAGGAGATGTTTTCACCAGATGGTATGCTAATGTTCAGTTCAGTCCTTATACAAATAACTTTGAGGTACTATCTTAGATGCCTGAGATTCACTGAAATTAGACACATCATGCCCTCATACAGCCTGGACAATTTTATTTTTTCCACAATTTCCCTGGCTCTTCTCATATGCCATGTATTTATTTTTAATTGGAATATAATTGTCATACAACACTGTGTTAGTTTTAGGTGTACAACATAACAATTTGACATAGTATTTATTAAGAGATCACCTCAATAATTTAACATTCATCACCACACATAGTCATAAAATTTTCTTCTTGTAATGAGAACTTTTAAGATACACTCTCAGCAACTTTCAAATATACAATACAGTTATATGCATTTATTTTATAATCAAAGTATTTTCAAGGAATACATTAAGCTTTTGTTTAATGTGCATACAATCACACATTACATGGTATAAAACATTACAAACTGAAAAGCAAGTATCCCTTCCTTAACTTCAGATTTCCCAGTTACCCTGAGAAAAAACACCCCTTATGTCTCAGTACCTAGATAAACAGAGAATCCTGTAAGACACCCTTACTTATCCAAGGTTAAAGGAAAGGGAAGAGGAAAGTGTTTGGAGTGCGTCGGGTCTTTTAGCTAGGTGACTGGAGACTGGGGCTATCTTAGCACTATCAAGAGGAAAGACATACCTTAGGAGGATAGAGGGAGTGATGTCAGACTGTAAGTATTGCTAAAGTAGAAAATTTACACTTTTACATCATTTTAATGGGCTTCCCAGGTGGTGCTGGGGGGTAAAGAACCCACCTGCCAATGCAGGAGATGTTTGAGACAGGGATTTGATCCCTGGGTCAGGAAGATCCTTTGGAGGAGGGCATGGCAACCCATTCCAGTGTTGTTGCCTGGAGAATCCCATGGACAGAGGAGCCTGAAGGGCTACAGTCCATGGGGTCGCAAAGAGTCAGACACGACTTAGCACACATCATTTTAATAGAAGTTTATTGAGATACATGTGTATGTGTAACTGAACTACTTTACTGTACACGCGAAAACACCACAACACAATCAGCTATCTTCAATATAAACTAAAAAGTTAAAAAAAACACACAACATGTTAGAGTCTAATAAAGATGCTTAGAGCCTAATGAAGGCAAGGGCAGGGCAGAGCACACAACTGAAATTGTTACAGGTTCAAGCATGGCTAGTGTAGCCATCTGTAACCCTTCAGGGTCTTTTATGTAGAATAGACACGCCACAACTGAGCAGCTGATATGTAGGATAAGAACTACTTTTCTATATCATGGGCCTCCCAAAGTCCTCTTTAGGTTTGGACTGAGGCTTCTCCATCCATTAGTGATGCTTTTGTAGAGCCAGGGTCTCCTAACTCGTTTCTACTGGGCTAGTATGTTCCTCTCCTGCGCCCAGTCTTCCTGTTGTTGAGAGCTGACACAAAGATAGTCCTCAGAGCCCTGCACTGGGACAGCTGGTATCTCCTTAGGACATCTATGGGCTTAGTCGGCCTCTGGGCAATGTGCACCTTGGTCCTCTTAGTTCTGCTCCAGCTCCTTCACTCTCAGCCATTCATTGAAAGAGACCTAGGCCTCCTTCTATTACCCCATTATTAAGATGATAGCTCTCCCTCCCCAGCTCTGCTTCCAGTCAGGTGAAACGTCACAACAACCTGGCTATCATCAAAACCCATCCCAGCCTCCAAGGAAACTGCTGTCGGCCTTAAGTCCATTTGGATAGACCATTGCTCTTCCCAGGGCTTGTTGAAGGACTGCACACACTGAATATTCATGTACATTTCTGTTGGTCAAGAGCTTTCATTTTTTTTCCTGTTTTGAGTATTGCAATCTCTCTATTGGCTCTCTCACAGTTGCCCAAGGCCACTGTCTCATTTTTTTTTCCCCAAGAAGAGAAGCAGAGTTTATTATGCATAGCGTTCTTCTGCTTTATCCAACAGTCTTTGCTAAGATTCAGCAGTAGCTTCTTGGGCAGGTGGATCCTCTTTAATATTAGCATCAGCCCCAGTGGTAATGGCTACAGAACTGGTTCCTTCTCTGTCTCTCTAATCTCCCAGATTTTAAGTTGGTCTGCTCATTGTTGTCAGCACACTGGACCATCACTTTCCTTACTGACCCTCACAGAGGGACTAGAACTCCTTAGCAGAGTGTGGACTTTTCCCAGTAATTACATTATTATAGTACATATTTCTCTATACTTCAAAACATTATAAGGCCATAAAATACATAACTCCCACCCAGACTGAAAAGGTAGTTGTTCAGTCACAGGTATACAGTGCTATCTGAGATTCAGAGTAGATAAAAGCCACAATTCCAGAAACTGGGAGTTCTATGTAAAACATAATTTATAAAATTAAGAAAAGAGACAAAATCTGAAACAAGAGTTGTTAATCTCACACATGATTCCTGAGCCAGGAATCAGTTAGATGGGCTTGACCCTTAAGTGTGTTCTGAAACGAAAAGAAACAATTAAAATCTGCTCCTGGCATTGAGAGCAGAGCTGGAATGGTAGGAGGCTATTTTACTTGGAGGGAATTCTGAAGCCCCCACTAGCATTAATAGTAATATTTTCTTACCTTCTGGGAAGGTTTAGAGAGACAAGAAAAGGTCAGTCAAAACTTGAAAAGGAAAGCATATAAAAACAGATACTTATATGGTGTTTACTCTTTAATTAAAAATCTGTAGCACTTTTGTTGCCTGAGGCTGTCTTTGAAATGTTAACATCACACTGGACTTCATCAGCTCTTTCAGGTTCTTGGAGTTCTACTCTGGAAAAATAGAGAAAAGAATTTGGTGAGGTTTCACAGTAGAGCCACTTCCTTTTTCTAGCTTTCAGCAATGGAACAGAACATAGGAACGAGCGACAGCATTGCAATAGCAACGAGAAGAAACAAACTATTGAAGAGACGTGCCAGCCATGCTTCCTATTTACCCTCTCTGATTTTTGTCTGGGCCTGCCACTGCCCTGTGCTGATTCCCTGGTGCCTTCCCTCTGGAGGCTCTTCCAGACCTTTTTTAAAATTTTCTTTACTTTATTGTGTTGGTTTTGCCATACACTGACATGAATCCACCATGGGTATACATATGTTCCCCCTCCAAAACCCCCCTCCCACCTCCCTCCCCATCTCATCCTTCTGGGTCATCCTAGTGCCCCAGCCCCAAGCACCCTGTATCATGCATATAACCTGAACTGTTGATTTGTTTCACCTATGATAATATACATGTCAATGCCATTCTCCCATATCATCCCACCCTTGCCCTCTTCCACAGAGTCCACAAGTCTGTTTATACATCTGCATTTCTTTTGCTGTCTCGCATGCAGGGTTCTCGTTACCATCTTTCTAAATTCCATATATATGCATTAGTATACTGTATTTTTGTTTTTCCTTCTGGCTTACTTCACTCTGGATAATAGGCTCCAGTTCCGTCCACCTGAGTAGAACTGATTCAAATGAATTTTTTTTAATGCTGAGTAATATTCCATTGTGTATATGTACCACTGCTTTCTTATCCATTCGTCTGTTGATGGGCATCTAGGTTGCTTCCATGTCCTGGCTATTGTAAACAATGCAGCGATGAACACTGGGGTACACGTGTCTCTTTCAATTCTGGTTTCCTCGGTATGTATGCCCAGCAGTGGGATTGCCGGGTCATATGGCAGGTCTATTTTCAGTTTTTTAAGGAATCTCCACACTGTTCTCCATAGTGGCTGTACTAGTTTGCATTCCCACCAACAGTGTAAGAGGGCTCCCTTTTCTCCACATCCTCTCCAGCATTTATTACTTGTAGATTTTGGGATTGCAGCCATTCTGACTGGTGTAAAGTGGTACCTCACTGTGGTTTTGATTTGCATTTCTCTGATAATGAGTGATGTTGAGCATCTTTTCATGTGTTTGTTAGCCATTTGTATGTCTTCTTTGGAGAAATGTCTGTTAAGTTCTTTGGCCCACTTTTTGATTGGGTCGTTTATTTTTCTGGAATGGAGCTGCAGGAGTTGCTTGTATATTTTTGAGATTAATTGTTTGTCCGTTGCTTCATTGGCTATTATTTTCTCTCATTCTGAAGGCTGTCTTTTCACCTTGCTTATAGTTTCCTTTGTTGTGCAGAAGCTTTTAATTTTAACTAGGTCCCATTTGTTTATTCGTGCTTTTATTTCCGATATTCTGGGAGGTGGGTCATAGAGGATCCTGCTTTGGTTTATGTCAGAGAGTGTTTTGCCTATGTTATCCTCTAGGAGTTTCTGGTCTTATGCTTAGACCTTTGATCCATTTTGAGTTTATTTTTGTGTATGGTGTTAGAAAGTGTTCTAGTAAAAGCAGTGCTAAGGAGGAAGTTCATAGCAATACAAGCTCACCTCAGGAAACAAGAAAAAAATCAAATAAATAACCTAACTTTAAACCTAAAGCAACTAGAAAAGGAAGAAATGCAGAAGCCCAGGGGTAGTAGAAGGAAAGAAATCTTAAAGATCAGGGCAGAAATAAATGCAAAGGAAACAAAAGAGACCATAGCAAAAATCAACAAAGCCAAAAGCTGGTTCTTTGAGAAGATAAATAAAATTGACAAACCATTAGCCAGACTCATCAAGAAACAAAGGGAGAAGAACCAAATCAACAGAATTAGAAATGAAAACGGAGAGATCACAACAGAAAACACAGAAATAGGATCATAAGAGACTATTATCAGCAACTATATGCAAATAAACTGGACAACCTGGATGAAATGGATAAATTCCTAGAAAAGTACAACTTTCCAGACCTTTTCTGAACTGGCTTTGACAAGGCAGCGCAGTACCTGGGCTCCATCCAGGATTCTGAGACTCACAGCAGCTGGTATATTCAGGTGAGTGCAGGGCACACCGGAAGCAATGTACCCTGGGGTCATGACTGTGTCTGTTTTTGACTTAGGGTTGCCTTAACCTCATGACTGTGTGACTAGTGCCTCGATATTCTTGACAGCCCAGTTTCTCATGGTGGGTGGAGGTACAGTCTGACTGCCTCATTTTGTGAAAAGGTGGATTGCCAGGGGTCTTTGTGTATTCCTTCATGCATCCATCCGTTCTTTCAACAAATATCTATTTTAATAACCAAGATATGGGAACAACCTAAGTGTTCACTGATGATGGGTAAATTGTCACACACACACACAGAGTGGACTCTTACTCAGCCACAAAAGAGGAATGAAATCTTGCTATTTGTGACAAACATGGATGGACCTTGAGGATATCATGCTAAGTGAAATAAATCAGACAGAGAAAGACAAATACTGTATTATTTCACTTATATGTTGGAATTTAAAAATAAAAAAATAATAATTAAAAAATCAAGCTCTCAAATACAGAGAACAGAATGATGGCTGCTAGAGGTGGGGTTGGGGTAGGGAGGTGGGAGAAATGGTTTATTTAAACTAAAACAAACTAACTTTTTTTAAAAGTTTAAATAAATTACATTAAAAAACCCTGAAAACGTGAACCCCTTAAAAAAGAAAAAAAGCACCTCACCAAATTCTGCATTCCATAGCCCTCATATGTGAACAAAAGATAATGTAAAGGAAAGGATATACATATTTCTCCCTATGCCATATTTAAGGTTACTTAAGTGCTGTTTTTATTTAGATTTGATTAGGTAAAGTATCTAGAAAGAAAACTAAATAAGTGAAAAATAAATACAAATCAAACAAACTTAAAATTGATGCTCAGCTGAAAGCAAACATAAGAGAAACTAAAACTCTGATGAACAATGTTTATTTTTCCACAAAACTCCTTCCAACATGTTATATACTCATTAAACCATTAGATTGTAAATTCTGTAAATAAGTCCCATCATCTTTCAATGAATATCCACCATGAAAATTACAACTACTGAAAACTGTTAATATTATTAAAAAGCTACTTTCTATAGATTCAAGTGTATTTGCTGTTTCAATTTCACAGTTAAAAAAAATTATTGAGTACCTACTATACTATATGCCAGATACTCTGCTAGGTTCTGGCAGCACAGTGATGACCTTCACTGATATATTCCCTGCCCTCTGTAGAGTTTAATTTGGTTAAGTTTATAGAGTTTAGTCTTATAATCATACCAATATATAAGTATAACCTGGTGTTATAAAGAAAAAGCACAGGGATCCATAAGATACTATAACAGGATGACACAATTTAGCTTGGGAAGGGTTTTTAAGAAAGTGCAGCTTAAGCCAAGATCTGAAGAATGAGGTGAAGAAGTGGCAAAGAACATTCCAAGCAGAGGGCACAGCAGATGCAAAAACATTGAGGCGAAAGGGTTCCTATTATCACTTCTTACTTTTCCATTCCACAAATGTAGGACACCCACTGGTCCAGGCATTGTGCTAGGTACTGGGGTTGCCATGGTGAATAAGATGCATTCTATGCTCATCACATCAGACCCTTTTGGTATTATTTTTTTCCTGAGCACAACTGAGCTCGCCATGACCCTTGGGCATTGTGCACAGGGCACACTGCCATCCATTTATAGCCAGGATGTTTTTCTCCAAGTCCAAACTAGTCTCACTTTCCTTTTCCTCTCCATATATGCTGAGGTCCCAGCATGCTTCATACCAAGCCTAGTTAAATTATAGACTCTCTGGGGATTGTACCTCTTTCAACAATGTTGTAAGGTCAGAACTTACCTTTTATCAGTCTGTTCACTCTCTTTCCCCTCCACTTTGATGATTTCTGAAAGAGACAAAAACAACTTCAGAAAATGTATTTCCCATAGATACTAAAAGAGGGAAAGTTTGAAGAGGTTCCTAAGTCCTAGGACCCAGAGAGAAATTGTTGTTGCCATACATGTGGAATAGATGGTTCCTTGATGAAATTTCATGGGGACTGAGGAGCTTCTTTCATCCCCAAAGTAAATGCCTTCTTTTTCTCATTGTGCCTTAAGTTCTAACACTGGGGATAGATTTTACTTATAGCTCTATTCTTTACTAAAATAAAAATGCTACTGAGAAGTGTACCACATATAGTTTTAGCCAACATTTAATGATGGGGAAAAAAGTTTCCAGTCCTTTTCTGAAAGTAAGGTTTGGAAGGAGGAGGAAAAGGAAATATTGAATATGTTGATACCTTACTGGGTTATCCAACTGGTGCTACTAAATAATACACAATATTGCATGGACAGGATCAAGTGGGATATCTCTAGTGAGCTAGACCTCCCAAAGCCTGAGTTACTACTGGCATGGACTTGTTACGGATGCAACTTAGGGAGAAAATTTCTCTGGGTTGACAGTTGTGATGATGCTATTATCCCACTGAGAGCCTTACAGCAGGGGTTGTTATCCCAGGGGTCCATGGAGGAATTTAGAGACCACAGCAGACCTTTCAACAATCCTGATGGTTTTGAACACTTCCTATCTTTAGCGGTTCTGTTTATGTGTGTGTGTTTGAAAATAATCAGCTTTATTGAGATAAATTACACAGTAAAATCCAATCATTTTCCATACAGATTTTGCTGAGCAACAAATGTATGCAGTCACATAACCTCCACTATAACCAAGATATAGAACATTTATATAATTCCGAAGAGTGCCCTCTAGCCCTTTTCAATCAATCTCTTTCTCCCACCCATCCCCTCTAACCACTGATCTGTTTAATGCCACAGCAGTTCTGCTTTATTTTAGGATTTCATATAAGTACGATCATATAATGTGTAGTCTTTTCGTGCCAAGTATCTTTCACATAGCACAATACTTTTGAAATTTATTTATGCTGTTTCATGTTACCAGTAGTCCCTTCCTTTCTATACCTCAGAGATATTTCCTTGTATGTATATGCCACCATTTGTTTATACCTTCACCAACTGTAAAAATTCAGGAAGCCAGATTTTCAGTATTATGAAGAAAGCTGCTATGGACGCTTGTGTGTGTGTGTGCATCTCTGTGTAGACATATGTCTTTATTTCTCATAGATAACTCCCTAGGAGTGCTGGGTTGTATAGAAGAATATGAGAATTTCATTTGCTTCATAGCCTCTCCAACACCTGATATTTATCAGTCTTTTTAATTTTAGCCATGTTAGTGGTTGTATGGTAGAAGCTCATTATGGTTTGAATTTGTGTTTCCCCGATGACTAATGACATTATGACTGTGTGACTGTTGCTTATTGGCCACTTGTGTATCTTTTTATGTGAAGTCTTTATTCAAATCTTTTGCTTTGTGACTTTTGTTATATGAATTATCTTCTTATTGAATAGTATCACATAATTATATATTCTGCCTATAAGTTCTTTATTATATGTATATTTTGCAAGCATTAAGTCTGTGACTTGACTTTTCATTTTCTTAATAAAATCAAAGGGCAAAAATTTTAATTTTGATGAAGTTCAGTTTACTAATCTTATCTTTTTATAATACAATTTGTGCTTACTGTGTCCTAAGATTTGCCTAACCTAAGCTCACAAAATTCTTCTTCTATGTTTTCTTTCCAAAGTCTTTTAATTGTAGCTCTTATTTTAGATTTATAATCCACTTTGAGATATTTCTGGGTGTCTAGGTTCACAGTTTACCAGGTGGATACCTAACTGACCCAATACCATTGTTGAAAAATCTATCCTTTCAAAATGGAATTAACTTGGCACTTTTGTCAAAATCAGTTGACAAAATCATGTGAGTTTATTTTTTGACTTTCTATTTTATTCCATTGGTTGATTTGCCTGTCCTTTCACCAATGTCATACCATCTTGACTCCTATAGGTGTAAAATAAATCTTGAAATTAGGTAGTATAAGTCTTCCATCTTTGTTCTCATGTTTCATAATTATTTTGGCAATTGTAGATCCTTTGCATTTCCATATAGCTTTTAGAATAGGCTTTTTAATTTTCACTAAAGAGTCTGCCAGGATTTTGATATTGCATTGAAACCAAATATCAGTTTGAGAGAATTGGTATCTTAATAGCTAGTCTTCTAAACCATGAGCATTGCATAATTCTCCATTTATTTAGATATACTTTGATTTCTGTCAGCAGAAATGCTTTTTAGTTTTCACTATATATATATATATAGGTATCTTGTACTTCTTTTTTTTAAAATTTATTCCAAAGCCTTTAATATTATTTGATACTGCCTTAATTGGTATTAAAAATTTCAATGTACAATTGTTTGTAATTAGTATATAGAAAAACAATTGATTTTGTGTATTGACCTTGTATCCTGCAACTTAGCTACATTCAATCAGTTCTAATAGCTTTTAATGGATTCCTTAGGCTTTTTTATAAACATACCCATCTTACCTGCCAAAAAAAAACCAGTTTTACCTCTTTCTTTCCAATATATATGCCTTTTATTTCTTTTTCTAGAGTTGTAGCACTGGCTAGGACTTCAGCACAACGTTGAACAAAAGCAAGGAGAGTGACGCAATTGCCTTATTCCTAATCTTAGGTGAAAGCAATCTTTTATCATTAAATATAAAGCTAATGAAAGATTTTGGTAGATGTCCTTTAAATTCAATTCAAGAGTATTCCTACTTTTATGGGAGTTTATCTTTCTTTTTAAAAATTATGAATGTGTATTCATTTTCCCAAATGTTTTCTATGTATCTATTGACACATATTTGGTAGGTATCCCTATAATTTCTCTTTTTAGTTTTCAATATGTTGAATTTTATTGCTTGTTATTTGGATGTTGAACTTACCTTATATTATTAGAATAAATCCCACTTAATCATGTTGCCTAGTATTTTAATACATCGCTAAATTTCATTTGCTAGTTTTGTTGAGCATTTTGGCATCTATGTTCACAAGGGCCATGTGTGGTTTTCTCGTCTTGTAATGTCTTTTTCTAGTTTTGTTTGGTATTAGGGCTCCCCCTGCCTTCAGAGCAGCCTAGAAACTGACTCCAGCCAGTAAGTTGTGGACAATCACAGGGCTCACCTCATCTTTTCCCTTCTCAGTTTTCTGTAGCCTGTTGTCCAATGTCTGAAAACAGTTGTCACATACATTTTGTCTGATTCTAGTTGTTTACTGCAGGAGGGCAATTTCTATAGCAGTTAATCCTTCATGGGAGGAAAGGGAAGTCTGTGTCTTCTATATAATTTTAAAAGAGCTTTAATTGTTAGAAAAGCCTCTTATTTCCTTCTACCCTCTTATAATCATTGTCATTAAGATGCCCATTATCCAGAGTGAAGTAAGCCAGAAGCAAAAACAACAATACAGTATATTAACACATATATATGGAATTTAGAAAGACAGTAATGAGAACCCAACATGGGAGACAACAAAAGGAACGCAGATGTATAGAATAGACTTGTGGACTTTGTGGATGAGGGTAAGGGTGGGATGATATGGGAGAAGGGCATTGAAGCATGTTAATTGTCATGTGTCTAATCAATCGCCAGCCCAGGATTGATGCTTGGGACTGGTGCAGTGAGATTTCCCAGGGGGGAGGGAGGAGGGAGGGGGGACCCGGAGGGGAAGCATATGTAAACCCATGGTGATATCATGACAATGTATGGCAAAAACAATAATAAAAAAAAAATTAAAAAAAAAAAGATGTCCTTTAGAGCCTCAGTTGAGTATGATCTGCACCCTATGGCAGTTTTTTGACATTTAAAGACAGCACTTGTGTACTCCTCAAGGCTTTTTGTCCTGGCTGAGCATTCTCAGTTATTTCTTATTTGACTGATCTCCCAGATACTTTATAAATCCAGTTAGGTTCTATTTTTGTCAAAGTTTCTCTTAAAAATAACAGTGCATATAGCTGAATATAGTACTTCAGGATATCTATCTGTACACTAACCCAAATAATTATATTATCCTTTCACACTCATGACAAAATCACCACCATTTTATAAAAGGCTTGTTTTAAAATGAAAGCAGCAATAAGAAGACAGATTCTAAACTTTTGGGTTTGATTACAAATTTAGCATTTTGAAGGAGAGCTATGAAGAGGTTGCCTGGTTTCATTTTTTAAACCCTGTGAAAGTTTCTGTTTAAATGGTGGTTAAAAATGATTTATTTTGGAAAATACATTTGTCCTTTAAGAAACCATTCTTGAAAGAGCTGAGACTACCCCAGATTTGGTGGAGGGGGACAAGTTATAAAAACTGGAGGTTGCTAAGCACTATTATAATACAAATTTTAGTCACACAAGACACAAATGAGGAAGTAAAACTTTAGTAGGAGCTATTTTAGTCTTTCTCCCCAATAGGTAAGCTGACAGGGTAACTTCTGATTGGGAAAAGACAGTAATTGAAGGTTGCAATTTCTCATGCCTTCACTGCCCTATTTGACAAAACAAAAATAGAGAAGAGGGATAAGAAACCAGCTAGAACAACCATGGCCTTTCCCTTTTATTCATTTAAAAACCTAAAAAGGGTAAATATGTATGGCTAAGGAAGAGAAAAACTGGAATTACCAAACAAACACTGGAAAGGACTTTTGACACCAAGTTAGTTAGTTGGAGACTTCCCTGGTGGCTCAGATGGTAAAGCATCTGCCTACAATGTGGGAAACCCAGGTTCGATCTTTGGGTTGGGAAGATCCTCTGGAGAAGGAAATGGCAACCCACTCTAGTACTCTTGCCTGGAAAATCCCATGGACAGAGGAGCCTGGTAGGCTACAGTTCATGGGGTAAAGAAGAGTTGGACATGACTGGGCGACTAAACTTAAAACTTTAGTTAGTTAGAGAGCTGTGTACTCTGAGAAAAGGAATATTGGCTTAGGAGGAGGCTGCATTGTTGGAGACATTTCTACTCATCAGTAAGCTTGCTTCTCTGTGGATAGGTCATGCTTGTTTCCATATTTATTGGCAGAATTTTGTCCCTTGTGGACTGAGATTCCCATTTCCTTGCTTGCTTTCATGGCCAGCTAAGGACTGCGTCCAGTTTCTAGAGGCCATCCACATTTCTTGGCTCAGGGCCCCTTGCTCTGTCTTCAAGAGCAGCAATGGTGAGTTGAGCTTGTCTCAAGCTTTGGCTCTCTCCTTCCATTTTGTCTTTCTAATCCAGATGGGAAAGGTTCTCTGATTCACATGATTAGATTGGGTCTACCTGGATAATCCAGGATAATCCCATCATTTTAAAGTCAGTATACTAATCATATATGAAAAATCTCTTTTTCCATGTAAGATAACTTGGTATAGATTCTGGAGTATATGAGATGGATATCTTGCTGGTGGCATTATTCTGCCTATCATATAGCCAATGCCAAGAGTATCCGCAAGCAAGTGCAGACATTGCTAAAATTATAGAACCCACTTTTACAGACATCTCATATCTATGTGGCCCGGCTCCTTAGTACCTCTCCCTTCTCCAGTGATATCAAGGCTATTCTCCTTGACCAAATTTGCTGGCACAGGTGACTATCTGACCAAACAATGTTTCCTACCAGTATTCTCTGTCATATTCTTGAGAGGCTTGTGTATGTACCATGCTCTCTCTTGTGGTTTTCTGCCCTTTTAACACTCATATCTCAATTTGACCATCTCAGATGCAACAGATAGCTTCTTGAACATCCTTCTAACACTCTGGTGTGTACAGACACATCCCTTTTAACTTCCTTATCTAGTATCCTGAATTTTCCTGACTACTTGTTAGGGGAAGAAACATTTTTACTTGCCTTTCCTCCATCGCTTTGCTTTGTTTCATTTGTAAGCTAATTGTGTGCGGGTTCTCAGTCACTAAATCATGACCAACTCTTTGTGATCCTCTGGACTGTAGCCAGCCAGGCTTCTCTGTCTGTGGGATTTTTCTTGGACATTTCCTCTTACAGGGAACCTTCCCAACCCAGGGATCGAACTTGTATCTCCTGCATCTTCTGCACTGGCAGGTGGATTTTTACCACTGAGCCACCTGGGAAGCCTACGTAAGCTAAACATTCCAATGCAAAAGCAAATTTAGGAAACAGCTTATTTCCAAGCAGAAGGTTGCATCTGCACATTTACCTAAATCTAAATGGCAGTGAGATTGAGAGAGAAATAGAAGTTAAATACTCTCACTTTGAAAAGCCAAAGCCTGGACAAACATGATACATCTGTAATCTGACCCTGTGCTGTGAATTTTATACTTTCATATCACAGAAATCTCAGTACACCCTGTGCTTTGGCAGTCTGAATGGCTCTACCATATACTTTGTGTCAATGTATTGAAACTGGATTATCACTCCCAAGTTTACTGTTTTTGGAATACAACAGAATGAGATGAATGACTATTAATGTCATCTATTTATTTTCTTAAAATCTGTACCTGAAATATTAAGATGCTGACCAGAAGCATTACTTATCTTGTGCTTTTTACTATAAATGAGTGAGGAGGTTTTACCTTAATTATTAGCACCAACCAAACTTCAGTTGGAGGCAATTAGTGAGATAAAGTCCAACTTTATCTTGCAACATCATCCAAACCAGCCCTAATCACAAACAGGCATGGAATTCTTATAAAGGCAGGGACCACTTTGCCCACATTAAACATAGGACGTTTTTACAACAGAAGTAAATGAGGAGGCTACTCAGCCCAGTGCTGTTTACAATATAAAACCTATAGGAGTAACCCAAATGTCCAACAGAAAGGACTTAGTTAAATCAATTAAGGTGTATCCACATAATGGAGTATGTTGAAGCCATTTTAAATGATGCTACAGAGTAATACTTAGTGGCACTAAAAATTTTCTTCCTACATTTAGTATAAAACAGTTGAAAACAGTATGTTACATTATCCAAACTGTGAAAAACAGTCCTTATAATACTATCCCATTTGTGGAAAAATAACGGATTAATATATAGAAAAATCTGGGAGACATACACTAAAATGTTGTCTGTATAATTATTTTTTTTCTTACTAGTGGAACTTAAGGCGATTTTTATGTTCAGTGTATGTGGTAATGGATATGTCATACTTGGTAATCATTAAGAATTAATATTATATTTTAAAGTCAGTGGGGCATAATGCATCTAACTTACTTCTTAGGAAACTAAGACTTTTAATAGATGAGAAGGAAAATCTTATGGTCACCTAGTCCTCCCCTTCTCCCACCAAACATCCTTGCTTGAACACAATCAAGTCCATAATCATGAATGTTTAGGAGTATTTTTACCCTTTTTACTTCGTTGAATTCTCACAGTGACCTCATGAAGTAGGTAAACCAAGGAATAATTAGCTTTGTCTGGAAATGAGGAGTTCATTTGTAAACCTTAGGTTAGAAATGTTGCCTTTCCTGGAAACCCAGAGCCACCTTATCGGCTCTTACTCCCATCTATATGGGCTCCAGACCATGGGAGAACCTTTTCCTCCAAAAACTTGCTGACTCTTTGCCAGCCTGGGCTCAGCCAGGGAGCTCCAGAAGGCAGCTGATCAGGAAACAGCTGCAAAGTGGCAATCTGCAGAGAGGACAAGCACTGACTCACCAAATTCATTAGAGGGGCCAGGCTGCTTCTTCTTCCTTTTCTTTAGTGTTAGAAACAATATCATCCCACACACAACGACCACTGTTACAAGTAGAGACGCAATCCAGAGGATGAGGTCTGGGACAGGGGGGCTTGGCACAGGTGACTTTGCATCTAAAAATGAACCCAAGTTTGCAATCAGCCAGGAAGGTTGATTATAAAAGTTTTATAATTACTGCTCTTCTCTTTCTTTACATGCCAGCATCTCCTCGGGGCTCTATTGCAGGGGAGCCTGAAACTCACATGATTTGGGCCATAGAGAATCCCAGTCTCAGGGCTTCAGCAGCTGACCGAGAACCAAGCCAGTGACTCTGATCCATTGCCTGGACTAGCTGTCTTGCCTTCCCTTCCCAGAGGCTGGGATAACAATGACCCTAATCTAGAAGAGGGTCAACTTGGCCCTTGGTTGTGGAATCTGGGTAATGTACGTGCACTGAGGCTCTGAAGGTACAGTCAGCTGGGCAGCATCCTGCTTCCTCAACCCACTCCATGGTCCTGAATTTTCCCTTAGAATAAGTCCTCTGTCCAATATCATCTGAGGATCAGTCTCCAGACACTCCTCACCCAGGTAAACGTAACAGCCTCCTCACAGGCCTCCAGTCTCCACGTTTATTTGTTTTTCCCCCTGATGTCACAGTGGACTTTCTCGACATGGCTTTCAACATGTCCCACTACAGGTAAACCTTTGATATGTCTTAATGCCCTGAGGAATCAGGGTCAGAATCAGCTCCTGAGAAATCAGGACTTACTTCCTTGCTCATGGATCCCTGAGGCAGCTGGAGCTGAAACATTTCTGAAGATGGTGGCAGTGAGGAACATTTTGCTAGCAGTTGAGAAGCAGCAGAAAGGTGAGCCATGATGCGGCTGTAGTTAGAAGGGCCCTGTACCGATGGGACTCATGGCAGAGAGCCGCAGGGTGTTTCACCTGTGGTGATGGTGGCAGCTCCAAGAAGTTGCTAAATCTCAGGACAGTGTGGGAGAGGCTTCTATCAGCCCAAGAGAGGCTGTAGTAGAAGCAACCAGGACAGGCAGGGTGACCATGCCCTTTACTTAACTGTTAAGAGTCAGAGGTGGTCAGAAGGAAATCGGCATCAGGAGAGAGGACTGGCCTACTGGTACAGCTAAGCTGGCTGGCAGGGGTGGGCCCCAGGGGCTGTCCATAGGAATGCACCCAAGGGGACTTCCCTGGGGGTACAGTGGTTAAGAATCCGCCTGCCAATGCAAGGAACATGGGTTTGATTCCTGGTCTAGGAAGATTCCACTTGCCTCAGAGCAACTAAGCCCATGTGCCATAACTACTGAGTCCCCACTCTAGGGACCACATGCCACAACTGAAGCCCATGTTCCTAGAGCCCCTGCACTGCAAGGAAGAGTAGCCCCCGCATGCATCGACAAAGCCCAAGCACCACCCAAAATTTAAAATATATATATATATATATATATATATATATATATACAAAAAAAAATAGAATGCATCTGGAGGCCAAGTTATATTTGAATCAATGAGACACCAGGAGAGGGGAGCCATCAAAGCCAGAGGACGGAGCAAGGAACTGGAGGGATGCTTAGGAGGGGGAAAACCAAGGGGCCAGAGCTGGAGGAGGGGGCCAAGGCAAGCAGGAGGCAGATGCATGGAGGGAGGGGTTGGGATTGGAATAGGCAGTGTTGAAGGCAGTGTGGGTGCAGACTGCCTTTATTTCAGAAGAATTTTTCAGTTACTGCTCCTCAGGAGGGGAGCTGCAAATGGGGATGTATTCCAGGGCAAAGCCAGGAATCTAAGATAGCGGGCTCCAATTAGTGGGCACTGCTTAGTTTCCTCCCTTTCCTGAAGTGGGACTGGTCCTATACTACACCATCAACATGCCACAGCATTTCTGCTTCTGAGTGTTTCCCTGACACATGTGTACTGAGGGCCACCACTACCTGTGCCCACGGCAGGTGCTACTAATTGACTGTGGCCCTCTAACCACCCAGGTCTGGATGCTGTTTCAGAATTTTCAGAAGCCACCACAAGTACCTGTCATCTCTTTACCACACTTATTCAGCCCAGTTATTTCTGTTACGGTAATATAAGATCCCATTTCCTTTAGGAAGCCTTCCCTGACCCTCAAGGAACTTGCCTGTCTCTGAATGCCTATAAATCTTATTGTCAGTCACTCTTGTCTTTAAATTTAGTTGTATATTTCCAGAGGATATAATTTAGATTCCAATTCAGTCTTTTTAAATCCAGTTTACCATGTGTGTACATCATGGGATTCTGGTCCTATGAGAAGGTCCCTGAGAGCAGAGAGTATGTCTTATACCTTTTGGTTTTCTCCTCTGCCACCAACAAGGTCTAGAATGGTCCTGCATTCATAATATGTATGTATGCACGTGTGTGTGTGTTAATGAATGAGAGAATTCTAGCCTGGAGAAATGCTGCATTTTCTGACCTAAACTTCAAAATCTTCTATCAAAAGGCAGCCCAAAACACCAGGCCAGTGTCAGGGCTAAGAATATGCATCCTCAAGTGCACCATAGGTTCATAGCCTCCTGGACCTTGTAACAGTCAGATGAAACAGGAGTTGTCTGTCTAGATCCTTCCTTGCAGTATCTTAAAACAGCCCAGTTGGAGGCTTCCTGGAAAGCAAGGGACATTGGATGATCTGCCTTACCCATCTGTGTATTATACCTGATAAAAAGAACAGTCTGGGGAAGCAGGCTTACCTATATTGTAAGGTGAGGATATAATTATCTTCGTTGGCTCAAGTTGCAGGACACAGAAGATGCTCACGTTTGTTTCAGGAGGGATGGGAAAAGACACGCTGATAGAAACGTTGTAGAGTTCTGTGATATTATTTTGAGATTTCTTCATGACAGCATCATAGTTGCTACTTGAATTTTTAGTTTCTAGCCGCACATACATCCTCTGAGGTTCTGGGTAACCTTGTGTAGATGAGCAGGTCAAATTGATGATGTTAGACTTTTCTGTTTGGTTAGCAATTAGACTTATTTTTGGTTGACTGAAGTTAGCTGAAAGCAGAATAGAGATACAAAAAAAGAAAGAAAGAAATCAGTTTAAATCTGATGTATCTGGAATGGAATAGCAGATAATTAGGTACCCTGGGAACTCATTGGGAGTACGCTTGGCAGCCTTAGGGTGTGTAAATTGTGAGCCTTGGCCCATGGTGAGAGCCACGCAATGATTCCACATTTATTTTCATAAATGGAGTTTGGGGCTGCCATGCTTCCTGCTTACCCCAATCAAGGAGGTGCTCTCTGAGCCACAAGAGGGCTAGCCCCTTCTGCCAGCCAAATCCCTTACTCCCCTTCTCTAATCACCAGGTACTGTGCAGGTTCTATATACTAATTCATAGTTGAGTATATTGTTTCTATAATTTCAGTGATTTGTGTGCTGTCTTTACAAGTTTTGCTCTATCAACCCACTACTTAAGCATTCTGCTTGTATGCGATATAGCAATAGAAGGCGGATTGCCAAGGTGTTGCCTACTTTATACCTCATTAACGATAGTTATTCTGGATCTAGTAATTTCACACCTGGTTATCTATCCAGATAGAGATTTACACAAAAACTTGTACATGAATGTTTATAGAAGTTCTATTCATAATAGCCCCAAACTGAAAACAACCCAGTGTCTTTCCATGGGTTGAATGGATAAACAAAAATATTACTATTCATAGTAACAAGGAACAGACTTTTGATACATGTGACAATTTGGATGACTCTCAAAGGCATTATGTTAAATAAAAGAAGCTGGTCTTGAAAGATTACGTGCTGTATGACTTCATTTATGTGACAGTCACAAAAGATAAGTCTATAGAATGCAAAACAGGGGTTATGTTTTTAACAGGGGTTATGGGTATAGAGAGGGTATAATTAGAAGGGCACAGCATGGGGAAATTCTGTTTTAGGGTGCTGAAAATGATTTGTATCTTGTTTATATTGCTGGTTACTGACCTCTGGTGGCTCAGATGATAAAGAATCTGCCTGCAATGCAGGAAACCAAGATTAGGTCCCTGGGTCAGGAAGATCCCCTGGAGAAGGAAATGGCAACCCACTCCAGTATTCTTGTCCAGAGTATCCCATGGACAGAAGAGTCTGGTGGGCTACAGTCCAGGGGGTCACAAAGAGTCGAACATGATTGAACGTCTAACATTTTCACTTTCTTTGTATTGCTGGTTACACACATCTGTACCTAAGTTCAAATTAATAGAACTGTATATCAAGATAAAAATGATTAATTTTACTGTATTTTAATTTTAAAAATTCTGTAGTGACACTTAGGTTTTTTCAAGGCCTGGAAAAATAGAGGATCTGGTTTGTCAGTTTTTGGATTGTGTGCCTTGGTTTATTTCCCTCCTGTCTTCTGGGCTCATGGTTGGGCAACGAGCAAGTTGTAAGCAATCTCCAGGAGACTGAAAGGAAATCTCCAGTTAGCCAGCTGTCACCCTGCAAAGAGCTCCAGGCAAAGATTTAGTGGGTGAGAAATCTTGAACTAAAAGAAAAAGTGAATGTAAAAGAGATTAGAGACCTATTTGGTTTGTGTAAACTTAATAACGTCTGACTCACCCGTGGTTTTCACTTAGCTACATTAGTTTGGCTTAGTCAGCTCTAGCTGGTCCCCAAAGCAGATTCTTACAGATCCTTCAGAAGTAAACCATAAAAAGTACAAACAATTTTTAGTTCCCTACTCGCAAGCCCTGCATTCCCCTCAGGTGGGCTTCCCAGAATTGGCTGTCCTCTGCCTCTCTCCAGGTACCCCCTTCCTCACCTATCTGAGAAGGCCTGAGATCTGAACACACCATTGACTACATACCCAGCACTATCAGGTCAGAACTCATCTGGTGGATGGAAATCAGTCCTTGGGGCCTTCTATGATGGATGAAACATTGATACAAGCCTGTGTCTTTGATTTGAACATTGTGGAGTCGCAAGGTCCAACTGTCCTGGTCAAAGCTTGTGCGGCCTATATACTTGGGATGAACATTATTTGGCTTCTCTTGGCCTTTGAATAGCTCATAGAGAACCAGCTTATTCTGATCCTGCCAAAATATCACCAGTTCGTCCAGGCTCAGGTTTTGAGTGTTTGGAAAGTGGCATGGCAGTTCTCCAGTCTCGTTGAAGAAGGCATGACTTTTCAAGGAAGCAGCACCTGAAAAAGGAAAGGTGGAAACTGGAGGAGAAACAAGAGACAAAAATAAAAACCCCAGAAACTCCATTTCTCTTTATACAATACCCAGTTGCTATCTTCTCAGTAATGATCTTGAAGAAGTAGATATTAAACTCAAGGGGTTTTTGTCCTCCCTGAGCGACTGAACTGAAATGAACTGAACTGAACTGAACTACTGCTAACTGGTTGGCTTTGTGCAAACTACAACTCCTATGGGGCTTGGTTTTCTTATCTGTTTAATGAATGGGTGGACTAAACATTCTAAGGTTTCTTCCAGTACTGTGGTTCTGTAAACTTAAATGCCAGAACAGGAAAAGCCAGCAGAGTTATATAACTCATTCTCCCATTGGTTACATTCCTATAATCTGAATATTAATTCTTTCCACTGTTGCTGTTATAGGCTCCAGTACTTCTTCACCATAAGTGAAAGTTTCCCCCTCCCTTCCCTATTCCCTAATTCCTTGGCCTGCTATGGAGAAAAGATTTCTGACCATGGTAACAAATGTGATATCCTTCCTTTCATTATGCCTTGTAGCTGGGGATCACAGTGAATAACATCCTTAAAATTCAAATAGTTCCCTTTATAGAGCTTCCCTCATGATTGCTTCTCCCACAGCCAGCTCTTTCAAGGATATAAAATGGTTTGGAAATGACACAAATAGTCAACCAAGGCTTCTATTCTGTAACCTCTCTAAGCTCTTTCAGAGATCAGAAGGAGAACTGGGAAAATATGATGGTTGTTTTGGGATTGTGGTGGTCAAAGACCATTTTAGGTACATGAATGAAATGCTGGAAATGAATCATAAGTGGGAAGGTGAGGATGTACTTTTGGAGTATTGGGGAATCCCCAGGTACCACAAACTTGCTTTCCTCAGCATGCATGCATTTGCTTTTGGAAACTTTTTCAAACCCTAGAGAATGTGCTGGGAGAGTTCAGAGAAAGGCTTTCATTCCTGAGGGCCTATTGGGATTTATATTTGGGTCATATAAATTCTTAAATGCGTTGGATTATAGGGTTTTTGTAGGATTTATTCTGGATAACAGAATTACTTGAAACGTGCGAAGAAATTAAGTTGTGGTGAGTGAGACGTTCAGGGTTAGGCAGTGAAATGCTGTTTCTTAGTTAACATGAAGTTAGATGCCACTTTGGTAAGGGAATTAGGATGGGTTCTAATTAAGCTTCATCATTCCAGACTTCAGTAAACGGATGTTGACATTAAGGAGGAAAGGAGACGTGGGTTGGTGAGGGAGATGAGAGATCTTACTTGAGGTGTTCTTGGGTGGTGGTAGGAGAACTTATATTGATATGATCAATGGGTTTCTCTTCTTAAGAGAAATGAGTTTTTCTTTCTAAAAGAGAAATATTAGTGATATGCACTTGGCAAAACTGAAGTGTGTGCACAGTAGCCCATTGAGAATGGATAAGCAAGGAGGCAGTTTGGGTGGTCTTAAACTCTATGGGAAGGGACTCCAGGCATCAGTGACAGTCAGCACAAGTTTGAATCACTGCTTGTTGCATTATACTCACTAGAACACTGTGAAGCCTTTGAAAGTATAAAGTACAGTCTCCGTACAGCATGCACTCCTATATTGGAGAGAGGTGGGAAAATCTACCTGGGTACTTGGAACAGTGAAAGGGGGACTTAGAGATTTTCTGTGTTTAGTAACCACCTTACCAGGCACTCCTGGGATAATGCTGTTCCTTTGCTAAACTCTGAATGATAATATAAGGGTGCCACCTGCTGTAAAAGGTTCTAGCAACTATCTCTGGGGAAACTCATGCTGGTTTTATCACAAATTTGCCATATGATATAGAGCAGATGACCTAGTAGAGAAACCAAATACGTAGTTGAAAATTCTGTCGGTTAACTGACACGGTATATTATTACTCAGCAGTCAGTTGTGCCTCTAGCCTGGAAATTACTTTGCTTTGGCTTCTTCTGTCTTCCTGATTCAGGGTTGCATCTCTACACAGCTTCACAGTACCTCTTCTGCCTGCCTGCTCTCTTCACTGACAGACCCAGGTTCCCTCTCTCAAAGATAAGAAGGAATTTTTCTGCCACCCATCCAACCGCTCCCCTCTCATCTAACAACTGAAAGTGTGGTCTGTGTTCTAAAGGCATCAGCGTCACTCAGGGGCTGTCAGAAATGCAGTATTTCTAGCCCTACTCCAGACCTTCTGAGTCAGGATCTGCATTTTTAATAGTCTTCCAGTTTGAAAATCTGCAGTAGAATATTTCTATCTCTGTCTCCAGTGGAAAAGAGTGATGATGAAATAGAAAAAATCTGTTTCCACCCATCCCCAAACCTTCTCTCTTCACCCTGGAGTGGAAATCACTCTGAAGTCCCTTTTGAGTGGAACTGAAAGTATTTCACAATTTAGACTCCATAGTTCCCCACCAACCACTGGCTTCCATGACTTAATTCAGAGTTATGCATGCTAATCACTTCTTTGATGATATAGGGAAGATTTAGCTCAAAGTCTGCTCTCTCTAAGTGCCTTCAGGCTTCCCCTGTTATGACCCTAAACTTAAGGCCACCCAGCTACTGTACTCACTGGGCTCCCCTGGAGGTTAAACACTGAGATTCTCTTTTTTCCCTGGCACTTGAGTCATAGAAATGATCTGGGTCTGGTTATAACAGGCTTCCCTGGTGGTGCTAGTGGTAAAGAACCCACTTACCAGTGCTAGAGAAATAACGGATCCCTGGATCAGGATAATCTCCTCCCTGCCAGTGCAGGAGACATAAGGGACCCCTGGATCAGGAAGATCCCCTGGAGGAGGAAATGGCAACCCACTCCAGTTTTCTTGCCTGAAAAATCCCCTAGAAAGAGGAAAAAAATCTCCCCTAGACTATGGGCTACAGTTCATAGAGTCACAAAGAGTCAGACATGACTCAAGTGACTTAGCACCTAAAACATAAACATGTTAGGAGATGGTCACTCAAGAATTCATCTAGGTCAGTTCAGTGGAGTCGCTCAGTTGTGTCTGACTCTTTCCAACCCCATGAATCGCAGCATGCCAGGCCTCCCTGTCCATCACCAACTCCCGGAGTTTACCCAAACCCATGTCCATCAAGTCAGTGATGCCATCTAGCCATCTCATCCTCTGTCGTCCCCTTCTCCTCCTGCCCCCAATCCTTCCCAGCATTAAGGGTATTTTCCAATGAGTCAGCTCTTCACATCAGGTGGCCAAAGTATTGGAATTTCAGCTTCAACATCAGTCCTTCCAATGAACACCCAGGACTGATCTCCTTTAGGATGGACTTGTTGGATCTCCTTGCAGTCCAAGGGACTCTCAAGAGTCTTCTCCAACACCACAGTTTAAAAGCATCAATTCTGTGGCGCTCAGCTTTCACATCCATACATGAATACTGGAAAAAACATAGCCTTGACTAGACGGACCTTGGTTGGCAAAGTAATGTCTCTGCTTTTCAATATGCTATCTAGGTTGGCCATAACTTTCCTTCCAAGGAGTAAGCGTCTTTTGATTTTGTGGCTGCAATCCCCATCTGCAGTGATTTTGGAGCCCAGAAAAATAAAGTCTGACACTGTTTCTACTGTTTCCCCATCTACTTGTCATGAAGTGATGGGACTGGACGCCATGATCTTAGTTTTCTGAATGTTGAGCTTTAAGCCAATTTTTTCACTCTCCTCTTTCACTTTCATTAAGAGGCTCTTTAGTTCTTCTTCACTTTCTGCCATAAGGGTGGTGTCATCTACATATCTGAGGTTCTTGATATTTCTCCCAGCAATCTTGCTTCCAGCTTATACTTCTTCCAGCCCAGCGTTTCTCATGATGTACTATGTATATAAGTTTAATAAGTAGGGTGACAATATACAGCCTTGATGTACTCCTTTTCCTATTTGGAACCAGTCTGTTGTTCCATGTCCAGTTCTAACTGTTGCTTCCTGACCTGCATACAGGTTTCTCAAGAGACAGGTCAGATGGTCTAGTATTCCCACCTCTTTCAGAATTTTCCACAGTTTATTGTGATCCACACAGTCAAAGGCTTTGGCATAGTCAATAAAGCAGAAATAGATGTTTCTCTGGAACTCTCTTACTTTTTTGATGTTTTAGCGGATGTTGGCAATTTGATCTCTGGTTCCTCTGCCTTTTCTAAAACCAGCTTGAACATCTGGAAGTTCACAGTTCACGTATTGCTGAAGCCTGGCTTGGAGAATTTTGAGCATTACTTTACTAGCGTGTGAGATGAGTGCAATTGTGCAGTAGTTTGAGCATTCTTTGGCATTGCCTTTCTTTGAGATTGGAAGGAAGACTGACTTTTTCCAGTCCGGTGGCCATTGCTGAGTTTTCCAAATTTGCTGGCATATTAAGTGCAGTAATTTCATAGCATCATCTTTCAGGATTTGAAATAGCTCAACTAGAATTCCATCACCTCCACTAGCTTTGTTTGTAGTGATGCTTTCTAAGGCCCACTTGACTTCACATTCCAGAATGTCTGGCTCTAGGTGAGTGATCACACCATCATGATTATATGGGTCATGAAGATCTTTTTTGTACAGTTCTTCTGTGTATTCTTGCCACCTCTTCTTAATATCTTCTGCTTCTGGTAGGTTCATACCATTTCTGTCCTTTATTGAGCCCATATTTGCATGAAATGTTCCCTTGGTATCTCTAATTTTCTTGAAGAGATCTCTAGTCTTTCCCATTCTGTTGTTTTCCTCTATTTCTTTGCATTGATCACTGAGGAAGGCTTTCTTATCTCTTCTTGCTATTCTTTGGAACTCTGCATTCAGATGGGAATATCTTTCCTTTTGTCCTTTGCTTTTCGCTTGTCTTCTTTCACAGCTATTTGTAAGGCCTCCTCAGGCAGCCATTTTGCTTTTTTGCATTTCTTTTCTATGGGGATGGTCTTAATCCCTGTCTCCTGTACAGGGAGACAAATTTGCCAAATTTGTCTGTTACTCTAGGTGTTTCCTGACTGCCTACTTTTGCATTCTAGTCCCCTCTAATGAAAAGGACATCTCTCTTGGGTGTTAGTTCTAAAAGGTCTTGTAGGTCTCATAGAACTGTTAAACTTCAGCTTCTTCAGTGTAACTGGTTGGGGCATAGGCTTGGATTACCATGATATTGAATGGTTTGCCTTGGAAACGAACAGAGATCATTCTGTCATTTTTGAGATTGCATCCAAGTACTGCATTTTGGACTCTTTTGTTGACCATGATGGCTACTCCATTTCTTCTAAGGGATTCCTGCCCACACTAGTAGATATAATGGTCATCTGAGTTAAATTCACCCATTCCAGTCCATTTCAGTTCGCTGATTCCTAGAATGTCGAGGTTCACTCTTGCCATCTCCTTTTTGACCACTTCCAATTTGCCTTGATTCATGGACCTAACATTCCAGGTTCCTGTGCAACATTGCTCTTTACAACATCAGACCTTGCTTCTATCACCAGTCCCATCCACAACTGGGTGTTGTTTTTGCTTGGCTCCATCCCTTCATTCTTTCTGGAGTTATTTCTCCACTGACCTCCAGTATCATATTGGGCACCTACTGACTTGGGGAGTTCATCTTTCCGTGTCCTATCTCTTTGCCTTTTCATACTGTTTATGAGGTTCTCAAGGCAAGCATACTGAAGTGATTTGCCATTCCCTTCTCCAGTGGACCACATTCTGTCAGACCTCCTCACCATTACCTGACCATCTTGGGTGGCCCCACATAGCTAAATACTCTATGCCTGAAGTCAGGGGCGGTGGCCGAGAGGAGCAATCCCAAGTCCAAGGAGTGGTGGCTGTGCAGGTGCAGGAGGGCCGAGAGGAGCTACTCCACATTCAAGGTCAAGAGGGGAGGCCGTGAGGAGATACCCCTCACCCAAGGTAAGTGAAATCCAAGTAAGACGGTAGGTGTTGCAAGAAGGCATCAGAGGGCAGACACACTGAGACCATAAAAGTAGAAAACTAGCAAGAATCTATCTATACACCTCCCAAATCAGCTGGAGACATTTCTTTCAAAAATGTCTTTATCAGGAAGATATTGCTGATAAAGTCCACTTTTTCAGCTGAGGACTTTATCACCAAGATACTGTTTGGCTGTCACACAGAAACTAGTCTAAACTTGTGAGGTCTCTGACCCAACCCAGGACTTCAGTTTTCCCCAGCTACTCCCCAAATGTATATCTTATGTATTTTAGGTCACCTCTTCCTCATATTACTATGCTTATCTGTACTCATGAATTTCCCTTCTTTTACTAAACTTCCTCCAAAGCTCTACCAGTATCATTCCATTGTAATAAACTCTTCTATGTCTTCAAACTCTTCATCAAATGTTTCCCATTAGGTTGTGCTTTTGCCTCCAGCCACTGCTTGTTTCATTACACTTTACAGGGACCTTTAGTAACACTCTTCCCCCTTTGAGGTGTTCTCCTCTTTCACTGCTGTTAGCTACTAATCATTTGTCACTACTTCCTTACTCACTGAAGATTTGGCATTACATGCAAGGTCTTTCTTTCCAATCAGTTGTTCCTATCAAATATCAAAGGTGGCTTTGGCATGGATAAGTTTATCAGCAACCATGCTTCAATGTTCTTTGATCTTTGCCTCTTGAAAGATCTTCATCCACAGACTATTTCAGCAACTCCTTTCCCATGACATAATCCTAAATCTTATTGCTAAGAACATCTCTGTCCCTAGAATCTTAAACCTCAATGTACCAATCTCTGTCTGCAAGATATCATCTTCCAAGATGTGCTCTTGATTACCTTCATCTGTTTCTCAATTTCCTCATGACTTCAACTCTATCCAGTCTATACCCTATAATGCAGTGCTTTCCAAAAGCATTCTCTTAATAGGTAGCTAGTATGACTAAGATACTTAATTTTCATCTTACTTAATTTTAGCTAATTTAAATTTAAATAGCCACACGTGGCTAGTGGCTCTCATATTGGATAGTGCAGCAACAGCATATTTTTTCAATCATTCCTTTGCAAGCAACTTCCATAAACTTGCCCTTTTGTGCAGATTTCATTTCAAGAACAATATCCTTTTGATCTACATATCTGTTCTCATGACTGAATGTTTGAACACTCCCCAAGAAAATTATTCAGTTGATTAGACTGGTGACATTACAAATCACTTGTCTCTAGTTCACTTAACTTGGCCTCTGGGCTGCTCACTCTACCTGGTAAACCCTCTCCCTTCTTCCCAGCAGTTTCTTCAGCAGTACTTTCTGCTACTGCTTGTAGTTTCTCTTTCTCTTAGAGTCAACTTTCTGAAAGACTAAGCAGTGATTGCTGTCTCCACCCCTGCCTCTGTCTCCACCTGGCTGATAAAACTTCCCTGGCAAGTGTTGTCAATGGCTTCCCCCCATTGTTAAGTGCAGAACACTTTTTAGACATTATTTTATCTGACCACATGGTTGAACACCACACTGTTGGCTGTCTCTCCTTCTTGAAACTCCATTCTTTCCCAAACTCTGACATCTTGGTCAATTTTCTCTCATCACCCCTTAAGTCGTGACTAGGGCAGGGATAGTTCTCCAGCAGTTTTCATGGCTGAGATGAGATTTCTGTTAAGACTAGCTTTGCTTTGATCTCATGCTCACCATGGATACCACTATAGATATAAATACATACACAGTTATGTGTATATATTATAGGTATATAATATCTGTATATTTTATAAAATATATAACTATACTATACATTTCATGAAATGTGATCTATTAAAATATATGAAGTATCATATAAGATAAAATGTAAAACATATCATTACATGTCAAAAAACTCAGCTCCTGGCAAGTCCAAGCCATGAGATTTTACCACCCACTGCCCCTCATAGCTGTTGTTATCCATCTTGTCTTAGGCACCCCCTTATTCACTGAAGATCTGAGCACCTAGCTTCCCCATCACTGCCTTTGTCTAGGCAATTTCAGCCCCTTGCCCACAGTGCCCAACCTCTCTCTTTCTTGTCCTCTTTTCCTCCCGTATCTTGTCCTCTCTACCCCAGCCATCTCCTCCCTGGACCAGAATTCAAATTTTATTGTTATCACCTCACCTCCTAAAAACTCTCAACAGCAAGCATCTCACCTTGTGGCCACAATCTCTTACCATTTCATTTGATTCTTTCTCCTACCACCACTCCATAAATTCACCCACCTCATTGGGATATGTTATGAATTGGAATATTTCTCACTGTATCTGCAGATAGAACCCTAGGTCAAACTTCCACTACCTTTTGATTGGATAATTGCAATTGCCTCCTAACTTATCTCCCTACTTCTACCCTTGTTCCCAAATCTAATTCCTTAAGCCCAATTGACCCTTAAAAATGCATCTCAGATAGTATAACCCTCCTATTCAAAAGTCTCTGATGATTTCTCATCACTCTGAAAATTATACCCAAATCCTTTCCCATCACACTGAGAACTATACCCCAGCCCTTCCCGTGACCTATAAAGTCTTATATAAGCTGACTCCTAGTACCTTTCACACGTCTACCCTTCACTTAATCTGCCCCAGCCATACCGGCTTCCTTGTCTTTCCTCCAAAAGGCCAGGCACACTGCATTTCAAGGCCTCACCACTTCAGTCTTTTTGCACAGCCAAGAAGACGTTGCAGTCTTGGAAGGGAGCTGCAGTCGAGGATTTGACCCCTTCACTGGCCAGTCATGCTCTTTCACATATTTGTATCTGTAGCCCAGGCACCTTTATTTTGCAGTTTCTTTATCTGGGGCCTTGGGCAGAGGTCTTCTTAAGATGCCTCTGCTGAGGCTGCCTTATGTTTGGTGACATTTTCACCTTGCAGGCTTACTTTTCCCCAGCAGACTCTGTATTTCATTCTGAGCCCTTCCGCCTCATCCTTCCTTTCTACCTCTTCCCAGGGTCCATAAAACTGCTGGAGCCTTTTGATCAGAGCTCCCTCAACAGTCTGAAGACCTCCATGCCTGTGCTGATCCACTGGATCCTTGACTGCTCCACTGCACAAAGAGAGAAAGAAATGAAAATGCAGAGAAACAGGTTAAGAGTCCAGAGGAGTTAGTCTGAGAAGTACTAGTAGTTCCTAAAAGAAGAGAATGGGAGGAATGATAGAGAAACAATATTTAAAGAGAGAAAGATTGTGATTATGTAAAACTGAGAAAGACACAAATCCTTAGATCAGAAATGCATTCTCAGTACCATAAAATAAATTAAGATAAATGACAATAAATCTGCACCTACATATATTGTGTTGAAGCTGCTAAACAAAAAACATCAAACGCTTTTTCAAATTTACAAAGAAGAAGTGAATCTTTCATTCTTAAAAAAAAAAAATGAAGAAAGAACACCTGCAAAACAATGACAATTTGAATGAAAACTCCTTAGCAACCATAAATCAAAGAAGACAATGGGGGCAATTGTAAATGAATAAAACACACACATGCAAAGTAAGCAAATTAAAGCATTTCCACTCACTGGACTAATACAGTTTCAAAAATTATAAAAATGAAAAGAACTTAGAAACTTGAGAAAGTGTGTTTGAAACAATAGTGAATAAAATATATTCAGGGATTTGCATGTATATTGTGGTCACAACTATACGTAACTATTTTTTCTCTCTTGCCTATTACATTATTGTAAGGACCAGACAAGTGATTTTTAAATAGTACAGGGAGCTGGATACTTTATAATAGAGACATCTACAGGGAGAAGGAATGAAAGAAAGTGAAAATGAAACCAAGAATGAGTAAATACTGTTAGAGGATGTTGAAAGAGTTTTTTTGTAATTTTGAGGTCCTGGAATTTGGCCCTATGGCTGGCAATGGCTATAAAGGAGAAGGGCTACAAGTGTTTTTGTTTCCATAAATCTCAACAGTACCCAGGGGACTGAAATCCCAAGTTGCATACTTTGGGGATGGTAGTAAGTCTCTCAAACTCTTGCCTCTTCCCGAAGTAGTTAGTTTGCCATTGGAGCCTCTCTGTTCCCTACAAATATCACTCCTGCTCCCAATCAACCCTATTCTTACCCTATTCAGTGATCATCTTCCACTAAATTAACTTGCCAGACAGCCCATTCTCTCTGGAACCTACTAAACATTAAAATGATCCACTACTTCAGAAGTAAGATACTCCCTACTGGGAAGCATACATGTATTTCAAAGACCCCTGAAACAGTACCTTAATTTTAAAGGAGTGATTCCAAAAGGAGAACCATGAGGCTCCATGACACTTCTTTGGTAATTTGGTAATTAGGTCTGAACTATCTATCCACCTCTGTGATTATAGTGATCACTATCAACAGCAACAGGAAGTGGGAGTCAAAGTAACCATATAAACATGCAACCACCCTTATAGGAACCTGGGAAAATCCGGGGGAAACAATAGACCTTTACACCAGATATAAAACGAAGGTTTGAGCCAATTTTATGTAAATCTTAAAAGTGAAGGAAGAACCCCCAACTATACCTGGTATATTAATTGTTCAACCAGAAGTATTGTTCAAGAGAAATGAGAAGCCCTAGGACCCAGAGAACCTCCAGACAATAAGAGAGCATCCTTCAGAAGTCAAACTAAGAAGAAACTTCCTCCTGATGTGTGAACTATTGATTTCCCAAATACCACTCTGACTCCAGATTTAAGTATTACTGGAGGTGCTGGGATAGCAGCAAACAGAGCTGGACAGTTAGAGGTACCTTTGCTAGTGGCAGCTCAACATTCCTTTAGCTTTAAAAACACAAATTATAATCTAATTCTGCAAGAAGGCTGCCTTCTTGCCCTTTTAGGTTTCAAACTCTCATCCAATTTTTGCCTGATAGGCAGTCAGCAGATACATTGTCAGATTTCCATGACTAGGGGAAGACACAAAACATATTAGGGAGAAAAGGAGAAACAGAATTATTTTTCTGTGTTGTTTTATATCTGCTGTCAAATGAATTATTCAGCCCTGTGTTTTTGCTGGGTCAATTGCATCCCCTTTCTCCCTTTGGACGCCTGCCTATGAGCAGGTCAATGCTTGCCAGCCCAGTAAGCAGAGACATGCCCTGAGAAGAAAGATGAGATTCAGATGGATTCCTTTTCATTCTTTACATAAGAATGGAATCTGTTTTCTTGTTGTTGCTATTTTTAATCCTGTGTGAAGTATTGGCAATGTTATCTTCTAATCAATTGTCACTGTCTTCCATCTCACTTTAAATTTGTACTGCCAAAAAGATAACCACTATTCTCTCATCACCATAAAGCTTAAATGACTCCATTTGGGGGAGTTATTTGTAAAATTTCAGTATTGATAACTCCTTTCAGAAGTTAGGAAATGTCCAAGCAGTTTCAAATGCAAATCAAGGGCAAAAGTGACAGCTGGACTCAGTTTTGGTAAGGTTTCTCAGTTTTATTCTCGCTTTCCATGGGCAGAGTCAGAAAGTTTAGGGGGAGAAGGGGTGAATGGTATCTCAATTCAGACTTTTCTGAAAATTTGTTTTCAGGCCATTTTTCTTTCTTCTCTCTCAAGTCACAGAACCTGGGCTGGTCACTGTATGCGAAAGACCAGGGCCCAATCTGTAGGGACAGCTAAGGTATTGACTGCAGGGAACTTGGAGGATGTATGTGATGGGAAACTTGTGAACTTGGCTAAGGCACAAGCCACGCGATCTATCAAACCTGTTTGGGTGCCCAAGGGACAAATCCTACTGCTGTGGAGAGTTCTCTAGCAAGAGCTAGGAGAAGCAGCATCATGTCAAGGTGAAGTGAACAGATGCTGCATCTATACTGCTGGGTATGAATTCAAGCTCTGCCACTTATTAACAATGTTGTCTTAAGCAAATTACTTAACCTCTCTGGGTTTAGTTTGTACATTGGTAAATAGGGAATCATTAGTTTGTACATTTGTAAAATAGGGAATCATAACAAGACCTAAAGCAGAGTTATGATGATGTTTAAATGAGTTAATATCTATAAAATGCCTAGAACAGTACCTGGCACAAAGTTTTTGTAAGTGCTACATCTGCATGCTTATCAAATAAAAAAATTAGAAGTGTGATGGGCCCATTATCCAGAGTGAAGTAAGCCAGAAGCAAAAACAACAATACAGTATATTAACGCATATATATGGAATTTAGAAAGACAGTAATGAGAACCCAACATGGGAGACAACAAAAGGAACGCAGATGTATAGAATAGACTTGTGGACTTTGTGGATGAGGGTAAGGGTGGGATGATATGGGAGAAGGGCATTGAAGCATGTTAATTGTCATGTGTCTAATCAATCGCCAGCCCAGGATTGATGCTCGGGACTGGTGCAGCGAGATTTCCCGGGGGGGAGGGAGGAGGGAGGGGGGACCCGGAGGGGAAGCATATGTAAACCCATGGTGATATCATGACAATGTATGGCAAAAACAATAAAAAAAAAAAAAAAAAAGAAGTGTGATGGGAAGGGGTTCTTGCTGGATAATGTTCTCCAAAGCTTTGCTTCAACCCCTTTCTATCTGCTTCTGCTCACACATAACTTCTACCTTCCCAGGAGTTAAAATAGCAAATCATATTGGCCCTGGGAGGTGAAAGCTGGTATTATGACCAAATCAGTGATCAGTTAGCCCATCTGTAGATCAGGTAACATGTCTATCGCACAGACACTGCAAGCTCCAGGGTGCTAAGCAGAAAGCACATCCCCCAAAGCCTGTCCCAGCCAGCATCGATCTGAGGGAGAATCTTTCCCTCATAGCCTGACTCTTTGTCAACCACAGCAGGGACGAGGTCAGTAGCCAAGAGTCTTATGTGTGGCCACTGGGAGGGGGTGAGCTCACGGTCAGTCTAGTTAGTTAGCCGCAGCCTGTGCTCTGCTGCAGCCAAACAGCAGGTGGGCTACCCCTCCCCGTCGGCCCCACACCAGGACCAGGATGCTTCCCTCTCGGTGCCGAGGGTGGGGAAGACAAGCAGCATGAAGGTCAGGAGAAACTAAGGGCACCCAGTCCCAAGACAGGTGGCAGGAACCTTGGCCGCCCCAGTTTACTGATGAAACTAAGTTCAGAGAAAGCAGCAAGCAGGGAAGGTCTGAGTTTTCCGAGGCCTGACATGTCTAAAATTTATTTTGAGTGGAGAAGAGCTCTATAAGAAAAAGAATACAGAACACAAAACAAAATGCCCATGGCCACTGCAACACTGCTCAGCAGTGGAGAGAATGTGACAGACAGACAACTCAAAAAGTCACAGTGGAAAGAGACAGTGGTCCTAACTTATTGTGGTTAAAATATCTTACTAGGGAGGAGGGAGGGGGGTTCTGGAGGGGGAACATATGTACACCCATGGCGATATCATGTCATTGTATGGCAAAACCAATAAAAAAAAATATATCTTACTAATGGAAACTTTACTAAGACCTAAGACCCATGACCACACTGTTAGGGCTCCTCCTGAGGTCTTGGAGCGGCTTGGAAAGAGCTATGCAGGTGAGAAGCCCTGAAGCTTAGCCCCTTAGCTTAATGGTAAATCAGCTGATATGAGTAGCTGAAGGACATTTAATCAGGTGGTTGCAGAGCTGGGTGCCTTGATCCTTGCAGTAATCACCGCCAACTATGTTCTATGGGTGCAAGCTGGGGATAGGGCAGGGGGAAGGAGGTGGTGGGAGAGGGAAGGTTGAGAAGAAGAAAACCAATGATGGCTGGTAGCTGGAGACTTTTAGAAGCCAGTTTGTCATTTCCTAAAGGTATGAGAATGCCAGCAATGGGAACAGAGGAGCTAAAGAATTAAGCTTCAGGCATGTCAGAATAGGGACCTTCCCCTAGCTCCCTGGGCACTGCTAGACAGTCCAGTCTGCCCTCCTCTGTGCATCTAGAACCACAGGTGTAAGATGGCAGAAGGCGTGGGCTCCCTCTCAGGTTGGACCCGCCATCAGCTGAGATACCTGTTCTCAACTGTGATGCTTCCTTCTTCTCCATGCAAGTCTTTTCGGCTTGTGGTCTTGTGAACGCTGAATTGAAAGTGAGTAAAACCCATCAAGTCTCAAGCCCCAGCTTGCAGTTCAGGCTCATGGGGAGACAGTAGGAGGATTCTAGGACTTTATAAAGCCAAAAGTGTGCTTACCAGAGAGCAGGAGGGCCATCACAATGAGAATGTTTCGCAGTCCCATGATGCTAGAGTTAAAACAGAGAAGATAAAACCCAATTAGAAAATGAAACTGAAAACCAAAATGTGACAAAGTGGAGTTTGAAATTCACTTCTGCCCATGGGTGTGGCAAAGATGAAACAGTGTCAAAGCCATTTTCTCCTAACCATACAGATGTACCTTATTTCCCAGCCCCCACCCTCACACTAAGTAGGCCATGTGACTGGGTTTTGACCAGTGGAATTGTGAGCAGAAAAGATGGGCGTTACTTCTAGGTACCACAACGCTAAAATCTCTCTCTTGCCTCCATCCCCTGCCTTCTTTGATGCAGAAGATCCAGAGGAGGAGTCCAAGTGGCCAGAAGATGGTAAAGCCTCACTATGAAAGAAGCTAATTGGACGAACAAATTAATAAAACAGCTCTTAACACACCACAGTGATCTATATTGGACTATGATGTGAGCAAAAAATAAAATTTTGGTGTGTTAAGTTAATGAAATTTGGGGAGTTGTTTACTGCAGTAGCTGAGAAAGAAATGGCAACCTATTCCAGTATTCTTGCCTGGGAAATCCCATGGTGAAAGAGGAGCCTAGTGAGCAACAGTCCATGGGGTTGCAAAGAGTCAGACACAACCGAGCAACTAAAACTGCAAAAGCAACATTATTATCTTGACTGATAAATGGGTATGGTGGGGCAAATAGAAAGTATTTATGGCTTCTCTGGTAGCTCAGTTGGTAAAGAATCTGCCCGTAATACAGGAGACCTTGGTTCGATTCCTGGGTGGGGAAGATCCTCTGGAGAAGGGATAGGCTATCCACTCCAATATTCTTGGGCTTCCCTGGTGGCTCAGCTGGTAAAGAATCGCCTGCAATGCAGGAGACCTGGGTTTGATCCCTGGGTTAGGAGGATCCCCTGGAGAGGGAAATGTTACCCATTCCAGTATTTTGTCCTAGAGAATTTCACGTACTGTATAAGTCCATGGGATCTCAAAGAGTCATATATGACTGAGCACCTTTCACCTTCATGTTTAGAAATCAATTTTTCTTTGGCTTCCCTGTGGTTTTCAAACATTAATGTGCATGAAAATTTTCTGGAGGGCATGTTAAAGCAGATTCCTGGGCCTTTTCCACAGAGATTCTGATTTAGTAGATTGAGTAAAATCCATGACTCACAAACTCACAGATGATAGTGATGCTGCTGATCTGAGGAGCCCACTTTGATATCCCTGTACTAGAGTGTTCACTTAATCTATGTGATAAAGCCAAGGAAAATGATAGGCATTGCTCTATAACCTCCATGCTCTCTCTTTTCTTTTCCCACCCTCCATATTTCTTCATTCACCCATTTACCCTAACTTAGACCAAAAAGGCTGTAGAGTGGCTTACAGGGAAGCATAGAATAGTGAAGATGACCAACATTACAAACAGGGGAAAAGCAAACTTAATGCAGGAATACAAAATGGAGTCAAGTACAATGCCAAAGCTAAATGCTTACTATAGAAATCTGCCCACTTTGTATGGTATGCGTCACAAGTTTGGCTTGTTAACTTTTTAACAGCTAAAGTGAAAAGGAAAATCTACTTTGTGAATCAATTTCCAGATCTGTCCATGAGATAAAAATAAACCAATGCTCAGGTGAAAGTATACAACTATTCCTGATCCAATAGCAGACATTTCTTTCCTGTGAGTGATTTGTCTAGAAGCCAGCCTTGATGCCTGTGGGTTATGCTAGACACCCTTCCTTTCCTTTCCCATAGTGCCCAGTGCATGACTTTAGGCTCAAAGTATTTGTTATGTTTCTTTCCTTCTGGACTGTAACTTCTTTATTTTTTAAACAAAAATTTTTTAATAGATTATACCTTCTCATAGTACTAAATCTGAAATATAAGGGCAATAAACAGTGGAAAGCAACTCCAACCAACCCTTTCCCCTAGCAGTTTGGTTTCTCCCCAAAGCAATGAGTGGAGTGACTACTATTACCTGTTAGCAGTTACTTGCCTTTACTTGCAGTTATTTGAGGCAAAGAGAAATGAAAACTTGGACCCATTTTTTTTTCATTTTATTATTAAACACAAATGTTCGTATACTATAATGCAGTTTTACACACTAACCACCTCCTTGGAGATTTTTCTATGTCCACACATACTAGGTATCCTCATTCTAACAGTTACATATTATTCTGGTGTTTTCTATCAAATGGCAATACTTTACTTTACCAGCTCCTATCAACAGACATTTGAGTTTTTCCAATCTTCTGCTGCAATGAAGAGCCTTGATCATATGCCAAATCATACATATGAGAGTAAGCTATCTTCCTAGGAGCAGAATGGCTTGACCAAAAAGTTAAAAAAGAAACTTCAGTTTTAATCTTCACGCATATTGAAAAATTATTCTCCCGTAAAACTAGATGCTTATGCTTCCCGCAACAAAATCACAGCATGAGTGTCCTCATTTTCATATAGATTTTGTCTACAAAGATTTCTAATTCATAATCTTTACCAATCAGTTCAGTTCAGTGGCTCAGTCATGTCTGACTCTTTGTGACCCCATGGACTGCAGCACACCAGCCTTCCCTGTCCATCACCAACTCCCAGAGCTTGCTCAAACTCATGTCCATTGAGTTGGTGATACCATCCAACCATTTCATCCTCTGTCATCCCCTTCTCCTCCTGCCTTCAATCTTTCCCAGCATCAGGGTCTTTTCCAATGAGTCAGTTTTTTGCATCAGGTGACCAAAGTATTGGAGTTTCAGCTTCAGCATCAGTCCTTCCAATGAATATTCAGGACTGATTTCCTTTAGAATTGACTGGTTGGATCTCCTTCCAGTCCAAGGAACTCTCAAGAGTCTTCTCCAACACCACAGTTCAAAAGCATCAATTCTTTGGTGCTCAGTTTTCTTTATAGTCCAACTCTCACATCCATAAATGACTACTGGAAAAACTATAGCTTTGACTAGACAGACCTTTGTCAGCAAAGTAATGTCTCTGCTTTTTAATATTGATCATTACCAATAGGGAAGGTTAAAATGACATCTCATTGTAATTTAAAAAAAATTCCTTTTTTGTTGTCATGAAATACATATAAAATTTACCATCTTACTCATTTCTAAAGTGTACAGTAATACTAATCACATTTACATTTGTTGTGCAACCATCACTACCACCCATTTCCAGAACTCCTTTCATCTTGCAAAAATGAAATTCTGTACCCATTAAACAATGCTAACTCCACATGTTCCTCCACTCCCTCTGTCCCTGAAAAGCATCATTCTACCTTCTGTCTCCACGAATTTGACTACTTTAGGCATCTCATATAAGTAGACTCATACAATGTTTGTCTTTTTTTGTCTGGCTTATTTCACTTAGCATAACTTATTCAAGATTCAAACATTTTGTAGCATGTGTCAGAATTTCCTTCCTTTTTAAGGCTGAATAATATCCTATTGTATGTAAATGACACATTTTGTTTATTCATTCAACTGTTGATGGACATCTGAGTTGCTTCCTCTTTTTGGCTGCTGTGAATTATGCTATGATCATGTGTACAAATATCTCTTCCAGACATTGCTATCACTTCTTTTGGGTATATACTCATAAGTGGAATTACTGGATCATATGGTGATTCTATTTTTAATTTTTGAGGGAACTGCCATATTGTTTCTCCATGGCTATACCATTTACATTCTCATTAACTGTGCACAAGAATTCCAATTCTCCACATTCTTGCCAACACTTGTTATTTTCTGTAGTTTTCTTCTTTAGTACTCATCCTAAAGGATGTGATGTGTTTCTCACTATAATTTTAAAATGAATTTCTTTTATTTTGTGTATGAGCATCATTTCAAATGTACAAGAGATAATATTTCCTATTCCATATCTGTACATTTCTTTTGCCTATTATTAATTTGGGTCACTAGCCTTTTTTATTGATTTGTAGAAGCTATTTTATATTAAAAAAATTAGTGCTAATTAGTGATTAGAAAATTTGTGTTTTGTGACAGTGAGTTACAAATATATTCAGTTGCCAAAGCACACAGTAGGTGTCCAATCTGTACACCTTACACTCTCTCCCAATTGTTCTGCCTTCCTTCCAGTATTTTTAATAAGTTTCAGAACTCGGGCACTATCTGTTGGGCCAAACCTGACACCAGTCAGTGGTAGAATCTGGAAAACAACTTCTCATTTTTAAAAATTGAAGTATAGTTGATATACAATGTTGTGTTAATTTCTGGTGTACATCAAAATGATTTGTTATATATATATTCTTTTTCAGATTACTTTCCATTATAGTTTAATACAAGATACTGAATATAGTTCCCTGTGATTTACAGTAGGACCTTGCTGTTGATTTTATATATAGTAGTTTTGTATCTGTTAATCCTAGACTCCTAATTTATCCCTTCCCCTCTTCTTCCTTTGGTAACCATAAATTTGTTTTCTATACCTGTCTGTTTCCATTTTATAAATAAGTTCATTTGTATAATAAAGATTCCATATGTAGGTAATAGCATATGATATTTGTCTTTTCCATGTCTGAGTTACTTCATTTAGTATGATAATCTCTAGGTCTATCCATGCTGCTACAAATGGAATGATTCCATTCTTTTTTATGGCTGAGTAACATTCTACTATATATATATATATACATATATATATATATTATATACATGTATACATGTATATATTATATACATATATTTTTTTTTACATGTTCTTTATCCACTCATCTGATGAACATTGCTTCCCTGTCTTGGCTACTGTAAGTAGTGCTGCTATGAACACTGGGTACATGTATCTTTCTGAATTAGAGTTTTCTTTGGATATATACCTGGGAGTGGGATTGGTGGATCATAAGGTAAAGGAGTTCTCTGTTTGATTCTTTTGCACTTCATCATCCTAAATCACTACCAATATCCTATTTATCATAGATTCTGAGGACTGTGAACCCTGTGATTCTGAACTCCTACCTAGTATAAAAATCTCACACTGTTTGCAAACCAAGTATCAGTATGCTTGATGTAATCAAAGCTTTTTTTCCTCCCTGGGTGATGTGTCAGACAGGACACACCATCAAAATTATACTTTGGTATAAATTTAATGAATCACCTTTAACTCAAATAATCACATGAAATCTGTATGGTCCTGGGAAATCCTGGACAGATGGTCTCTGTAATTCATTCAGTGCAGAGGAGCACTGGGTCTGAGAAGGAAATCAAAATTATTTTTTGCTTCTCTGTTTGGAATCTCTGTCTTCTCCTGAGTAAGAAGCTGCCTCTCCTTAACTTCCTCTCATTGAGACTGGTATCATTCTCTCAAATTATGCAGAATAAGCCTAACAGAGAATAGAGAATAAGCCTAACACACTTCTATCAAAGCCTTTTATGGATTTTAGGGGAGAGCGATCACGTTTGTCCTCAAAATCCTGCCCTAGCAGTGATATTCCTAGTCAACTTCCCTAACATTAACTTAGAGGTTACACACCATCCTGACCAACACTTTAGACACCTGGTTTACCAGTGAAAATTTCTCTCAGCTCTAGCCATGGAGTGTGTGTGAGGGGCCAGTTTTCTTCAATGTCACTGGCTATGAGGCAGAGCAGAAATGTCACCACTCCCTGTGCAATGAAATTTTAACCACAACTACGAGTCATGGCTTTCTCCAGAGGGCCTGAGAAGTAGAAACTCTAGTTTTTGGAGGGAGAGAGCAAAAAGGGGATTGGGAGAGGAAAGAACCTAAGAATTTACAGGGGAGATTCTCTGAGAGGATATTTCTGTCAGTTGTGAGCAGAATAAAGTCTGTAGGTGGGTGAATTGGTCAAAAACCTAGAATGAGTTTCAACCTTCTATTTAGCTGGAAGTTCACCTCCAAAACTAAAGAAAAACACCCATCAGACACTACTTTCCCTCATTTCACATACCTGGCCATCACAGAATGGGAGTGAGAGTCAACTCAATGACCAAGTATATTATTCCTCACAGCAAGGTGAGATTTTATTTCCCCATGTTGCAGGTAAAGAAATGGAGTTTCTTCCCTGCATTCCTCTTCAATTTTATTGAGATAACATTGGTTTATAACATTTTTTTCATGTATACAACATTATATTTCCACTTCATACAACATTATATTTCCATTTCTGTATATACTACAGTTTGCTCGCCACTAGAAATTTAGTTTCCATCCATCACTCACTGTGTTCTTTTTAGCTCTTGTATAGTTCTTTTAAAAGTTCCAGTTGGTTTCAGATGTGCTGTTGTTATTGCTTAGTCACTCAGTTGTGTCCAACGCTTTTGTGACCTCATGGATGGTAGCCTGCCAGGCTCCTCTGTCTATGGAATTCTCCAGGCAAGAATACTGGAGTAGGTTGTCATTCCCTTCTCCATCTTCCCGAACTGGGTATCGAACCTGAATCTCTTGTATTGGCAGGCAGATTCTTTACCACTGAGCCACCAGGGAAGCCCCAAGTGTGCTTTAGGAGCGAGGAAAAAAGATTTCAATTCTACCCACTCTCAGGGTAACAAGGGAACAGTACATTCCTGGGGCCAAGTGTGATAGCAGCTTCTAGAATCAGACTGTGATCCTCAGGGGGACAGGCTGGGCTAGATGTAGGATGAACTACAGTGTCCCTGTGTCTTAGAGACATTTCTGTCCTGAGCTGCCATTCAGTCCACAAATATTGCTTGAGCACCTATTACATGCCAGGCAGAGAATGCTTCTCTCCACCCCCACCCCCGTCAGGTAATGAGTTTGCTGGCCTGGGCTGACCTCCAGACACAAGTTACTGTGTTTAAGCTAAGCCTCACCTAGAAGAGTTCTGGGAACTACGTGCATTAGGACAGAACAAAGGGGATTAAGAAGAGCTCTTTTTCATCTCAAGTCTGCAGGAGGATGTGGGATCTAGTTGAGGCGAAAGGCAGTATGCAGATATGGCGCGGTGGTGTTGGCCAGTCACGGGGTGGGACTGGGGAGTACACATATGATGGCTCAGGAAGTGAGAGAAAGATTCCAAGGCAGAAGTTGGGGAGCAGCAAAAAAAAGTTCCCTATTTCACTACTTTGTCTAGAATATTAGTGATGATCAGGGCACCAGGAAAAATGCTGATAGGTTTTTGGGTGTCTAACAAAGGTTGGTCATTGAGACAGTCTCATGCAAACATGTAGTGAATTTACTCAGTGTCAGGCTTGCTTTAGGGGTTGTGAGGGAGTGTAAAGATGTGCAGGCCTTGATCTCTAACCCAGAGCTAAAAAGAAAAACCGAATGTCCACAAACAGCTACCATTCAAGCTCCAGGCCAGTGTGGAAGGTGGACTCAGTCATCTCCTCCCAGCACATATGAGAGTTCTTGCTCCAAGCAAAGCAAAAGATGCCATAATTTCCATGGAGAGAGGATCAGGTTGGCCTCAGCCCAATGTTCAGACCCAAGCCCTTTGTTTTCTGCCAGCTTGTATTGTGACTGGCCAAGCAAGCATGTTGGATGGGCACTGCCAGCTGAGTGAGAAGACAGTGAAGGCCAGGGTCAGGACAAGCTTCCCAGGGCCTTGACTGTCCTCAGGGTGACATGCTGTGTCAATCACTTCTCAGAGCACCAGAACCTGAAGCTCTACCCTTAGAACAGCTATGATTACCTTGGAGGTCCTTGGAGGAATAGGGTAGGCTTATTTCCTTTTTCACAAAGTTTCTGAACTGCAAAATAAGAAGGTTGCTGGGAATTGACTGTATCTGAATTTTAACTTCTGACAGGGTGTCTCATGATATGCTTGAGAGCAGTGGAGAAATGTGGGAATACATATTCATACAGATACTTGGCTGTGTCCCAAGGTTGTTCATTCATTTAATAAATATTTATGGAGCCAGGCCTTGTGTGAGGTGCTGGGAATAGAATTATGAGCAAAACCAGAAAGGACTCCTCTTCCTATAGTTGCTTACAGGTTAGTAGATGAGCAGGATGATGATCATATAAATAAATGTAAAATTACAATGATAACAAGTGCTACAGAGGAGAGCTTCATGGTGCTTGGAGGGCCCATAATAGGTCTAGTCTAAACTGAGATTTGAAGGATGATGTGATAGATTAAAGATGGACACATATTCTTTGCTACTCCTCCCTCCTACCCCTTTGTGACCTCTAATTTCCTCTCCTTGAGTCTGAGCTGGCCTTAGAGATTTGTTTGACCAATAGAGTGCCCTAGAAGGGATTTTTAGGACTTCTGAGGCTAGGTCAAAAGAAGCCTTGCAGCATCTGTCTTTCTCAGAGCCACCATATAAGATGTCCCACTACTGAGACCACCATCACGGAAATGCCATGTGTAGGTGTTTGGGTCAACAGTCCCAGCTGAAACCAGCTGTCCAGCCATTTCTGCCAAACCACCAAACATGTGAATAAAATCCTGAATCCTTTAAATCAGAGGTCAGCAAACTGCAGCCTGAAGACCAAATCAGACCACCACCTATTTTTACAAATAAAGTTTTGTTGAAATGCAGCTATGACCACTACTTTAATTATTGTTCTTGACTGTTTTTTGTACTGCAGTGATAGAGTTGAGAATCTGTGACAGAGATCATATGGCCTGCAAAGCTGAAAATATTTTCTATCTTGCCTTTTACAGAAAAAAAAAATACTGACCCTTGCTCTAGATCAACACTGTCCAACAGAAATTTAATGCAAGCCAAATATGTAATTTAAAAATGTCTGGTAGCCACATTAAAACATTTAAAAAGAAATAGGTGAAATTAATTTCAATAATATATTTTATCTAATCTAATATCTAAAATATTATTTCAATATGTGATTAATATAAAAATTATTAATGAATATTTTACATTATTTTTCCTGTACTAAATCTTCAGAATCACATGGGTGTTTTATACTTACCACACATCTCATTTAAGATGAGCTACATTTCAAGTAATCAGTAGGTACATGTGGCTAGGCACTACTGAATTAGATAGTATATCTCTAATACTAGACCATTCATCAGCTAAGTGACCAAGTTGATGCCATGAGGACCAGAAAAATCACTCAGAAGGCTGCCAAAACTGACTCACGTGTTATGAGAAAAGAGTAAAATATTCATTGTTTTAAGCTGCTAAGTTTGGGGGCAGTTTCTGATGCATCAACAGGTAAGCAGGACAGATTGAATAGGTGCTAAGTAGGTGAAGGTTGGTGGAGTGACTTGGAAAATGCTAGGCAATGGGACCAGCCTGTGCAAAGGCACTGAGGGCACATGAGAGAAGGTTGATGTGGATAGAGGGGTGGAGGACAAGGTTGGAGAGGTCAGCAAGGGCCAGACCATGCTTATCTTATGGGTCAGTTAAAGATTTTGTTCTTTATTCTGAGAGCAACATGAACAGCAGAGGAGTGACATAATCAGGTTTGCATTTTGAAGATGACTGGCTACTGTGTAGCAGATAGATAGTAGAGAAGCCAGGGCAGAGGCTGCCAGACCAATCAATTGGTTACTGTGGTCATTTAAGTGAAAGAAGATGGCTTTTTCTTGTAGGTTGTGGTGACAAAAGTAGATAGAAATGGATAGGTCCAAACAGAATTTAGGATTATAACCAACAGGACATGGTGATGGGTTAAATATGGGGGATGAGAACAAGGTATTGATTGATTCATTCACTCAACAACTGAGTATCAGGAATCATTCTTGTTTAATAGGCTGATACTAGATGGGTACTGTGGGGCTCTCTGTTTTTTACTTTCTCATTTTTATATGTTTAGTAAAACTATGAATGAAAGCACAGAAGTCATACTTCTGCTTTCAAATGTGCAGATGTACATAAAAATGTGCACAAGAATAAGCCAGATAGCTATTGGTAAGTTGGTCAGCTGAAAAGAGAGTCTGCTACTACCATGCTAAATCTCAGGGTACACATAAAGATCTACACTTAAGTGAAGTAGAATAAGTAGAAAATAGAGAAGAGCTTATCCACAGTAAATATAAAAAATCATACAAATGTTAGCGTGGCAAGGCTAACCAAAAGTTAATTCGCTCCTTGTGTAGAATGTGGTCGCAGTGCTCTGTGCTAATCAGACCACATCATTTGTGGTATCACATTCAGTGAGGTCTGTTATACTTGAATGACCATGGCGAATTAGAATTTATCAAGGGATTCACCAGGGAATAATGAAAGTCTGTCAAATGAGGAACAATCGAAAGGCCTGGGGGTAACTAACTTGAAGCAGAGAAACCTGCAAGTGCCCAAAGCTGTCTGCAAATATTTAAGGACCCTCCCACGAGAAGACAGTTGCACTGTTGTTAAAGGGACAGTAGATCCAATACTGAAAGATACAGGGAGCCAGATCTCAGCTTCAGGTGATGAAGAACTTTGAATAGGGTGCTACAACCAAGGACTGGACTTTCTTGTGAGATAATGAGCTCCTCATCACCAGAACTGCTCAGGCAAAAGTAGAGTAATAATGCAGAGGAGACATTTTAAAAGAGAGTCTTCAATTGAGTGGGTGGTTGAACAGCATGACTTTTAAGTTTTCCTTGAAGATTCTCATTACATTCCCAGAAAGGAGGAAAAATAAGACAGAAAACCCGGACACACCCACCTTTTCAGGGAGAAAATCTGGACACACCACTTTCCCCTACCCTCACCCCATTTTATTCCTCCAATTTTTAGCATAGTTTACAGTTGCAAAGAGTCAGACACAACTGAAGTGATTTAGCACAGCATGCATAGTACGGTGGTCTTCCCAGGTGGCACTTATGGTAAAGAATCCACTTGCCAACACTGGAGACATAAGAGACTCAGGTTCGATTTCAGGGTTGGGAAGATCCCCTGGGCATGGAAACCCACTTCAATATTCTTGCCTGGAGAATCTCATGGCCAGAGGAGCCTGGCAGACTACAGTCCATAGGATTGCAGAGAGTCAGACATGACTGAAGCGACTTCACACACACACACACACACACACAGTATGGTACGTTTAAAGGATCCCAGGTCTGTGGAGGACCTTCTGAGTTGACAAGTGGTCCAAGGTTTCAAAAGAGATAGGGAACAGCAAGTAATCCTATGGTCCAGAAGGGTGGGGTAAAGATGGTGATATCTAACCTGGGACTTAAAAGTAGGTCAGTTTTGGTCTCAGAACTGTACCCTGGTGATAGGAACAGAGTGAGCTAGGAATGTTAGTGCTTGCTGGAGAAAGTCAAGTTCAGTTAGAGCAGCTGAGGCTTCTACCCCATGCTCCCAGCCCACTCAGTCTGATCCTCCCACTCCAGAGAGCTCTCAGCCTAGGCCACTGCATAAGAGAATCTTTCTCAGGGAATTTCTGTCCTTCTTTCAAATTAGCAATTATTGATTGTCCAGAACTTGATGTGGTGGCCATCTGCCTCTGTCCTTGAAAGGCTCTGCAAGCTTTTGACAATTCTTCCCTGGACAGCCCTTCAAATAGATTCCTGCAGAATTACTATCCTAAGCATTCAGTTAATGTGGCTCAGGGAACTACTGTCTCCTGATGAACTACTTTCAAATGTTTGATTGAGTTAAACTGGGTACATATTTCAACCATATTCTTGAGGTACACACACATGTATAAGAACAGAATAGCTGAACATGGCTTAGAAAGTCAGACAAGGAATTTACATTTGTTTTGATAGAAAAGTAGGAATTTGGGATTAGTATTGTGGGAGCAAAAAAGTTATATAATGAAAGTTTAAAGAAAACAAGCCTGTCAGTGGCCTGAAGGAGGCAATGAGGGGTGGTATGAGGGTGATCAAGAAAGCCAATATTAAAAGCTAATAGACTTGAGATGAAGAGGCTGAACCAACTTAGGGGAAACAGGAATGACAGGAAAGAGATGGGCCTGAGTGATGCCTTGATGAAAATGTGAACATTTCCTGGTGTCCGGTGGACATGGGAGATGACTGGTACTGATACACATCACCCATCTTCAGCTCTGCTTTCCTTGAGCTCCCCCACTAGCCACATCTCCTCACTGAGGCTGGATCATTTGTCTGACTTGGTTTTAAGTCTTTTCTTGGAGCAAATCCCTTTGGGTCCTCATTGGTGGAGAATTTTCTTACCTAACACTACTTTCATTCATTGATTGTCATCTTCCTCACCCATTTGGGAGCACAGTGTTTCCATACAGGTACAAGGGGAGTTGCATCAAAGAGGCATAGGTACAAAGAAGAAATGTCTAAGTAGGTTCATAAGGAGCAGGGGGATGCTTTTCTTCATTTCCCGATATTGTATGTAACTAAAGCATTAAAACTAAGAGTCCATTCCCCTCACTTGCCCAGAAGAAGGAACATAAGATGGTAATAGTAATTAACCTTTCCCATCCCCCAAGAGCAAGTCTGTGTATAAGACAGATACCCAGTTTTCATAGTCATATCTAGAATCGGACCTTTCTGAGTCAAGAAATACTGCTTTTTAAATTTATCAATGGTTTTGGAAACCATTTTCCCCCTTTTGCCAAAAAGTTCTTATGGGTAAGCACCATGCAAAATGTTTACAAGTTCCTCTCTCTGAGTCTGTGCACATCCAGTCAAGGGCCCTGCCTGCCATGAATAAGACCCACAGAACTTACCAAAAGGCAGCCATGCCAATTTTGGCCCCCTAAGGAAGCCCCTTCCTGCTCTCTCAGAACCAGAATCATGGTCAAAAAGAGAAAACCAGTGTTTCAAGGGCACAATCTGAGGGACATCCCCTTCTCCCCATTCCACGCGCTAGCCCTACCCTGGTGCTTGGAATTCCCAAATTACTCATTCCTTTGGTAAAGGCATTTTTGAAAGCCCCTATTAAAACTGCAAACGCTAGCTGGAAAAAAGAAATGTCTTTTGTTTTTAGCTATTAAGAGTTAAGTTAAATTTCTCTAGGAAATGGAACTTGGAAAGAAATCATATTCATGAAGGGAAGGAGAAGAACAGGGAATGGGACCTCTCCCATCTTGACTGGGAGATGGAAAGTACATCTTTTCTTTGTCTATGTATATTCAAAATGGCATCTCTCTCCCAAACCCAGCCTAAGTAAATTATGATGGGCAGCTCGGAAAGTCTCTGCCTTGATTAGAGATGAGGACAAGGGTCTAATAAAGGGTTAGGTGCTCAGCCTAGGGCCCTATCCTTGCTTCTTGCCTGATTATGAAAGGTGAAGTATCCATACTTGCCTGGACTCTGAATGACTCCAGAAACTTCCCCACCACCTCCTCATTTGTTTCAGACATACTTGTCCTAGTTCTATGTCCTTACAACTTCCATCTTCTGGCCCAGAGACCCCTAAACTCAACTCCTACCTCTTCTGATTTTTGAAACATGGTATTGAACCTTGAATTTCTCCTAAGGTATCTAGCTTAGCCTGTCTTTTCACCTTTCATGTTCTCTCTCTTCCCCACTCTAGCCTCAATTCCATGAAATCCAATCCTCACCTCCATTATGAGGGGACATCTGTTATCTGGGAATATTGTAGTAAACAAAATATCAAGCTCAAAGACATAGTTCTTGAACAGTGAGCACAATCACAAAACCATTTCTTCTCACAGTCATTTTTATGTGACTATTTAATTAGTACTGTTTTCCTATTAGGCTAGAAGCTTCAAGAGAACAGGGGCCATGTTTTTATTCTCCTTATAAATCTAGGACCCGAGACATAGTAAGCATTCAAAAAATATATTTAGGGCACATGAATGAGCAGAGATTTATAAAAGCTTTCATTATACACAGGATAGCTCATGTAAATAGTAATATCTGTAACAGCAAACAGAAAATATCACACTCTGAACTTGTGTACATAATTAAATAGACATTTTAATCCCAAGCCTGAATCTCAAGACTGAGGTTGGGAGGAAAAGGTCGACTCCTCAGTTCTTACAATTTGAGGAGTGGGAAGTTCCCTTGGTCAAAAATTTTCACCTGTCTCTCCAGAACCTTCAATAACTATTAGTGGAGCCACTATTTTAAGGCTATTTGCAAATGCAAATAAGTTCATGGTATACAGAACACAATAAACCACTGCCTGGGCTCTTTTTTGACCCAGGACTATTTCTTTCCAAATAAGCTATTAGTCTCTGGTGCCAGGAGGGGCTGATATTGGGATGGGGCACTTGGATGGGAAGAAGAAATGGGCAAAGGTTTCTGGACAGGAGGAGGGAAAGACCAAACAAGAAAGCAGAGGCTGTTTCAGAGTATGTAAGTTTGGTCCCCGTCCTCTGGACTTTCCACTGGCACAAGGGCCTTAGGCAGGGCCAGCATGCTTGAATAGCTTCTCCTGGAGCATAGCTGCTTGGAGCCCCCAGCACTTCAAGGCCAGGAGTGGCTGCCAATTATTTGGTAAGTGGTGCCTTCTATTTCTGCCTGTTATGTCTCTCAGCTCATCAAAGCAGACAAAGGGATCCGACTGAAAGAGACACATTTTTGTCATGTCCCACCTCCAATGTAGACAGTCCAGGAACCGAGCCTGATGGTCAAAGGATTTAATCACATACCCCTCACCCCTTCTTACCTACTCCCTTGCTGGCTGTCAGCCCCAACTTTGAACATCTGCCCCAGATGCAGCCTGACCCCACACCACGCTCCCCAAGGCATATAAGCCTCATGAGAACATACCTGTCACAAGTGCCCATCCACTGCAGCTCCAAGAGACCAGAGGCACAAGCCCAGTGGCATTCCCAGGGAACACAGAAGCAAGGGATCAAGAATAAATGAAGAGGAGCCTTTGTGAGCTCCCCATACCTCCTAACACTCCTTGTAGAGAGAGAAATAATGTCAGGGCTGAGGCTAGATCTCAAATGCAGAAAGGGGAACTGACTAGAGAGAAATAACACCACAGACAGGGGCAGTGTTCTCTCTGGTTCCAGATAACTTCTGCTGGCAGGTGGGCATTTCCACTGATGAGAATGACTACAAACACACTCCTGAAAGCTAGTGACTGTAAAGCCCTGAGGAAACCCCCCGAAGACAGCCCAGCCACAAACATGGCAAAGACACCTTCCCTGACAGATCACAGAGGTCCATAGGTAAAAAGAATCAGCTCAGTTCAGCAAATGTTTTACTGAGCAGTCGCATGCTAGATGCTGTGTCTGGCTGAGCAGGGCTGCAGGAGACAGCCCTCAGCCAGAGTGAGCAGAGAGACCTGATGCTTCCTCTGTCACCTTGTCCCAAATCACTCATTGAGTACCACTCCATGAATCCTGCTAGCAGTCAATGAATCCACATAACCTCTATTTTCAGATTATCCTAATCTAACCCTAGTTGTCCTTGCCTACCTAGAATGTCTCTATTACCTTGGCCCACTATACCTGGAAGTGGGTGGTACTCTTTGTTTTGGCCACATCAGGTGGCAGGTGGGATCTTAGTCCCCTGACCAGGGATTGAACCCATGCTCCCTGAATTGGGAGCCCAGAGTCTTAACCACTGGACTGCCAGGGAAGTCCTAGTGAATGATACTATTGAGTCTGGGGAGAGTCACAAGAAGAAAGTATGAAAGGTATGTGAATTCTATGTGGATCTTTCCAAACAGTGCTTAGGCAGAAACAGGTTTCACATATATAATCCTGCCCAGCACACGGCTTCTTTTTTCTGACCTTATCAGGCCTTACAATACCCTCTGCTCAATTTGGGGGCAATTATGTGCCTCTTTGTCTGCAGCATTAGAGTGCAGAGGAGAGACAGCTTGCCTCTGAGCAGGCCTCCCCCTTCTCTTAGAGACTGGCAGTGCCCCATGAGGCTGGAGACATTGAAAGTGACAAAGTGAAAACTGCTTGATGTTGTCTGGGTGGAGGAGGTCCAGGGGAAGTAGCACCAGTTTTGGAACTAGTGGTCAGTCCAAGGTCAAATCTTAGCTTGATCCACTGGACCCTGGGCAAATTATAGAATATCTCCCAGCTCAGTCTCCTCATCTATGAATTGTGACTAGTAATAGCTTCCTTGCTATGTTGTTGTGAAAAACAAATGAGGTCATGCATGTAAATAACCTGGCACATAGCATGCTCTGCTACTATTTAGTCTTCATCACTGCTTTCCCATCTTCTTTTTGGACTTTCCAATCCTCACTTTGACCTTTCCAGAAAGATCTTCCTTCCGTCACTGGAAGGATGATCATTCTTCCCCCAAACAGGTTTGTAAACTCCTTCACCTTCCACTGTGGCTTTTCAAAACCTGTGTGGGTCCTGGGCCCTCACTCAGGTTACTTCCCCTCAGCCACTTTATGTGCGTACCTTGGAAACTTCATCCTTTATTCGAATAGGCCTCACCTGGGGTTTTCCTCTGGATTTTACAATCGTATGGTTTTTAATTTGAAAGGGTCTATTTGGTTTCCTTACTGTAACACATGAAATTACCCCACCTATCAGAGCACAGCAAATTAATTCATATTCCATGTAGTTTTCAATTTTTCTTCTCTTCTTTGTCTCAGCAATCAAAATATAAGACTGACTAAATTGAAAAGTCCTACTATCAAAACATTTGGAATAATATTTCCCAAACTTCAGTCATTCTGGCTACTAGTCTCACTTCATATCCGTGCAAAATCTGTACTATTTTTTGTACAATATTTTTCTCTTAACTTACTTTAAGTAAACTTGTTTAAAAAGGAATCCTTATGTCAATATTAAAAATTTTAAAAAGCGGTATCATTTGCCATAAATAAAGGATGAGTAAAAATAACAAGTCACACTAGACTTCAAAATCAAAGATATATGTGTTCAAATGCCACCTCCTATAGTTAATAGCTGTGTGTTCTTAGGGAAGTGACTTCTGTGAGTCTTAGTTTCCTCACAGAAGTAATGCTAAATATCTTCTAATCTCGTTGTGAGGGTCAGATAGGATGACATAATTATATATATAGTACCTAGCACAGATTGTGGTATGTAGTAGTTTCCTTTTAAAAACAAGTGTGTTTTGGTTTTTTCATTTTCTGTTTTCCATATCCCTTCTTTCATCTGCTTACTTTAGTTCTTGCTTAGAGCAGCCTCCTCCAAAGCTGTAACATTGAAGTGCAGGAAGATGAGGCAGGCAGCAGAAATAAAGGACAATACAGTGTCATGGAATTATCCTACTCCATGATTTAGAGACACAGAGTTGTTTAAGGGACCTCAGAAGTCATTCCAGTCTCTTACTCAAGCAAGGAATCCCCTTGATATCATCTCTGATAGATGGGGATCCAGTCTTTGCTTTTTCACTAATGTTGGGAAACTCACTATCTGATGAGACAGTTCTAAGAGAAAAGCCTTCTTTATAAAAATCCCGTCATCCACCTTTCACTCCTCACTCCCAGAAATACAATCTACTTGTCCCTGTCATGTTTTCTAAAACTACCAGAATATATGTATCTATATCTAGATATAAAATCCTCCAAATAGTTGAAAGCAAATATTATAAATTTCCTTAATAGTCTCTTCTTGCAACTAAATATAATCAGCTGTTCCTCATATGATTTTTTTTCTCCAGAACCATAATCAACTGGGGCTTCCTAGATGGGGCTAGTTGTAAAGAACTTGCCTGCCAATGCAAGAGACATGAGAAATGCAGGTTGGATCCCTGGGTCGGGAAGACCCCCAGGAGGAGAGCATGGCAACCCACTCCAGTATTCTTGCCTAAAGAATGCCATAGACAGAGGAGCCTGGTGGGCTACAGTCCATAGGATCATAAAGAGTCAGACAGAACTGAAGCAACTTAGCACACAGGGACACCCTAATCAATTCAGTGGCTCTCACACTGGCACCCATCACCCCGAATTTGTCAACTATCTTTTTGCTCACAGAATGAAACAGGCAGTGACAGGATCACTTTTGTAAGTGGGTCAGAGATCAAATTAGCCTATATACATTTCCACTGGGAGGCTGGCCGACCGTGACTTTTTTTCACATGTCAAGTCAGATCACCACCTCTGGCCTCATCTTGTTTATGTATCAGTATTTGGGGCCAGTGTTCAGCCAATCAAAATTACTTCGAATCCTACATATTTCGCCCATTGTAAATTAGCCATCCTTCCAAGCCCATGCCACTTGAAAATTTTATAAAGAGGTCTCAACAAGGCTCATCAGAGCCAAGGATACAGAGGGTTCAACAGTGATGGTCGTCAGCAGTTTCATATGCTGAGAAGAGGCCAAGCAAAATGAAGATCAGTTCCTTGTGTTAATGAGGAGGAAGTTGCTGGTAACCTCAGAAATCTGCCTTCTGTGTGGGGCTGTTTCCTGTACTGCCTCCTTCCCAGATGTCCTTAGGTCTGAGGAGGCCATGGCTACTGGGAAAGCAGCAGCAGGAGTGGCTGAGTGGAGGAAACAGACCACTTCCCCACGTCCTTGACCAGCTTTGCTCAAGAGATGTTCCTCTGGGACCATGTACTTAGGGTCTACTCTGGGAGGCACAGAAACCTGTGACATTTGGAAACATCCAGACACTTAGCTGAATTTTCCAGTTCCAGTTGTATTTGTTGTTTTATATATATGGCTTTCTGTGGCCAGGGGTCAGGAGGCACTCTAAAAGCATTCCCGGTGGTGGTGGTAGTGGTGGTGGTTCTGATACTAGCCAAATAGTTTCCACAAGTTGTAGAGGCATAATTTATTGAAATGTTAATTAGTGTTTCTTTTCTGGGCTTCCTTGATACAGAGATTATTTACAGAGGAGAGAGCAGAAGAGACCTAAAGTCAAAGGTGCTTTTGGACTTTTGTGAAAGCCCCTGGAAAAGACAATGTAGGTGCCCTAGAAGGTGAGAGACAAGACAGAGAGTGCTTTTGAGATGCAGAAGGAAGGGAGAGAAGGGCAGAGGTGTGTGGGGCCTGTGCATAGTGGGATCCAAGCATGCCATGCACTGCTCCCAAGGGCACAACAACCTCAGGGGAGATGGTTCATGCAGGAGACCCACCCTCAGTGAATGACCTCATTCCCCGCTGTGGCATGGGGGCAGAGAGCTGCCAGACTTCACAGAACACTGTGGGCTGGAGAGTAGGGGGGCTGATAGCAATCAGTACAGACCAGGACTTCCATCACTTTTTAGGCACCAGGTAAGCTTCTGAATTCTGACTGGGCCACAAGCAGGGGAGGGCACCCCTATATGATCAATCTGGAAAGAAATCAGTCCTGAATATTCATTGGAAGGACTGATGCTGCAGCTGAAATTCCAATACTTTGGCCACCTGATGCAAAGAACTGACTCATTTGAAAAGACCTTGATGCTGGAAAAGATTGAAGGTGGGAGGGAGAAGGGGATGACAAAGGATGAGATGGTTGGATGGCATCACTGACTCAATGGACATGAGTTTGAGTAACCTCCAGGAGTTGGTGATGGACAGGGAAACCTGATATGCTACAGTCCATAGTGTCGCAAAGAGTTGAACACAACTGAGTGACTGAACTGACTGACTAACTTGTGTAACTGTCAGAATCGGGGCTCACAGGTGGGATTAAGAAATAAGAAAAGTGATTATATCTTACACACTTGGACTCACGGACAGAACTTTACACCCTATGTGTAATGTAATCCATGCCTGGGGGCCCAGGATTGAACTGTAACCACAGTTTCTGAATTGTCCTTTATTTAGAACTGCTGCAGCCCAGGGTTGGGTCCTATTCTTATTGCCAGCCTTGCTGCACAACCTCTAATGATGCAGGAGAGTTAGCCATCCCAACATCTGACTCTACTTTTAATGAAATTCTGCTGGGTTCACAGACAGGTTCCCTCAGACTACCTGAGAGAGAGAGCATAAAACATCTGCTATGAAATTTACCTCTTACTGCTGTTGTAAAGTTGTCTTTTTAGAACCTTCCCTGCTTAAGGCATAAACACCCTGACCACAAGAGAAAGAAAAGACAAGTCACAGACTGGGCAAAAACATTTGTAAAACACAAATTTGATAAAGGACTGGTATCTAAAGTGTACCAAGAACTCTTAAACCTCAAATATAAGAAATCAAGTCAACTTAAAAATGGCAAAAATCAGATCATACAAAAGTCATCAAAGATATACTGATGGCAAATAAGCATATGAAAGGATGCTCAGTTTGATACATCATTAGGGAATTGCTGATTAAAACAACAATGAGCTACTAACTACATACCTGTTAGAATGGTTAAAATTTACCAAACTGACAGTTCCCAGTGCTGATGAGAATGTGGGGCAACAGGAACTCTCATTCATGGCTGGTAGGAATGAAAGGTGCTTTGGAACAGTTTCTTATAAAACTTAACGTAAGCCTACCATATGATCCAGCAGTCGTGCTCCTAGGTATTTACCTGATGAACTGAAAACTTAGGTCCACACAAAATACTTAGGTCCAGGACACAAATATTTATAGCAGCTTTACTCATTATTGCCCAAACCAGAAGCAACTAAAATGTCCTTTAATAAGTGTATGGATAAGCAAACTGTGATACATCCATACAATGAGATATTATTCAGTGATTAAAACATGAGCTATCAAGCCACAAAAAGACATGGGGGAACTTTAAATGCATATTTTTTGATGAAAGCAGACAGTCTGAAGAGACTCTATACTGTATGATTCTGACTAGATGACCTAGAAAACACAAAACCAGGAGAAACAGTATGAAGATAAGTGGTTGCCAGTGTCCATGAGGAGGGGTGAACAGGTAGAACATGGGGGATTTTGAAGGCAGAGAAACTGCTCTGCGTGATACTATAATGGTAGATACAGGTTATTATACATTTATAAAAATTCAGAGAACACAAAGAGGGAGACAAAGTATAGAAAAAAATGATGATAGAAAGTATCAGTTGCTCAGTTATGTTCAACTCTTTGCGGACATGATGTTGTCTGCCAGGCTCCTCTGTCCATGGGATTTCCCTGGTAAGAATACTGGAATGGGTAGCCATTCCCTTCTTCAGCGATCTTCCTGACCTTGGCATTGAACCCAAGTCTCCTGCATTGCAGGAGCAATCTTTACCATCTGAGCCACCAGGGAAACCCCTATTAGAAATTCGTCAAAATTCATAGAACACAAAGGGGGAGACTTAAGGTATGGACTTTAGTTAATAATAATATATCGATACTGGTTCATTAATTGTAACAGATATACCACACTAATGCAAGATAATAATAATAGGGGAAATGGTCTACAAAACAGGGGTCATATGGGAATTCTCTGTATCATCTGCTTAATTTTTCTGTAATTCTAAAACTATTTTAAAAATAATATCTATTAATTAAACACACAGACGTACTAACCACATATACTGATTCCTGGTAAAGCAACCAAATTAATGTTGTGACATTTTAGAGGGCTTCTAGACTAGTGGGTAAGAAATTAGCATCAATTTCACAGTCCAAAGGTTCACTTCTCCATGTTACACACTTGTAATCAGATGCCACACATAAAATGCTGCAGTAAAAAAATCTCCAGTTTTGTATTTCTGCCTTCCATTTTGACATTTTTTTCCATCGTTCTGGTGTGAAACTGTAGATTTTTATGTCAGTTCCTTAGGTAAATTAAAGGAAAAGCCCCCATTGTTTTCTAAGGGCCAGATCAATTAAAAATACCTTTCAGTTCCATGTTTCTGGAGGAACATTCTTAGAAATAAAATAAGTTTCTCTCTTCTTTGGGGGGGGGATACAATCTTGACTTATACTTGAGATAAATTTTATATAGTTAAGCATTGTTGAGCATTTTTCTCTGAACCAAAATTCTGCAGCCTCAGTATTTATATCCTGCAAATGGGTTGACAAGGTAGGTGAGACCCTTACCCTTATAGCCTCTAACATGGCCCGCCTCCCATCTTAGGCTGGCTCGTTTTGTCTCTCTAGATGCCCTTCCTTTATTCACTTTCTCATGATGCAAATTCACACCTATCATTCATGCATGCTAAGAAAGAGGCCATGTGTATTGTTTCTTAACTTGTGTTTGATCAACTTCTGAACACCAGAACTAGGATGCATGATACGCTTTTGCCTAGATGTCCTCTAAGAAGTCAGAAAGGCAAGGGGCACCAGTGGTTATTTGCAAGATTCTATCAAGTGAATGCAAAAGATTCTTGTGGGCACTTTCTCTCAAAATCACATGGTGGCTTAACAAAACATACCCTAACTTCAGCATCAAAATGTTTCTTTGTATTGAAGATTACATTAGCACATAGTGAAAAGCAGGTTAAGGGGAAAAAAAAACTGTTGAAAGGGTGTCAGGATACATCCGTTTTAGAGAAAGAAGTTCTGTTGTACCAGAGATGAGGGTGAGCTTTGGAGGAGCTGTTCCTTTGTTGGTCTGGGGTGAGTGAGGAAGGGGAGGAAGATGGAGTTGGGTACAATAACCCCAGCGTGTGAGGAACCAGCCACTCCATACTCTCAGGATCTGAGAGCGATTGGGGGTCTGGTGGAGACAGGGCAGAATGGGGTGGGGGTAGGCTTCAACACACCCAGAAATCAGGAGTTTCTGAGAAGTGTGATATCTGCAGTGTGAGGAGTGGGGATATTTGTCTCTGTGCAACAAGACCCTTCACTGGGGGACAGGTCCTAGTGGCTGGCTGGGAACCGGACTGCAGGTCAGAAACACAGTGAAGTCACAGAATAACTGTAGCTTAAGGGAACCGAGGCCTTCACACCTCATTTGGTGGACAGAGACCAGGATTAGAACCAGCGAGATGACACCCAGAACACCCCTCCCCACCTGCCTGCCTGCCGTGTGTACACACACCTCCTGGAAGGACTGGGCAGAGCATCAGGGCTGCGGGCAGAGCATCCACGGGGACTGGCGGTGACTGTAGACTCTGATGTTTCACCTGTGTTCCCACCCATCTTTGTATCTCAGTTAACCTCTCTCATTTTCCAATAATTCTTAAAAATCCACAGATGGATTTAGAATTCCTACTAATTCCTACTTTTTAATTTGTCTTCATTCATCAACAAATGCTTAACCCAGCCTTGATTGAGTGCAGGCCTTGGGCTAGCCCTGGGATCCAAAGTGAGCAAACGCCAAGAGTCCCTGCCCTCCCATATCCTGCAGGCCTGCACAGTCTAATATTGTCAAGGCACGTGTATGCTAAGTCGCTTCAGTCATGTCCAACTCCTATGGATTGTATCCCTCCAGGCTCCTCTGTCCCTAGGATTCTCCAGGCAGGACTACTGGAGTGGGTTGTAATGCCCTCCTCCAAGGGATCTTCCCAACCCAGGAACTGAACCCGTGTCTCTTACGTCTGCTGCATTGACAGGCAGTTTCTTTACCACTAGCGCCACCTGGGAAGCCCCAATATTGTTAGGGTACTTGCCAGCAGCTGATTTTCAACATAAACAACTTCAGCTACATATGATGCCCTAATGATCAGATACCATCTTAAGAGCATGAGATAGATTCTAACTAGATTAGGTAGGTAAGCCACAATTAGGAAAATTTTCCCCAGGCCTTCCATCTCAAGGATAGGCTATCTGAGAGAGAGTTCATATTGTAAGTAGTTACAGTGTCTGCATGACTATTAATCATGGGTGGCCCCAACTGAGAGAGCTCACTTGACGGAGGGGTAGACTCAGTGATCCTTAACTAATTTAGTAATTCTGTACTCTAGCTATTCAGGTTTATTACAATTCAATCTTACAACCTCAGGACTTCCTCTGATAGCTTACAAAGGATGGCCTATTAGTTAACAAGTAACAAAACTACGTAAAATCTTTCCAAAAGGAATAAAACCTATACAGCGTCAAGTTAAAAGATTGATACAATAAACTGCCAATATTGGTGATGGCACTTTTCAGAACCTAACGAAATGAATAACTGATTCCAAACTGATATCCTTTCAATCTTAGCATTATCTGGGAATATTGAACCTCAGTTCAGAAGATTGTGACCTCTGAATTTAAAGCGGCCCCTTGCTTAAGAATAGGTGCTTACACATTCTGAGAAACTGTTGTTTCTTTCTCAACAGTTTGTGAAATGAGAAAGCATTTGACATTTGTCATTTCCTTTATAACCTCAGTTAGAAGAAATAAAATGAGGTAATATTCTAAAATTTAAAAGTTTCTAGAGGAGTTACTTCCATATATTTTTTCCTACGTGTGCAGAGGAGAGAATATAAACATAACAAAACTAACACATTTTAACAAACGGCAGCAGATTTCAACTTTAGGGAAGCACAAAGATCTGTGAAAGCACCTTTTTATGCAAAATATTTATATATGAGTATAAATAAAATGTGCACTACAAAGTAAAATAAAGTAGACTGGGGCATACAGAGCACAGCTAATATGACTAAGCTTGTTAAAAAAAAAAAAAAAAAACCACTGGATTTTTTAAAGCTTCCATTTCACAACAGGGTTGAGGGAGGGGGCACTGCATTACCCAAAGGCTCACTTCCCTGTGTCATCTCTGTAACCAAAAGCAAAGCACAGAAGACTTCTGCGAACCTTTAAAATATGCATTTGTCAACTTGGATTTGCAATTTTCAAATTGGTGGTGCAGAACCATAGAAGTGTAATTTTTGCAGTTCCTTTCACACACCTTTATCTGGAAAATTCTAAAGGCCCACCACCACATAGATGTGTTGGTATCTAAAAGAATTTTCCAGTAAAACACGATGTCGCTCTTCCTACTCTTCAGCAATGTGAGTAAAACTTTTTTTGAAAAGTGCCCTAAATAGATTCCCACACATCTGGTTTAAGACTAAAAACAATTTCAAATAAGACTTGCACTGGTTAGCTACAGTTTTAATGTGAGGAGTTGGAATTTTTAAGGACAGCAGTTGTAAACCAGTTCCATCTTCATGTCTCATGGATTGAAGACAAAATATTGTATTTGTCATCACACTTGAGTTGCATTTTCACTGTGCCTGGCCTATTTGCATACAAACAAAAGAGATTATTTTTAAAAGAGGTTTTCTGTGTTTTTGTTTTGGTCCTTTGGGATGACTGTGGTAAGACAGGACCAAGCCATTTTCATAACTTGGATTTCACAAGTAAGTTTAAGTGACCCCCTCACTTCCGCTTCCTCACCACCCACTTCCAATTCATTGGTGGCCCGTGTTAGGATCTTGGTCACCACTTGTCAGGATTATTGCGACAGCCTCCAAGCTGATTCCTTCTCACTATGCTTTACCCCAGTGGTCCCCAACCTTTTTGGCACCAGGGACTGATTTTGTGGAAGACAATTTTTCCACGGACCAGGGTTGGGGGATGGTTTCAGGGTGATTCAAGCACATTACATTTATTGTTTGCTTTATTTCTATTATTACATCAGCTCCGCCTCAGATCATCAGGCATTATTAGATCCCAGAGGTCGGGGTCCTCTGCTTTACCCTACCATTATCTTTTCATCAAGAACAATCAGATTATGAACTGTCCTTGCTTTAAAGACTGTTCCTCATGGGTAGTTATCCCATTTCTTAGCAAGACCCCTGAGGCCTTTCACAGCCTGAATCCAAGTTTCCTCTTCTGTTTTTATTGGTCAGCTCATGTAACTCACCCTCTAGTACACGAACTGTTCTCTAGTTTTGGACCCTCGCAAACTCTTTCATGACTCTTTCGCCTTCTTTACCTTTGCACAAACTGTTCCTTCTGTCTAGGATGCCTTTCCTGCCTTCTCTGTTTAGAAAATATTTCTTTTCCTTTAAGATTCAATCATTCCACGGTTCCCAGTTGAAACCTTTTTTGTTTTTTGGGCCATCCTTCCCTCCTCTTTTCACAGTATCTCTACTGTCCTTGCTCCAAAATCACACTATGTGTTCTTCCATTACAACAATTTCCTCCTTGTGCTACAGTCTCACTGCTCATATGGCTCCCCTGTCCTGTGTTCCACAAGTGCAGGGGACATGTTTCATTCCCCTTTGCATTCCCGCTGCTTAGCAAAGGAACAGGTTCAATAAATGTCCTTAAAGCTAACATCTGTTAGCTGATTGCTTATGAGCTAGGTGCTCTGCTAAGTACTCCAAATCTGTCACTTCATTTAATCTGCACAGCAAACATACAAAGTTTACAAAAGAGGAAATAGTTTCAGAAAAGTTAGGCCCCTTGCCCAAGGACACACAGCTGGTGACCTCAAGATGTTGGTGAGATATAGAATTGAATCTTTTCTGATTTCTAGCTGATAATGCTATGTGACCATCGTTAGAATGCCAGGTGTCAGCGTACTTTTCTTGGTGTGGTTTGGCACTTTTTGAGTAAGTCTATCTACTCTGCCCCTTACTAATTTTGTGATGTTGAGTGACTTACTAAACCTTTCTAAACCTCAATTTCCTCATTTTGTTTTCAATGGGGAAAATAATACTCAGCTCACATGGTTGTCCTAAGGATCCAGGGACAATACCTCGTGTACGTTCCTAGCCCTGTCCCTACCATCAGAGCTTTCACTGTCCCTACTCTGAGGCACACATTTCATATTCCTGCATTAGCTCACTTAATCCTTTTCCTCTTAAAAACTGAAACTGTTAAACCTTCTAACTGATGAATTAACTGAGACTTAAAGAAGTAAATAACCTGCCCAAAGTTCCTTTAATCTAAGCAAATGTTTTTCCTAAAGCCCCCCACAACTGAATGAGCCCCTCAGATCGATACCTAAGTAGTGTGTAAAGGGGTAATTCTGCCTGAATGCGTGAAAATTCTGCTAACTCGGTTTCAGCTTGTTTTTCTTTTTTTAACTTTATTTTCTTACAACTATGAACACTTATTAAGCCTAACTTACATTTATATATTTTAGGTGGCTTTTTTTTTGGTTTGGCTTTCACTTTATTCACTTGCATTGAGCCTGGGCATCTCTCATCTGTAATTAGGAGGTCTATTATAGCAACTTCTGAGTTATAAGTAAGCATTCATTTGCTAGAATTCAATCAGAAAAGGCAGAGCCAAAGAAATTAAAGACTTCATTTCAAATATTGGAAATAATCAACTTTAAAGAATGTTAAGCCTCAAATGTTTCATTTTCACAAGACTTTACATCCTTTATAAATGCTTATAACCCTCATAGCATTGGTAAGTACCAATTCTACCTTATTTTACAGATGAAGGTGCTAAAGTTCAGGAAGCTGGATGGCTTCCCCAAGGTGACACTGCTAATAAGTACAAAATTACTTATTAACTTATTATTTGACACCAGCCCGACTGACTCAAAACTCAAGCATTTATCCAAGACACAGAACTACAAAGGGAAAACAGCCACTTTTGTGCTCCTGGGGTTCCCTCCCACGTGTCACTCTTATAAAAATGTCATCATATTTGATATTTATACCACTAAACTGAACTCTTTGAGGGCAGAAATCATGTATACTCATCTTTGGTACACTTCTAATGTGTGGCACTGTGCCTGGCATTAAGGTACTGAATGAACTGGAAAAAATTACTAAGAACAGAGAAATAGGCAGTGGTCAAGTTTGCCTGTATATGCTTTTTTAAGGCTTCTGATATAGAGTCTTAAATTCCAGAAAAGTTATAACCATTCACAATTCCGCAATCAGTGGTATATGACAGTACCATTCTTCATATATACAATGAGCATTTTTACCCTGACCCCCTAATAAAACATAAATTGTTAATTTGATAAATGAAAATATCTCATTGGTGTTTCACTGTCCTTTTCCTTAATACTTAGTGAAGGTGAATATTTTGTGTCTTTTAAAATTACATTTTCAACTTTTTATTTGGAAACAAAGATTCAAAGGCAGTTGGAAAAAAGAGTACAGGGAGGCCCTTGTATCTTTCCCCCAGTTTCCCCCAAGTGGTATTTTTTACATAATGCCAGTACAATGGCAAAATCAGGAGACATATCGGTTTAATCCACAGAGCCTATTCAGCTTTCACCAGTTTTAGGTTTCATGTGTGCTTCTTGTGTGTGTATATGTAGTAATTCTCTGCCATTTTCTCACACACGTAGATTCATGTAACAGTTGCCGTTATCAGGATACTGAACTAGACCATCACCACAATACTCCCCCGTGTTACCTCTCTGCAGCCACACATGCCTCTTCCTTTCCCCACCACCCAGAGCCATGGCACCACCAACTGTTCTCCTGTCTGCGATTCTGTTATTTCAAGAATGTCACATAAATGGAATCACATAGTAACAGTCTGTGATCAGCATTTTCACTTAGCATTATTCCCTGGAGAGTTGTTTAAGTCTGTGTGTGTATCAGTAGTTCATTCCTTTTATTGAAGGGTAGTATTCCATGGTACATGCATGCTTCAGTTTGTTTAATCATTCATCCATGGAAGGACATTTTCCCTCTAGTTTTTGACTGTTAGGAAGAAAACTGGTATGAATATCCATGTACTGTTTTTTGTGTGGACATAGGTTTTCATTTCTCCAGGATAAATGCCCAACAATGCAACTGCTGTGTTATATGATAAATGTATGCTTAGTTTTGTAAGAAACTGTCAAACTGCTTTCCAGAGGGACTGTACTATTTTACAGTTCCAGGAGCAATATCTGAGAGATTTAGTTTCTCTACACCATGCCAGTATTTGGTGTTACCGTTATTTTTCACTTTATCCATTATAATAGGTGTGTGGTAATATCTCAATGTGGAGAAGGCAATGGCACCCCACTCCAGTACTCTTGCCTGGAAAATCCCATGGATGGAGGAGCCTTATAGGCTGCAGTTCATGGGGTCGCTAGGAGTCGGACACGACTGAGCAACTTCACTTTCACTTTTCACTTCCATGAATTGGAGAAGGAAATGGCAACCTACTCCAGTATTCTTGGCTGGAGAATCCCAGGGACGAGGGAGCCTGGTGGGCTGCCGTCTATGGGGTAGCACAGAGTCGGACACAACTGAAGCAACTTAGCAGCAGCAGCAGCAGCAATATCTCAATGAGGTTTTAATTTTCATTCCCCTAATGGATAATGATGTTGAATGTCTTTTCATGTGCTTATTTGTCATCTGTATATCTTCTTTGGGGAAATGTCTTTATATCTTTTGCCCATTTTCTAACTGGATTATTTGTTTACTGTTTGATCTGATAAATGAAAATATCCCATTGATGTTTGAATTGGCATTTCCTCAATTTCTGTTGAAAATGAACATGTTTTGTTATTTATATATTTTTAAATCACTTAATTATTAACTACATTGGATTGCTTTTGTCACTTCATAATTTTGTTTCTATTCCCAGTTACACTATAAAAATTATATGTCAGCTTTTTGTTCTATACTCTCCATGCTGCCTTAAAACTATCAGGTTCTTGATCAAGATCTATTGTTTAGTTGGTTGAAAACAGTCATAAGATGGAGGTGATGATCTAGGTTTTCCTTTTGGGTCCTTAATATTTCAGGTTTTACCCCATGATTATTTCCTGTCTGCTATTGACTAATTTATTTATTTCACTAAATGCTCATTTAACAAATTTTTATTAGATCTTTAGTAAAGTCAAACCTGATGAATTTGATCCTCAATAATAAAGAAGTGTGATATTTGGGTTGCGCTACAAAAAATATCCTGAGGCTACAGAAAGCAAATTTTAGGCTCATTTTGACTTCAAAGCTTTCTAAGAAAATGCTTCAGTACTTCCCTATTCCAATTCTACTATGCTCTTTTCTTGCTTATCGACATACATTCTGAGTGATCCCCCAAATTCCACTCAGGCTTGTCTTTTCCTTTACATCATTAGATTTACAACATCCCCTTTACAACATCACATTCATCATAGATTTCCTCTCTGCTTACAACATCCCCTTTACAACATCACATTCATCATAGATTTCCTCTCTGGGAAGTTTAAATAACACATTTCTTAGGGTTTAACAAAAGAGAATGCAATCTGCTAGTACCAAAAATCCAACATGCAAAATGACAGCTGGAAAAAGCAGAGGCGACACCAGGTCTTTCTGGCTGACTCCAAGGTGTCTCCATGTGGCTCTTCATGGGCAGCACAGATGAGTCTGGTTCAGTGAAGAGGTCCTCTTTCATCACTCAGAGTTTTGTAGGAGTGGTCTATCTTCTGTCTCTCTTTTCAGCTCTCTAAGACCTACCCCTCTACTTAGCTGAGTGCTCCTCAAAGGTCACCACAGACCTCTGGACTGATATTTTCAGTCATTCTCCTACTTCACCTTTCTGCAGAATTAACACTGTTCCTACCCTCTACATTGTGGAATACTTTTTTTGGTTCCTCCCTCACCTCTCTCGGGGCCCTGACCCCTCAGGGCTCTGGCCTCTGACCGCCCCTAGCTGGGAAGCCGCCTCCCTTCCCTGCCCCCACCCTCCACGTCCCAGAGAAAAAGCCCCTCCCCAGAGGGTGGGCTTCCTGGTAACTCAGTCGGTAAAGAGTCTGCCTGCAGTGTAGGAGACCTGAATTCGATCCCTGAGTCGGAAAGATCCCCTGGAGAAGGAAAGGGCTATGCCCTCCAGTGTCCTTGCCTGGAAAATCCCATGGACAGAGGAGCCTGGTGGGCTGCAGTCCATGGGGTCGCGAAGAGTCAGCACGACTGAGCGACTAACACTTTCACACCTCTCTGAAATACTTATTCATGGTTTCTTTCTCTGGTTATCTGCACTCTCACCAAAGGATTATTTATACCCACCAAATGGATTAGATTGTTAGGGATGTGGTAACAAAGTACTGAGTGGCTTGAATGGAAATTTATTGTCTCAGTTCTGGAAGCCGGAAGTCCAAAACGAAGTTATGAACAATGCTGATTCCTTCTGAGGGTTATAAGGGAAGGATCTGTTACAAGGCCTCTCTTCTTGGTAGATGGCTATCTTCTCCAGGTTTCTTTGTATTGTCTTCCCTCTATGCCTGTTTCTGTGTCTAAATGTCCTCTTATTTTTAAATATATCAGTCATCTTGGATTAGGGCCCACCCTAACGACCTCATTTTAGCTTGATTATCTCTGCAGAGACTGTCTCTAAATACAGTTACATTCTGAGGTCCCATTAAAAAGAATGGTACTTTCATGTACTACTGATTGTGGGATTGTGAATGGCTATAATTTTTCTGGAAAGCAGTTTAAGACTGTACAAATTTTGAGGGGACACAATCAATCCTTAACCCTTAGTCCCTAGAATCACTTTTTCTGTATCTCACGTGCACAGTGTAGAAATTGAGTAAATATACTTTGTCTTTCTGTGGCCATGTCCTCTTCTTTTTTTTATTTTAACTGAAGTATAGTTGATTTACAATATTGTCTTAGTTTCAGGTGTATGGCTGCCTCTTCCTTGTATCTCTCTCCTCTTTGGGTTCCAATGATACCACTTTTTTCCTACCTTGTTCCACTCTCTCGAGTCCCTGCTTGATGTCTGTTGTGGACTCTTTATCCTCATATACCTGCCTCTATCTTGAAGTTTTCCAGGTTCTGTCCTTGGCTTCTTCTTACTGCACCATCCCCTCTCCTTTGCGATCTTACCCACAAAGAGAATTTCAACTATAACCTATACTGATGCTGAAGACCTTTAATGTTTTCTGCAGCCCATACCTCTTTCTTGAACTTTACACCTGTATATTCACTTGTCTGCTTGAACATCATCATCTAGCTGCTCCAAGAGATCTCAAATTCAGTGTGTTAAAAAATGAATTCAACTTCTGTCCTCTTCCCCCTGGCCCAAACCCATCCACATTTTGGGAAGGATATACTTAAATCTCTCCTTTCAAGCTCCATATCTGTCAAAAAGCAAATTTTGCCAATTCTAGTTTGTAAATACCTCCCCAATACATTCTTTCCTCTCTGATCCCACCATAACTGCCCTGGTCTCATGTTCTCAACACCTCCCCTTGAATTAGTTTCCTATAGTCCTATTAGTTTAATAGTTTCCTAAATGATTTTCTTGTTACCTCAAATCAGTTATGCATTCTGCTGCCCGTGGAATTAAAAAAAAATTTTATGGTATTTTTGCTTGTTTATGATTCTTCAAATGTAGGCTGTGTCACATATATGAATAATTAATATGATATTTTAGTAATTATTTAATGTATTTTTCATTTCTTACAAATCAAGACACCATATGGCTTCCCATCTTTTTAATCAATGAGTTTCAGTGCTTCGGGGGCAGGGTAGTTATGGCTAGAACATCAAAGTCATCGCTCAATTTTGACTGTCAAATGAAGCTTTTTAATGTATTGTGTCCCCAGGGAGAAAGTGCTGTTGAAAGCAAGGCTACATCAAGAGAGAAAAGGAATTTCTAAATTTCGAAGCTCCCTTTATATATCATTTATTTCTAATGATACTGGATTCTTATTAGAGAATGAAGTCTGTAAAATCTCTACTTTTATACTTCATTGATTTTTTTTTTGTGTGTGTAGCCATGTTCATGATCAGCTTTTATAGTAGGTCTTTCCTTTCATGGATGTCAAGTTCTTTAGCAATTAAAACAAGTGACTTAAAAACAAACAAAAACAAGTAAGTTGATTGTAATAGTTCCTCTGAAAACCTATATTTGTTTTTTTTGTCTCTTAGATCAATAAAGTATATTAAAATCTCTTCTGAAAAAAAATGTAGGCTGTGACTTTGGGATAATCACAATGGATGACTGGGTTTGCAGGGGCGGGGCAGGGGGGTGTCTTTGTTCTGGCCCCTCCCAGGCTCCACCTCATCCTCTAGGAGAACTATCTGTCAGGCATCTTCTTGCAGTATATCTGCAATTCCACATACCCCATCTGTCTGTTTGATCACCCCAACCTTGAGGGGGTGTGGTTTGTTTAAGTTATGTAGACTCCTCATGAAGCCCACAGCTTGTGGCCTATAAAAGCCCCTCAGGAGGGTCTCTGAGCCATCTTTTCTCTCCTGCAATAGCTCTTTGCTCCTGGCTTCATCTCTGCATCTAACTCAGGTCTCAGCTGCTTTACCGTCATCCTCCTTTCCAGTGTTTGTCTTTCTGCTGTGATCAAAATCATTCTCTGGAAGTGACTGAACTTGTCCTTGGACTCTGCCTGTTTCGTGTCACCTCCCCTGGGAGCCCAGCCTAGGGTTGCCCTGAGAGGCTCAGAGCAGACTGAACACTTATGCTGGACAAAAATCTTCCTGAGTTCTAGTCCTAGCATTGACATCAAGTAGTTGTATCATCTTGGAAAAATGACCTCCTTTCTATTTCTTAATCCTAACTGTAATAGTAATAAACAATATGAATATATCACTGAGTACTTTTCACAGCAAGTTTCTAAGTACTTTACATGGAGTATCTCATTAAAATCTCACGTTTATCTTAGCACAATTATCCCCATTACACAGTAAAACACTAAAGAATTTCGATTGTTAAGCAACTTGTCCAAAGTCACACACCTAGAAAGTGAAAGAGTCAGGCACAGAAACCCCAGCACTTCGGTTCCTAAGTGTGGCCACTTAACCCCTGCACTGTTCTTCCTTTTATCATGCAGCTCTCTCTAGAGCCATACTATCCATTTGCAAAATAAGGAAATGAGCATTCTGACCTCTCCCACATAGAATAGTTTATGAAAACAGGCTTATCAGGATCTAGTGATTTATGGGTAGAGAGAGTATGTTTTTGAGGAGTCCAGAGACAGTCAAGAAACAAAAAAGTTAATCAAAAATGACCGAAGCCTTAGCAATGAAACTCCACAAATTATGAGTGATCATGTACCACTGGACAGCTGGCTGCTTTTCTGAAAGATGCCAGCTATTGGTTATGTTTTCTTAAGTATCTAGCTTTATTTTTCTGTCTACAGATGTGATCCAAATTCAAAAGCACAAAGTATAAAATAGAAATAATCTGTATTTCTGACTAACATTGTGTGTAAATAGGTATAATGTATAAAAGTAGTAGTAGTGTACATTCTGGGGTTTTTGTTTTTATTTTTTTATAAGCAAAACACATGAAGAATTGTTTTACATTAGAAGTTTTTAATGATTGCATGGTATTTCATTATGGATGTTCCATAATTAACCAACTACCTATGTTTAGAGATTTAAATTATTTCTAAGATTTTCCCTATGAGAAACAATGGCAAGAAAAATATATTTGAATCCTTACAATAAATTCCTAAAAGTTGAACTACTTGGTTAATAGGCATATATATTTTAAGAGCTTTTGGTATGTATTACTAGGTTATCATCTAGAAAGATTATATTATCTTCAATAAGTAACAAGGGTATAAATGTTCCTCCCTCCTTAGAAACACATAGAATTCTCGCTTGCCTTTCAAAATATTTGCCACTTTGCTAAAAGAAAAATGTCATTTCACTTTTAATTTGCATTTCTTTCATTTCAGATGGGACTAAACAGTATTGGCCATTTATATTTTAAAATTTCCTGCTCATGATCAATTTTCAAGCACTGTGAAACAAAGGGAATCTTAACAATAGCAACATACACAGTGTCCTTTGGTTCTGTGGCATAATTAAGGGGTATCACTTCTGTGGTTCCACAAAAACTGTAAATTCTGAAATTGCTTATTTCTTATATGGGTAATAATTTCACTGGAGGGAAAAGAAGTCTTTACTGGGGAATTAAATTCTAATCATCTGAAATAAAAGCAGAAAAGCTATCTATCAAACCAGTAAGCACTGGGTAGATGAGGGTTATGTAGATTTTCAAAGAACAATAATAACCAGCGACCCCAGCTGCCACCATCCAAGAGAAGGGTGTGTGTGACTTCTTCCAGTAAGTCACTGCCATGGGGGCCTGCCCAGGCTTGGAGAAACCTTGCGGTGCAGGGCAAAATGGAAAGAAAGATCTCAGCTTTACTCCTTCTGACCATCGTGATCTTTAGTTAATTATTTAGCCTCTTTAAGCCAGTTTTCTCATCTATAAAACACAATGATGATATCATCTGTCTGAGAGTAATTGCAAAGATTAAAGTATAGTGAAATTGCAGTAAACTTAGAGTATATCATGCATATTTAATACCCGGTAGCAAAATTGAATTATTCTGCCTCCTTCTGCTACCTCGCCCTGCTCAGAATCTCCCATGGCCTATTTGTGACTAACTGTGTTCTGTAGTTTCTTCTTACACCTCTTCCTTTTCCTTGGCCTTTCTTCTACTGTCTCTATCTTATTCCCCACCCCAGGCCAAACTGAACTTGGTGTCAACTGAATTTACTCCCTGACATTTGTTATACCTGTACAGACATGTAAAAGTTTCCTGATTCATGAAATCAATAACTGAAACATTTAAATATTTAAAAAGCAAATCTAAAAAATTAAATCATTTAAAAAACCCCTGAAAACCAATAAACATTTTGATATGTCCAGTAATTCACATCTTTAATTAGTAGTCAAATGTCTTTGGCAGGAATTTTTAAAAATCTCCCCTGCCTTGGTGGTATGGGATCAACTTAGAGTGGTAGAGCAAGAAGGGAAGAATGCCTTCAAGACTTTAGCTAACCTTCCATAGCATAGATGGAGCTTTCTCCCAAGTTTTCCTGCCACATAAATATGCCCTTAACACATAATTAGCATTCTTGAGCAGGAAGGACAGAAAACAGCACCATCCTCAACCTCAGCCTGACGCTGAGGTCATCTAATTCATAACTGCTTTTCAAAGAATAAGAATGATCACTCACCATTTGAAACACATTTTCGCTATTTCTGTTGTTGGGGGTTACTTCTGGGAATGGACTGCGCTTGTCTGTCCGTCTGTCTGTCTGTGCTAGTCCACTTTACAGTGGCAGGAGGAGCAGCCCCTCCTACGCCCGTGAAAGCCTTCCTCCTCAATGACTGCATAATCTGTAACTTTCTGTATTAAAGGCGGTTCCTCTTTTTTTCTACAGATTTTGCCAACACTTGTGGAAGAAACTTAACCCTTTTCTTGCATTTGAGTGTTTTCACCTAGGTCTAAATGTATTTAAAAAATAATAATTCAGTGGTTTGAGTTCCAAATATGGCATTAAGATGAGACTAATTAAAAATCTCCCCTCTTGAAACTCCCTCAAAAAGCCTAAAAATTAACATAATTAACAAGAAGGGGGGGGAAGACCTCTGCATTTATAAGATGGAATAAAAGAATGTCCTATAGATTATGGTAAGACAAAAAAAAGTGTGATTTAGTATGGATGCATAATGGAAGTTGGTAGCCTCTTCTTGTGATTTCTACCACCAAGATGACAGAAGATTTCACTGGACTTCAGGGACAAGGGGATGTTCTCATGTAAGATCTGCACAACAAAGGAGGGCAAACAAAAACCACTTTTATTATGTCGCTCCTATTATAGCCAAAGATTAAATTGGTCAAAGAAAGGATCCTGAAATAGAGACCTGAAAAAAAAAGCAGTATCCTAAAATTAAAAGATGTACTCTGTGATGACTAGATGGGTGGCTTGGGGGAGGGGAAGGAGGCAGGGGATATATGTATTCATATAGCTGATTTGGGCTTCCCAATTGATACTGCCTGCCAACGCAGGAAACATAAGAGAAGTGGGTTCAGTCCCTAGGTCAGGAAGATTCTCTGGAGGAGGGCATGGCAACTCACTCTAGTATTCTTGCCAGGAGAATCCCATGGACAGTGGAGCCTGCCAGGCTATAGTCCATAGGGTCACAAAGAGTTGGACACAACTTGAAGCAGCTTAGCGTGCACAATTAAGGAACTCAAAGTATTCAGACTGTCAAAAATATTTTTAAGAAAATGATTTTCATTTCAAGAAATCACCATGAGCATTTTAAATTCTAAAAATAAGGAAAACTAAAAAAAGAAAAGAAATTCAAGTGGGATGAATGCAGAGAAAGCTAAACCAGTTTGGTCTCTTAATTAACACTAAATGTCAGGAAACCACAGAATAATAGACATAAATTTTGAGGTAGAGTTTTCTACCCAGAAAAGATGGCAGTTAAATGTCAAATCAATAGGAACATATTACCAAACAGAAAAACTGAAGCAATAGAAACACTACCACTAAGATAACCTTCCCAAATAAATTATTTAAATATGTATTCCAGGATAGTTAAAAATGAATTAAAATTGAAAGTCTAAGAATGGAAAAGGTATGGTTAAAGAAAGAAAGCTTAGGTGAGCTTGAAAGTCAGTAAAAGTCAGTGAGTCAGTGAAGTCAGTCGTGTCTGACTCTATGTGACCCCATGGACTGTAGCCCACCAGGCTCCTCGGTCCATGGGATTTTCCAGGCATGAATACTGGAGAATACTGTCATTTCCTTCTCCAGGGAATCTTCCCAACCCAAGGATCGAACCCGGGTCTCGTGCACTGTAGGCAGACACTTTACTGTCTGAGCTACCAAGGAAGCCTTAAAACATATAGAGATAACACCAAAAATAATTGTTGTAAATCAGAAGATTAGAATGTTAAGAAAAAATCATTAGAGAGAGATTATCTGTATTTTTACAGAAGTTTGAAAGTAACAGGTGATAGGATTTTGGGAAGATGGCAGAGTAAGAAGCACCAGGAATCTCATTACTGAGACAACAGTTGCAAAGGCAGATTTTGTCTGATGTAACTATTCTGGAACTCTGCCATCTATTGAAGGCTCTCAATTTTCAAGGGAAGGTTTGGACTGTAAACTGTGGTAAACTTCTATAAATTTCAGCTGCTGGCACAGAAGCAGATACTCATCTGCCACTCCCAGCGCCACTGCAGGCAACGGCGCACAGTTCCTGGAGCTGCTTGCACATAGCTTGCGTGAGTCAGAATGGACAAAAACAAAGCCCTATACTCCAAATATCTGGGGTTTATATTCTGATCCCTGATTGCTGCTTCTGATACACAAGCACAGAAAAGAGATGAGAAGCCATTTTGTTGCACCCCCCACCCCCAGCTGAAATGGCCTACAGAGGATTTAAAGGACTGGTCCCCTTTCTCTCCCTTCATTTTTCTCTTTTTCCACTTTTTGGAGCCAAACGTTAAAGACTAGGAAATTCAAAAGCAACTGCATATGTGGGGAAATTGTGAAAGGCAAAGATTCACAAAAGACCTGTGAGAACCTTAAGTTTATACCTCAGTCTGATCCTTAGCACAGACAAAGTAAACAATGGGAAAGGTAGATAATCTGATCTCCAGGGTTAGTACATTATTAGATTCAAATGCCCAGTTTTCAGTAAAAAAAAAAATCATATCCAATGTATATAAAAAAATATAAAGTATTAAAAAAAATAAATCAACAGAAACTGCTCTTAAAGACTTCATGGCACATCTACTAGACAAAGACTTTAAAACAATTGTCTTAAAGATGTTCAAAGAACTAAAAAGGGAGGTAGGGAAAGTCAATAAAATGATGTATGAATACAATGTAAGTGTTGGTAAAAGAGTTACAAAACCTAAAGAGAAACCAAAAAAATTATAGAGCTAAAAAGTACAATAACTGGTATTTTAAAACTCACTAGGAGTCAAACCAAAATTTAAGTAGACAGAAGAAAGAGTCAATGAACTTAAAGATGAGACAAAAAAAATTATCAAGATTCAGATACAGAAAAAAAGTAAGATGAAGAAAAATTATTAGAGGCTAGGTTACCCATGAAACATCCTGACTTTAATCAACATATTCATTGTGGGAGTCTAGAAGGAGAAGAGAGGGAGAAAGGGGAAGAATATTTCACAAATTTGATGAAAGACTTAAATATAAATATTCAAGCAGTTCAACAAACTCCAAGTAAGATGAACACAAAGAGACCTATACTGAGACATATGATGAAATTTCTGGAAAGCAAAATACAAAGAGAGAATTTATTTACTTATTTTACCATGCTGGTACAGGCCATGCTGGGTCTCTGTTGCTGTGAGGGCTTTTCTCTGGTTGTGGAAAGCAGGAATGCTCTCTAGGTGTGACGTGCAGGCTCCTCATAGCAGTGACTTCTCTTGTTGCTTAGCATGGGCTCTAGGCATTCAGGTGTCTTCAGGCTCAAAAGCACAGGCTCAATATTTGTGGCACACGGGCTTAGTTGCTCCCAGGCATGTGGGATCCCAGATCAGGGATCAAATTCATGTCTCCTGCATTGGTAGGTGGATTTTTTTTTACCACTGAGCCACCAGTGATTCTCAGGGAAGCACCAGAGAATCTTCAAGGCATCAGGTGAGAAAGACTTGTCATATACAAAATGTTAGTCACTCAGTCGTGCCTGACACTTTGTGACCCCTTGGACTGTAGTCCACCAGATTCCTCTGTCCATGGGATTCTCCAGGCCAGAATACTGGAGTGGGTAGCCATTCCCTTCTCTAGGAGATCTTCCTGAATCAGGGATCGAACCTGGGTCTCCTGAATTTCAGGCAGATTCTTTACCTTCTGAGCTATCAGGGAAGCCCCTTTAGGGTCCTTTATAAGATTATCACTATAATATTAACACTTATTAGAAACTTTGGAGGCCAGAAGGCCATGGGCCAATATATTTAAAGCACTAAAAGAAAAAAGAAAACCAACAACCTATCAACCAACAACCCCATATATGGAAAAACTGTCCTTCAAATGTAAGGGAGAAATTAAGTCATTCCCAGGTAAACAAAAGCTGAAAGGGTTGTTTACTACTTTATTTTCTCCACAAGAAATGCTCAAGGGAATCCTGCAGGGTAAAATAAAAACAAACTAGAAGTAACTCAAAGTTGTACAAAGAAATAAAGATCTCAGTAAAGTTTAATAAACTGGCAATTCTGAACGCTAATATCATTGGAACTTTGATTTGTAACTCAATGTTTTCTTTTCTATATAGTTCAGGAGGTTAATGCATTTTCTTCAAAATAAATAAAACAGAATGCACTCTTATTTAAAAAGTAGAATATTTAAAAAATTAGCTATTTACCATTGAAACAAAAAGAATAAAATACTTAGGAATATATCTACCTAAAGGAACAAAAGACTTATATATAGAAAACTATGAAACACTGGTGAAAGAAATCAAAGAGGACACAAATAGATGGAGAAATATACCGTGTTCATGGATTGGAAGAATCAATATAGTGAAAATGAGTATATTACCCAGAGCAATCTATAGATTCAGTGCAATTCCTATCAAGCTACCAGCCGTCCTTTTCAGAGAACTAGAACAAATAATTTCACAATTTGTATGGAAATACAAAAAACCTCAAATAGCCAAAGCAATCTTGAGAAAGAAAAATGGAACTGGGAGGAATCAACCTGCCTGACTTTAGGCTATACTACAAAGCCACAGTCATCAAGACAGTATGGTACTGGCACAAAGACAGAAATATAGATCAGTGTAACAAAATAGAAAGCCCAGAGATGAATCCACTCACCTATGGACAGCTTATATTTGACAAAGGAGGCAAGAATATACAATGGAGAAAAGATAATCTCTTTAACAAGTGGTGCTGTGAAAACTGGACAGCCACTTGTAAAAGAATGAAAGTAGAACACTTTCTAACCCCATACACAAAAATAAACTCAAAATGGATTAAAGATCTAAACGTAAGACCAGAAACTATAAAACTCCTAGAGGAAAACATAGGCAAAACACTCTCTGACATAAACCAAAGTAGGATCCTCTATGACCCACCTCCCAGAATATTGGAAATAAAAGCAAAAATAAACAAATGGGACCTAATTATTTTTTTTTTGTTTGTTTGTTTGTTTGTTTTTTATTTTTTTATTTTTTTATTATTGTTTTTGCCATACATTGTTATGATATCACCATGGGTTTAAATATGCTTCCCCTCCGGGTCCCCCCTCCCTCCTCCCTCCCCCCCGGGAAATCTCGCTGCACCAGTCCCGAGCATCAATCCTGGGCTGGCAATTGATTAGACACATGACAATTAACATGCTTCAATGCCCTTCTCCCATATCATCCCACCCTTACCCTCATCCACAAAGTCCACAAGTCTATTTTATACATCTGCGTTCCTTTTGTTGTCTCCCATGTTGGGTTCTCATTACTGTCTTTCTAAATTCCATATATATGTGTTAATATACTGTATTGTTGTTTTTGCTTCTGGCTTACTTCACTCTGGATAATGGGCTCCAGTTTCGTCCATCTGAGTAGAATTGCTTCAAATGAATTTTTTTTTAATGCTGAGTAATATTCCATTGTGTATATATACCACAGCTTTCTTATCCATTCGTCAGTTGATGGGCATCTAGGTTGCTTCCATGTCCTGGCTATTGTAAACAATGCAGCGATGAACATTGGGGTGCACGTGGCTCTTTCAATTCTGGTTTCCTCGGTGTATATGCCCAGCAGTGGGATTGCCGGGTCATATGGCAGGTCTATTTGCAGCTTTTTAAGGAACCTCCACACTGTTTTCCATAGTGGCTGTACTAGTTTGCATTCCCACCAACAGTGTAAGAGGGTTCCCTTTTCTCCACATCCTCTCCAGCATTTATTGCTTGTAGACTTTTGGATGGCAGCCATTCTGACTGGTGTAAAGTGGTACCTCATTGTAGTTTTGATTTGCATTTCTCTGATAATGAGTGATGTTGAGCATCTTTTCATGTGTTTGTTAGCCATTTTTATATCTTCCTTGGAGAAATGTCTGTTAAGTTCTTTGGCCCACTTTTTAATTGGGTTGTTTATTTTTCTAGAATGGAGCTGCAGGAGTTGTTTGTAAATTTTTGAGATTAATTGTTTGTCTGTTGCTTCATTGGCTATTATTTTCTCCCATTCTGAAGGCTGTCTTTTCACCTTGCTTATAGTTTCCTTTGTTGTGCAAAAGCTTTTAATTTTAATTAGGTCCCATTTGTTTATTCGTGTTTTTATTTCCAATATTCTGGGAGGTGGGTCATGGAGTATCCCGCTTTGGGTTATGGCAGAGAGTGTTTTGCCTATGTTATCCTCTAGGAGTTTTATAGTTTCTGGTCTTATGCTTAGATCTTTGATCCATTTTGAGTTTATCTTTGTGTATGGTGTTAGAAAGTGATCTAGTTTCATTCTTTTACAAGTGGCTGTCCAGTTTTCCCAGCACCACTTGTTAAAGAGGTTGTCTTTTCTCCATTGTATATTCTTGGCTCCTTTGTCAAAGATAAGGTGTCCATAGATGCGTGGATTTATCTCTGGGCTTTCTATTCTGTTCCATTGATCTATGTTTCTGTCTTTGTGCCAGTACCATACTGTCTTAATGACTGTGGATTTGTAGTATAGCCTAAAGTCAGGTAGGTTGATTCCGCCAGTTCCATTCTTCTTTCTCAAGATTGCTTTGGCTATACGAGGTTTTTTGTATTTCCATACAAATTGAGAAATTATTTGTTCTAATTCTTTGAAGAAGACCTCTGGTAGCTTGATAGGAATTGCATTGAATCTATAGATTGCTTTAGGTAGTATACTCATTTTCACTATATTGATTCTTCCAATCCATGAGCACGGTACATTTCTCCATCTGTTTGTGTCCTCCTTGATTTCTTTCATCAGTGTTCTATAGTTTTCTATATACAAGTCTTTTGATTCTTTAGGTAGAAATACTCCTAAGTATTTTATTCTTTTTGTTTCGATGGTGAATGGGATTGTTTCCTTAATTTCTCTTTCTGATTTCTCGCTGTTAGTGTATAGGAATGCCAGGGATTTCTGTGTGTTGATTTTGTATCCTGAAACTTTGCTATATTCACTGATTAGCTCTAGTAATTTTCTCGTAGAGTCTTTAGGGTTTTCAATATAGAGGATCGTGTCATCAGCAAACAGAGAGAGTTTTACTTCTTCTTTTCCAATCTGTATTCCTTTGATTTCTTTATCTGCTCTGATTGCTGTGGCCAAAACTTCCAAAACTATGTTGAATAGTAGTGGTGAGAGTGGGCACCCTTGTCTTGTCCCTGATTTCAGGGGGAATGCTTCCAGTTTTTCACCATTGAGGATAATGTTTGCTGTGGGTTTGTCATATATAGCTTTTATTATGTTGAGGTATGTTCCTTCTATTCCTGCTTTTTGGAGGGTTTTTATCATAAATGGATGTTGAATTTTGTCAAAGGCTTTCTCTGCATCTATTGAGATAATCATGTGATTTTTATTTTTTAATTTGTTAATGTGGTGTATTACATTGATCGATTTACGAATATTGAAGAATCCTTGCATCCCTGGGATAAAGCCTACTTGATCATGATGTATGATCTTTTTGATGTGTTGTTGGATTCTATTTGCTAGAATTTTGTTGAGGATTTTTGCGTCTAAGTTCATCAGTGATATTGGCCTGTAGTTTTCTTTTTTTGTGGCATCTTTGCCGGGTTTTGGAATTAGGGTGATGGAGGCCTCATAGAATGAGTTTGGAAGTTTACCTTCATCTGCAATTTTCTGGAAGAGTTTGAGTAGAATAGGTGTTAGCTCTTCTCTAAATTTTTGGTAGAATTCAGCTGTGAAGCCATCTGGTCCTGGGCTTTTGTTTTTTGGAAGATTTCTGATTACGGTTTCAATTTCCGTGCTTGTGATGGGTCTATTAATATTATCTATCTCTTCCTGGTTTAGTCTTGGAAAGTTGTACTTTTCTAGGAATTTGTCCATTTCATCCAAATTGTCCAGTTTATTTGCATATAGTTGCTGATAATAGTCTCTTATGATCCTTTGTATTTCTGTGTTTTCTGTTGTGATCTCTCCGTTTTCATTTCTAATTCTGTTGATTTGGTTCTTCTCCCTTTGTTTCTTGATGAGTCTGGCTAATGGTTTGTCAATTTTATTTATCTTCTCAAAGAACCAGCTTTTGGCTTGGTTGATTTTTGCTATGGTCACTTTTGATTCCTTTGCATTAATTTCTGCCCTGATCTTTAAGATTTCTTTCCTTCTACTAGACCTGGGCTTCTGCATCTCTTCCCTTTCTAGTTGCTTTAGGTGTATAGTAAGGTCATTTATTTGATTTTTCTCTTGTTTCCTGAGGTGAGCTTGTATTGCTATGAACTTTCCCCTTAGCATTGCTTTCACAGTGTCCCATAGGTTTTGAGCTTTTGTGTTTTCATTTTCATTCGTTTCCATGCATAACTGAATTTCATTTTTAATTTCTTCTGCGATTTGTTGGTTATTCAGCAGTGTGTTGTTGAGCCTCCATATGTTGGAAGTTTTGAGAGGTTTTCTCCTGTAGTTGATATCTAATCTCACTGCATTGTGGTCAGAAAAGATGCTTGGGATGATTTCAATATTTTTGAATTTATCAAGGTTAGATTTATGGCCCAGGATGTGATCTATCCTGGAGAAGGTCACAAATGGGACCTAATTAAAATTAAAAGCTTCTGCACAACAAAGGAAACTAAAAGCAAGGTGAAAAGGCAGCCTTCAGACTGGGAGAAAATAATAGCAAACAAAGCAATGGACAAAGAGTTAATCTCAAAAATATACAAGCAACTCCTGTAGCTCAATTCCAGAAAAATAAACGACTCAATCAAAAAGTGGGCCAAAGAACTCAACAGACATTTCTCCAAAGAAGACATAAAAATGGCTAACAAACACATGAAAAGATGCTCAACATCATTCATTATCAGAGAAATGCAAATCAAAACCACAATGAGGTACCACTTTACACCAGTCAGAATGGCTGCCATCCAAAAGTCTACAAGCAATAAATGCTGGAGAGGATGTGGAGAAAAGGGAACCCTCTTACACTGTTGGTGGAAATGCAAACTAGTACAGCCACTATTGAGAACAGTGTGGAGATTCCTTAAAAAAACTGGAAATAGAACTGCCATATGATCCAGCAATCCCACTGCTGGGCATACACACCGAGGAAACCAGAATTGAAAGAGACACGTGTACACCACTGTTCATCGCCGCATTGTTTACAATAGCCAGGACATGGAAGCAACCTAGATGTCCATTAACAGATGAATGGATAAGAAAGCTGTGGTATATATACACAATGAAATATTACTTTAGCCATTAAAAAGAATTCATTTGAATCAGTTCTAGTGAGGTGGACAAAACTGGAGCCTATTATCCAGAGTGAAGTAAGCCAGAAGGAAAAACAGCAATATAGTATACTAACGCATATATATGGAATTTAGAAAGATGGTAACGATAACCCTGTATGCGAGACAGCAAAAGAGATGCAGATGTATAGAACAGTCTTTTAGAGTCTATGGAGGAGGGCAAGAGTGGGATGATATGGGAGAATGGCATTGAAACATGTAAATTATCATATGTGAAATGAATCGCCAGCCCAGGATTGATGCAAGATACAGGGTGCTCAGGGCTGGTACACCAGGATGACCCAGAGGGATGGAATCGGGAGGGAAGTGAGAAGGGGGTTCTGGAAGGGGAACACATGTATACCATAGCGGATTCATGTCAATACATAGCAAAATAAACACAATAATGTAAAGAAAATAAATAAATAATTAAATTTTAAAATATAAATAAATCAAATGCACAAACTAAAAAATAATAATAATAAATTAGCTGTATAAGACATACATCAAAAAACACCTCAAAAAATGTTGAAAATAAAAAAATCGAAAGATATATACTATGCAACTACTAATCATAAAAAGATGCTAAAACAAGATATTAATGCATTTAAAAGACTTATTAGTTTGTATTTTTGGGCACACAATGAATAAAGATATAATTTTGTGATGTCAACAACTGAAAAGGGTGGTGACAGAGCTACAAAGGAGCAAAGTTTTGTTTATTAAAGTTAAGCAAGTATAATTCAAATTAGAATGCTACAGTTTTAGGATGTTTAAATATAGTCCCCAAGGTAACCACAAAGTTTGGGGGTTTTATATATATATAGCTATATATAGTTATATAATATATATAAAAAGATATAAGAAAGAAATTTGAGCATTTCACTACAAAAAAAGAAAGCACAACTAAACATAAAGGGAGATAATGGGGTAGGAAAAGAAGGACCAAAAACATCTATAAGGCAGATAGAAGACAAATAGCAAAATGACAACAGTAAATCTCATCAATAATTACTGATAGTTGAAGACTTCATTAGCCACTCTCCATAATGGGTAGAACAACCAAACAGAAGATAAGCAAGGAAATAAAGGACAAAAATATAAGCCTACTAAATCTGATGAACATACATATAACATTTACCCAACAACAGCATTGATCTCATTAACACAAGAGATTTTCTAGGATACACTATAAGTTAGGCTTCAAATTCACTTTCAATGAACTTTAAGTTCAGTTCAGTTCAGTTCAGTTCAGATGCTCAGTCGTGTCCGACTCTGTGACCCCATGAACAGCAGCATGCCAGGCCTCCCTGTCCATCACCAGCTCCCGGAGTCTACCCAAACCCATGTCTACTGAGTTGGTGATGCCAATCCAGCCATCTCACCCTCTGTCGACCCCTTCTCCTCCTGCCCCCAATCCTTCCCAGCATTAGGGTCTTTTCCAATGAGTCAGCTTTTCGCATGAAGTGGCCAAAGTATTGGAGTTTAAGCTTCAACATCAGTCCTTCCAATGAACACCCAAGACTGATCTCCCTTAGGATGGACTGGTTGGATCTCCTTGCAGTCCAAAGGACTCTCAAGAGTCTTCTCCAACACCACAGTTCAAAAGCATCAACTCTTCGGCGCTCAGCCTTTTTCACTGTCCAACTCTCACATCCATACATGACTACTGGAAAAACCACAGCCTTGACTAGATGGACCTTTGTTGGCAAAGTAATGTCCATGCTTTTCAATATGCTATCCAGGTTGACCATAACTTTCCTTCCAAGGAGTAAGTGTGAGATGGATATAATACAAAATATGTTCTCAGACCACAATGGAATAATGTTAGAAATCAGTAACAGAATCAATCTAAAAGTTCACAAATTTGTAGAAATTAAGCAACATATTTATAAACAATCTGTAGATCAAAGGGGAAACCCCAAGGGATATTAGAAAATCTTAGAGATGAATGAAAACAAAACACATCAAAACTTATGGAATATAGTGAAAACTAGGACTAAGGTGAATATAGCAATAAACACTGATGTCAAAAACAAGGATCTCAAATTAACAACATAAGGAACTAGAAACTTTACTACTTAAGGAACTAGAAAAAGAAGAACACACAAACCCTAAAGATAGCAGAAGGAAGGAAATAATAGCAATTAGGACAGAAATAAATGAAAAAGAGAATGGAAAAAATAGAGAAATCAATGAAATCAAAAGGTTGTACTTTTTAAAAGATAAAAAGAATTGACAAACCTTCACCTAGTTGGATTAAGAACATAGAAGATCCAAATTACTAAAATCAGAAGCAACCAAAGGGTCAAAGAAGGAATGTAAAAAAGGAATCAAAAAGAATCTTGAGACAGACGAAAATAAAAACACAAATTACCAAAATTCATGGTATGCAGGAAATGCGGTTCTAAGAAGGTAGTTGACAGCAACTACCATGTTAAGAAAGAAAAGAAGTTCTCCTTTAAATCTTTAAGAACTTATCAGTAAATTTTAAAGTTGTGCTATTTTTGTCATCTCTTTTACTTTTACCCGTGCTTCAAACAGAGTACATTGTTATTTCGCTTTATACAGTTATTTTTTTAGCACATTTAAATCTAAGAAAAGGATTTTATTTATTTATTTATTATTTAATTGAATTTTTTGTATATACAGTCATATCTCATTTTATTGCACTTTGCAGGTACTTCATGTTTTACAAAATGAAGGTTTGCAGCAACCCAGAGTTGTCAGATAGTGGTTACCATTTTTCAGCAAAAAAAAATTTTTAATTAAAGTATATTCATTTTTTAGACATTATGCTAATGAACAATTAACAAGTTACAATATAGGGTAAACATAATTTTTATATGCACTAGGAAACCAAAAAAATTGTGTGACTCACTTTGTTAAGGTGATGTGGAATCAAATCAGTAGTATCTCTGAGATATGCCTGTCAATTTCTAACCAATACATATTCATTCACCTAAATGACTGTTTTTTCACATTTCTTGGGGGTGAATTTTATCAACATCTATCTGAAATGGTATTTTTCCATCATTTCTAGAGACTGTTTTTTGCTGAGTGAAGAACTGGAGGGAATTCCTTGATGATGCAGTGGTTAAGACTTTATGCTCTCACTGCCAAGGGCCTGGGTTCAATCCCTGGTCAGGGAACTATGATCCCACAAAACAAGTGCCCCCATCTAAGAAAAAAAAGAATTGGAATTGACAGGTTTTTTTTTTCTTTTCAGCACTCTATTTTTTATTTTTAAAAAATTTTTATTGGGTTGATAGTTCGTTTACAAAATTATGTTACTTTCAGGTGTACAGCAAAGTGAATCTGTTATATATTTATCCACTGTTTCTAATATTCTTTTCCTATGTAAGGCCATTATAGAGTATTGAGTAGAGTTCCCCATGCTGTTCAGTAGGTCCTTATTAATTATCTATTTTATACATAATAGTGTATGTATGCCAGTCCTAATCTTCCAATTTATCCTTCCCCCCACCCTACCCCCTGTAACTGTAAGTTTATTTTCTACATCTGTAACTCTATTTCTGTTTTGTAGATAAGTTTATTTGTAGCCTTCTTTTAGATTCCATATTTAAGTGATATCAAGTGATATTTGTCTTTCTCCACCTGACTTACTTCACTCAATATGAAAAGATTGAGTCCATCTACGTTGCTGCAAATGGTCTTTCAGCACTTTAAATATGTCACTCCATTGTGTTCTTACTTGGGTTCAGGTAGGGGGAGAAAAAATCAACTATAATTCTTTTTTTTTTTTTCTGGCTGTTTCATGTGATATGTGGCATCTTAGTCTCCTTACCGGGGATAAAACTCAAGCTCCCTGCAGTGGGAGCATGGAGTCTTAATCACTGGACTGCCAGAGGAGTCCTAAGTCTGCTGTAATTCTTATCTTTGTTCTTCTGTAGGAACATTTTTTCCCCCATTTTTAAGATTTTCTCTCTGCTCTTGGTTGTCAGCGCTTTGAATATTGGTATGGACTGAACTGTTCCCCTCCAGAGTTATATGTTGAAATCCTAACCCCAAGTACATGGAATGTGACTATACTTGAAGATATGGTCTTTAAATGAGGCTGTTGAGAGGGTTCCTAATCCAATCTGACTGATATCCTTATAAGAAAGGAAAGTTTGGATACCAAAAGAAACACCATGGGTGACAGCCATGGACAAAGTGATGACCATGTGACTAGATAGCAAGAGGTCAGCCATCTGCCAGCCATGAGGAGATACCTCAGAGGAAGCCAACCCTACCACACCTTAATCTTGAACTTGGAGCCGTCAGGACTGTGGAAATTAATTTCTGTTGCTTAAGTCACCTAGTCTGTGACATTTTGTTATGATAGCCTAGCATATACAAATATCAACTATGCTGGCACCCTGATCTTGGACTTTTCAGACTCCGAAACTGTGAGAAATAAATTTTTGCTTAAGCCACCCAGTCTACGGAATTTTGTGATAACAGCCTGAGTCAACAAGGACAGCCTCATAATTTTTTGTTTAAAATCATATGTGTTATGTAAAATAATAGATGCTGAGGTAAATATGTTTTGTGCTTAGCGATAAAAATGCGTTCCTTCTGCTAGGTCCTTAGCCATGTAGGAGTCTATGTTAATTTTGTCAGGAGTTGAGTTGGGTTTGAAGCCTGTTGTTGATATGGCTCACCTCAGTGTACCACAGGCTTCAGATTTCTCTAATGATACCTTGCGTGGGCCCATACAACAAAGACATGTGTTTCTTCATATGTCTGCTCTACACATGGTTTTAACTCACTCTGCTTTGAGTCTTCTCTTTGCACTACTCCCCAGGAAGAATCTGTCATTTGCAGTTCTCCTAGTGATCAGTTCAGTTCAGTCACTCAGTCGTGTCCAACTCTTTGCTACCCCATGGACTGCAGCACTCCAGGCCTCCCTGTCTATTAGCAACTACTGGAACTTACTCAAACACATGCCCATTGCATTGGTAATGCCATCCAACTGTCTTATCCTCTGTTGTCCCCTTCTCCTCCCACCTTCAATCTTTCCCAGCGTCAGGGTCTTTTCAAATGAGTCAGCTCTTCACATCAGGTGGCCAAATATTGGAGTTTCACGTTCAACATCAGTCCTTCCAATGAATATTCAGGACTCATTTACTTTAGGATGGACTGGTTGGTTCTTCTTGAAGTCCAAGGGAGTTTCAAGAGTTTTCTACAACACCACAGTTCAAAAGCGTCAATTTTTAGCACTCAGCTTTCTTTATAGTCCAACTCTCACATCCATACATGACTACTGGAAAAACCATAGTCTTGACTAGATGGACCTTTATTGGAAAAGTAATGTCTCTGCTTTTTAATATGCTGTCTACATTAGTCATAACTTTCCTTCCAAGGAGCAAGCATCTTTTAATTTCATGGCTGCAGTCACCATCCGCAGTGATTTTGGAGCCCCCAAAATAAAGTCTGTAACTGTTTCCACTGTTTCTCCATCTATTTGCCATGAAGTGAGGGGACTGGATGCCATAATCCTTGTTTTCTGAATGTTGAGCTTTAAGCCAACATTTTCACTCTTCTCTTTCACTTTCATCAAGAGGTTCTTTAGTTCTTCTTCACTTTCTGCCATTAGGGTAGTGTCATCTGCATATCTGAGGTTCTTGATATTTCTCCTGGCAATCTTGATTCTAACTTGTGCTTCATCAAGCTGAACGTTTCTCATGATGTACTCTGCATGTAAGTTAAATAAGCAGGATGATAATATACAGCCTTGATGTACTCCTTTTCCTATTTGGAACCAGTCTGTGTTGTTCCATGTCCAGTTCTAACTGTTGCTTCCTGATCTCCATACAGGTTTCTCACGAGGCAGTTCAGGTGATCTGGTATTCCTATCTCTTTCAGAATTTTCCACAGTTTATTGTGATCCACACAGTCAAAGGCTTTGGCATAGTCAATAAAGCAGAAATAGATGTTTTTCTGGAACTCTCTTGCTTTTTGATGATCCACCAACAAATGCTGACAATTTGATCTCAGGTTCCTCTGCCTTTTCTAAAAGCAGGTTGAACATCTGGAAGTTCATGGTTCACATATTGCTGATGGCTTGAAGAATTTTGAGCATTACCTTCCTAGCGTGTGAGATGAGTGCAATTGTGCAGTAGTTTGAGCATTCTTTGGCATTGCTTTTTTTTGGAACTGGAATGAAAACTGACTTTTTCCAGTCCTATGGCCACTGCTGAGTTATCCAAATTTGCTGGCATATTGAGTGCAGCACTTTCACAGCATCATCTTTCAGGATTTGAAATAGCTCAACTGGAATTCCATCACCTCCACTAGCTTTGTTTGTAGTGATGCTTCCTAAGGCCCACTTGACTTCACATTCCAGGATGTCTGGCTCTAGGTGAGTGATCATACTGTTGTGATTATCTGGGTCATGAAGATCTTTTTTGTACAGTTCTTCTGTGTATTCTTGCCACCTCTTAATATCTTCTGCTTCCATTAGGTCCATACCATTTCTGTCCTTTATTGAGCCCATATTTGCATGAAATGTTCCCTGGTATCTCTAATTTTCTTGAAGAGATCTCTAGTCTTTCCCATTCTGTTGTTTTCCTCTATTTCTTTGCATTGATCGCTGAGGAAGGCTTTCTTATCTCTCCTTGCTACTCTTTGGAACTCTGCATTCAAATGGAAATATCTTTCCTTTTCTCCTTTGCTTTTCACTTCTATTCTTTTCTCAGCTATTTGTAAGGCCAGCCATTTTCCTTTTTTGCATTTCTTTTCCATGAGGATGGTCTTAATTTCATCACCATTTGCCTCCTGTACAATGTCACAAACCTCTGTCCATAGTTCATCACGCACTCTGTTTGGCTGCAAAGAATATAATCAATCTGATTTTGGTGTTCACCATCTGGTGATGTCCATATGTGGAGTCTTCTCTTGTGTTGGTGGAAGAGGGTGTTTGCTATGACCAGTGCGTTCTCTTGGCAAAACACTATTAGCCTTTGTTCTGCTTCATTCTGTACTCCAAAGCCAAATCTGCCTGTTACTCCAGGTGTTTCTTGACTTCCTACTTCCTACTTTCCAGTCCCCTCTAATGAAAAGAACATCTCTCTTGGGTGTTAGTTGTAGAAGGTCTTGTAGGTCTTCATAGAACTGTTCAACTTCAGCTTCTTGAGCATAAATATTTGGGGCATAGGCTTGGATTCCCAAGATATTGAATGGTTTGCCTTGGAAGCAAACAGAGATCATTCTGTCATTTTTGAGGTTGCATCCAAGTACTGCATTTCGGACTCTTTTGTTAATATTGGTGGCTATTCCATTTCTTCTAAGGGATTCCTGCCCACAGTAGTAGATATAATGGTCATCTGAATTAAATTCACCCATTCCAGTCCATCTCAGTTCGCTGATTCCTAGAATGTTGATGTTCACTCTTGCCATCTCCTGTTTGACCACTTCCAATTCATGGGCCTAACATTCCAGGTTCCCATGCAATATTACTCTTTCCAGCATCGGACTTTGCTTTCATCACCAGTCACATTCACAACCAGGAGTTTTTTTTGCTTTGGCTCCATCCCTTCATTCTTTCTTGAGTTATTTCTCCACTGATCTCCAGTAGCATATTGCACACCTACTGACCTGGGGAGTTCATCTTTCAGTGTCCTCTCTTTTTGCCTTTTCATACTATTCATGGAGTTCTCAAGGCAAGAATACTGAAGTGGTTTGCCATTCCCTTCTCCACCATGACTCATCCATCTTGGGTGGCCCTACATGGCATGGCTCATAGTTTCATTGAATTAGTCAAGGCTGTGGCCCATGTGGTTAGATTGGTTCATTTTCTGTGATGGTGATTTTCAGTCTGTCTGTCCTCTGATAGAGAAGGATAAGAGGCTTATGGAAGCTTCCTGATTGGAGAGACTGACTGAGGGGGTAACTGGGTCTTATTCTGATTGGTGGGGCCATGCTCAGTAAATCTTTAATCCAATTTTCCTAGCTGTATTCTTATTTTACTTGGTGCTTATCAGAGTGGTTACAGAGGAGGGGTGTGAGAAAGGCAGAGTTCTCTGAGGATCTCATTATTTCAGTTTTAGCCAGACATTGTGAACCTCATGAGCTTTTGCTAGTGTTTCCATCCCTCCTTCAAATCTAGTGCTGGGCTAGAACCTACTCTTGAATTTTTCCGAGGGGTAAACATGGTTTTTCTGCTTTCTTCCCCCTAGTGGCAATTGGCTTCCTCCAGTGCCTCACAGACAGTTTTTGTTTCCATTATCTCTGCAGATTAAGCCTTTTGTTCCCTAAGGGAGATAAGATAAATGGGTTTGGGCAGAGTTTTGGCAGCAATTTCTAATACCCATCATTCACTCATTCCTATGGGGAAAATGTCCTCAAGATTTTCTCCAGTTTTCCTTGTGAGCTCCTGGTGATGTTCTTACAGAAAAACCCTGCAAGAAGATGAGAACCCACAGGGGCTTCACTGTATCACACCAATCTGCACTCAGTCTTTAGCAACTTATTATAATTTTTCCAGCTGATTTTTGTTGACATGAGGCATCTGGAGACCTCTACCCCAGGTAATCGGCTTCCTGGATGGCTCATTGATAATAAATCTGCCTGCCAATGCAGGAGACACAGGACATGCAGGTTCGATCCCTGGGTCTGGAAGATTCCTGGAGGCGGATATGGCAACCCACTCCAGTATTGTCTGGGAAATCCCAAGGACAGAGGAGCCTGGAGTGCTATAGTCCATGGGGTCAGAAAGAGTTGGCTACAACCTAGCGATTGTGCATGCATACACACCCTAGGTAATCAGATCCTGTTTTTCCATGTAGAAGCTTGTCTTTCTCTAAAATTTGGGTTCCCTTTTGGCCCTGTCATGGTAGTTTTAAGAATTCAAGAGTCTTCATTGGTTTGCAGTTTATCCATCATTTTCTTATTGTTAAAGTGGGAAGAATTCTCCTTATAACTTTCTACATATGAGTTGAAACTAGAATTCAGTTCAGTTCACTTGCTCAATTCTGCCCAATGCTTTGCAACCCCATGAATCACAGTACACCAGGCATCCTTGTCCATCACCAGCTCCTGGAGTCTACCCAAACCCAGGTCCATCAAGTCAGTGATGCCATCCAGCCATCTCATCCTCTGTCATCGCCTTCTCCTCCTGCACCCAATCCTTCCCAGCCTTAGGGACTTTTGCAATGAGTCAACTCTTTGCATGAGGTGGCCAAAGTATTGGAGTTTCAGCTTCAACATCAGTCTTTCCAATGAACACCCAGGACTGATCTCCTTTAGGATGGACTGATTGGATCTCCTTGCAGTCCAAGGGACTCTCAAGAGTCTTCTCCAACACCACAGTTCAAAAGCATCAATTCTTCAGTCCTCAGCTTTCTTCACAGTCCAACTCTCACATCCATACATGACTACTGGAAAAACCATAGCCTTGACTAGATGGACCTTTGTTGGCAAAATAATGTCTCTGCTTTTCAATATGCTATCTAGGTAGGTCATAATTTTCCATCCAAGGAGTACTGCCCTGCTGCTGCTACTGTTAAGTCGCTTCAGTCATGTCTGGCTCTGTGCGACCACATAGACAGCAGCCCACCAGGCTCCCCCGTCCTCCAAGCAAGAACACTGGAGTGGGTTGCCATTTCCTTCTCCAATGCATGAAGGTGAAAAGTGAAAGTGAAGTCGCTCAGTCCTGTCTGACTCTTAGCGACCTATAGACTGCAGCCTACCAGGCTGCTCCATCCTTGGGGTTTTCCAGGCAAGAGTACCGGAGTGGGGTGCCATTGCCTTCTTCTCCAAGGAGTAAGCGTCTTTTAATTTCATAGCTGCAATCACCATCTGAAGTGATTTTGGAGCCCCCAAAAATAAAGTCTGACACTCTTTCCACTGTTTCCCCATCCATTTCCCATGAAGTGATGGGACCAGATGCCATGGTCTTAGATTTCTGAATGCTGAGCTTTAAGCCAATTTTTTCACTCTCTTCTTTCACATTCATCAATAGGCTTCTAAGTTCCTCTTCACTTTCTGCCATAACAGTGGTGTCATCTGCATATCTGAGATTATTGATATTTCTCCCGGCAATCTTGATTCCAGCTTGTGCTTCTTCAAGCCTAGTATTTCTCATGATGTACTCTGCATATAAGTTAAATAACAGGGTAACAATATACAGCTTTGACATACTCCTTTTCCTATTTGGAAACAGTCTGTTGTTCCATGTCCAGTTCTAACTGTTGCTTCCTGATCTCCATACAGGTTTCTCAAGAGACAGGTCAGATAGTCTGGTATTCCCATCTTTTTCAGAATTTTCCACAGTTTATTGTGATCCACACAGTCAAAGGCTTTGGCATAGTCAATAAAGCAGAAATAGATGCTGACACATTGTGGTCCACTGGAGAAGGGAGTGGCAAACCACTTCACTATTCTTGCCTTGAGAACTCCATGAATAGTATGAAAAGGCAAAAAGAGAGGACACTGAAAGATGAAATCCCCAGGTCGGTAGATGTGCAATATGCTACTGGAGATCAGTGGAGCAATAACTCAAGAAAGAGTGAAGGGATGGAGCCAAACCAAAATCAATACCCAGTTGTGGATGGGACTGATGATAGAACCAAGGTCCAATGCTGTAAAGAACAATATTGCATAGGAACCTGGAATGTTAGGTTCATGAATCAAGGCAAATTGGAAGTGGTCAAACAGGAGATGGCAAGAGTGAACGTCGACATTCTAGGAATCAGCGAACTGAGATGGACTGGAATGGGTGAATTTAACTCAGATGACCATTATATCTACTACTGTGGGCAGGAATCCCTTAGAAGAAATGGAGTAGCCATCATGGTCAACAAAAGAGTCCGAAATGCAGTACTTAGATGCAGTCTCAAAAATGACAGAATGATCTCTGTTTGCTTCCAAGGCAAACCATTCAATATCTCAAGAATCCAAGCCTATGCCTCAACCACTAGCACTAAAGAAGCTGAAGTTGAACAGTTCTATGAAGACCTACAAGACCTTCTGGAACTAACACCCAAGAGAGATATTTTTTTCATTAGAGGGGACTGGAATGCTAAAGTAGGAAGTCAAGAAACACCTGGCGTAACAGGCATATTTGGCCTTGGAGTACAGAATGAAGCAGGGCAAAGGCTAATAGTTTTGCCAAGAGAACGCACTGGTCATAGCAAACACCCTCTTCCACCAACACAAGAGAAGACTCTACACATGGACATCACCAGATAGTGAACACCAAAATCAGACTGATTATATTCTTTGCAGCCAAAGATGGAGAAGCTCTATACAGTCAGTAAAACCAAGACCAGGTGCTGACTGTGGCTCAGATCATGAACTCCTTATTACCAAATTCAGACTTAAATTGAAGAAAGTAGGGAAAACCACTAGACCATTCAGGTATGACCTAAATCAAATCCCTTATGATTATACAGTGGAAGTGAAAAATAGATTCAAGGGACTAAATCTGATAGACAGAGTGCCTGATGAACTATGGACAGAGGTTTGTGACACTGTACAGAAGACAGGGATTAAGACCATCCCCATGGTCTTAATCCAAAAGAAATCCAAAAATCAAAATGGCTGTCTGAGGAGGCCTCATAAATAGCCATTGAAACAAGAGAAGCAAAAAGCAAAGGAGAAAAGGAAAGATATTTCCATTTGAATGCAGAGTTCCAAAGAGTAGCAAGGAGAGATAAGAAAGCCTTCCTCAGCGATCAATGCAAAGAAATAGAGGAAAACACAGAATGGGAAAGACTAGAGAGCTCTTCAAGAAAATTAGAGATACCAGGGAACATTTCATGCAAATATGGGCTCAATAAAGGACAGAAATGGTATGGACCTAATGGAAGCAGAAGATATTAAGAAGAGGTGGCAAGAATACACAGAAGAACTGTACAAAAAAGATCTTCATGACCCAGATAATCACAACAGTATGATCACTCACCTAGAGCCAGACATCTTGGAATGTGAAGTCAAGTGGGCCTTAGGAAGCATCACTACAAACAAAGCTAGTGGAGGTGATGGAATTCCAGTTGAGCTATTTCAAATCCTGAAAGATGATGCTGTGAAAGTGCTGCACTCAATATGCCAGCAAATAGGGGAAACCCAGCAATGGCCACAGGACTGGAAAAAGTCAGTTTTCATTCCAGTCCCAAAGAAAGGCAATGCCAAAGAATACTCGAACCACTGCACAATTGCACTCATCTCACAAACTAGTAAAGTAATGCTCAAAATTCTCCAGCCAAGCTTTAGCAATATGTGAACCATGAACTCCAGATGTTCAAGCTGGTTTTTGAGAAGGTAGAGGAACTAGAGATCAAATTCCCAACATCTACTGGATCATCGAAAAAGCAAAGGAGTTCCAGAATAACATCTATAGCTTTATTGAAACTAAAATTAATCTCTATAATTTTTCATGTACATTTTCTGGGCTCAACAAAAATAACCAGATGCACAAGTTTGCTGAATACAAGGTTAGTATACAAAATCAACTTAACTTCTATGTACCAACCACAAATAATAGAAAATAAAAATTTTTAATGATACATTTTGCCATCAAACAATATCAACAGAAATAAACCTCACAAAGATGTATGGCATTTCTACCAAGAAAAAAGAAAATGCTAAAGGAATTATTAAGAGAAATTTAAAGTATTAAAATAAATGGAGTTAGTCAAAGGCTCAAAACATAAAATGTTAAATTTCCCAAACTGACCTATTGATGAAAGGCAATCCCAATTGATATCCTAGCAGGTTTTTTTTTCTGGAAATTATCACACTGATTCTAAAATATATGTGGAAATGCAATGAGCTAAGAATAATCTAGTCAGTCTTGGAGAAAAAATGAGGTAGAAAGATTTGCTGTAACAGATATCAGGATTTTTTTAATAAAGTTCTGATTAAAAGAATGTGGTACATGCACAAATATAGACAAATAAATTGACCAGTGGAAGAGAATAGAGAATCCAGAATCAGATACACACATGTAACAATACTTGATTTTTTAAAAAGTTGACACTGCTGAGCAGTGGAGAAAGGTACTAATTTTCAGTGCTTGGGCTTTGTCAATTGGATATTCACATGAATAAAGATGAAATTTAACTCACCCTTCCACCCCCTGGCTAATTCACACCTTAATTCTACGTGTATGATAGACTTAAAAGTAAAAACCAACATATAGTCCTTCTAGGAGGCAACAGAGGAGACTATCTTCATGAGCCTAGGGAAGGCAAGTATTTCTTAAATAAAACACTAAAATCTTAAGCACATTGAAGGAAAAGATTTACAAATTTATATATAATAAATAAATAAAAACATTAAAAAATATTTGTTCATCAAACAGTATCATTAAGACAGCAAAATGGCAAGTCAAAATTGGGAGAAGACATTTTTAACCACAAAAAGGACTATACCCCAGACACAGAAACTCCTAAATATCAAGAAGGTGATAGAAAAATAAGCAAAAGATTCCACTAAAGCCAAAAAATAAGATATCCAAAAGGCCAATAAACATATGAGAGAGTGTTCAGCTTCATTAGTCATTAGGGGAGGCAAATTAAATCACAAGGCAATACCATCACATATCTACCTATTGAGTTATACTTGAAAAGACCGTTGATTCCAAATATTGCCACGGATGTGGAACAATGAAAACTTTCATATACTAATACATGGGTATGTGGGTAAATTTGGAAAAAAATCTTTGGCATTTTCTATGAAGATTGAACACATGCTTATTCTACTGGTAATCTATTGTTGCATAATAGCAACACTGTTTTAGTAACTTTAAATAATATATATTCTCTTATTCTTTCTGTGAGTCAGGAATTTGATAGTAGTTTAGCTGTAGAATTTTGGGCTCAGGGTCTCTCTGAGTTTAGTTAAGATATCAGTTCTTCTGAAGACCTGACTGCTGCTAGAAAATTTCCTCCCAGGATAGCTCACTCACATCCATTGGCAGGGAGCCTTGCTTCCTCAGTGTGTGGGCCTCGCCATAGGACTACCTGAGTATCTTCATAATATTGCAACTGGTTTCCCCCAGAGGAGACAAGGAAGAAACTGTAATGCCTTTTAGGACCTAGTCTCAGAGGTAACACAGTGTCATTTCTGTTATTTTATTCATTAGAAGTGAGTCACTGAGTCCAGCCTATACTTGAGGGTTTAGACTCCCCCTTTTGAAGACAGGAGGTCAAAGACTTCATGGACATATATTAAAATCATCACACAGAAAAGGGAACCTGTTACACTGTTGGTTGGAATGCAAATTGATACAGCCACTATGGAGAATAGTATGGAGCTTCCTTAAAACACTAGGAATAAAGCTACCATATGACCCAGCAATCCCACTATGGGGCATATACCCTGAGGAAACCAGAACAGAAAAGGACACATGTATCATCCGTGTTCACTGTAGCACTATTTACTATACCTAGGACACAGAAGCAACCTTGATGTCCATTGGCAGATGAATGAAAAAGGAAGTTGTGGTTCATATACACAATGGAATATTACTTTGCTACCAAAAGGAACGCATTTGAGTCATTTCTAATGAGGTGGATGAACCTAAGAGCCTATTATACAGAGTGAAGTAAGTCAGAAAGAGAAAGACAAATATCATATATTAATGCATATATGTGGCATCTAGAAAGATAGTACTAATGATCCCACTTACATGGCAGCAAAGGAGACACAGGCATTTTGGACACAGTGTGGGTAGGAGAGGGCAGGATGATATGAGGGAGTAGCACTGAAACATACACATTACCATATGTAAAATAGCCAGTGGGAGTTTGATGTATGACTCAGGGACCCAAAGCCAGTACTCTGTGACAACTGGGAGGGGTCGGATGGGGAGTGAGGTGGAAAGGGATTCAAGAGAGAGGGGACATATAAAAAGCTAATGCTGATTCGTATTGATATAAGGCAGAAACCACCACAATATTATAAAGTAATTATCATCTATTTAAAAAAACAAAATATAAAATAAAATCACCAAACATACCCTATAACCTGATCATTTGACCCTGAATTATAGAAGCAAAAATGGGTTGGTATATGGCCCCCCAAACATTTATGAGTATTTTATACCTCCTTATTCATAATAGCCAAATTGTAGAAACAAATAAAATATCTATCAACAATATAATGGATAAATAAATTGTGGTGTATTCTAACAATGGGAAGCTATTCAGAAATGAAAAGTAGTAAATTACAGATTAATAAATTATAGGTACATGCAAAACCATAGATGAATCTCACTAATTCTTTTGCTTGCTAACTTTTTGCTCACTAATATTAAGCCAAAGAGACAAACTCAAAAATACTATTTCCTTTATATAAACATTAAAAGAGGTAAAACCATAATACAGTAGAAGAAGCCAAGATGGTGGTTACCTCTGGAGAAGAAGGAGGGAATGACCAAGAGGGGTAATGAAGAAGACCTTCTGAAATGGTGTTAACTGATTTATAACTTGCCTGGAGTAGTGGTTGCAAAGGTGTGTTTATAGTGTGATGTTTCATTGAGTGATACAGTTTTTATTTGTGCAGATTTCACAATTGTTTTATACTCCAAATTTGGAAAAATGTTAAAAGCTACCAAGAAAGGAAAAATAAAAATACTTTTTAGGCAAAACCAAAACGAATCTTTGTGATAAGTTTGGCTTGGAAGTAGCCAGTTTGTAATATCTGTTTCAGACCAGGGTTGGTAAATATGATGTTCAGTTGGCCTCAAAGTATATGGGTTACAGTAGCCTTTGATGATACCATACATCTATTCCTATAGAATTTAGAATAGTTGACTGTTGACTCTAGAAGAGAACTTCTGGATCATTTGATCCACTGATTTTGCAAACCCTCCTATCAGGAAGAGGCAACCCCTTAGATATTCCACAGAACAATTTCTCAGAACACACTTTAAAAACTACTGATCTAGTTTAACTCACTTTTGCTACAAATAAACAGGCTTAGAGAGCACGTGTTACTATTGTTATAATTGTTTAGAGCTATTACTTTGTGGTAACGACCTGAGATTCATTGCTATTTGAAGGTACTGTGCTGCCCTGATGGAGAAGCCACAAAAAAGGGAAAGTTACACATCTCAGGACCATGGTTTTTGAAGCAGAGACTCCTATTCTGTCGCTAGAGGTGGTGGCAAAGCAAAGTTACTAAAGAGAAGCTGAGATAGGAGATGTATTGCAAAGTGTTTCATTTAGGGACTGGCCTGGGGAATACCCTGATTGGTAGCAAATATGTGGGGCATTCTCTGATCCAGCTCACACTTCAATTAGCTTCTCAACCCTGGCTGTACATTAGAACCACCTGGGAACATTAAAAAAAAAATACTGTTTTCTGGACCTCCCCCACAGACAACTGAATTGGAGTCTCTGGAGTGTGCTGGAAAGAACTGGATATTCTGACTCTTATTGAGCTTTACACAGATGTGCATGGACTGAGTTCATTTTCTCAGAGGAGCTCTGAGTTTACACAGCAAACCGGGCCTTGACAAAAGAGAAAGAAACATTAGAATAAAAAAAAAAAATCCCTCTCATGATAGCGAAACTGTGGGCTTTCTGCCTTGGTTGCTATGACTTGAGAACATGGACCTCTTCTCTATGGCTCCTGCCTCGGGAATGCAGAAGCCCTCTCCCCTCCTCAGAAGAAAATACTGAGAGAGCCAGATTCTTAGGCCTTTCAATGACAAGTGTGATTAAAGAATGAGTTTCATGCTTTGGCAGAACATGGAGTCTATCCCTCTGCTCAGAATCGGCAGAGTCTGGCAGGACCCTTCCCTGAAGGAGGTCAGTCTTAAAGATGTGTTGGCTCTGTATTTCTCTGTCCAGTCGAGGGACCTTGACGTCTCCTAATGTGGCTTCTTCTCACCTTTGAACGACAGAATGCCAGAGGTGGGAAGGACCAAGAAGGTTATCTTATGCAGTTTCCCACTTGATAAATAAAAACCTCCATGCCCAAAGTGACTTACATAGAGTAACACTGAAGGCCAGTGGAAATGTCGTGACACAAACGCTTGGTCTGATTCTACATCCGGTGCTCACTGTCTGTTTTTGTCTTGAAAGTATTTTAAATACAAAATATTCCAAAGATACAGAAGAGTTACAAAAAAATAACTTTTACAATACCAGTTTTAAAAATAATATAACTGGTACCACTTATACCACCTAAATGTAACTGATTTTACACTTTAAGCATATTTGTTTCAGATATTAAAAAAAATAAAACATCACAGATTCAGCTAAAGTCCCTTCCATTTCTCTCCTCCCTCCTTCTCAGGAGTAACAGCACCCTAACACTGGTGAATCCCATTCCCCTGAATGTTTTTATACTTTGTTCTACAAATAAATGGGGAGATGGGGATGGCAACCCATTCCTGTATTCTTGCCTGGAGAACCCGGTGGAAAGAAGAGCCTGGTGGACTGCGGTCTATGGGGTCGCACAGAGTCAGGCTGACTGAAGCGACTTAGCAGCAGCAGCAGCTACATGTAAATGAATCTTCCATAACACTGCACGATATTGTTGTATCTTAATATTTGACAGAGAAGTATCTTGAAACTTCTTATTTATATAGCATTATACTTTCAATGTTCATTCATGGTATAGAGCTAGTTAATTAATTTTAACAGTGTCATATTATCTCATTCCATTTATAAGCCCCATATTATTATTTCCCTCCAGTAGAAAGTTGTTTCCAAGCTTTGCACAAATTGCTTTGCAATGAACACCCTTGTACATGTGTGCACAGGAGTTAGAATATCTATGGAATGGAGACCTAGAGGGGTCTCACAAGATCCTAGGATATGTGCATCTTTAACTTTACGAGGTTTTGTCAAATTGTTCTCTGAAATAGTTAAACCAATTTACACTTCTCACAACTTTACCAATACTTGGTAGGTTTAGACTTTTACATTTTAACCAATTTGTCATATGTGAAATAGCATTTGTTGTTTTAAATTTCCAATTTTTGATTACTTGTTAAATTGAGCATCTTTTAATATGTATAACACTACATCAGTTCAGTTCAGTCACTCAGTTGTGTCCGACTTTTGTGACCCCTGTGGACCGCTGCACGCCAGGCCTCGCTGTCCATCACCAACTCCCAGAGTTTACTCAAATTCATGTCCATTGAGTGTCGGTGATGCCATCAACCATCTCATCCTCTGTCGTCCCCTTCTCCTCCCAGCTTCAGTCTTTCCCAGCATTAGAGTCTTCAAGTGAGTCAGTTTCACATCAGGTGGCCAAAGTATTGGAATTTCAGCTTCAACATCAGTCCTTCCGATGAAGGACTAAGTCAGAATACTAAGAATACTAAGTCAGATTTCTTCTAACATGCATGGGATTTGCAAGGTCTTCTCATTGCAATGGCTTATTTTATTGCAGAGCACGGGCTATAGGGCATGCAGGCTTCAGTAGTTGTGGCATGTGGGCTCAGTAGTTGCAGCCCCTGAGCTCAACAGTGGTAGCGTATGGGTTTAGTTGCTCCGAGGCATGTGCGATCTTCCTGAACCGGCATCGAACCCATGTCTCCTACATTGGCGGGCAGATGCTTTATCTAAACTGAGTCACCAGGGAAGCCCTGCAAATATATATTTTAAAGTTATATTTTCCAAATGGATGTTGCTTGTTGTACAAGCACAAGTGACATGAATATTTTGACCTTGTTTCCAGCAACCTTTCTTGTTAGTTCTTATAAATAATTTACAAATTCTCTTCAATATTCTGTGTAGATAATCATAAAATTGTGAATAACATCATTATTCTTCATTTTCAGGCTTTTACTTTTTACTTTCTTATTATACTAGCTCTGCACGCATGCATACTCAGTCACTTCAGTCGTGTCTGTGACCTTATGGACCGTAGCCCAGCAGGCTCCTCTGTCCATGGGATTCTCTAGGCAAGAATACTGGAGTGGGTTGCTGTGCTCTCCTCCAGAGAATCTTCTGGACTCAGGGATCTAACTCGCATCTCCTGCATTGCTGGCGGATTCTTTACTGCTGAGCCACCAAGGAAGCCCCATACTAGTTTTAATATCCTGTAAAATGTTGAATTTGGAGTGGTAATAATATGTTATTTGTTTTCAAACTCCTTTCACTCAATTGTACCACCTCCTGCTTTTAGCCATACTCCAAGATAAATTATCTTGTTATATCCCACTAATCCAGAAGATTTCTCAGTCTCTACTAGCCCAGACCTCCCTATACAGGTATGCAGCTTCTACTAACTTCATCTAATCAATCACACTTATTAAATATGTCCAACCATCCACAGGAGTTTCATTTGGATGGTCAACTATTCTCTCGGGTGCAATGTATCTGAAGTGACTCAAAACTTTTCTATATATCTATGTTCTTTAAAGGTATCACTGTCCACCTAGGCTCAACAGTCAGAAACATATTCTTCTCTCAACTTCACATCTAATTTTTTAGCAATTTTGTCAATTCTATACTCTAAATATCTGCCAAAGTATTCTCTCCTCTCCGTTCCCAACACTAATGACTGGTTTAAGTTCTCACTGACTATAGTAACAGTTTCATAACTGGTCTCCCTGCCTTTCATCTCAATTTTCACCTACCATTCTTTTTACTGCTGCCGAGTTTCTTTCTAAAGATAAACTTTAGAAAGTCTGATCATGCCTCACCCAGCTTGAAACCCTTCACTGTCTTCCCAGTGTCTATTACATGAAGTCTTAGTTCTCCAGCTGGTCATGCAAGGCCTTTTATTTACCCTGACTGGCTCTCTAACATACTTTCCTACCATTCCCCCATCTTGTTTTATAGTCTAGCAGAACTCAAGTGCTTATATTTAAGTTATGCTATTTCCTGGTCCCATGATTCTTGACATGCTGATCCCTCTGCTTGGATTACTCTGGCAAAAATTTATTTGTTTTCAAACCCAGATTACATGTCACATCCTCCAGAAACTATAGATCAACAGCTCAACAAATATTTATTGAGCACTATGTGCTAGGTGCTATGCTATATGCTTGGCATATACAATGAATGACTCACTCCAAATGGTACAACATTACTTAGCAACTTTTTTTTTTGCCATCCTTTAGCTTTAACTGTCTGAAGCATAATCTTTATTTACATGTTCTTTTCTTTTCTCCTTTCTTAATAAATATGCACATAGATGTATAAATATGACAATATTCTCAAACACAGAGGTATATGCACATATGGACTCATATTCAAAATAGTCATGGATACAGTTTCAACTCAACACTACATTTATACATGATGGGATCATAAGCTTAGTATGTTTTAGAGCCTGGACCAGTTGACACAAAGAAGCATAGTATGGCCAGTAACTAAGGGTGGGTGCTCTGAAAATAGGTTGCCCAAGTTTGCATCTCAGCTCTGTTACTTACAAGCTGGGTGATCCTAGGTAAATAACTGTATCTTTGTGCCTCAAGTTCCTCAGCTATAAAGTGGGGACAATGATAGTCTTTGCCACATAGTATAGTTGAAAGAATTATTGAAGTTAAAATGAAAAGTGCTTAGAATACCGCCTAGTGCAATGTAAGTGCTTAATAAATAGCAGCTATTATTGTTTTGCAGATGAGGACACTTTTGTCCCAGTCACTATCAGCAGGTCAAGTGATTTTTTACATTTACAACTATTTGTTGTTCTGAGACAAACATATACTCTTGTCTAATCTTTATTGAATGAGTGGCCCATGGTGGCAAAATCATTGGCCCAGGAGAGCTCATGGCAGTGGAACAGAATTTTTCTTTGTTTGGAGCTAAATAGTTTATGTGGAAAGAAACTGTTCTTTCCACATAGAGTCAACTATACACACTGAGACCTAAGTAAGTGAGAGTGTATGGTGGTATAACAGCTAAGATCACAAGGTCTGGAATCAGACTGCCTCACTGAGACTCAAAATTCCACCACTTACCAGCTTTGTCACCTTGGGCAAGTTACTTCTTTGTATCTCAGCTTCCATATCTGTAAAATGGGATTAATAGTAAGTTCCATTTCATACAGTTATTGTGAGAATTTAGTGAGATAATCCATGTAAAGCACTTAGGACATTACTTGGTACATAATACTTAATAAGTGGTGAAGAAAAAAAGATACACCATAGTAGACCAAGGACCATATAAAGTTAACCTAAGTATTCACTCCAAGGGAAGCAATGAAGGTGTATGTTCAGTTGACCAATGATTCCCAAGAGAGAACAAGGAAATTTTCTAATTCTACTGCACTTGGCATAACTTCTGTTAAAGTTGTTTTTTTCTTGTTATTCCTATGGAAGACTCCAGTGTATCCCCCAGTTATGTTTGGATTAGACCACCAGGCTTTCCCAAGACACATTCCATGGGACATCTGTCCTAAGATATGTATGAGAAAAAAGGTTTTATGGTTGAACAATGCTGGGAAATACCGTGTGACGTATTCTCTTGGATATTCAAATGTGTAGCAGCCCTAAGGGTTTGGCGGGTCCTGAAAAAATGTCTCATTTAGCTTAATCCAGCATTTCTTGAATATATTTGATCAAAGAGCCCTTTTCTCCCATATACTATTTATTAACAGTAGTTCCATGGAATAAATATGGAGAAATGCTGGCTTTAATGAGTATCAAAATGACCTTAATACCAAAGCAAGGGCTAAGGGGGGTAGGTTTAAGAAGAGAGCTCATACATTTTTAGAGTGGGATTGAAAATTTCCCTAGAACAGTTCTCTAAGCCAGGATACACACAAATACTTCAGGGTCACAAACGGTAAAACACACACAGTGTTCCTGGGAGCATGTACAGGGTACCTGGGAGGTGCTGGGGAGAATCCCTCACTCACATCATATCCTGCTGCTCCTGCTCTCCTGGGATCCCACTGTGGGCTTCTAAACATCCTGTACTATCTGCCTTCAGTCATGCATGTCCTGATTTTACTTCCTACTTTAGAGAAGAGAAAAGGCTACAAGAAAAACATTTAAAGTGGAAAGGCCCTATTGGGGAACCACAGGCCAGACCCAGGAGTAGAGGGGAAGGAGGAGAGTTGGAGAGAAGAGATTGGGTTGAAACCTCCAATCAGATTCAGGACAAGGATGCTCCTCTGGGTGGAGGAGAGAGGAGGGACTCCAATAGTGCCAAGAGAAGAGGAACCTTCCCAGCAAAGTAAAACACGAGATATACTTTAAGAGAAATAATATTGACTTCTAAGGTTGGTGAGCAGAAGGGCAGTTCCCTGAGGGCAGAAGCCATCTTTAGTGGTAGTGTTAGTCACTCAGTCGTGTCTGACTCTTTGCAGTCCCACCAGGTTCCTCTGTCCATGGAATTTTCTAGGCAAGAATCCTGGAGGGGGTTGCCATTCCTTTCTCCAGGGGATCTTCCTAAGGCAGGGATCGAACCCAGGTCTTGTGTATTGCAGGCAGATTCTTTACAGTCTGAGCCACCAGGGAAACCCAGAAACCACGTTTAACAGATCTTTATAACTGTTTTCTTCAGGTAAAATGTGGTGGATAGAATAAAGGAGAATTGTGTTCTTTACATAATAAGGAGCACAGTGAGAAATCCCCAATAAGGGAGAGGTGTATAAAATGGTGGCTATTTGTATTGGCCAATGTTTATGTCACTTTCCAGATTAATGTCATTGGTTGGCTGCTTCCTGAAGGCAAGCTGCCTTTCTGTTTTGCTTTATCCCTACAAGTGGTTTCCTACCAGGGAAGGAGAGGCTGGGATTACATCCTAAGTGGCCTGATGCAAAGAGACTTAGAATCTGTGGCTGAGGTCTGCAAGGGGCTCTGAGCTGCATGCAGGATGGCAAATAATAAAAAAGGACTAAACCAATATTAACGATGCCTAACTATGGGAGCAGGATTTTTTTTCTTACTTCCATTAATTCATATTTTTCTAACTTTTCTATCATGAACATCCTTTTCTTTCACAGCTTGGGAGATTAAGCCTATTTCTCTAGTTCATAACCCCGCATCTTTATTTCAAGAAAATCTGAACAATCATTGCATGTAAACTTCCTATAAGTGTGGTTTTAGTGGGGGGGGGGGGGAATAGAATTTCCCAAGCATGTATGAGTGAATGGAAACATACGGCAGGAAATACTCCCTAAAAAGTTATATCCACGGAATTTTACAAACAGAGGGGGAGAAATTTGCTAGGCGTAAGATTTCCCGAAAACTGGAAAATATGGTAACAGGCTCCTTAGGCAAAGCGGAGAGTGGCAGGAAACCCTGTTTCACTGAGAAGAATCACCTGGCAGCTGCCTGCGGGCGGAGGCAGGTAGGAAAGGTGGCCGCGGGCGGGGGCCGGGGGCGGAGCAGGAAGCCCGGGCGCCAGGAGCGGGAGGCGGGGCCGCGAGGAGAGCCCCAGGTGGGCAGGAGGCGGCGGTACCTGCCCGGGGCCCAGGGTCGGTCCGCCGGCAGCGCTGCGCCGAGTGAGGGCAACGCGGAGGATTCCTTGGAGAAGTGGTGCGTCGTGGACGGGTCGCTGAAGAGAGACACAGTGTCCCCACGGTCCCTGAACTGAAAGGGGCCGGAGAGCGCCGGCATGGGCTCCGAGCTGCCCGCAACTTGGCTGCTGCTCTTCACCTGGCTCCCAACAGGTGAGCCATAGGAAAACGGGTCCTAGCCAGGCCCAAGGAGAGAGGAAGCCGTTGTTGCTTGGCCTAGCAGAGTTGGCCGCAGGCCGGACAGTGGAGGCCTGGGCCGCGCTCTGGTGGCTCTTGGCAGGGGCGCCAGGATGTGCGGAGACTGGATCGAGTTTCTGCCTGTGGGAACCTGTTTTCTTTTATTAGCTTAGGCCTTTACAGGTGCAACTAAGGAAGAAACTCAGAGCCTCTGGCCTCCTCCTACTCTCTAGGCACTTCTTGGTCTCTAAAGCCGGATTGACAGAGGCAGAAACGCCACTCTTTCGATTCCTGATTACTTTTTCCTTTCATCTGATACTTGCCATAGGTTTTAGATACGGTGACAACCATATTGGCTCAGAAATACACTTGTTTAGTTCCTGAGAGGTATATGTATCCTCAGTGTATGATGGAAAGTTCGATATAGAATCTATTAATATTTTATAGGATTACAACAGGAGGTTCTTTGCTGACCATGTTCAGTGTCACGTTCCTACTTTGTATCCGCTCACTTCCCTAACTTTACCCCATGATGATTGTCTCCCTGTCAAGTGCTCATCCATCTACCATCTCTAATTTCCTTAACCTCTAGGCCAATCCCCTGTGCTTTGAAAGCATGGTTTTGTGTGTCTCAGTGTATCCGTCCAGGAAATGGCAGGCTGTGATCTGCGTAAGTGAAATCAGGTGGGAAGGGAGCCTAGTGAAAGAATGTGTAGGTTCTTTCAGCCCTTTTCAACTGAGATGTAGGTGTGACCTTGCAAACCAGAACCTGAGTTCCCTTGCAAGTTCTGCCCTGTTCTATTTCATTTTACCTTTTTTCTTCCCTCTTTTAGAAATAGCTACCCTCTCACCTCTTAGTTGTCAGTGGGAGGTCAGCTCAGTTTGCTCACAGACCAGTTTGACTCTTGTATTTCTCTGCGGGAAAAGATGTAATATGAAGGTACAGGAAGAATTCCATTTTTACAAGCTTGAGAGGACATGAAGATAGCTCAGATGTACTCAAATCTCATTCAGACAAGATGCTATAATTTTTTTTTAAGTTTAATGCTGAGAACGAAAGGGAGGGAGAATTGAAAAAAACTAGAAAACTGTTATCCCTAAGGTCTTTTTGGCTTACCGCATTTTCTGTAGGATGCGGGTCCTATAAATTGTCTGAAGCTGAGGAGGGTGAATGTTGGATGCTCATGATACACAAGGAAATGGACTAAACTGCACCAACATGGAAGTGCCTGAAATTCCACCAGAGCAGTCACCAGCCTAGACTGTGAAAACAAACGTGTAAAAATCCCACAGTTTTGCACAGACTTCTCTCCTGTGCCTCACATGTTTAGCTCAAATTCCATAACAGCTAGGAATTTCGAAGCTGCTTGAGCTATCTTTTTAGGAAAGTTGAAGCCTACTCTCACTCTGGCCCTGGGCACACCATCCCCAGAATTGGGACTTGTAGCCAGCAGGCATTTAGGAAAAAAGAATAAGGAAAGAAGCCTTGCAGACAAAAATCCCATTAGAGTGTAAACCTCAATCCGTAAATCACCAGCATATTTTAAAAGCTGTTCTGTTTTTGTGAGAAATATTGAACACTGAACATTTTTCAAATACAATGACCATAACCAAAGGGTATATTCTTAAAGTGAACAAATTGCTAAATGGACAAAGTCTTCAGAAAGTAGAGCTCCATGTGCTCACGAACCAGCCATGCTGTGTGAATAGCCAGGATGCTGGGGTGATCAAATAATACAGACTTCCCTGTTTGCCTGGTATCCATTAAATGGAAGCCTACCTGCGTGACACATTTTAAAACCAGAGAATGCTAAACACGGAAAAGTTCTAAGTCCAAGAAGAAATATAGTTTGTACTGTGACATGTACACACATATGTGAGATTTATAAAATAGGAACAAGAGGTATACATACACACAAAAAAAGTCACCAGGTTGGATTAAAAGTATCAAGTTAACAATAAATATTGTTTTAATAACATTTAAATTCATAGAAAGTATTCCCCAAATTAGCAGCCTTAAATAGAGAAATCCAGTAAGTTGATTTTTTTTCAAGATCCACTGCAAACTGAGGTATAGACTTTGGAAAACTCTGCACTAGAATGTATTCATTTTGGTCTATCACCTTTTTGTCTTCTGTTTCTGAGGAAACAGAAGCCCTCTGATTAGCATCCAAGTTTCTGCAGTTGCAAAGTGTGGGTCAGTAATGAGATTGTGTCGTGGGTACACTGGCAGTCAGTTTGGCTTGGGTCTCTGACGAAGCCTCTGAAGTCAGGAAGTCCTGTGATATTACCACAGTCTTTATGTTTGCAGCTGTGGTGAGATCAGAGGGTTTGGGTGTGTAATTCTCCAAACTTTTTTCTTTAAAAAGGAAGAAATTTTTATCACACAAGCAATATTTGCTTCTTAAAACAGACTATTAAGATAAGGCTAAATTAAGTTCCTGCAGCCCTTGGCATTAATAGCTAGTAGCACTTGTTACCATCATCCAACCTCAAAGTTTATCCCTGGAATGAAAAGTTAGTTTTTTTCCCCCCAGATTTTAAAAGGTTGTGTGTCATTTGTGCTTTTGTGAATTTTTAAAAAGATCTTAGAGGGATGTTAGCTTATAGATCCATGTAGCTATCAACTTGTGGTTATCATTCTTTGGGAAATCAGACAGCTGACTTCTAAAGAACAAGATTCTTAGCATCTAAACCAGTAGCTTTCCTTTGGTGATGGTTGTGAAGGTTGGGATCATACTGAAGACCTAATACATCTTGTGAAGTTGTTCAGTCGTGTCTGACTCTTTGCAACCCCATGGACTATAGCCTGCCAGCCTCCTCTGTTCATGGGGTTTTCCAGGCAAGAATACTGGAGTGGGTTGTCATTTCCTTCTCCAGGGGATCTTCCTGACCCAGGGATTGAACCCAGGTCTTCAGCACTGCACGCTTACCATACAGGAAGCCCTAATACGCCTTGGTCCCTGATATAGTAAACAGTAAAGTGGAGCTTCTCAGGTGGTGGATAAGGGACTGCCTACCGCTCCTCTCCCTTGCCCCACCCCTCACCCCCTGTGAGGCTCCCTGAAGTACCTCTCAGAATGCAGTGCTCTGGGAACACAAGTAGAAATCACTGCCAGTCCTTCTCTTCCCCTCTCGGCCAATTTTACAGATAAGGAAATCTGTGCAGAGAAGTCAGGTGTCTAAGGTTGACACAGTGGAGTTGGTTTGAAGGCTGGGATGAGGATCCTGGCATTCTCACTCTTAGTCCATTTCTCTTTCATCAATTTCATACCATGGAGCAGGTTTGTTCTGTCTCATTGAATTTGGTAGAAATGGAAATTGACTACCTCTGGGATGTCTGCATGATTGCGTACTAAGTCACTGTAGTCATGTCCAACTCTGTGACCCTTTAGACTGTAGCCCATCAGGCTCCTCTGTCCATGGGATTCTGTAGGCGCAACTACTGGAGTGGGTTGCCATGTCCTCCTCCAGGCAGTCTTGCCAACCCAGAAATCGTACCCATGTCTCATATGTCTCCTGCATTGGCAGGCAGTTCTTTATGACTAGTGCCATCTGGGAAGCCCCTGGGATGTCTAACCAGATGTTAATTATTAAACATCTTGCCCCAACAGCAATGCAGTGGGATGATTGTGAGTAATTACTATACTGTTTGCCTTGGTTTCTTTCAGCCTAATACTTTATTTCATTATTTGAAGTCTTTAGGGAAGAAATAAAATTGTGTGTTTTAAGAGTTAAAAAGACTGATCATGTCTTTCTCTGGTACTCATTTCTAGATCTTCCAAAATACAAATCTTAGGTGGGGTCCAGGAAAGAATTTGACACTTTCTTCATTTCCCAAACCCAGTACCATATTCTGTTGCTTAATCCCATCAGCTTAACCATCTCCTTACCTGTAGGCCTGCTACTACTTTGTCTAGTTCCAACCATTCTCCACACAGATGATGCATTAACCTACCTGAGTTAATTTTCCCACCTTCACTTTAGTGGGCTTTCCAGGTGGCGCTAGTGGTAAAGAATCAATCTGCCAATGCACGAGGCATAAGAGACAAGGGCTCCATCCCTAGTTCAGGAAGATCCCCTGGAGTAGGAAATGACAACCCACTCCAGTATTCTTGCCTGGAAAATTCCATGAGCAGAGGAGCCTGATGGGCTGCAGTCCATAGGGTTGCAAAGAGTAGGACACGACTGAAGCAACTTACAGCATGCATGCACCTTCACTTTGATGCTCCAAGAACCTCTACTAGATCCCCATAGTCTGTATGAGTGGATTAAAGCTCTTTGGAATTCAAGAACCACTCATTCTGGCCTCACTAACTTGGGCAGCCATTTCTCCAATGCTATGAGCATCCTCTTGTACCCTTCCCACCCCCAACATACTCTTTTCTTCCTTACTTTTTGTCTGGCCATATTACAAATGGTTAACTTTAGCCATTTATTTTCTGTACTTTCAGAACACTTAAACTTTGTTCCAGGCAGTTTACCTGTATGGATTTGTTTGTTTATTTGCCAGGTGTTTAATGTATACCATGTGCCAGACATCCTCTCAAACAAAAGTAGACATGGCCTTGGACTCCGCAGGGCTTATGGTCTGAAGGACAAACAAGGAAATGTAGAAATACGGCTATGACAGGAACCATGAGAAAGAGATACAAGGTACAACAAGAGGTTGTAATAGATGGATTTTGCTCATTCGAGAGGCCCTCTCTGGAGAAATGATACTTGAGTTGAGAGCTGAGGTGTAATCATCCCAGACAAATGAATAGCATGTGCAAGGCTGCTGAATAGGAGCTCAGTGAGAATGAGGGATGGCAAGAATGTCACCATGACTGAGAGGAGGAAGCCACAGGACGTGTGGTGGAAAGGAGGCAGGGGTGGGTAGGACCAGATAGCGTGGTCTCATGGATCACGGTAGGAGGCTTTGTATTTATCCTGAGAACAGTGGAGAGCTTTTGGAGATATTTAAAGAGAAAGAGTTGGGAGATGGACAGCAGTGTGCTATCCACATGGAGGAAAACCAGAGTGTGTGCACTCTGGTACCTACCAGTTAAGCTGAAGCAGTATCCAGGCTGGAAGTGATGGAGCTTGTGCTGGGGTGATGGTGAAAATGGAGAGAGAGGGATCCCAGAAATACTAGGGAGATAAATAAACCCAATTTGATAATAGATTTTGTATGGAGTGTGAGGGAGAAAGAGATGTCAAGGACAATACCTAGTTTTCAGTCTTGCCCATTCACTGAGATGGGAAATAGGGAAGAACCCAAGATTGAACAGCAGGAGGAGGATTTAGATTTCGGGCTCAATTTAGATTCCGAAACAGCCAAGAAGAGCTATGAGAAGGATTTAAGCCTGTGTGTCTGTCTTGGCTCTTATTGTAGAGTAGTAGGACTTGTTATACAAAGCTCTACCAGTTTCTAAGCAATCCTATAAAGCTTAGCCATGGCCAGAAGTACCTTGTTTATGTGTTTACTTGTTTATTATTGACTTGCCCACCAAGAGTATAAGTTCCAAGAGTACAGGGACCTTGTCTCTCTTATCAGCTACTTTACCCCCATCATCTGGAATAGTGCTTGGCTCATAGTAGGTATTCAATAAATGAGTGAATGAGTGAGTGACCTCTGAAGGCCCAGGGCACACAGAAATTTGTCATTCTGGTGAGACTTAAATTTGCATGTGCTCTGAGATTAGCATGTGGGTACACGGTTGAGTCACTGGCCTAAGCGAATGACTTTGGGAAACCCCAAGCATCTGCCTCTCAACCAGGTCTTCTTGTCCTCTACTCATAATAACAAGAGGCTACCAAATTCAAACCACCTGAGAAGCTATTTTTTTCAGTTAGTAGGTTATCAAAAATTTTTTTAAGATTGATATTCTCCCCTGTTGGAAAGATTGTGGTGAAACATGGGATTGTCACACACACTGTTCATGGGAATATAAAGTTCTTTACTGAATTATTTATTAAAAGCCACATCCCCTTTGACCTAGCAATCTCACTTTGAGAAATACATCCTACTGGAATAAAAAAGCACATTTGGGAAGAGATACCTAAAATAACATAAAGGTATTCATTTCAATAAGTTATTTCAGCATTGTGTGTGATAATGAATATTTAGAAACAACCTAAATGCCCATCATTAGCAAAAGGGGTAAATAACTTATATGCAGAGTACATCATGAGAAACGGTGGGCTGGAAGAAGCACAAGCTGGAATCAAGATTGCCTGGAGAAATATCAATAATCTCAAATATGCAGGTGATACCACCCTTATGCAGAAAGTGAAGAGGAACTAAAAAGCCTCTTGCTGAAAGTGAAAGAGGAGAGTGAAAAAGTTGGCTTAAGGCTCAACATTAAGAAAACTAAGATCATAGCATCTGGTCCCATCACTTCATGAGAAATAGATGGGGAAACAGTGGAAAAAGTCTCAGACTTTATTTTTTTGGGCTCCAAAATCACTGCAGATTGTGATTGCAGCCATGAAATCAAAAGATGCCTACTCCTTGGAAGGAAAGTTATGACCAACCTGGATAGCATATTGAAAAGCAGAGACATTACTTTGCCAACAAAGGTCCGTCTAGTCAAGGCTATAGTTTTCCCAGTAGTCATGTATGGATGTGAGAGCTGGACAGTGAAAAAGGCTGAGCACCAAAGAATTGATGCTTTTGAACTGTGGTGTTGGAGAAGACTCTTGAGAGTCCCTTGGACTGCAAGGAGGAGATATAAGTCCATCCTAAAGGAGATCAGTCCTGGGTATTCATTGTAAGGACTGATGTTGAAGCTGAAACTCCAATACTTTGGTCACCTCATGCGAAGAGTTGACTCATTGGAAAAGACCCTGATGCTGGGAAGGACTAGGGTCAGGAGGAGAAGGGGACGACAGAGGATGGGATGGCTGGATGGCATCACCGACTCGATGGACATGGGTTTGGGTGGACTCTGGGAGTTGGTGATGGACAGGGAGACCTGGTGTTCTGCAGTTCATGGGGTCAGAAAGAGTCGGACATGACTGAGCGACTGAACTGAACTGATGGTTCATCCATGTAGTGAATTTTCACGCAGTCACTAAAAAATTAGATCTATTTATACGGATAAAGAATATAATGATATTTCACTAGTTTGAAGAAAAAACAAAGTTGTGTGTCAATGGACATAATATGATTAATTAAAAAAAGTGTAGGAAAAGTTGTGGAGGATAGACACCAAATTGTAGTGCTTCTGGAGACTAGAGTTCATGGTGAGCAAGGAGGAACTTTTTACTTGATACCCTTCTCTATTGTTTAAGTTTCTTATTATTTATCTTATAAAGAAAAAAAGAGAAAAAAGGATTTATCTACAAAATGACTGAAGTAAATTTGTAAATGTCCCTTAAAGTGTTAAACCTCTGCCATTAGGAAACTTACCTAGAAGGCAAGTGGTACAGTGGAAATTGTAGGATTTGAGATTTTAGAGGTATAAGCTTAAATCTAGTCTTGCTATTTATTAGCTGTGTGGCTTCAACCCAGTTATTTAATCTACCTGAGGATTTTCCTCATCTATCAAGTTGAGATGAAAATAAGGCTGATCTCATGGGGATTTGCCAAGGTTAAATGACATACAGTTTAATGAATCCTCATCACCATGCTGACCAACATCGAAAAGCTCAGTAGTTACCATTTTCCTCCCCAGAGCAGCCATAGGCTTCTGCCACTCCAAGCCTAACACTGTTAAGTGCACCCAGATCTTTGTTAAACGTGTAACACATAGATGTAATTCCTTCTCCACCCCAACCAGTTTCTTCTCTCATTTTCCCCTGTCCTAGCTCTCTCTGTCCTTTAATTCTTGTCCATGCATTGCCAGGCCCTCTTTGTCTGGATTCTTTTCCTGTTTGCACTGTTATCTAAGGAAATGTGACAAGTACCGATAGTAAATATACTTGGGGAGATAGCTTGCCCTGACATAAACTCTGATAGGATTAAATCTGTGTACTTTTGTTAACCTGCTGAGTGGAGCAGAGGTGCCTGGGTGCCTGAAAAACAGGAATCAAGACCTTCCATCCAGGCAGCAGTAGGCTCCTGCCCCTTGCTGGGAAAGACTTTGCTCTCCGCCCTGCCTGCCACTCCCTTCCAAGCAAGACCCTTCATGTGAAAAGGAGGGGAAATGCCACCAGTCCCCTGAAAATGATTTTTCGTAAAAAAAAAAAAAAAATCTGTACCTAGATCCCTATGCTGTATGGATAATAATTTCTAGAAACTTATTAAACATCTTTCTCACTCTACTACATGGGGAAAACAGGCTGGATAAATAAATGTGCAAAGATATGCATCTCTTTGGGAACACATGGCATTTAGTTGTAAAGATACTCTTCTTTCTTTGGTATATTCTCCTTCCACCTTAACACAGAATAATAGTCCCCACTCTGTGCATCAGCATAGTCTTGGAAAGTACCTTCTGGCGGGAAACCAAGAATCCCCTTCCCCTTCTCTCCTTCCACTGGGCTCTGTTATCTCATCTAAAGTCACCTTTCCACCCTGACATGACAGATCCCTCTTCCTCTTTCACACAGGAGACCAACTGAATGGGTTTGCCAGGTAAGACACAGCCTTAAAAGCTTTTAATGCAGTAACTTGTTTTGCAAAGAGAATGCACTAATGAATGCTTATGTTTGTATTATTTTAATTCTTTCAAAAATGCTTTTATATGCTATTCTCAGTTGATCTCAGCCTCTTAAAGTGGACAAGATAAAAAAGGATACAAATAGTAGCTGACATTTATCTTATCAAGTGTCTATTATGTGCCAGGCTCTTTGCCAAATGCTGGACATTTTTATCTCCTTTAGTTCTCACTATTTATCAAACACATATTATCATCATCCTAATTTTGCATGTAAAGAAACAATCTTAGTTTGGAAATAACTTATCAGGTCTTTTAGCTAGTGGGGGAGTGGAGGCAGAATTTGAACCCAGAAAATCAGTTTCCAGAATTTAAAGTTTTCAAAAGAAAATTATAGATACAACTAGGAAATTAGATGGTGATGAACTGGGGAGAAGGAGATGCCATGTGATGAAGAGAATAAGAACAGAAAGAAAATCTAAGAATTTGATAACTCAGTAGAACTAAGTTTAAAAGATCAAAGATGCAACCAGTACATGTATAAACAGAACATTTATCTTTTTTAATCTCTTCGTATTTTCAGCCCAGATTCTGCTGCCCTTAGTCTTTTCTTGAAAACTTTACCTGCTTGGTAGCGTGCATGCCTAATGTGGTTAGTTTTACAGAGAAATTAGATGCTAAAGGAGAAGATGGGAAGTTTCTGACTTTGAAATGGGCTGTCTTGCTACTTCCCTCCTCTTCCTCCCAATCTGGAAATTCCTCCTGCTTTTTGAGAGTCCAGTTCCTGACTTCTGCTTGGAAGGTCAGGCTTTCTTGCTTGGGAGAGATTGAGTTTTGGTGTGAGCAAGACTCCAGTTCAAATACTGAGGCTGAGAGGACTTGACTTATAGTCTCTGAACTTTTGCCCACAGCTATGGCCAGGACTGACCCCACCCTAGGAGACTTTGTGAAGACTGGAGACAGTGTATGTTTATCACCTGGCATGCAGTAGATGCTGAGATCCAGAGAAGCAGCTGAGAAGAAGGGAGAAAGGTTTGCTGGTCACTCAGTACCTTTGTCATGAGAGACGCCCTTGCTGTCCGTGTGGGGCTGGGCAAAAAGTGAAGGTCTGGGAACTGTGCAGGGTGCTGTGGGGCTAATAGACCCCTGGAGGGAGTGTGAGTGAGTGCAGTATGGTCAAATACATGGAAAACTGGCATAATTCAAGGCTTGAAATTAAAGAAAGGATGAAAGAGCAGCAAAGCCAGTTCTGACGTTGGTAAAGGTGAGTCATGTCACCCCACGTGTGGTTTGTCCATAATAAGGGCATTCATGGAAGAGAAGCTGAATGAGCATTTGGTAATGAAGGTGATCACCCTTGTCCCCATTCTTCTGCCTCAAGGTGTCAGATTCAGCCATCTTCAAAGTTACCCCAGAGTAATTTCTGGCTCCAACCAAATACTTGTCTCTGACTCCTGGCACACCTGTACTATCCACACCCCCACCCCCGCATATATTCCACTTCTATACAAATAATGTTGACTGGAGTCCTTTGAACAAACTGTCATTTGTATCAGATTACCACTCAACAAAAGCAAGAATGTGTGGTTTACTAATGACAGTATTAGAGTAATACTGTCTATTATTAATTAGACAGTACTATATTAATTATTGCCTGTGTAGCTTGGCCCCATGCTCTGATTATTTGCAAGCTGTTGAATACCAAACGTATTCCTCTATTTAAAGAATAGCCCAGTTCTGCTCAGGGCAGAGTCTTGGTTTCAGCGCCTTAGAAAATGAATGACCACAGACAAGCCATTTGCCTTGTCCAATCTCAGGTTTCCTGTGTATGCAGTGGCACAGCTTGCTTCTCCCCAGGGCTTGTAAAGATAGTGAGTAGAAGGAAATATATGAAAGTGCTTTGTGAGTCTAGGATTTTGTTTAGATTGCCAATCAGTGTTTTTCTCTCTATTTCAATCAATGCATGTTACTGATCAAAATAAGCTGATGTTGACAGTGCCATCCTATTAGTTGTCAGAGCTTACTGCAGCTGCTTCTGCTGGTCAGTTAAAGCTGTGTTGGGTAAAAGCTCCAAGGTTTAATCTAGGTCAGTTCTGGGAAAAAAGAGGTGGTGAAGGTGGAGAAGCAAAAGTAAAAAAATCAGATTATGAAATAATCCATGTTAAGCTTCAGATACTAGTCATTAGCTCTTGATTCTTATTGGACTGACTTCTAGGAATCCTACAGCTAGTAGAGACAGCAACCCTTTCCCCCAACAAGCTCCTCAAGGCTTATTTTCAAAATGATGTTCTTTTTCCATTCACAGCTAAATAAGGAAGTCATCCATCTTCCTAAAGACACCACTTTCACCTTATTATTCTTCTTCAGAAAAACCTTCAGTGATTATCCATTAACTAGAAACAGATTCTGGAGTGCAATTTACACACCACCCCATTTGCCTACTCCCACCCCTCACCATCATCTCACCTTATTTATCATCTGTGTCCCGTAAAGCCAGAGGCCCCAGCTGGACTGGTTCCTTCAGATTCCCCAAGGAATGGCCTCTTCATGATAAGGGCCTTTGCTCACTCCTTTCTTCCATTCTGACACAGTGAGTCTCTCTGCCCTCTTCCTGTTTTTCATATATCATCTTAACCCTATCTTGGTTTTAGGGTCTAGCTTAACTCTCTCCCTTCCTTCTGTAATGGTTCCCCACCCACAGGTCTCCCCCCACACTGCTGCAGACCCTCTCTAGCATGGCACATCCTCATTATAGCTCAGCCTTGGAGAGGGCTCAGGTCATTTCTGGGGACCAGGGTCTGTCCCAAGCAGCACAGCATCTTGCTGTCTCTCTGTGGACATGAGAAAAGTGGATACTGATCACATCATAAACCATGGTGTTCTGTATTAGGAGGGTTGTGTCTAGAAGGTGAGGCAGGACCCAGCACCAGGTTCATGGCTCTGGCCATTGAGCCAGGCCCGTCTAGCAGCTCTGAAAGGTGGGGGGGTGACTGTTTTGTTTGTGGGAGCAACTCAGTCAAAATGAACACAGCTCCACTTGAGAACTCTATTGGAGAGACTTCTAACTTGAACCCCTTTCTCCATGGCCCTCAGAATAAGGGGAAAAGGAAAAAGACTCATACACTTACCAACGTGGCAGCATATATGCCAGCACCTTGCCAGTTATGGCAGGTGCCAGAAGTGTGGATTATTTCACTGCATTCTTGCAAGGACCTGATGAGGTTAGTACTGATACAGTCTCTGAGAGACTGTATACAAGCTCAGAGAGAGTAAATAACTTCTCCAATGTTCAAGTGAGTAGTACAGTTTGATTTGAACCCAGCTGTATCTGAGTCCAAAGCCTGGGTTTAGTTTAGCTACTCTATACCAGTGGTCCTCAAAGTATGGTGCCCAGAGAAGTAGTATCAAAATCTCCTGGAAAGTTATTAGATGTAAATTCTTGGGTGCTACCCAAGTCCTACTGAATTAGAAACTCCCGCTGATGGTGAACTGGGCTGTCACAAGTCCTCTGGTGATGTATGTTCAAGTTTGAGTACTATTTCTCCACATTAAACCTGCTACAAGAATGCCCCTATAACTGGGTTTAGAATCCATATTGACATAGGAACATCTGAAGATGCTGGTAATGTGTGGACCTCTGACCTTGTCAAAGTCCCACATGATATTTCTGTGCCACCAGGTTCCTCATCAACACAGTCTTGGAGCTTTAAGTATATCTGTAGATTTGGAAGTTAAGGGGAGAACGTTTTTAAAAGTAAAAGAAAAATTGTTAGTTCCTTCAAATTTTTTGTGAAAAAAATTGTCAGTCTAATCATTTTGTAAAAAATTTGTTTTGTACTTATGTTGGACCAGTTGTACTGCCAATTTTCACTGTCATTCATTCCATCATGTATTCAACATACATTTGCTGGGTGCTAAGGGCTTCCTGGTGGCTCAGAAGGTAAAGATTCTGCCTACAATGAGGGAGATCTGGGTTTGATCCCTGGATTGGGAGGATCCCCTGGAGAAGGGGATACTCCAGTATTCTGGCCTGGAGAATTCCATGGACAGAGGAGCCTGGCAGGCTATAATCCATGGGGTTGCAAAGAGTTGGACATGACTAGTGACTTCACTTTTTAAAGAGGTGACAGGTGCCAGTATGAGGCTCTTGTGTTTGGACAGTGAGCCAGAAGCAAGCCCAGTAGGCCTTCTCCAAGCCTGCAGTAGCCAGGCCATCCCCAAGAAGTGTGAAAAGTGCTACCAGAGGTAGGACAGGGCGCTTTGGGAAAACAGAGGAAGCATCCTCTTCCAGACTTGCAGTCAGAGTAGGCAAGGATGCAGCTGAAAACCTAAGAAAGAAATCTTACTTAGCCTAGTGAAGGGAGTGGAGTGGCAACTAGTGATGTGGAAGAGTGCTCCAGCCAAGAGATGTACACCTGGGATGACCTGGGGAACACATCGATCCTAGCATGAGAAGGACAGAGGCAGGTCTAGAGTGCCCAAAACCCTCTGTCAGGGTTGGGCATGAAGGGAGATGAGGCCCCAGAGAAAGGCTGAAAGCAGACCTGACTAGTCTCCTAGGCCAGGGTACAGAGGTTGAACTTTATCCTTAGGGAAATGGGAAAACATTTTAAGAAGAGAAGTGACATGAAAAAATATTTACACTAGCAAAGTCTTTCTTTTATGGCCTTCTTTTAATATCATTTCTTTATCATTATTGGATGTGTCATCACTCCATATGGACTATGACCAACTTAGGAGTCATGGTTTGTCCTCTTTTTTCCTCCATCTCCTCCAGGGTGTCTGTGCAATTCTTCCCCAACCCCACCCAGGCTGAGTAAGACAACTGCCCATGAGCTGCTCCCAACCAGCCAGGCAGTGTGTTTGCTTATGGGCATTGCTTTTCTTGCCCCACGAATAGAAGTAAGTCACCCCTTAGAGTCCTGGTTGGCGTCCAGCATTTTCTTCTGCTCTTGGCTGCAGGCTGCATGTCCTTGCTGGTGACGGTCCAGCACACGGAGCGCTATGTCACCCTGTTTGCCTCAGTCATCCTCAAATGTGACTACACCACCTCTGCCCAGCTCCAAGATGTGGTGGTGACGTGGCGCTTCAAGTCCTTCTGCAAGGACCCCATCTTCGACTACTACTCTGCATGTGAGTGCCCTCCTCCCCACTCTTGCCCCCCACTCTCCCAAGGCCCCTCTGTGAAGTACTGCCATTAGGGTGTAGGAATTATTTAGGATCACAAATCGTTATAATGAGAAGCCAGAAAGATTGCTTATTGTAGTTCCCTCATTTTATAGATAGATAAGCTGAGGCCAAGTAGCTGATGTAACTTATTCAGGGTTACATACCATTAATTTATTTTAAAATTTCTGTTCTGCCTTGTTCTAAAAGGAATGAAGGCAGCTTAGATATTAAGTAAAAAGGCAGAGCAAGTCCTGCATCCTAGTTAATGCCTGGTTGCATTCATATCCCCCACCCCTCCCACTAGCCACAGGATGAATGAGGAACGGTCATTTGTGAGCCTCCTGCCCACTGCCACATCCTCTTCTAGGGCCAGCCTTCCTTTAGACAGTCGTTCCTTTCTCAGTGACTGGGAGCACACTGGCCACAGGCAGCCTGCTCGATGTTGGGCATCTCTGAATGCTGCGCTCCTCTCGCCTACACTTAGCCAAGTCCTCCCTCTTGGTAACAACTGCCCCACTCACGTCAGTCTTGCAGTCTTGAACCTAAGTCCTTCTTTTGCTGCCCACCTCTACCTCTCTCAAGTAATTGAAGAGCCCAGACCCCCACCACTGGCCTGCAACAACTGATCTTTTGAAATTTGGAGAATAGAAGTAGACCCTGTTCACCCTGAGCTTCCCAAGATGAGGCAAAGGAGAGGGAGGCATCAGCTTTACCATTTTTACCCCCGCCTAGTATCTTACAATATGAGCTCCAAAACCTAACTTACTGAGCTACCCACAGAGCCTCATCTTGTTCCCAGAACACCCCCTTTCTTAATTGAGGCATTGTTCCCTGGGGGCTACTCTTAAAATGTCTGCATTAAGTGGGAAGGTAGGAGGGACCAGGTAGAAGGCATTTATCATCAGCAGATTTAACAGCTCTCAAAACTTTTATTGAGAGGACAGGTTAGAGGAACCATTTGAGAGCAGATTCTGGAGTCACTTTGAAAATGAGGCAGACGACATTTGGATAGGAGATGGTGATGCAGTTCAGGATTTGGAAATTTTGGCCCAATAGAGGGGTCTGGAGTCTTGTTGCTCAAAGTGTGAGTAATGGTTTCACCTGGGAGCTCATTAGAAACATAGACTCTCAGATCCTCATCTTTGAGAAGATGCCTAGGAGATGCAGAGACTCAGGAAATACTGAGAACCTTCATTGCTCCAGGGACCACTGAGGGCACCTTTTTTGAGGGGAATTCCCCGCTGCTGCGTGACTTGCCCATGTCCTCTTTCTCCAGCATACCAGGCGGCTTTATCCCTGGGCCAGGACCCGTCCAATGACTGCAATGACAGCCAGCGGGAGGTTCGCATCGTGGCCCAGCGGCGGGGGCAGAGCGAACCTGTGCTGGGGGTGGATTACCGGCAGCGCAAGATCACCATCCAGAATCGTGAGTTCGGAGGCAGCTGGGGGCCGGGGGTGGAGAGCTGTGTAGACACCAGGCCGAGCAGGCTGAGTCATTGTGGGGATTTCCCTTTTCTTCTGTTGCCTGATGGTCTACTTGGTCACTTTCATTTTTTGAGAAAAGTGCCAAATGCACAGAATGTGCCGCCCCATCTGAAGTCACTACCCTAGAAGTTGGGCTCAGACAAGAGGACGGCCTACAGCTTCGGCTAAAGGTCTGGGAGTGGGTGTTTTCCTTCAGCTTCCTGAGATTCACAGCTAACGTGTGGCTCAGGTTCGCTTGATTCCTTCTACAAAGTGCTCTCAAGGCCTGCTCAAACCCCAGATGCCTGAGATCCCCTCTGGCTACCCTTGTTTCCCAAATCTATGGAGTGGGGGTTTCTAAGTAGATGGCCACTTATGGACCCTTGCCCTCCACTGGTAGAGGAAAGAACACTGGGCGTAAAATCAAAAGACAGGGTGGGTGATCCCATGCTTCCACCCTCTTGCTTAGTGACCTATTCTTTTCTCTGTCCTCGGTTATCAAATCTGAAAGATAGGCATAATGGTCTCTGTCTCCCCGCACTGAAGTAGACATCAAATATGATCTGAGAGCTACATCTGAAGCATATGCATTCTTTGTGGGAGTACAAGGAGTAGACTCAGGTGTCAGACTCAGGTGTAGGTCCCTGTTCTGCACTCACAGGGTTTGTGAACTTGGGCAAGTCCCTTTCATTTTTCAAGCGTCAATTTCTGTAAGGTGGGACTTGCCGTAGTACTTGTCTCATGGAGAGTTGTCAGGATTAAGTGAAATGACATGTATAAAGCACTTAGCAAACCACTTAAGTGTGCAATAAACTTTAGTTATGACCACTCAGCACACCTGTGACTGAAGGGTCAGCGCCCCACATTCCTGAGGGGAATGGATTCCACATCCAGTGGATTTTTGGCACAGAATTCAGAGCCTATTTCAATGAGCTTTATGTATAGTGTTAAATAAATATTGACTGGTTAAAAGTGGCTGGGGGGAAGTGAGAGAATACACCTAGCAGGCTACTCAGGGTATCCATAGCAACAATGTGAAAAAAACAGTGAATATTCTATGACTGTTTAAACTAGATCAACCTAGTTTAAAAATTGCTTCCAACTTTGTGTATAATACTTTGGCTACAATACATAAGTCTGATCAACCTCTGACCTTCCCAAGTCAGCTCTTGAGTGTTCAGCCTTAGGGAACATCTGTCCTTTTCTAGTTTTTAGGTACATCCTCAGAGGTTCAGGGTGACTACTCTTTCCAGAGCCCAGAAACTTAACTCTGATCTGACCCCAAAGTTTAAAGTCTCCTTTACAGTGTTTGAAGGACAAAAGTCTCCATAGGTGATAGTCTCTGATTTTCTGTCTTTTTGCTTTTATTTCTAAATGAAGAACACTGTCCACTACCTCTACTCCCAACCACCTTTGGGTCAAATTCCACCTCCTTATTCCCATGGGAAAGTGGTATTTCTCCTTGGTTTTAATTTCTATCTCCAGGATTGTTGTGACTTCTTGGAGCCCTAGTTTTCTGAAATTTTTATGCCTATGTTTGCATCATTTGAGAAGACCCTGTCAAATCCATTCTTGGATCGTTATATTAATATTATATATATTTATATATATATACTTTATATGTAGTAGGGGTTAATTTTCCCTCTCTTTTGACAAACATGTTTTAAGTTCCTGTACTCTTTTCTAATCAAAAGTCTAAAATATGGTTATGACTCTTTTTTTCTGTTGGAGGATAATTGTTTTACAATGTTGTTTTACAATGATGCCATACATCAGGTTATGATTCTCACTAAAGACTCCCCTGTGACATAAACTCTGTTGCCTTTGTGGTAGAGTTCCTCCACCACCATCTTTGAAAGCAACGCTGTTCCTTCACACAGACCACAGACCAGTTGTTAAACAGATATGCTCTCTTTATTAGGCTGTATGTCCTCAAATCTGGTGTCTGAAATGGTTATTCAGGCCATTCAAATTGGACAAGGCAGAAAGTGAAGCTCAGAGCTAGTTTCCAGGTCTGCAGAAAAAGCTGCTGGTTCTAACCTTGCAAAGTTGCCAGGAGGATTAAAGGACACAGTGTTTGTAAAGTACCTGGCGCAACACCTGTTCAGTTCAGTTCAGTCATTCAGTCATGGCCGACAAGGCACTTTCACCATTTTTCCAACTCTGGGGTAAGCTTGTTTCTGGGAAAGGCAGCAGGTTGGAAAATCATGAGTAGGAAAAAAATCATAGGGATTGACGTAGAAAGAGAAGTCAAAGTTAGCTCCAGTGGTGCATGACCTTGCATGTTTGTTTCATTTCCTCAATAAATATTTCTGGACAAATAGCTAAAAAAGAATTACAACTATGACTGCCAAGTAAGCAGGAGCAAATCTGTAACTAAGATCTTCAAGAATTTGAAAGTGTCCTCTGGTACTTGTGTGCCTGAAGTAGCTTGGATATGGGGCTACCCTGATGTCTCTGACTGGACATTAAGCCCTTTTAGGACAGACACAGCACAGGTCTTTTCTGATGTTCCACAGAGTCTTACATAGTGCTGGACCCACAGAAGGTCTTTGGAGAACATTTGCATTTATTAAATGTGAACATAACCTTCATCTATCTTAATGGGGTAGATACTTGGTGCTCACAAAAACTCATTCTTTTCTTGAGTAACACTTATTCTGAAAATACTGGCATTTCATCCTTACTTATTCCTCAAGTTCATCTCAACTATCCCATCAAGATTCAGAAGTGTATGTTCACAGCTGGTGAGGAACCCAAGCTGTGGATTTTCCTACCCAGTTTGGAGAAGACATTAGAGCTTGGTGGCTGAAGGCACCAGCTTTGGGGCAAGACTTAAGTTTCAACCTACCTCTGTTATCTAGTCTTAGTTTCCTCATCTGATATGCAACTAATAACCTTACCCATTGTATCAGGATTAAATTTAATTGCGAGTAAGCAAAAGCCCAAAATATTAGTGACTTAAACAATAAAAAGTTAATTTCTTCCTTGGTGACTCAGTGGTAAAGAACCTGCCTGCCAATGCGGGAGATGCCAGAGACTCAGGTTTGGTCCCTGGGTTAGGAAGATCCCCTGGCAGAGGAAATGGCAACCCAGTCCAATATTCTGGCCTGGAAAATTCCATGGACAGAGGAGCCCGACAGGCTATAGTCTATGGGGTCACAGAGAGTCAGACATGACTAAGCAACTGAGCATGCACACATACATATATAAATTCGGGGCTAGACAGACCAGAGGTAGTGTGGTGGCTCTGTTCCATGAATTCCTCAGGAACCCAAGCTCCTTCCAGCTCACTAAGAATGTCATCTCTTTCCTCATGGTCTAAGATGTCAGCCATCACATTTGCTTTCCAGATAATAGAGTAGGGGAGGAAATGAAGAAGAAAAGAGCAAAGGAGTTCCCAAACTGTTCTCAAGAACGTTCCTGAGAGCCATCATGTGACACTTCTGTTTATAGTCTGTCCACCAGAACCGAGTCACATGTCCATGTCTATCTATAAGAGAGGATGACAATTAGTGACTTTATTCTGGATAGCTATGTATTGACACATAACCAAAAATTCTATGACAATGAGAGAAAGGGAGAATAGACATTGGGAGGTAGCTGGTAACCTCTACCTCACCCATTTTAGAGAGCTGTGGAAGGAAGAAGTGGGGTGATGTATCCTAACTCCTTTCAGGGTACATGGTAGAGCTCACTAAGTGGTCAGTTTTACCACCTTTATACTGTTTGGAGAAAGAAGAGATTCTCAAAGGAAGGAATAGAGGCCTTTCTCTAACTATGAGAGGCCCTTTTAGGATGTAGAAGCATAATACTGGGGACCTAAAGCTACCAGAAGTCAGAAACCTGTGCCCTCTCCATTAAGTGCTGGCACCTTCCCCTCCCTCACTGCAGGAGCAGATCTGGTGATTAATGAAGTGATGTGGTGGGACCATGGAGTGTATTACTGCACCATTGAGGCCCCAGGGGACACGTCAGGAGACCCAGATAAGGAAGTGAAGCTCATCGTCCTGCGTAAGTGCTCCTGGAGATTTCTATTTGGCCACCCCCACTGGGACACTTTTACATACAGGAACAAAAAAACAAAAAAAAAAAAACAGAAACAAGCACATTGTAGGCTATTGTGGTTGGTGGCCAGCCTCTGAAGTTACCTTAACAAAGCTAAATTTTTAAATTTGCGTGTATATTGCTCAACCTTAACCTATAGGTCAGAAGCTGTGTAGATCAGACCTTTAGCATGTTACAAGCTAAAGCATGCCCCTGCAGGTTTAGTTCAACCCTTGCTTGGCTCCCGCCCTGCAGACTGGCTGACCGTGATCTTCATCATCCTGGGAGCCCTCCTCCTGCTCCTGCTGATTGGAGTGTGCTGGTGCCAGTGCTGTCCCCAGTACTGCTGCTGCTACCTCCGCTGCCCCTGCTGTCCCAACCGCTGCTGCTGCCCCCAGGAAGGTGAGAGGGGACGGATGAGCAGTGGGATGGGGCTGTACGGAAGCCTAGTACCCCAGACATATCAGTTTCACATGACCACGTCAAAACCTTGCGTTCTCCCAGGTTCTTCTCCATGCCCTTCTTATCACAGGTTCAGAGGTCTTTGGCCTCAGTTCAGAAAATGATGTTTAGGGAAGCCACAGAGCCAGGTGGGAAGTCTTATGCCTGTTCACCTTCTAGACTGCTTAAGGCCCCCTTCAGATGGGGCTGCCCATTGATGTCCTTTTCTCAGCAGCCCTGATAGGCCTGTGCTCCAGTATTTGCCCTCAACTCTGACCTTGCTTGGACATGAGGCGGCTGGAGGGAGTGGTTTGCATGGAACAGTGAGAGAGAAGGCCACTTCCTAGAGATGATTTGAAAAGAACAGATCAGAAGAGAGAGAGGTATTGGAGTGAGAATCCTCAAACTTAAGAATCTCCTGGAGGGCTTGTTAAAACTTGGTTGCCGGGTCTATCTTCGAAATTTCTGATTTAATCGGTCTTGGGTGGGCCTGAGGATTTTTATTTCTCAGAAGTTCACAGGTCAAAAGTTCACACTGCTGGTCTAGGGACCACACTTTGAGAGTCTCTGTTTTAGACAAAGGAAAGAGAAGGCAGAAGATCTTGCTCTAATAGTGATCTTTCTTTGGGCTTGAATTTGCCCTTTTATTAATAAAACAGGATTGTGACATGCCCTAAAACATTTGGTGAAGACAAAATAAGAAAGATTATTCTACAAAGATCTTTTCTTACTGAATGGATGGAGCAGAATCAGAAGCTTTAAAGGAAGGATTTTTTTGTGTGTCTTTAAAGTAGCATTTCCTTTTCCTGGTGGTATAAGTAAAGTATTACCTTGTAGAAAATTTAAGAAATTCAGGAAAATGAAAAAACTGATCTGAGTACCCAGATATAACCACTGTTATCATTTTGGTCCATTTGAAGGATATTAAAAGAAACCCAGAAATTGGCTCTTAAGATAGAAACAAAGTCTAATCTATAATGTCAAGAAGATCAATGGTCTGAGTCTGATTTCAGGCCTGTGTTCTGAGGTTGCTGTCTTACAGGAAAAGAGAACTAACTTTTATTGGATGTCTGGTGTGTGGGGCCTTTAGATATATTTTCCTTTTGAATCCTCACAATCCTAGAAGGCAGGTATCATCATTATTTAACAATGAGGAGCTGAAGGTCAGAGGAATCACACAAGGTAAGCAGCAGAAACAATGCAGTGTTGCATTTGTACTCATCTGACTTACAGCACCTGAATTTCCCACAACAGAGGCTGCCACACCCTGTCTCTGTAGATCGCTATGGGATTGGCTGAGATGCCAATAAGCTCCTTCAAGAGATGAGAAATAGCAGAGAACTTGATATTGGGCCATGGAGCTCCTTGCCTTTCTATCTGGGAAGGAAGTAATGTTGGAGTCTCTGTCCCTGGTGCTGTGATATGCAGACTGAGATGAGATAAACTCTCCCAGGATACTTTCTCGGAATCTCTAAGTCTGTGGGGCACTCAAAACAGGCAGGGGCTAGGCACACAGTCAGCACCAGCAACAAATGTGTCCACTGTCCGTAAGCTGATAACAGGTTCTGGGAGAAAGTGGTTTCTCCCAAGTGGTTAGATTTCATTTAGAAGAACTGGTGAGATAAGGAAATGTGGGCCACAAAGAAAGATCCTTGAACTTGAGTAGATGAGGTCACTTTCAAAGTGAGTCACCTGGGGAGTCTGTCCTGAGAAATTTGGAGACAAGAGGAGATTAAATGGAGAGGGCAGGACTTGTCAAATTAAGCTCCTGGATGGGGAAGAGGGTGGATGTGATCATCATTTTTTTTTTTTTAAATAAGGTAACCCTAAGCATACTTGTAGATGGAGAATGAAGGCCAGTAGAAAGAAAGAGAAAGGAAGCATTGTGAAATGAGGCAGTGGCTGAGGAGGGATGGAGTCAGTGGGAGTGACATCTGGCTTAGAGTGGAAGGACTACCTTTAGAGAGGGAAAGAAAAAGAAGCCTGCCCTCTGGAGAGAGAGAGGAAGTTGTTAACACAAGGCAGATGATTAAAGTGTAAGGGAAGAAGCTGGGGGAGTGAGCTCACACCAGCCTGTCTCAATTTCAGCAAATCAAAATTCTAGACACAAAAGGCAGCTTCGAGAATGATGTCAGTGATTCTTCTGAACGATGTCAGAGCTTCTGTGACCCCAGCCCACCCCCACAACCTGCTCCCACTTTCCTGTGAGAGTTAATAGAGGACCAGGGAGGAAAAAACAAAATGACACCAAAGTTTAGTAACCCCACTTCAGCTGAGGGAAGTGGGGTCTAGACAGAGACTTCCACAATTACACACAGCTTGTTAGTGGTAAGCCTTGGACTAGACCTAGGTCTCTTGATTCCATGTCCAGGACTGGTTCCTCTTCCTTAACAAAGACATGTCATCAGCTGAAAGTTCATATGGAGGGGAAGACATAAGAAGTAGGGAATGTTTAAACTGCCACTCTGGAGGAGGGAAGCAGGGTTGCTGGATCAGTTAAGGAGATCTACGCATATTGGAAGAAGGGCTATTTGAGGTTGGTTGCCTGACAGTGGAGCCATCGTGGGCCCAGGAAGCATGGACTGGTGGTTCCCAAAAGCTGAAATGGCAAGGGTTCAAGGGGTGTGAGATTCTAGGATGCTTCTGCGGATGTCCCTGAAAGGACTGCCAGTCAAATCAGTATACTGTGTATACTGCCAGCATATATAAAAAAGAAAAAGGACTGTATGACCTAAGGGTCAGGGAGGGTGAAGAACACTCTGTATGAGTGGAGAGGGGGTGATAAGGAATGGAAAGAAGTTGGAGGTCCTCAGGGTGATTCAGGCACCATGGGTGATTCACACAGAAGATGCTGGCTGCAGGTCTCTGGTGGAAGGGAGGTGTTCAGCATTATTTCTGTCACAAAGGGTCATCTTAAAGCATGTGCCCCGGGTTTTCCTCAGAAATGAAAACAAATATGCTTTTGATGGTTTAGTCTCCAAATGTGTACTTTTTGTTTTCTGTGGGATCTAAGGTGAAAGTAGTGACTTATATTAACCGTTTATTGTAACAACATGAGCCACGACCCATTGAATATTTGCCAGTATTAGGCGTTTCATATGTATCACCTCATTTAACTGCAGCAACTTTATGAAATAGGTATTATTATCCCTGGAGCTTTTCCTGGTGGCTCAGATAGTAAAGAATCTGCCTGCAATGAAGGAGACCGATCACTGGGTCAGGAAGATCCCCTGGAGGAGGAAAATGACATCCACTCCAGTACTCTTGCCTGGAGAATTCCATGGACAGAGTTGCCTATCGGGCTACAGTCCATGGGGTCGTAAATCAGCCAGACGTGACCGAGTGGCTAACACTTTCACCTCACTACTTATTATCCCCAGCTCAGAGATGAGGAGGCTGAGCTAACATACTGTGGAGACTCAATCAAAATTACACAGCTAATACATGCTGGGATTCCAGTTGAAGTCCCTGTGACTCTTAAAGCCTGCGTTTAAGGAAACCTATCCCTGAGGACCATAATTCTCAGAACGTTGTTGAGAGTTGTTGAGAATCCACAATAGTCAACTCCAACTCCTGCCTTAAAGTCAGGGAGCTTGTTGAAAACATGGATTTTCTCACCTTGTATTTGACTTAAGGCCAGTCTGGGAGTGAGATCCAGGAGACTGTGTATTTGACTATCTCATTAAAGGTGACCAAGACAGATTTTACACCATAGAGGTTCAGAGATAACTTATTAGGAGTCATTTAAGGCTTTGTTAATTTCTCCATGTTTCTTATTTTATTGCCTGATTCCCTGTTAGGTGAGCAACAGAAAGCCTGATAGTCTAGACTTCCCCACTGAGCTACTTTTTGGGAACAGGAGAGCAAGGTAGAAGCTCAGAGACTATATTTTTTTCACTCCAGTGCATTAGGGAAGGAAGGGACCCTCGAAAGAGATGGTGACAGTTAAGGAGGCAGGTGGGTTAATCTTGGGAATGTGTGAAAATTTGACAGGAAGCCTGATGGAAGATCTAGGAAAGTCTCTAGGAAGTCATCTCTCAAAAGGGTCCCATTAATTAAGAAGTCATTTGGAAAGCAAGAAGAGAAGCCCAATTCTCTTTTTCTCTCCTACTGAATTGGAGGAGCTGAAAAAGGAAGTGGCCCAAAGGGGGAATGGTACCATCAGGAAGAGATTAAGATTCAGTTAAGAGGGGGTAGCGGGTAGTAAGGTTGTTCCCAATGGGATCATATGTCCTGACGCCCTGGAAGCAGAGATTTGTTTGGAGTGAGTTTTGAAAGGTGTGGTGCTGAGTAGAGAAAAATAATGTGAGAAGGTACTGCTGGGAAAGGGTTTTTTGTTTTTTTCTTTCTTTTGCTTTATCACGTAAAGGAGTCTGGGGACTCTATGGTTTGGCAGAAAGAGTAGAAGATTGACAGACAGATAGACACAGAGTCACACACTGCCTCTACTGGTCGGTCACCAGCTGTGGGACATTGAGCTGGGAAGGTAACCTCTCTAACTTTCTCATCTGATGCTCACACTTAAGCGATTTCTCTGAGGATTAGTTAGCTCATGTAAAGTGACTGGCCCATATTAAGGAGGCATTGTATGTGCTGAAGGTGGCATGTTATGTGGAATTGGTGGAGGCACGTTTTACCAAGAGGGAGAGGAAAATGCTGAGTAGGTGAACTTGTCTTCAGAGGCTCTGGTGTGCTGATCTTAGTTAGGCATGAAGGTGTGGCAGGTGGGTGAGCTGCTCTAAATTTGCATCTGACTTCCTCCAAGCTGGGCTGTGACTCACCATCAGGGCCAGAGCTCCACACAGGTCTGGGGGCTTGGCTACACCACTTCTTGTATTGGAAGTTGGTTTTATACTGGAACCATTGGATAGCCTTCCAGATGACCCTTAGCTGCTGGCCTCAGTAAATTCCCCACCCTCTGCTGGGTCCAGAATACCTGTCTTTTGCCTCCTACTGTGGTAAAAGGAAGCTCTGGCAGAGCTCTGTGGCTTTAGGGGCATTCAGAGGGCTTGGGGAGCCCAGGAAGAGGTGAGAGTACCATGCAGGGGGCCTAAAGCAGGTACTTCCTGCACTTAGGCACACAGGTGGATAGGCATGGGACTGTTCTACATGCATGTGTACACAGGGACCTTGGGAGACATGTGCACTCAGTCACAAAAAAGAAATACATGAGCAAAACAACTAAATGCATTTGTTTTTAATTTGTATGTGCCATGGGTTGTGTGCTTCAGATCAGCTGCAAAGGGACTGGAGAAACATTTCTAGGACTCTTGGGCTGCTTTTTTAATACTATTTTCTTTTTCCTGAAAGGAAATGGTATTTCCCTTCTCTCTTTTCTGCCTCTACCCCACCCATTAGAGATTCCCCCTACTTAGGGAAAACCCCAACATTTAATAAAGTGAGGAGAAGTGTAGAAAGGATCTACTTCAGGTTTTTGCATTCTCTGCCTTCTTCCCCCAGGTTTTCTCCCACCTAGGGCTGGCATTACCAGCTAGAAACATTCATCAGCCCCTTTCCCTTTACCAGTAATTCTGCCCATTGACCTCAGCATCTGTGTCCTTTTTTTCTGCTCTGAGCAGGTGATCCTCCCAAGAAGCCCTTGACTCATAGCCTCCTGTAATCCCTTTGCATCTGTGCCTTCTATATTTGGCCTATAGCCTGAGATTTCACTGCCTGCTAAGATCTACATTTCTACCTATACATTTCAGGTGACCTTGGAAATTGGCAAAATGATTTCAAGACTAGGAAGTCAAATTTCAGAAGGATATTTCCTAGGGTGCAGGAACTGCAGTCTTGCCAGGGAATTTATTCCCAGCGTTTTGACAGAGGAACAGTGGATTCACTACTTCCCTTAACTCTTCCACCCATATGAGAGGACACAATAAACTTCAAGGAGAGAAAGTGGCCTCTTGGCAAGGCTGCTGGGTGGAGAGAAGTGAAGTAGGACATGTGGGCCTTGCCCTGGCTCAGGGTCTGCGTTTCTCCCTTTTCCCCTGCAGCCCTGGCTCACCATCGCTACATGAAACAGGCTCAGGCCCTAGGCTCTCAGATGATGGAAAAACCCCTGTACTGGGGGGCGGACAGGAGCTCCCAGTTTTCATCTTATCCAGTGAACCCACTGCTGCAGCGAGGTAAACCCTGCCAGAGATTTGGGGTGGGAGAGGGTAAAGGGCAAGGGTAGGAGCATGGGCTGCATTGGGGCCTTCGTGACCAAAGAGTGGGCATCTTTGTGATGGAGGAAGGGGAGGTGTAGATTCACACTAAATAAGGCGGCACTTGGGGGCTCTGATTCTGAGGAGTGTGTTTTGGACAAGCAGTTCTGCCTGTTCTTATTCTTATTTTCATTCAGATTTGTCCCTGCGATCCAGCCTCCCCGAGGTGCCAGTAACCCAGGCAGTCGCTCACCCTCCCATCCCCAGTGGTGTCCTAGAGTATTTGGAGAAGGAGCTGCGGAACCTCAACCCAGCCCAGCCTCTGCCACCTGACCTCCAGGCCATATCTGGCCACCCCTGCAGCATCCTGTCCTCCCTCGGCTCTGAGGTTGTCGAACGCAGAGTCATCCACCTGCCTCCCCTGGTCAGAGACCTGCCGGCTTCGCGGAGGACCAGCAGCTCCTCCCGCCAGCAGTGGCTCCCCACCCCGCCATCTCCCCCAAGACCCTGGGATCTGAGGGAGGGGAGAAGGCAGCACCACTACTCTGACTTCCACGAGGAGCTCCAGGATCCTGAGGCTCAGACCCGGGAGTTGAAGCAAAGGGAGCTGGACCTACTGCGGCGTGGGAGGCACCGCGGCTCCAGGCATCACTGGTCACCCAGGCCCTGGTCAGACAGGGACAGCCTCAGTGACGGCGATGGCCCCTCATCCAGTGAGGCCCACTGGCGGCCCCACCGCCCCCCTCTCCGGAGCCGCTACCCAGAGAGAGACCCCCGCAGGAGCAGCCCCAAGGGAAGTGCTCAGGGGCACCTGAGGCGCAGGCCCCGCAGCTACTCCCCTCCTCTGCCCTCTGGCCTCAGTTCCTGGAGCTCCGAGGAGGAGGAGGAGGAGAAGCAGCCCCAGAGTTGGGGGGCCCATCGCCATCGTCGCTCGTGCTCCCCAAACTGGCCTGAGGAGAAGCCACCCAGTTACCGCTCGCTGGATGTCAGCTCAGGCAAGAATGGCAAGAAAAAAGGGAGTGTGAAGAGGCGCTTGGTGAGCCTGGGGCTTCCTGCTGAGGGTCGGGAGTGGGCAGTAAGGACTCTTCATCCAAGCTGACACACGCCACCTCATATGCCTCCATGGAGGGCCCCTGGTCCCTGTTTTGTACCGCTTGCCCTCTGGGCTCCATGAGACACCTCTTCTAGAGTTGGAAGGAACTGTGAGTGCTCAGGGCAAGCTTGATGCCTCAGGAGGGGCTTCTCGCACCCCTAGCCTGGTACCACCCCTCATCACAGTTCCCTGAGGCCAGTCGAGCAGGGTCCCCCCATTTCACAAGTGAGGAAACCAGGCTCAAAATAAGGAAGTACCTTGTAAGTAGTGGAGCTAGGACTCCAGGGCAGGCCTTCAGGCTAAATCTTTACTTCCTGTCATAGCTGCCTTGCTTTAATTAGCAACAATTTCCATTCCCCAAATTAGAACAGTGGGCCTGACAATGTGCAAGGGCCTGTTGTATCTGAGGATGCAGCCCTTTGAGACCCCTCTAGAAAGTATCATTAAAATGATTTAGAAACAGACCCAAAACAAAACAAAAAAACCTGATATCCCAAATATGGGTCACAACTTCAGGATTCTGTGAACAGGCAAGATGCCAATGTCAGAGCCTGAAAGGGGCACAAAAGGAAGTAGGCTTTTTAATGCCTCTGAATATAGACCCTTTCCCACTGTAAGACGTGACTTTAAAAAGTCATTTTATAATTAATATACCCCAATAATAGTATTCCTTCTATGTTGTCTTTTTGCAAATTATGCTGGTTGTTGCTCAAAAATATTCATGAGTTGCCTTCAGAACCAACTTACAAGCTACCCACAAAAATCTATTTCTTTATTCATTCAAAATCCTTTTTCTGTTTTGTTTCTGTTGAGATAAAGGGATACGGAGCAGGTTGTGAGGGAGGTTCTCAGAGTAGAGGGATATTAGAGGAACAAGAATTTTAATCTCTCATGCACTTTGACTGATACAGCTCTCATTTGGAAATGCAAGTTCTGCTGTGCCTTGTTTTAAAATCAGTCATATGCATAGTGTGTGCAAAGAAACAGACACTTTGTGAGAGGCTTAGTGCTGGTCTTTCTAGGGAAGAAACTTGGTGAAAGAGTGATTTGTGAGGAAGATAGTGAAGGCCCACAAGCATTTCTGAAATAATCGATGGCAATTATATTCTCACAGATGTCCCATGAGAGAGGCAAAGAGTAATAATGAAACTTAGTAGTATCCTTACTAAGTGGCACTGAGCTATGGACATTTATGCAGTATTTCATTTAATCCTTTCCATACCCTGTTCATTTACAGTGGATACAACTCTTCCATATAACCAGTAAGAAAATTACATCCTGAAAGAAAATACAAAATCAATCAGAGTCAAGACAATCACTGTTACTTTGGTCATATGGTTACTAAATGATCTCTTATCTTCACTGTAACAGAGAAAAAATTAAAAGCCAGCTTCAAAGCCAAATCCTATTTTCTTCTAAGTTAAAGAAGAAATTTAAATTTTCCTTTATTTTCTTCTAAATTATATGGTTTCTTGTAAGTGAAAGAAGGGTAAAGTGGGGTATCAGTTATGTTCTGGATATTGGGATAAGCCATTTCTAAGTCTTATTTCACTTAATCCTTGCAACCACTCTGTGAGGCTTAGTGAGGTTAAGTAACATGCTCAAGGTCACACAGCCAAGAGGGAGTGAAATAAAAATTTGAACAAAGCCCTCTAACTCTCAAGGCTGTGCTCTTTTGAATAACTCATGCTGCCTAATTAGAAGAAAATCTGTTGGGCAATGTTTTCTTGTGGCTTTTATTATTTCTTCCTTATTTTCTGAAAGTATTATAGCTTCCTTTATCATCAAGGTGTACATACAATAATTCTATCACAAGCAAGCCAGATTTTCTATTATAAAGTTGCTTGTGAGAGTAAAAGTCACTCAAGATAATTCTAAAGGCCTTCATTATTTTGGATTTCTCTGAGCTTATCTCCAAAAGAGTTATCACTTCAGTTTATCACATTCAACTGTCCACTCATATTCTGAATGACCAAAGGCCCAGGACCAAAGCTTAATTTAGAAGGGTGATTGGTTTGGAGGGCACCGTGTTTTGTTTGTAACATGAATTTTGAATGCCTTTGTTGTTGTTGTTGTTGTTATTTAGTAAGTTGTATCTGGCTCTTTTGTGACCCCATGGACTATAGCCCACCAGGCTCTTTTATCCATGGGATTTCCCAGGCAAGCATACTGGAATGGGTTGCCATTTCCTTCTCCAAGGGATCTTCCTCAACTAGGGATTGAATCTGTGTCTCCTACATTAGCAAGTGGGTTCTTCATTCCTGAGCTACCAGGGAAAGCCCCTTGAATGGGGCCAAAATTTCATTCTTTGCTCCTCTCCTTGATGGGGCTGTAGGCTTTCAATACACCTTCTAACCTTTAAAGTCTTTGGAGCTTGCAGCTAATTTTAGAAGGCATAATATATTTGGGCCACTAGATGGTGATGTTTAATTATATATAACTTGAAGTTTCTCTGCTCAGGTTGATAAAATCTATCACTATTTTCTTGAGTTTTTTTTTTAAAGATTTATTTATGGCAGTGCTGGCTCTAGATTTTTGTGCTGGGCTTTCTCTAGTTGCAGTGAGCAGGTGCTACTCTCTGTTGTGGTGCATGGGCTTCCTGTGGCTTCTCTTGTTGTAGAGCACCAGCTCTAGGGTACCTGGGCTCAGTACTTGCAGCACATGGGCTCTAGAACACAGGCTCAGTAATCGTGGCTTACTTGCCCCCATGGTATGTGGGATCTTCCTGGACCAGGGAATTGAACCCACATCCTCTGCATTGGCAGGTGGATTCTCAACCAATAGACCACTGGTAAAGACCTCAGGCTTTCAGCAGGTACAACTTTACCATAACTTTTTACAAAAACCAGCTAATCTGATCACATGGACCATAGCCTTGTCTAATTCAATGAAACTAAGCCATGCTGTGGGGGCCACCCAGGACGGTCAGGTCATGGTGGAGAGGTCTGATGGATTGTGGTCCACTGGAGAAGGGAATGGCAAACCACTTCAGTATTCTTGCCTTGAGAACCCCATGAATAGTATGAAAAGGCAAAAAGAGAGGACACTGAAAGATGAAATCCCCAGGTCAGTACGTGTGCAATATGCTACTGGAGATCAGTGGAGCAATAACTCAAGAAAGAGTGAAGGGATGGAGCCAAAGCAGAAACATTGCCCAGTTGTGGATGTGACTGGTGATAGAAGTAAGGTCTGATGCCATAAAGAGCAATATTGCATAGGAACCTGGAATGTTAGGTCCAAGAATCAAGGCAAATTGGAAGTGGTCAAAAAGGAGATGGCAAGAGTGAACATTGACATTCTAGGAATCAGCAACTGAGATGGACTGGACTGGGTGAATTTAACTCAGATGAGCATTATATCTATTACTGTGGGCAGGAATCCCTTAGAAGAAATGGAGTAGCCATCATGGTCAACAAAAGAGTCTGAAAGCAGTACTTGGATGCAATCTCAAAAATGACAGAATGATCTCTGTTCGTTTCCAAGGCAAACCATTCAATATCACGGTAATCGAAGCCTATGCCCCAACCAGTAATGCTGAATAAGCTGAGTTTGAACAGTTCTATGAAGACCTACAAGACCTTTTAGAACTAACACCCAAGAAAAGATTTCCTTTTCATTATAAGGGACTGGAATGCAAAAGTAGGAAGTCAAGAAACACCTGGAGTAACAGGCAAATTTGGCCTGGGAGTACAGAATGAAGCAAGGCAAAGGCTAATAGAGTTTTGCCAAGAGAACACACTGGTGATAGAAAACACCCTCTTCCAAAAACACAAGAGAAGACTCTACACATGGACATCACCAGATGGTGAACACCAAAATCAGACTGATTATATTCTTTGCAGCCAAAGATGGAGAAGCTCTATACAGTCAGCAAAAACAAGACTGGGAGCTGACTGTGGCTCAGATCATGAACTCCTTATTGCCAATTTCAGACTGAAATTGAACAAAGTGGAGAAAACCACTAGACCATTCAGGTATGACCTAAATCAAATCCCTAACGATTATACAGTGGAAGTGAGAAATAGATTCAAGGGACTAGATCTAATAGACAGAGTGCCTGATGAACTATGGATGGAAGTTCGTGACTTTGTACAGGAGACAGATATTAAGACCATCCCCATGGAAAAGAAATCCAAAATAGCAAAATGGCTGTCTAAGGAGGCCTTACAAATAGCCGTGGAAACAAGAGAAGCAAAAAGCAAAGGAGAAAAGGAAAGATATTCCCATCTGAATGCAGAGTTCCAAAGAATAGCAAGGAGAGATAAGAAAGCCTTCCTCAGCGATCAATGCAAAGAAATAGAGGAAAACAACAGAATGGGAAAGACTAGAGATCTCTTCAAGAAAATTAGAGATACCAAGGGAACATTTCATGCAAAGATGGGCTCAATAAAGGACAGAAATGGTATGGACCTAGCAGAAGCAGAAGATATTAAGAAGAGGTGGCAAGAATACACAGAAGAACTATACAAAAAAGATGTTCATGACCCAGATAATCACGATGGTGTGATCACTGACCTAGAGCCAGACATCCTGCAATGTGAAGTCAAGTGGGCTTTAGAAAGCATCACTAAGAACAAAGCTGGTAGAGGTGATGGAATTCTAGTTGAGCTATTTCAAATTCTGAAAGATGATGCAGTGAAAGTGTTGCACTCAATATGCCAGCAAATTTGGAAAACTCAGCAATAGTCACAGGTCTGGAAAAGGTCAGTTTTCATTCCAATCACAAAGAAAGGCAATGCCAAAGAATGCTTTAACTACCTCACAATTGCACTAATCTCACACGCTAGTAAAGTAATGCTCAAAATTCTCCAAGCCAGCCTTCAGCAATACATGAACCGTGAACTTCCAGATGTTGAAGCTGGTTTTAGAAAAGGCAGAGGAACCAGAGATCAAATTGCCAACATCTGCTGGATCATCAAAAAAGCAAGAGAGTTACAGAAAAAGATCGATTTCTGCTTATTAACTATGCCAAAGCCTTCGACTGTGTGGATTACAATAAACTGTGGAAAATTCTGAAAGAGATGGGAATACCAGACTATCTGACCTGTCTCTTGAGAAACCTGTATGCAGGTCAAGAAGCAACAGTTAGAACTGGACATGGAACAACAGACTACTTCCAAATAGGAAAAGGAGTATGTCAAAGCTGTATATTGTTACCCTGTTATTTAACTTATATTCAGAGTACATCATGAGAAATGCTAGGCTTGAAGAGGCACAAACTGGAATCAAGATTGCCGGGAGAAATATCAATAATCTCAGATATGTAGATGACACCATCTGCATGGCAGAAAGTGAAGAACTAAAGAGCCTCTTGATGAAAGTGAAAGAGAAGAGTGAAAAAATTGGCTTAAAGCTCAACATTCAGAAAACTAAGATCATGGCATCTGGTCCCATCACTTCATGGGAAATAGATGGGGAAACAGTAGAAACAGTGGCTGACTTTATTTTTCTGGGCTCCAAAATCACTGTAGATGGTGATTGCAGCCATAAAATTAAAAGACGCTTACTCCTTGGAAGGAAAGTTATGACCAACCTAGACAGCATATTAAAAAACAGAGACATTACTTTGTCAACAGAGGTCTGTCTAGTCAAGGCTATGGTTTTTCCAGTAGTCATGTATGGATGTGAGAGTTGGACGGTGAAGAAAGCTGAGTGCCGAAGAATTGATGCTTTTGAACTGTGGTGTTGGAGAAGACTCTTGAGCGTCCCTTGGACTGCAAGCAGATCCAACCAGTCCATCCTAAAGGAGATCAGTCCTGGGTGTTCATTGGAAGGACTGATGTTGAAGCTGAAACTCCAATACTTTGGCTAACTCATGAGAAGAGCTGACTCATTGGAAAACACAGTGATGCTGGGAAAGACTGGGGGCAGTAGGAGAAGGGGACGACCAAGGATGAGATGGCTGGGTGGCATCACTGACTCTATGGACATGGGTTTGGGTGGACTCTGGGAGCTGGTGATGGACAGGGAGGCCTGGCATGTTGCAATTCTTGGAGTCGCAAAGAGTTGGACATGACTGAGCAACTGAACTGAACTGAACTGAAATATTCAGATGTTCTAGTAGCTGATTTTCCTGATTTCCTGATTTTCAGGCTTGGGAGCCTGACATGGGGCTCAGAATACTCACTCCTGTGGGAGAACTTTTGCAATATAACTATTCTCCAGTTTGTGGGTCACCTACCCAGAGGTATATGGGATTTGATTATATTGCAAGTCTGCCCCTCCTACCTGTCTCACTGTATTTCTTTATGTGTTTGGTTCCAGGAAATATTTTCTCATAGGCTCCAGCTTTTTTTTTCTTATTGATGGTTATTCTGGAAATAGTTGTAATTTTGGTGTGCTGGCGAGAGAAGGTGAGCTCAGGGCCTTTCTACTCTTCTAGGTTGGCCACTCTCTCCCATCCCACATCAGTTTGATGAGAAACCATGCCCCCTAAAACTTACTTTCTTGATAAAATGGAAGCATACAAAATTTTTGAAGCAACATGAATGTAGTACATACATTTTGAACAGTATGTTTTAGACGGATACCTTGCCATTACAACAAGAAAGGTCACAACTGTAGATATTCAAAACTATAATAAAAATAATCTCCAGTACATGGAGAAAAATGAGAAATGAAAACCACACTCTTTGAAGCCCTTATAGCATAGATGAAAAAGCCAAAAGATCAAGTGGAATAACTTCTGAAGAAAAGTCACTGAGTTTGGTCGGCAAGAGGTAATTAGTGATGTGAAAAAAAAACTTCAGAGAATTACCATGGTATGAAACTGAACTTTTTAGACAAGGGTTGAGAACAAATGGTTCAGGAGAATATAAATAGAGAAAAGAGAACTAGGCCAAGTCTTCATGAATGAATGATAGAGATGCTGATGTATGAACAGGGTATCTTTTTTTCAAGAGATTTAAAGATGTTAAAAATCAGTAAGAGGCAGAGTGAATGAGAAGTTTTCAGAAGTTAAAGGTGTTTTAGGGAGGCTCAGAAAGGTAGGAAAAGCAAGAAACCAAAGCCAGGGGGAGAAACTGGCTTCACGAAGAGTCAAGAAGTAATGTTTTAGATTCAGAGCTGCTGTCCCAGCAGCCACTGTTAACTGAGGATTTGCACCCGAATCAAGCCCACTTGTGTATTGTAGACATAGACAATAGAGCACAGCTGACTGGATTTTTGTGTTCTTACATTCCCCAGGAGAGAGAGAGCTCGCATAGTGGAAGGAGTGTGGTCATTTAGTCACCCGGCACAACACTGCTCCTGTGGCGACTTCTCAGCTCCTGTGTGTCAGCAGCGCCATCTAGGTTTCCAGTTGGCTTGAGATGGACACTGCAAGTTTGTATCTAACATCTTTGGCTTAGATTCCGAGAATCAGATGGAAGAATTTTATAAACACAGTTTGAGGAGTTCATGACTGTTGTTTTAACCTTGGTACACACTCTTCATATTCAGGTATTCAGACTTGTAATGAATCCTAACTGGGATGTGATCCCTCAGGAACTTAGTAACCTGAGTCTTCAACTAGGTCACACTGCTCAGAACTGTGGCCATTCTCAAGGTGAGAACCCAGGAATCTTTAAGAGGAAATCAAACATGTCTCAGAGCAAGAAATCTATGGAGTCCTATCGGAAATTTCCATGGAACCTTGTCTCCCCTAGTAGCGTATCTAGAGGATCCCTTCATGTTATGAGTCTACTTTACTGCCCCCAAGACTGGTCCTGAGTGCCTTTGAGGGTTCATGCAGAGATGGCACAGGAAATGTTCCAGCAATGTGCCCTCTCACAGGCTATTTATTCCAAGTGTAGAAAGTCACAGAGAAGCACTTTTGCACCAGTTTTATTCCTTTCCTTTGTTTTCTTCTTGCTTTTTTCTTTTTTTGCCTGTATCTGTATATTTTTCCTGTATAGTATGTATCCATTAAAATCACTTTAAATGCTTGTGGGGAATAGCACAGTACATAAATAAATAAGTGAAAAGTACTGGCTTGAGGATTCTGTCCTAGATATCTATTTTGATGCACTTGAAATTAAGCCTTCCCCAACTAAGGCTCAGAGAAGAGCCAGACCAACCCAATAGTTCTGGAGCCATCTTTCTCTTGGCACCATTTAGCCTTATGGGGTGGGGATTTCCCAAGTAAAGGCATCCAGACAGGTTTTGCCTCTCAATGCCCCAGGAGGAAGAATCTGTACCTCTCTGTAACAGGCCCTACATATCTCTCATTTTCCTTAGCCTCCTCTGGTGTCTTCATGAATCCATTTGTGCTTCATGTAGAGACTCTCCTCCAGCAGACCATAAGGAGATGTCCTGAGATGAAGTGTGTGTGAATATATGTGTGTTCTTCAACAGTATCTTTATGTGTATGGCATTAAGTTCATTTTAGATCCTTTTGTATTGACATCTATTTTTTCTCCATCCATTTTTCTCATTAATTACATATTGGAGAAAACTGGTTAAATACCTCCACTGGGCAAATGTTTCTTTGAGATTATTTTAATATCCATAATGTAACTGAGTCTAAATTGGCAAAGCAGAAAAAAATTAAAATTTTAATAGATAATTCAGTAACTGAGAGACTTCTGCTCTAGACAAGCTGACATAGACCTCTTTTCCTCTGCTTCTCCTCACTAAACACAACTTTATAAATCCTAGAAATGTTACAAGAGACAAACAAAGAAGAAATCTGAAGAGTGCTAAGAAGAAAGTGAGCTGGTTTGGAACCCAGGACCAGATGACAACACGAAGGCAGGGCATCTTGCGTCCCCCAACCAGCAGAAGGCAGGCACCCAGACCTAGCCTTTTCTGACTTCCCATCTGACAACAGAAGGTAGTCTAGTAGCTTGTTCTTTCCCCTGGATCTAGTGGAAGCCCCTCTTACAACCTCAGGGAAGGGGGACCTACTAGAAGTCCTGTCAAAAATAAGTGACCAGGGGAAGCATTCTCCTTCCCTGCTGAATCAGAGATTCTTCTTTCCTATGGAGAGATGCTGATGTGGATGGGAAGAACCTGTAAGAAATACCCAGGTAAAGCAGGTGGCCCAACTGGAGAAGCCTCATAAACCTCAAGGGCCGGAAACCTCCCTCTTCTGCCCAGAGATACAAGGGCTCTCTGGTGGAACCGGGAAAAAGAACCTGTCACAGCTAGCAGCCTTATAGCTAGCAGCTGGGTCCAAGAAATCATTTTATTTCTTCTCCCTGCCCAGAGAAACCGGGGTAGCTGGTGGTCGGGGGAGGGTTACTAACTGAAAACTTCCCCCAACCGCCTCCCTCACCAAGAGGTATCTTGGCAACCCAGCCGGAGGAAATTTCAACCCTCAGGCAGTCACAAAGTCACTGAAAATTAAACAATTACTGGAATTAGCCCACGGAAGTAGGCGAAGACTCATATGTTAAACCTAAATAGAGTAAATTCCTGTAAAATATTTAAATAGAACCCAGATTTTCCTAACATAATTGACAAAATGTCCAGGATATAAATCAAGAAACAAAAAAATCACAACTTGAATGAATGCCAACACCAAGATGAATCAGATGTTGTAATTAGTCTGATAAGAATTTAAAGGCAGGCACTATAGAAATGCTACAATAATCAATTACAAATTCACTAAAGTACAAGTGTAAAAAAAATCACAAAAAAGAAATAGAAGTTATGCGAAAAAAAAAAGAAATTATAGAACTGAAAAATAGAAATTAAAGACTTACCAGATGGGCTCACAGTGAGTGGAGATGATGAATCAGTGAACATGAGGACAAAACAATAGAATTCACCCAACATGAATAATAGAAAAGGGACTGGGAAAAAGTGACCAGAGCCCCAGGGACCTGTGGACCAATAACAAAATATCCAAATTCCTATCACTGGAGTCCAAGAAAGCAGAGGAAAAAGAGGGAAGAATGAATAAACATTTGAAGAAACAATGACTGAAAACTTGCCAAATTTGATGAAAAACATCAACATAGAGATTCAAGAAACTCTAAACAGGACAAATCCCAAGAATCCATGTCAGTATACATCATAATTAAACTTTTGAAAACTAAAGACAAAAAAATCTTAAAAGCAGCCAGAGAAAAACAATGAAGTCTCTGTAGGGAAACACCATATGAACAGATTTCTCATGTGAGATCATGAAAAAGGAAATGTTAAAATATTTTTTAAGTGCTGAATGAAAAGAACTATTGACTCATAATTTTGTATCTGGCAGAACCAGTTTTTAGAAATGAAGGGAAAATAGAAACATTCACAGATGAATGACAAATAAAAGATTTCTGACTAGCAGATAAATCCTAGAAAGACTGGATAAAAATTCTTCAAACAGAAGAGGATAAAAGGAAACTTAGGCATCAGAAAGCAAAAGAAAAAATGGGTTAGAAATATGAGTCTGAGAAGTAAATAGTATTTTAATTTGTTTCAATCATAAAATATGATTTATAAAACCCCAAAGGAAAAAAAATCTCACAAAAGAAATGGGAGTTATACAGTTAACTGGAAGTGAGGTTTCTATACTTCATTTTAAGTGGTAAACACTATAATACCAAGTACAGAGTTAGAAGTAGTACCCAGAGCAACCGTATGAAAACTACAAAGAGATGAACTCAAAAGTGCTATAAATAAATCAAGATGAAATATTAAAACATGTTCAAGTAACCTGCAGAAAGGTAAGAAAGAGAATAAACAGCAATGACATCCAAAAGAAACAAGTAGGAAATAATAAAGTAGCATCCTAAAGTGCTAACATATCAATAATTGCCTTTGTTGTAAACTGTCTAAATATACCAATCAAAAGATTAGCAGAATAGATTAAAATATTAAAAAAACTAAATCCAACTATATATGTTCCATATAAGAAATTCATCACTTTGTATTCAACCACAGGTAGCCTAAGTAGAGGATGGAAAATATATACCATGTACACAATAATAAAAATTAAAAGGAGTGACAGTATTAAAATCTCCTAAAGTAGACTTCATAGCAAAGAAAATTATCAGAGACAAAAAGAGATATTATATAATAGTTAAAGGATCAGTCTGTCAGGAAGACACAATATACTAATGTGTATAAACTATAGAGCTTCAAATACATGAGGCAAAACCATTAAAGCTGAAAGGAGAAAGAGAAGAATCTACAATTATTGTTGGGAACCTTAACACTGCTCCCATTCAGCAACTGATAGAAGTATTATGCAAAACCGTCTGAACAACACAATCATCAAGATCTAATTAACATATAAAACAGACCATCCAACAGTAGAATATAGTTTTCTCAATTTCTGTGGAATATTCACCAAGTAGAAAAAAAAAACATAAAATATACCATAAAACAGACATAAAACAAACAAAAACATTGAAATCATAAAGCTTATATGCCCTGACTACAATGGAATCAAACTGGAAATCTGTAACAAAGACAACAGGAAACTCAAAATACTTGGAAACTAAGCAACACACTTTAAATAATTATGGGTCAAACAATAAGCCTCAATGAAAATTAAAAAGTATATAGAATTAAATAAAAATTAGAACACAAAGTATGCAGGAGGCAGCTAAAGCAGTACTGAGAGGGAAATTTATACCACCAAATGCTTACATTTAAAATGAGGAAAGGTGTAATATAATTTAAATTCTTTCCTCCAGAAACTAGAAAACAGAGCACAATAAACCCAAAGCAAGCAGAAGGAATGAAATAATAAAGAGCAGAAAATAAAGTTGGAAATAGGAAAAACATTTCTGGCGGAAAAAAAAAAAAACCCCAAGGAAACAAAAAGTTGGTTCTTCAAAAAAAAAAAAAAAATCAGTAAATTTGATAAACCTCTAGCAAGACTGACAAAAATAGAACACATATTGCCTATATCAGGAATGAAATAGGATATATCATTCCAGATAGTGCAGCTGTTAAAAAAAGGAATACTACATACAACTATATGATCATAAATATGACAATGTAGGAAAAAACAGTACAATTCCTTAAGTACCACAGACTGCTACAATTCAAGACAATGAAACAGAAAATCTGGATAGCTCTATGACCATTAAGGAAACTGAATTTTTAATTAAAAAGCTTTCCAAAATGAAACTCAAGGCCCAGATAGTTTCACTGAACAATTATATCAAACTTTTAAAGGGTAATTAAAACTAACTTTATACCTCTTCCAGAAAATAGAAGAGGGGGAACATTTCCCACCTCATTCAGGAAGACAGTAGAGCCAGACAAAGATATGGCCAGAAAAAAAGAAAAAAAAACTGCAAATAAACATTCCTCCTGAACTTAGGTGCAAAAATCCTTAACAAAATATTACCAAGTATTTTAATACACAAAAATAAGTATTTACCATGAACAACTGGGATTTATTCTGGGTATGCAAGACTGATTACCAGAATAGTCAAAACAATCATGAAAAGTACAATTGGAAGACATACCTTCTCATTCTAAAATGTACTATAAAGCTATCATAATTGAGATAGTGTGATACTATAAGGACAGACATATTGGTCAATGGAAGATAACTAAAAGCCCAGAAACCCTTACATTTACGGTAAATTGACTTTTTGCCAAAGCTATTTAGACAACTCAATGGAGAAAAAATAGTCTTTTCTACAAATTGCTGCTGGGTCATTTGCATAGCCACAAGCAAAAAGGTGGGTTTAGACTCTTAATTCCTTGCATACACAAGCAGTTAACTCAAAATGGACAACAGACCTAACTGTAAGAGTTAAAACTAAAACATTTAGAAAAAACTAGTCGGAATCCTTTGTGTCCTTGGATTAAAGAGTTCTTAGATATGACGCCAGTAGTATAACCCTTAAAAGAAAAATTTATTTTTCTAGAATGGAGCTGCAGGAGTTGCTTGTATATTTTTGAGATTAATTGTTTGTCCGTTGCTTCATTGGCTATTATTTTCTCCCATTCTGAAGGCTGTCTTTTCACCTTGCTTAGAGTTTCCTTTGTTGTGCAGAAGCTTTTAATTTTAATTAGGTCCCATTTGTTTATTCGTGTTTTTATTTCCAATATTCTGGGAGGTGGGTCATGGAGTATCCCGCTTTGGGTTATGGCAGAGAGTGTTTTGCCTATGTTATCCTCTAGGAGTTTTATAGTTTCTGGTCTTATGCTTAGATCTTTGATCCATTTTGAGTTTATCTTTGTGTATGGTGTTAGAAAGTGATCTAGTTTCATTCTTTTACAAGTAGCTGTCCAGTTTTCCCAGCACCACTTGTTAAAGAGGTTGTCTTTTCTCCATTGTATATTCTTGCCTCCTTTGTCAAAGATAAGGTGTCCATAGATGCGTGGATTTATCTCTGGGCTTTCTATTCTGTTCCATTGATCTATATTTCTGTCTTTGTGCCAGCACCATACTGTCTTATGGTACTGTGGATTTGTAGTATAGCCAAACAAATTAATCTCAAAAATATACAAGCAACTCCTGCAGCTCCTTCTAGAAAAATAAACAACCCAATCAAAAAGTGGGCCAAAGAACTTAACAGACATTTCTCCAAAGATATAAAAATGGCTAACAAACACATGAAAAGATGTTCAACATCACTCATTATCAGAGAAATGCAAATCAAAACCACAATGAGGTATCACTTTACACCAGTCAGAATGGCTGTAATCCAAAAATCTACAAGTAATAAATGCTGGAGAGGATGTGGAGAAAAGGGAACTCTCTTACATTGTTGGTGGGAATGCAAACTAGTGCAGCCACTGTGGAAAACAGTGTGGAGGTTCCTTAAAAAGCTGCAAATAGTCCTGCCATATGACCCAGCAATCCCACTGCTGGGCATATACACCGAGGAAACCAGAATTGAAAGAGCCACGTGTACCCCAATGTTCATTGCTGCATTGTTTACAATAGCCAGGACATGGAAGCAACCTAGATGCCCATCAATTGACGAATGGATAAGAAAGCTGTGGTACATATACACAATGGAATATTACTCAGCATTAAAAAAAAATTCATTTGAAGCAATTCTACTCAGATGGACGAAACTGGAGCCCATTATCCAGAGTGAAGTAAGCCAGAAGCAAAAACAACAATACAGTATATTAACACATATATATGGAATTTAGAAAGACGGTAACGAGAACCCAACATGCGAGACAGCAAAAAGAACACAGATGTATAGAATAGATTCGTGGGCTTTGTGGATGAGGGTAAGGGTGGGATGATAAGGGAGAAGGGCACTGAAACAAGCTAATTATCATATGTCTAATCAATCACCAGCCCAGGATTGATGCTCGGGGCTGGTGCAGTGAGATTTCCCAGTGGGGAGGGAGGAGGGAGGGGGGTTCTGGAGGGGGAGTTTATGTAAACCCATGGTGATATCATGACATTGTATGACAAAAACAATAAAAAAAAATTACAAATTCTTCTCAAAAAAAAAGAAAAAGAAAAATTTATAAGTTGGACTTCATCAAAATTTCAAACTTTTGCACTTCAAAAGACACCATTAAGGAAATGGAAATACAAGTCACAACTTAGAGAATATGATGATAAATCATATTTCTAACAAATATTTCTGACCAGAATAAAGTAATCTCACAACTCAATAAGAAGATAAACAACCTAATTTTTAAAAATAGGCAAGCTTTGAATAGAGATTTCACCAGAGAAAACAAAGATGGCTGATAAGCACATAAAATGATGCTGTTTATTAGTAAAATAGAAATTTAAATGACAATGTAACACTACTTCACAACCACTAGAATTATGATAATAAAAGACAATAATAAGTGAAGGCCTAGACATGGAGAAATGGAAATTGCTGATTTAAATGTAAAATGATGTAGCCATTTTAAAATGCTGTTTGGCAATCAAAAAAACATATCAAACATAAATTTACCATGTGACTCAGCAGTTTCATTCCCTGGCATATATCCAAGATGAACACGCTGTGTGAAGACTTATACTTGAACTATCATAGGGGCCTTATTTTTAATAGCTAAAAATAAAGTAAAAAATCTAAATCTCCCTCAAATGATGAATGGATGAACAAAATATAGTATATCCACACAACAGAATTCTATTCTGTAGTTAAAAAAAAAATAACTGATAGGTGCTACAACATGATAAACTTCAAAAACATGCTCAGTAGAGGAAGCCAGATGCAAAAGACCACATATCATATGATCCAGAAAAGGTAACTACAGAGACAGAAAGTAGATCATGGTTGCCTGAGCCAAGGGTGGAACAGGAATTGACTGCAAGTGAATAAGAGGTTCCTTTTTGGGGTGATGGAAGTATTCTAAAATTGGATTATGGTGATGACTGTGCTAAAAATCATTCAATTGTACACTTATAAGGAACGAATTCAATGATATATCTACTATGCCTCAATAAAAATCTTTAGTAGATGAATATCATTCCAAAATGTTTTCTATGCATATATAGAGTGATAAAAATTCTTTTAAAATGTGTTCAGGTTTCCAAGGTGGCTCAGTGGTAAAGAATCTGCCTGCCAGTGCATGAGATGCAGGATTTGCAGGTTCGATCCCTGGGTTGGGAAGACCCCCTGGAGAAAGAAATGGTAACGGACACCAGTATTCTTGTCTGGAGAATCCCAGGTACAGAGGAGCCAGGAGGGTTACAATCCATAGGATCACAATATGCTCGAGTTTGAGCATTCTTTGGCATTTTCTTTCTTTGGGATTGGAATCAAAACTGACTTTTTCCAGTCCTGTGACCACTGCTGAGTTTTCCATATTTGCTGGCATATTGAGTGCAACACTTTCACAGCATCATCTTTCAGGATTAGAAATAACTCAACTAGAATTCCATCACTTCCATTAGCTTTGTTTGCAGTGATGTTTCCTAAGGTCCACTTGACTTCACATTCCAGGATGTCTGGCTCTAGGTGAGTGATCACACCATTATGATCATCTGGGTCATGAAGATCTTTTTTGTATAGTTCTTCTGTGTATTCTTGCCACCTCTTCTTAACATCTTCTGCTTTTATGAGGTAAATACCATTTTTGTCCTTTATTGAGCCCATCTTTGCATGAAATGTTCCCTTCGTATCTCTAATTTTCTTGAAGAGATCTCTAGTCTTTCCCATTATATTGTTTTTCTCTATTTCTTTGCACTGATCATTGAGGAAGGCTTTCTTATCTCTTCTTGCTAGTCTTTGGATCTCTGCATTCATATGGGTATATCTTTCCTTTTCTCCTTTGCCTTTAGCTACTCTTCTTTTCTCAGCTATTTAAAAGGCCTCCTCAGGCAACCATTTTGCCTTTTTACATTCCTTTTTCTTGGGGATGGTCTTGCTCCATCTCCTGTACAATGTCACGAACCTCCATTCATAGTTTATCAGGCACTCTATCAGATCTAATCCCTTGAATCTATTTGTCACTTCCACTTATAATCCTAGAAAGAAAAGAAAAAAGAAAGTGAAATCGCTCAGTTGTGTTCAACTCTTTGTGACCCCATGGACTGTGACCTACCAGTCTCCTCCGTCCATGGGATTTTCCAGGCAAGAGTACTGGAGTGGGTTTCCATTTCTTCCTCCAGGGGATCTTCCCAACTTAGGGATCAAAATCGGGTCTCCTGTACTGCAGGCAGATGCTTTGCCTTCTGAGCCACCAGGTATATGATCTGATTTAGGTCATACCTGAATGGTCTGGTGATTTTCCCTACTTTCTTCAATTTAAGTCTAAATTTGGCAATAAGGAGTTCATGATCTGAGCCACAGTCAGCTCCCAGTATATTTTTGCTGACTGTATAGAGCTTCTCCATCTTTGGCTGCAAAGAATATAATCAATCTGATTTCAGTATTGACCATCTGGTGATGTCCATGTCTAGAGTCTTCTCTTGTGTTGTTGGAAGAGAGTGTTTGCTATGACCAGTGCTTTTCTTGGCAAAACTCTGCTAGCCTTTGACCTGCTTTGTTTTGCCCTCCAAGGCCAAACTTGCCTGTTACTCCAGGTATCTCTTGACTTCCTACTTTTGCATTTCAGCCCCCAATGATGAAAAGGACATCCTTTTGGGGTGTTAGTTCTATAAGGTCTTGTAGGTCTTCATAGAACCTTTCACCTTCAGCTTCTTCAGCTTTACTGGTTGGGGCATAGACTTGGATTACCATGATATTGAATGGTTTGCCTTGGAAATGAACAGAGATCATACTGCCATTTTTGAGACTGCATCCAATTACTGCATTTCGGACTCTTTTGTTGACTATGATGGCTACTCCGTTTCTTCCAAGGGACTCTTGCCCACAGTAGCAGATATAATGGTCATCTGAGTTAAATTCACCCATTCCAGTCCATTTTAGTTCACTGATTCCTAAAATGTAGACATTCACTGTTGCCATCTCCTGTTTGACCACTTCCAATTTGCCTTGATTCATGGACCTAACATTCCAGCTTCTTATGCAATATTTCCCTTTACATCACTGGACTTTACTTCTATCAGCAGTCACATCCACAACTGGGTGTTGTTTTTGCTTTGGCTCCGTCTCTTCATTCTTTCTTGAGTTATTTCTCCACTAATCTCCGGTAGCAATATTGGGCACCTACCAACATGGGAATTCATCTTTTAGTGTCCTGTCATTTTGCCTTTTCATACTGTTCTTAGGGTTCTCAGGGCAAGAATACTGAGGTGATTTGCCTTGTCAGGTGATTTCTCCAGTGGACCATGTTTTGTCAGAACTCTCCACCATGACCCATCCATCTTAGGTGGCCATACAAAGCATGGCTCATAGTTTCATCAAGTTAGACAAGGCTGTGATACATGTGATCAGTTTTGTTAGTTTTCTATGATTGTGGTTTTCATCCTGTCTGCCCTATGATGGATAAGTATAAGAGGCTTATGGAAGCTTCCTGATGGGAGAGACTGGCTGATGGGGAAACTGGGTCTTGTTCTGATGGGTGGGACCATGCTCAGTAAATCTTTAATCCAATTTTCTGTTGATGGGCAAGACTGTGTTCCCTCCTTGTTGTCTGACCTGAGGCCAAACTATGGTGGAGGTGATGAAGATAATGGCAACCTCTTTCAAAAGGTCCCATACATACACTGCTGCACTCAGTGCCCTCGAAAGTGCAGCAGGCCACTGTGGATCCACACCTCTGCCAGGGACTCCTAGAGACTCACGGGCGAGTCTGTGTCAGTCAGCTGTGCATGTGGGCTGTAGGAGAAGGGTACTGTCTTCACTTCGATGAGACTACAAGATGGTGGAGTAGAAGGATGTGCACTCCTCTTCTCCTAAAAGAACTCCAAAATTACAACTTGCTGCTGAACCAATGTCAACAGGAGAATCTTGGGTCCCACTAAAAAAAGATACCTCATGTTCAAGGGCAAAGGAGAAGGCCCAGCAAGATGGTAGGAGGGGCAAAATCGCATTTAGATTCAAACCCCATACCCACCAGAGATGGTTGGAGGGCTCAAACAAACCTTGTATGCAGCAGGACCCAGAGACGCCACTGGCACAGAGACTGAGCCAGAATTGTGTTTGAGTGTCTTCTGCGGAGATACAGGTCAGCAGTGGCCTGAAGCACGGGCAGGGGCTCTGGGTGCAGCAGACTTGGGTATGGCATAAGCCCTCTTGGAGGAGGTCACCATTTACCCCACCACAGAGCTGCCAGAACTTACACAGGACTGGGGAAAGAGACTCTTGGAGGACACAAACAAAACCTTGTGTACCAGGAGCCAGGAGAAAGGAGCAGTGACCCCCAAAGAGACTGACCTTCCTTTAGGCAAATATATTTTCAATGTGGCACCAAAAGGAGAATTCAGAAAAATAAATGGATAAAATGCATGTATTCAAAATTAAAATCTTTGGCTTTTCAAATTATACTGTTAAGAGAATGAAAAAATACAATCCACAGTCTTAGAGAAAATATTTGCAAGGCATATCTCTCATAAAGAACTTATATGCAAAATATATAAGGAATTCTTAAAACTCTAGTAGTAAAATAATCTAATTGTTCAAAATGGGCAGAAGATTTGAATAGACATTGTAATATGAATATACATTAATTTTTGAGACCATCATGAAAACATAAATATGGAAGAGGTCTTACAATTAATTCTACAATGTATGATGGTCAGCATGTGACTTAGGTGAAAAGAAAAATATCCTCATCTGTTAGAGATGCATACAGAAGCATTTGTGAATGCTTGGGAGTGCTTTAAAATATGTCAGGAGTGGGGTGGTCCTAAGATGACAGAGGAATAGGATGGGGAGACTACTTTCTCCCCCCAAAATTCATCAAAAGATCATTTGAATGCTGAGCAACTTCCACAAAACAACTTCTGAATGCTGGCAGAGGACACCAGGCACCAAGAAAGGCAGCCCATTCTCTTCCAAAGGAGGTAGGGAAAAGTATAAAAGACAAAAAGAGAGACAAAAGAGTTAGGGATGAAGACTAAAAGTTAGTTTGAAGAGACTTGCAAACAGAGGAAGACAAAATAAAAAAAGAAGAGGGAACCGCTCTCAAAATGACAGGTGCAACAGATTAAAACTCTGTAGTTAGCAATGACTAAGCACTGGAAGGGGACTATAGACCTTGAGAAGATGAATAAGCTGGAACAAGGAACTATCTGAAATGGAACTGATCCCACACTGCCCTCAACAGCTCCAGAGAAATTCCTAGACATATTTTTACTATTATCATTTTTAAATTAAAAAAAAATTTTAAGTTCTTTATTACTCCTTTAATTTTCATTTTTGTAACCTACTATTACCTTGCAAAAAAAAAAGACCCTATTTTTGAAGCAAATTTCATATATATATTTTTTATAACTTTCATGATTGATTTTGTTTTCTATTTTTAATATTGTATTTTTGAGAGTCTAACCTCTACTCTAAATTTTTAATCTTTGCTTTCTGGTATTTGTTATCAGTTTTATACCTTTAATAACCTAATCATCAGTACCCATTTTTACTTACGGGTGTGATTACTGGCTTGATTGCTCTCTCCCCTTTTGACTCTCCTTTTCTCCCCCAGGTCACCTCTATTTCCTCCCTCCCCCTGCTCATCTCTACTTAACTCTGTGAATCTCTCTGGGTGTTCCAGGCTGTGGAGAACACTTAGGGAACTGATTACTGGCTAGGGTGGTCTCTCCCCTCTTGACTTCCTCCTCTTCTCCTCCTGGTCACCTCTATCTCCCTCCTCTCTCTTCTCTTCTCCATGTAACTCTGTGAACCTCTCTGGGTGTCCCTCACTGTGGAGAATCTTTTCACCATTAAGCTAGATGTTTTATCATCCGTGCTGTATGGATGGAGTGTCTTGAGGCTACTGTAAGAATAAGAAATCCAGAGGCAGAAGCTTAACTCCAAAACTTGACAACACCGGAAAACTTCTGACACCAGGGAACATTAATTGACAAGAACTCATCCAAAAGCCTGCACACCTACACTGAAACCAAGCTCCACCCAAGAGCCAACATGTTTCAGAACAAGACTATCATGCTAATTCTCCAGCAATGCAGGAACATAACCCTGAGCACTAAAATACAGGTGGCCTTAGGGCAGAAATAAATGCAAAAGAAACAAAGGAGACCATAGTAAAACTCAACAAGGCTAAAAGCTGGTTCTTTGAGAAGATAAATAAAATTTAGAAACCATTAGCCAGACTCATCAAGAAACAAAGGGAGAAGAACCAAATCAACAAAATTAGAAATGAAAATGGAGAAATCACAACCGACAACACAGAAATACAGAGAATTTTAAGAGACTACTATCAGCAACTATATGCCAATAAAACAAACAACTTGGAAGAAATGGACAAATTCTTAGAAAAGTACAACTTTTCAAAACTAAACCAGGAAGAAATAGAAAATCTTAACAGACCCATCACAACCACAGAAATTGAAACTGTAATCAGAAATCTTCCAGCAAACAAAAGCCCAGGACCAGACAGCTTCAAAGCTGAATTCTACCAAAAATTTATGGAAGAGCTAACACCTATCCTACTCAAACTCTTCCAGAAAATTGCAGAGGAAGGTAAACTTCCAAACTCATTCTATGAGGCTACCATCACCCTAATACCAAAACCAGACAAAGATGCACCATAAAAGAAAACTACAGGCCCATATCACTGATGAACATAGATGCAAAAATCCTTAACAAAATTCTAGCAGACAGAATCCAACAAGATAGTAAAATGATCATATATCATGACAAAGTGAGCTTTATCCCAGGGATGCAAGGGTTCTTCAATATTTGCAAATCAATCATCGTGATACACCACATTAACAAATTGAAAGATGAAAACCATACGATTATCTCAATAGATGCAGAGAAAGCCTTTGACAAAATTCAACATCCATTTATGATTAAAACCCTCCAGAAAGCAGGCATAGATGGAACATACCTCAACATAATAAAAGCTGTATATCATAAACCCACAGCAAACATTATCCTCAATGGTGAAAAATTGAAAGCATTTCCCCTCAAGTCAGGAAAAAGACAAGGGTGCCCATCTCACTACTACTATTCAACATCGTTTCGGAAGTTTTAGCCACAGAAATCAGAGAAGAAAAAGAAATAAAAGGAATCCAGATTGGAAAAGAAGAAGTAAAACTCTCACTGTTTGCAGATGACATGATCCTCTACATAGAAAACCCTAGAGACTCCACCAGAAAATAACTAGAGCTAATCGACAAATACAGTAAAGTTGCAGGATATAAAATTAACACACAGAAATCCCTTGCATTCCTATACACTAACAGTGAGAAAACATAAAGAGAAATTAAGGAAACAATCCCATTCACTATTGCAACAAAAAGAATAAAATACTTAGGAATAAATCTACCTAAAGAAACAAAAGACCTATATATAGAAAACTATAAAACACTGATGAAAGAAGTCAAAGAGGACACAAACAGATGGATAAATATACCACGTTCATGGATTGGAAGACTCAATATAGTGAAAATGAGTATACTACCAAAGCAATCTACAGATTCAGTGCAATCCCTATCAAGCTACCAGTGGTATGTTTCACAGAACTAGAACAAATAATTTCACAATTTGTATGGAAATACAAAAAACCTCTAATAGCCAAAGCAATCTTGAGAAAGAAAAATGGAACTGGAGGAATCAACCTGCCTGGGTTCAGACTATTCTACAAAGCTACAATCATCAAGACAGTATGGTACTGGCACAACGATAGGCATATAGATCAATGGAACAAAACAGAAAGCCCAGAGATAAATCCATGCACCTATGGACACCTTATCTTCGACAAAGGAGGCAAGAATATACAATGGACAAAAGATAATCTCTCTAACAAGCTGTGCTGGGAAAACTGGTCAACCACTTGTAAAAGAATGAAACTAGAACACTTTCTAACACCATACACTAAAATAAACTCAAATGGATTAAGGATCTAAATTTAAGACCAGAAACTATAAAACTCCTAGAGGAAAACATAGGCAAAACACTCTCTGACATAAATCACAGCAGAATCTTCTATGACCCACCTCCCAGAATAATGGAAATAAAAGCAAAAATAAACAAATAGGACCTAATTAAACTTAAAAGCTTTGCTCCATGAAGGAAAGTATAAGCAAGGTGAGAAGACAGCCTTCAGAATGGAAGAAAATAATAGCAAATGAAGCAACTGACGAAGAATTAATCTCAAAAATATACAAGCAGCTCCTGCAGCTCAGTTCCAGAAAAATAAACAACCCAATCAAAAAATGAGCCAAAGAACTAAACAGACATTTCTCCAAAAAGCCATACAGATGGCTTAAAAATGCATGAAAAGATGCTCAATGTCACTTATTATCAGAGAAATGCAAATCAAAACCACAATGAGGTACCATCTCATGCTGGTCAGAATGGCTGCTATCAAAAAGTCTACAAATAATAAATGCTGGAGAGGATGTGGGTAAAAGGGAACCCTCTTACACTGTTGGTAGGAATGCAAAATAGTATAGCCATGATGGAGAACTATGTGGAGATTCCTTACAAAACTGGAAATAGAACTGCCATAAGTCCCAGCAATCCCACTGCTGGGCATACACAGCAAGAAAACCAGAATTGAAAGAGACACGTGTACTGCAATGTTCATCACAGCACTGTTTACAATAGCCAGGACATGGGAGCAACCTGGATGTCAATCAGCAGACAAATGGATAAGAAAGCAGTGGTACATATATATAATGGAATATTACTCAGCTATTAAAAAGAATGCATTTGAATCAGTTCTAATGAAGTGAATGAAACTAGAGCCTATTATACAGCATGAAGTAAGTCAGAAAGAAAAACACCAATACAGTATATTAATGCATATATATGGAATTTAGAAAGATGGTAATGATGACCCTATATCCAAGACAGCAAAAGAGACACAGATGTAAAGAACAGACCTTTGGACTCTGTGAGAGAAGGCGAGAGTGGGATAATTTGAGAGAATAGCATTGAAACATGTATATTGCCATATGTGAAATAGATCGGCAGTCCAGGTTTGATGCATGAGACAGGGTGCTCAGGGCTCGTGCACCAGGATGACCCTGAGGTATGGGATGGGGAGGGAGGTGGGAGGGGGGTTCAAGATGGGGAACACATGTACACCCTTGGCTGATTCATGTCAGTGTATGGCAAAAACCACTACAATATTGTAAAGTAATTAGCCTCCAATTGAAATAAATAAATTTAATAAAATAAATAAATAAGTTTGTCATTAATTTTTTTTGACTGATCACCATGTGATTTTTCACCTGTGACTTGAACACTCATTCCATTCCCTTCTCCTTATTTATAGGAATAAAATCTATACTGTACTCTGTCTCATTAGAGGTAAGAGTCATCCTCCAACTCATGAACTAATTTTGGGAAAAATAAACAATCAAATTCACTTAAGAAAAGCATTGCCAATCAAATTCTAGTTTTCATTTTTAATAATTACTTTTCAAAATGTGTAATATTTTACACTCTTCTGATAAACTGTGTACTAATAATTTAATAATAAAAGATTTATTACTTAGAAGCTTAACATTAAAGGAAATTTATTTCAACCTATATTTTTGCAGAGATGTATGGGTGACCAACAAAAGGCCTTGAAACATAAAAATATATTGCATTAGAATAAATTATGTAAGGAAAGTTAAAAGGAATGGAAATTTCAAGGAGACAATAAAATCATGTAAAATTAAAAAAAAGTCAGGAAAAAAGTGATAGGAAGCTGTGTTAAAAACATTAGCAAAATATTGATAATTGCTGAAGCTCAATAAGTACACAGCAATTCATTACACTATTCTACTTTTCATAATTAAAGGTTAAAGAATCCTGGTTCATTACTAATAACTTTTATCTATCTACATGTTTATCCTCTATCCTTTGTCCCTGCTTCTCTCAATCCTAATGAATTTTTTGTTTCTCATTCACTTATTTTACCCCACATAAGTGTATCCCTAAACAAACAATATATTGTTATAAATGCTTGGTTTTGAACTTTTAAAAAGGACATTAAATTTTTAAAGCTCTGATTATAATAATTTTGTCAAATACCATAGTAATATTAGGTCAAGTTAGAAAAGGATGACTTCTGAATAGACTAAAGGGCATATCATATTTTAAAATTTGACAAGCACTAAAGCTTTAACACATGACCACAAAGAGGAGTACGAGATAAATTGGTAATTGAGGATGCCATAAAAAAAGGGTAAGTTAGAGAATTTTGAGAGCTTGGAGCACAAAATAATGAAACCGAAAGAAAGGAACAGTATTTTCTAAGACAAAAATGATCCATAGAAAGCCAAATATACATAGCATATAGATGAGGACACATCTGAAGTGGCCCTACAAGAGTGAGATGTGGATCACTTAAGAGAAGCCCTGGTAAGGTAGAGAGCCAGAAGATGATCATAACAAAACTAAGGTGGGCCTACTTGGCTGGCAAGTATATTTTTCAGATGTCTTGGCTGAAAATAAGTGAGTAAGATACCCCAATAAGCAACCCAAGAGTTTCAAATTACATTAAAGAGATCCAATTTAATGTATATAATTAAATACATTATAATTATATATAATTCATCCAATATATCCTTAAAAAATACTTGTATTCTTACTTAGAATAGAAAACATTTAAAAATACAATTCATTTTTATACACCGAGTTTCTGAAGGAGGAGAACTGGCTTAGAAATATTTTTATTGCTCCAATTAACAGATACTCAATGAATGTTGAATATGAACAATATGAACATATTAAAATCATAAACAAGTTAAATAAGACATTACAGACCCTGTGTTGGTCTTCTATACTCTGAACAAGTTCTTCTCATTAAATTTTTTTCCTCATTAAACTGAGCACCACCTTATTTTAAACTTCCATTTCTGCCTGTCTCTTATTTCATATCCCCCAAAGTGGTATTAAACTACTAAGGTGCCAGGAAACTCCTAAGCATATGAACTGTCTTTGCCCCTAATTAACTATTGAACACATCCTACCACCTCCATCCATCAGATCAATCGCTTAGTTGTGTCTGACTCTTTGCAACCCCATGGACTGCAGCATGCCAGGTTTCCCTGTTCATCACCAACTCCCGGAGCTTGCTCAAACTCATATCTGTCCAGTCAGTGATGCCATCCAACCATCTCATCCTCCCTTGCCCCCTTCTCCTCCTGCCTTCAATCTTTCCCAGCATCAGGGTCTTTTCCAATGAGTCGGTTCTGTGCATCAGGTGGCCAAGGTATTGGAGCTTCAGCTTCAGCATCAGTCCTTCCAATGAATATTCAGGACTGATTTCCTTTAGGATAGACTGGTTTGATATCCTTACAGTCCCAGGTATTCTCAAAGTCTTCTCCAACACCACAGGTCAAAAGTATCAGTTCTTCAGCACTCAACCTTCTTTTTTTTTTTTAATTAGTTTTGCCAAACAATGACATGATATCACCATGGGTTTACATATGCTCCCCCTCCAGAACCCCCCCTCCTCCCTCCCCCCAGGAAATCTCGTTGCACCAGTCCCGAGCATCAATCCTGGGCTGGCGATTGATTAGACATATGATAATTAACATGTTTCAGTGCCATTCTCCCATATCATCCCACCCTTTCCCTCATCCACAGAGTCCACAAGTCTATTCTATACATCTGCGTTCCTTTTGCTGTCTCGCATGCTGGGTTCTCGTTACCGTCTTTCTAAATTCCATATATATGCGTTAATATACTGTATTGTTGTTTTTGCTCTGGCTTACTTCACTCTGGATAATGGGCTCGAGTTTCGACCTTCTTTATGGTCCAACTCTCACATCCATATGTGACTACTAGAAAAACCATAATTTTGACTATATGGACTTTTTCTTGCCAAAGTAATGTCTGCTTTTTAATATGCTGTCTAGGTTTGTCATAGCTTTTCTTCCAAGGAGCAGGCATCTGTTAATTTCATGGCTGCAGTCACCATTCACACTGATTTGGAACCCAAGAAAATAAAGTCTCTCACTGTTTTCATTTTCTCCCCATCTATTTGCCATGCAGCGATGAGACCAAATGTCATGATCTTTGTTTTCTGAAGGTTGAATTTTAAGCTAGCTTTTTCATTGTCCTCTTTCACTTTCATCGAGACTCTTTATTATTTTTTTAATTTTTTAAATTAATTATTTTAATTGGAGGCTAATTACTTTCAATATTGTAGTGGTTTTTGCCATACATATGTACAAACATCAGCCATGGTTGTACATATGTCCCTCATCCCCTCCTACCTCCCTCCCCATCCCAGCCCTCAGGGTTGTCCCAGTCCATTAGCTTTGAGTGCCCTGTTTCATTTATTATACTTGGACTAGTGATCTATTTCACATATGGTAATATACATGTTTCAGTGTTATTCTTTCAAATCATCCCACCCTCGCCTTCTCCCACAGAGTCCAAAAGTCTGTTCTTTATATCTGTGTCCAAGAGGCTCTTTCTTCACTTTCTGCCATAAGGGTGGTGTCATCTGCATATCTGTTATTGATATTTCCCCTGGCAATCTTGGTTTCCAGCTTGTGATTCATCCACTCCAGCATTTTGCATGACATACTCTGCACATAAGTTATATAAGCAGTGTGACAATACACAGCCTTGACGTACTCCTTTCCCAAGTTGGAACCAATCTGTTTTTCCATGTCCAGTTCTAACTGTTGCTTCTTGACCTGCATACAGATTTCTCAGGAGGCAGGTCAGATGGTCTGGTACTCCTATCTCTTTAAGAATTTTCACTGCTATAACCCAACTTCAGCACCCAGTCATCAGCTCACCTAGATTACTGTTATCCTCCTCCCTATTCTCCTTCCAGTTTTGTTTCCCATTTGCTGACAGGCAAATCTAGCATGCTGAATTATGAACTTTTTTGTTTAGTCGCCCAGTTGTGTCCAACTCTTTGTGACCCAGAGGACTGCAGTGCACCAGGCCTCACTGTCCCTCATCATCTCCTGAAGTTTAACCAAGTTTATGTTCATTGCTTTGACGATGCCATCTAACCATCTCATCCTCTAATGCCCTCTTCTCTTTCTGTTCTCAATCTTTCCCAGCATCATGGACTTTTCCAATGAGTCAGCTGTTCACAGCGGATAACCAAAATACTGGAGTTTCAGCTTCAACATCAGTCCTTCCAATGAGCATTCAGGATTGATTTCCCTTAAAATTGATTGGTTTGATCTCCTTGCTGTCCAAGGGACTTTCAGGACTCTTGTCTAGCACCACAGTTTAAAGTCATCAATTCTTTGTCACTTCACCTTCTTTACCATCCAGCTCTCTCTCACAAACATATGTGACCACCGGGAAGATCATAACCTTGACTCTTTGGATCTTTGTCAGCTTTTCAACACACTGTCTAGGTTTGTCATAGCTTTCCTGCCAAGTAGCAAATGTCTTCTGATTTCATGGCTGCAGTCACCAAATTGGGAAAGTAGTACATCAAGGATATATATTGTTACAGCTACAAATGTGATTTTAGATCCCAAGAAAAGGATATCTGTCACTACTTTTACCTTTTCCCCCTCTATTTGCCATGAAGTAATGGGGCCATATGGGCTTCCCTGGTACTTCAGCTGGTAAAGAGCCTGCCTCCAATGCAGAAGACCCCTGTTCGATTCCTGCATCAGGAAAGTTCCCCTGGAGAAAGGATAGGCTACCCACTCCAGTGTTCTTGGGCTTCCCTGGCGGCTCAGAGAGTAAAGAATCTGCCTGCAATATGGGGCACCTAGGTTCGATTCCCACCTAGGTTGGGGAGATCCCCTGAGTGGCCATGACAACCCACTCCAGTATTCTGCCACTCCAAAATCCCCAGGGACAGAGGAGCCTGGTTGCAAGCCCATGGGGTTGCAAAGAGTTGGACATGACTGAGCGACTAAGCACAGCATGGCACAATGGAGCCAGATGCCATAATCTTAGTTTTCTTAATATTTAGTTTTAAGCTGGCTCTGTCACTCTCCTCCTTTACCCTCATCAAGAGGCTCTTTAGTTCCTCTTCACTTTGTGCCATTAGAGTGGTATCATCCACATATCTGAAGTTGCTGATGTTTCTCCTGTCTATCTTGATTCCAGCTTGTAACTCATTCAGCCTGGCATGTCTCTTGATGTGCTCAGCATATAGATTAAAAAACACAGGGTGACAGCAGACAGCCCTGTCATACTCCTTTCTCAGTCTTGAACCAATCAGTTGTTTCACACATGGTTTTAACTGTTACATCTTGACAAGAATACAGTTTTCTCAGGAGACAGGTAAGATGGTATGGTATTCCCATCTCTTTAAGAGCTTTCCACAGTTTATTAGAATGAATACCAGAAAGAAAAGGAATGGAATGGAAGAGTACAATAGTACTCCCAAAGAAACACAAGGGAATACAAAGAAAAAGAAAAGAAAGAAGAGATGCTTTATAAAACAAAGAAAAAAAACATTAAAATAACTAATAACACATACTATAAGATAAGAGAAATAAAAATCAAGTGTATCAACTTTGAACTAAATGTGGATAGAATTCTCCTAATAAAAATACAAAATGTCAAGCTGTTTAAAAATGAAACACAAAATATACTGTTAACAAAAGAGATAGTTAAAACAATGCAAGCTAAAAAGTAAAGCAAGAGACACTAAGATTTTGTGAACTTGCAAACAAAAAGAAAGCAAAGGTGGCAAAATTAGTATTAAACTAGGTAGTATTTAAGCTTAAAATCACAAAAACAAAAAATGGGGTAAAAAAGGTTTATTATACAATGATAAAATCTTAATTCATTTAAAAGTAAAACTATAATAGGGTATTAAAATAGAACTCTAATCCTAAAATAAGCTGAAGTCTCAAGAAAGTGGTAGGTTATTTTTCCATGTGAGCTAAGTAAATGCAAAGGAAACGATCAGACTAGGTTCATCTTGAAAGAGTCTTTGACCAACAGGGTCATCTAGCATGGTAGAGTGGCCATCACACATATGGAACTTATGCCCAGTCTGAAGTTTGAGGGCTAAAGTTGTTTAGCAACCACTAGATATACATTCACTGCATAATATGACGTGTAGCTGGAAGTTTCCTATGGGTTATTTCACTGAAGCCCAGAAAAGTACCTCACAAGATAACACTAAACATATGCCAGACTTGGACAGATCAATGACAAATCTTAAGAGTCAAGTATGTCTTTTCCTTTCAAAATTCAACATTTTGGAATTTTATACAGTCAACCACAGAGAGTTGTTTGTAAAAAAAAAAAAGATAGAGATTTGTAAACGCCCAATGCTGACGCACTTAAGAGTCTTCATTATTATTAGTTTCTTCTGTTTGATATTACCAGAGAAAACTACCAAAGAAAACCTAGAGGAATGAGAATTAGAAAATTTACCCTATCAAAGAACCACCAGTACCTTAAGGTACTCTTAAAGGAATAATAAAAGTTCTATCTTATGGAATGCCTCAACTTCTTGGTGTTTTCACTAAGATGATGAAAGTAAGTTGATAAACTAGCATCTAAATGCCTCAAACTATAATCAATACTTCCACAAAATACCCACAAAATTAAGAAAAGTGAAGAAATGTAATGCTCCTACTTATTTAAAAAAGTTCTATAATGAAGGAAGAAAACCCCACAAAATTTGAGAATACATAATTTCTATTATTATTCATAATAGTTCAAGGATTGTATGTCCAGCAGAAAGAAAATTTTTCTGCTCTTAGCAAGTGGTAGTTTGAACAATTCTCTTCCATTCCAGCTATCTGAAAGAGTCACAGGATAAAATTCAAATTCTTTTGCATTACACAACAAGCCCTTCTTTAACTCCTGAATACCTTTCTATCTCCCACTATGTCCTCATAGGCACCCTTTCTTACCTAGGAAGAGTGACTTATATGTAATTCTTCAAATTTTAACAGGTTCCTTGTCACTTTGTCTTAGCACATATCTTTCTTTTCTCTGCCTAAGAGGTCCTTCCCTCTTTCCTTCACCTGGGTAATTTCAACTCATCTTCAGGACAGCATTATTGATGTCTCCTCTCCCACTCCAGGCTGAATTACCTCTCTTTTGTACTCCCATAATATTCTGTGTATACCTTTATGACAGTCCTTACATTACTAATTTGTCTCCTATCTTGCTCATTGGAGGTTTAGTCGCTAAGTTGTGTCTGACTCTTATGACCCAATGGACTGCAACCTGCCAGGTTCCCCTGTCCATGGGATTCTCCAGGCAACAATACTGGAGTGGGTTGCCATGTCCTTCTCCAGGGGATTTTCTCAACCCAGGAATCGAACCCGGGTCTCCTGCATTGCAGGCAGATTCTTTACCAACTGAGCTACAAAGGAAGCCCATCTTCCTCATTGAATGGCAATATTTTTAGGATACCTACCACATCTAGTCTACCTGTGTATTATTTTCCTTTGCAGCACCATGTGGCATATAAGATCTTAGCTTGCTGACCATGAATTAAACCCGTGCCCCCTGCATTGGAAGCTCAGAGTCTTAACTATTGAACTGTCAGGGAAGTTCCTAGTTTATCATTTATTTAACAGGTCACATGTTCCCTAACACATGCCCGACTATCTTTCTGATAGGTTGTATTGCCAAGCCCTGATAAATGCTTTTTGAAAGTCTAAGTAAATTACATTTATTTGCACTCCTCATATATACATTATTACAACAATTCAAGAATAATGGTGACTACTATTTATTATCTACTATGCACCAAACACTGTGCTAGAATGTTTTTACTATCTTATTTAATTGTGATGCTCTGAAATGTAGATACCGTTATTATCATTTCACATTAAGAAACTGAGGCTGAAAGCTCAGAGAATATTCCCAGAACTGCATTATATATATAGGTGGTGGAGGTCAGGTTTCACATCCAGGTTTTTCTAAAACCTCAGCATATTGAATAGGAATAATTACCCAAGTACTTAGAACTAGAATACTACTTTCTCCCCAGTAACATTCATTTGAGTATTTGTTATAAATTAGGTACACCCTGAAGGAGATTAAGAGATGGAAACCTCCAGTTACATAATAAACAAGTTATGAGGATATAATATAAAGCATACGGAACATGGTCAGTGACACTGTAGTACTTTGTATTGAGATAGACGGTTTCTAGACTTAATACAAATTTGGAAAAGTCAGCAGTGGTCACAGGACTGGAAAAGGTCAGTTTTCATTCCAATCCCAAAGAAGGGCAATGCCAAAGAACGTTCAAACTACCACACAAATGCACTCATTTCACATGCTAGCAAGGTAATGCTCAAAACCTTTCAAGATAAGCTTCAACAGTACATGAACCAAGAACTTTCAGATGTACAAGCTAAACTTAGAAAAAGCAGAGGAACCAGAGATAAAACTGCCAATATCCATTGGATTGTAGAAAAAGCAAGAGAATTCCAGAAAAACATCTACCTCTTCTTCACTAGGTGAAAGCCTTTGACTGTGTGGGTCACAACAAACTGTGGCAAGTTCTTGAAAAGATGGGAATACCTTACTTGCCTCCTGAGAAACCTGCATGTAGGTCAAGAAGCAACAGTTAGAACCGTCCATGTAACAATGGACTGGTTCAAAGTTGAGAAAGGAGTAAATCAAGGCTGCATATTGTCACTCTATTTATTTAACTTACATGCAGAGTACATCATGTGAAATGCCAGGCTAGATGAATCACAAGCTGGAATCAAGACTGCAGGGAGAAATATCTACAACTTCAGATATGCAGATGATACCACCCTTATGGCATAAAGCAAAGAAAAACTAAAGAGCCTCTTGATGAAAGTGAAAGAGGAGAGTGAAAAAGTTGGCTTAAAGCTAATATTCAGAAAACTAAGATCATGGCATCTGGTCCCATCATTTCATGGCAAATAGATGGGGAAACAGTGGAAACAGGGACAAACTTTATTTTTTGTGCTCCAAAATCACTGCAGATGGTGACTGCAGCCATGAAATTAAAAGAGACTTGCTCCTTGGAAGAAAAGCTATGACAAACCTAGATAGTATTAAAAAGCAGAGACATCACTTTGCCAACAAAGATCCATATAGTCAAAGTTATGGTTTTTCTAGTATTCATGTACAGATGTGAGAGTTGGACCTTTAAGAAGGCTGAGCACTGAAGAATTGATTCGAACTGTGGCGCTGGAGAAGACTCTTGAGAGTCCCTTGGACTGCAAGGAGATCAAACCAGCCAATCCTAAAGGAAATCAGTCCTGAATATTCATTGGAAGGACTGATGCTGAAGCTGAAGCCCCAATACTTTAGCCACCTGATGCAAAGAACTGACTCATTGGAAAAGACCCTGATGCTGGGCAAGATTGAAGGCAGGAGGAGAAGGGGGCAAGAGAGGATGAGATGATTGGATGGTATCACTGACTCAATGGACATTAGTTTCAGCAAACTCCAGCAGATGGTAAAGGACAAGGAAGCCTGGCATGCTTCAGTCTATGGGGTCATAAAGAGTTTGGACATGATTAAATGATGAACAACAACAAGATATTATTACCATTTCATAATGAATGCTAATATCAAATCATTATAAAGCATACATGAAACTAACATAGTATTATATGACAACTATATTTCAATAAAAGTTTTAAATAAATGTCTTGTTAAAATATATTTGAAGCATCATTACAAACTATCTGATATTTTCAATGTATACTTTCACAGCCTTACCTATTAAAAACATTTAGAAGATTCTAACAATTTTACATCTAGTGAATGAATGAAAGCTTTGAGCATTATGTAAAACTGGTGCTGAAAATATTATATTTTTCACATACTTATCAATTTAAGAACATTTCTTAATTTTAATAAAAAATGATAGAATGGCTGAATTTATTGTTTCATTCTATAGATGAGCTCAGCAATTTAAGGTGAATTGTGTTGTTACATAGTTGAATACAAAAGTTGAATTAATATATTATTTTTGTGTATTTTTGTTCTACTTCATTACAGAGCTTAAACATGAATATATTATTTATTTATTTATACATTTTTATTATTTATTTATTTATTTTCTTTACATTATTGTGTTGGTTTTGCCATACACTGACATGAATCCGCCATGGGTATACATGTATTCCCCTTCCAGAACCCCCCCCCCACCTCCTTCCCGATTCCATGTCTCTGGGTCATCCCGGTGCACCAGCCCTGAGCACCCTGTATCAAGCATCAAACCTGGGCTGGCGATTGATTTCACATATGATAATTTACATGTTTCAATGCCGTTCTCCCATATCATCCACCCTTGCCCTCTCCCATAGAGTCCAAAAGACTGTTCTATATATCTGCATCTCTTTTGCTGTCTCTCATACAGGGTTATCGTTACCATCTTTCTAAATTCCATATATATGCATTAGTATACTGTATTGTTGTTTTTCCTTCTGGCTTACTTCACTCTGCATAATAGGCTCCAGTTTCATCCACCTCAGTAGAACTGATTCAAATGTATTGCTTTCAATGGCTGAGCAATATTCCATTATATATACATCTGTTGTATGTATACATAATGTACATTATGTATATGTATGTATACATAATTTACATTATGTATATGTTGAATTAATATATTAATTTTGTGTATTTTTGTTCTACTTCATTACAGAGCTTAAACACAAATATATTTTTTAAAAAATAGAAAAAAGGTTCTTCTTCAATCTCCCTGAGGAAAAATATATCTTTATGCATAGTACTGATAACTAAAAAGTAATAAATATTTTTGGTTATCAGAAGGCAAAATGTACCATTTTAAAAAATAACTAACTCCACTTGCCTTTATGAAAGTCTATAATTTCTATCCCTCACTCTGAGTCCTTAAGGTGAGAATCATATGGGAAATGAACATGTCATCAAGGACAATGACTAGTTTTATTTTAATCAAACTAGAAAGACTCTGTCTGCTTCAACAAGAATAAAACTAAGTGCAGAAAAACCTTTCTAATGTCTTCACAGGACTAAAAGTATATTCAAACATCTGAGTTAATTGTGGTTATTATTGTTGTTTTGTTTATTTTCATTCTTGTAACTGGATCATAGATACTCTGATTCTGAAGACACAATTAAAGCATTTTGAGAACTTTTAAAAATTGGCACATTCCCTGAAGCACCAGCAAAGATCCTTTTGAAGGCTTTTTCTTATTCACTTAATTTGGGGCTTATGCCCTTAGAATACACACCCAAGTTTCATGAAAACAGATTTTTAAAGAAATCTGTATAATCTTAAATCTTATAATTATAAAAATCAATATAAATGCTAAGGCTATTGAATACCTGAGAAAGAAGAGGAAAGGCAAGGGTAGTTATTATTTGAGAGAAGGGTGTGGTGAAACCAGGTAAGAACTATATCATACTTTTGGAAAATGGGACTCAAGGAAAGAAACTACACGGTTAGCACTAGCTATATCACTGTGGTAAGTCTTGGACCACAAAGTGTGGTAAAAAAAAGGGTCATTGTTGAAGATCTGTTTGCAAATATCTCCCTTATTTATTCTAGCAACTGGATATTAATTTTGATTAATAAAAAACCCTTTCATAAAGTGTAAATATACCCTTAGAGAGTTAAATCTATTGGTTCTTCATATCTTCACTGTGCGTTACTGTAATTAGATTGTGTACAACTTAAGTAAACTTTTGGAGAATGTGAGTTTTAATTGAATCAAGGAACACTTCAGAGCAAAAGCCATAATGGTCTCTAAACAGTCTAAGGATAGAACGACTGAGAAAGGTGGTATGATGAGACACTAAGGAAAGGCAGTGCTAGTAAGAGGGAGTGAAAAAATACCTACTTCACAATTTTGCCACAGAAAAATAAAAGGTTATGCTTCAATAATTTCAAAGTTTTCTTCCCTCTCTATAATTCTATGAGGGCTATTGTGCAAAGAATAAATGTTTTGCATACCAAATCATAATATATTACATTTTCCTTCCTGGAATCTATAACATCCAACTATTAAAGCAAGAGTTCTGTTTCCTACCTCAACAACATAAAAGAGGAAAATGTATCAAAACTAGTTTCAGATGACAAAAGAGCTTTCTAATAAATTAACAGTGCACCTTTCAATACTGTGATCATCAGTATTTGATAAATGACTAAATGAAATCAGGGGTCCAAAAGAGGTACAGATATTAGAATGATCCAGAATCTTCCCCCAGAAATACACTAAATAAGAACCCCCATCAGTCAGAGACACCAAAAGTGAAGACAGGAAAGAATATTTCCCTACCAACCTAAAGGCAGTCTCCTCCCCATTTCCTTTTGCTCCCCATCCACTTGTCACCTTACTACAGTTGTTCCATGAGTAACACAAATGGGGCTGAGGTTCACAGGTCCATTTATACGCGGAATTTCCCCCCACTAAGTAGAGTACCTGTATTTTCATCTTACAGATCTTTAAATTAATGAAGTATGAGGAGAAGTGTGTGTTCCATTAGAGGTCACACACATGGAATCAAAACACTAGAGTTTGAGTCTGATTCTACCCAATGGCTTCAGCTTCTGGGACTCGGGTGAGTTGTGCATTGACTCCTTGGTTTCTGAGGCAGAGACAGCAATAAGTGGACTTTCCACTGCGCGAGGTTGATGCCCCTAACCTCTGCGTGGTTCAAGGGTCAACTGTACCTTCCTTTCCACCTCTGAATCGTCCACCAGGCAGCTCTGACTCCGTCCATAGTCGCCTCTGCAGACCTACCCCACATAGCATCCCTTTCTACCTGCTGTGTGCTTAGTCGCTCAGTCGTGTCCAACTCTTTAAGACTCCATGGACTGTAGTCCGCCAGGCTCCTCTGTCCATGGGAATTCTCCAGGCAAGAATACTGGAGTAGGTTGCCATTTCCTGCTCCAGGGATTTTCCCAGCCTAGGGATGGAACTCAGGTCTCCCGCTTTGCAGGCCGGTTCCTTACCGTCTCAGCCACCAGGGAAGCCCTGCTGGTCTCCCTTAAATCACTCCACTTAGAATTACCCACACCTGCGGCTTCCATCCGCCTGCTTCCACCGGCCCCCTAGCACTTTCCGGAGAAGGCAGCGGGTCGCGCAGGGCACCCCGTTCTCCCACAGAATAAGGGGAATGTTCAAACACGACTTGGAGAGGGTTGTGCTTCTGCACCCCCAAAACCAGAACTCCTCCCTTTCCCCTCGGGTGTCCTCACTCACAGCGCACAGTGTGGAAGGCGCAGCGAGGCTGCTTCTCAAAACTGTCCCCTAACGTGAGAACTCGCTCGCTGCTGTCAATATGCGAAGGTCCAGCTGCTTCATTCATCATTCTCCCGCGGCTCTGACTTTGCCTCGGCCGCTAGCTCCCACTACCAGTTGCCAACTCAGCCTGAACCAGCTGCGCTCTCACAGACTCCGCCCCACGTTATCCCAGCGCCGTTCCACTGGGCGCTGATTGGCTTCCTGAAGAAGGGCGCCCCGCCCCTTGACCGCGAAGCTCCTGGTCCCTGCGCCAACTTCACGCGTTGCGACGCACGCAGCGCCGGGGAGGCCGCGCTTCTGAGGTACGGCCTTTGGTGGAGCTACGCTAGGCGGGAATGAGGTAGCCGACTTGAAGTGGCGTCTGGGAAGGAGCAGGCCCCGGGATACCCAGGGGGCAGGACAACAGGCTTATGGACCAAACAACCCGGCTTTTAAGAGCTCTTTGAAGGAGACCCTGCCTCTTGGAGGAGATCTGGTGTGGAAACTGAGGGGGGGGGGGGGGGGGGGGGGGGGGGGGGGCGTGGGCGTGAGGCCTGATGTCGGAAGTCTGATAGCGCCAAAGCCGAGTCTAGAATCCGGAGTAAAGGAGCCGGTGGTCTCAGAGCGCAGTCTATGGACCTGACTGGAGGTGACGCTGTTACCTCAGCAGTTGTTATTTGGATGGGCGAGGGATTGAAGTAGGAAAGGGGGTGTTAAGAAAGGTGAGTAAAAAAGGTTCAGAGTTAGGATCTGAAGATGCTTAGGATCAGTTGCAGCTAGATTACGTTGTGTTGCCTGCCTTCTTCATTTCTTTCCTTCACAGAGATCCTTGACGGTGTTAAGGACACGGCCTCATAGAAGAGATTCTTAGAAGATAAGGCCAGAGCGTGTGCTCTGGCAGCAGGATAGTAGCATTAATCATTGAAAAATAATTGTCTTTTTTTCCCCCTCTGTCAAAAGTTCATGACTTTTAAGGGTAAAGAAGAGAGATGTGCTATAGTAGAGGAGAAACACAGGAGAAAGTTTACAAATGGTTGCCACAGTGGTGGCTTTTAAAGGTGACTGTGTAATCAGAAAACTCCCTTAGTTAACTGCTATCTTCGCCAAATTTTTCATTTATTGCTCCAGGCAGGTAGATGAACGTGGCTCCCTCAGCCTATCTGCTTCTCTAAATTCTGCTCTTTTAAAGTATACTTAGATTGTTTCCTGTAGTATTAAGAACTCAGGTTCTGGAGCCAGAATCTTTGAAACTTTACCCTCATACTCTACAGTGTGACTTGTGCAAACCAAAGTTTAATATGCTGTCATTAAAATTGGGGGGGGGGAATAATAATACTTATACTTTACAGTTGTTGAGAGGATTAAATGAGTTAGTGAAGAAGTGAAAGTTGCTCAGTCGTTTGTGACTCTTTGCAACCCAAAGGATTCTTTTTGAGCCCACCAGGCTCCTCTGTCCATGGAGTTCTCCATGCAAGAATACTGGAGTGGGTAGCCATTCCCTTCTCCAGGGGATCTTCCTAACCCAGGGATCAAGCCTGTGTCTCCTGCCTTGCAGGCAGATTCTTTACCCTCTGAGCCACCAGAGAAGCCCAGATGAGTTAGTACAAGAAAGCATTTAAAATAGTTTGTGCCACAAGTAAAAGCTCTGAATGGCTATTTTTGAGACTTTAGTGTTGTGCAACATTAAAAGCCATCTTTGGTGGCTGCTTTCTTTTCTAAATCTTGAATTATTTTACAAGGTAGGAATTATGATTTTGTTTACAGGTAAGAAACCTTGTTCATGGAAGCTTAGTCCTCTGACTCTCTTGTCATTATTCTTATCTATTTGGGATTTAACATATATATGCATATTTTATTTTACCTATGTGTATATATGGATATGTGTGGACACTTTTATTTCCTAACTAGAATGTGAGTGGGGAATCTGTACTATATAAAATCCTAGACTTTTACATCTAACATAGAGCCCTAGGCATGTTTGGTGATGATGATGATGTTTCAGTGGTGTTTTATTATGGTAGCCAGAGGGCAGGAACAGTGTTTTAAGATAACTTTGCTTTAAAAAGGCTTTCAACCTTTTTAAATCTGAGATTTCCATTTTATAACAAGGAGAAAAGTAGAGCATCAAGAAATTGAGGTTTTGGAATACCTCAAGTTTGTGCATTTGATCATTCTTTCAACTTGTATAAATAATAAGTACATACCGCATTCCAAGCACTAGTCTAACCTCTGGGAATATAGCAGTGAACCAAAGAGATAAGAAGGCAGCCATCAGGAATGGTATGAGTTTTGCCCTTGTGAAGCTTACCTTCTAATGTGAATTTTCTCTAAACATATATTTAAATAAACTATATTGTTTTAGCCCAGGAAAAAACAAATACATTAATAAGCTAAATAAAGTCCAAAATATATTGAAGTGGTATTTCATGTTGCTTCTGTTGTATCCATTCATGATAAATTACCTCAGGAATTTATGACAGCTATGTGCATTTGTTCTTTTTTAACCAATCTGTAACCTTATCTCACTTCATAGCTTCCTATCATATACCATTCAGAAAAATAACTTACATATGTATTGAAGATTAGTTGTAAGTAAATGAAGATATAAGTAAAATAAAATCATAAAAAGAGTATAAAAATTTAGGAGATTATATTTTAGCTCTTAGGGTTGGGAGGACCTTTCTAAGCATGACACCAAAGGCAGAAGTCATAAAGGGAAAGATTGTTACACTTGACTACATAAAAGTCACAAAAGTATAGTAAAACCATGCAGAAGATATTATGGCCCAAACTGAAAACTTGTTAAAATGTATATATATGTACACACATACATGCATCCATGCATATATCCATGTTGTTGTTCAAGCACCAAGTCATGTCCAACTCTTTGCAACCCCATGGACTGCAGCACATAAGGCCTCCCTATCTCGCATCATCTCCCAGAGTTTGCCCAAGTTCATGTCCATTGAATCAGTGACGCCATCCAATCATCTCATCCTCTGTCTCCCTCTTCCTGTTCTGCCTTCAATCTTTCTCAGCATCAGGGTCTTTTCCACTGAGTCGGCTGTTCACATCAGTTGGCCAGAGTATTGGAGTTTCAGCTTCACTTTCAGCGTCAGTCCTTCCAGTGAGTATTCAGGGTGGATTTCCTTTAGTATTGACAGGTTTGATCTTCTTGCTGTCTGAGGGACTCTCAAGAGTCATGTGTTTATATATGTATACACACACACACACACACACACACACACACACACACACACACATTTTATATGTAAGAATAGAAAAACACCTATGCCAGAATTTTGTAGTGACTTAAAGGCAAATTTTCTTAACAAGTCTCAGAGGCCATGAATTAATGGGTGACATTATTTAATGGGCTTTTAAAAGAAAGTAATAAGTATAGGAGTGGAGCACTATCCTTTGAGGTTGGAGCAGTGAAGATTACATGCCCTTTCTTTCAGTGAACCTGGCCAAGGTAGTTTATTGGATTAAAGGGATTCTTTTGATCTAATGTGACACATGTCTTTTCTGATTATTGTTATATTTGTTAGTTCATGTCTATTTAAGCACCTATGTAACCATACGCTAGAATAGTAGGAAGAAAACACTTTCACTATTATGAAGAGTAACTATAGCAATCAACTTTTTGTTGTTGTAGTTACTTTTATACCACAGTATATTTAGAACATGGATAAAATTAATGGCCTTTATACAACTTTCCCCTAAAATTACATAGCTAGTAAAAGAATTATGAATGTAATCCATTTCTTCTTTCCTATTGTGACACACACTCTCATCTAGAATAATTTTTCACCCTACTTTCCAGAAGTAAAGAAGCAGAGAAATTGTCATTTATTTATCAGATAAATACTAATTGAACATTTACTGTGTGTCAGCACTATTTTAGACACTGAGTGTACAGTGGAGAGCTAAATAATGTGGTCTCTCCCCTCATGCAGTCATAGAGTAGAAGCTGCAAATTTTTCTTTATAAACATATTCCAACTAATGAAAAGGGTATGATAGAATAGTACCATTTTGCAAACCTTAGTAAATTACCCATCACTGTAAACACAGCAAAAGGAGAGATAGCTAGATATTAAGTACCTTATCATAATGGCTCATCATAACCTCACATATTACATGTATATGCCAAAAATTCAAGCAAGAATCATTTTGACCCTGGATCACCAACTACCAATTTGTAGAAACTCAGAAGAACATTAAACTCCACCTCATGAATGAAGTTAGCAAAGCTAGACTATGGGAAGTTTATAGGACAATTAACATAGTTTCGTCAACCAATAAATTGCAAAGGGGAGAAAAGGTAGAGTAGAAACCCAAAGATGAAAAGAAATTTAAAAGGTAACCAATTACAATTTGTGGCTTTCATTTGAATCTTGATTCAAATAAAGTTTTAATAGTTCAAAAAAATTGGAAATGGGAGCACTGACTGGATGTTTGATAAAATCAGGGAATCATGATTATTTAGGTTAGATAATGGCTATATTTTATTTTTTAAAATCTATATATAATATTTTGGGACTATACATTGAAATATTAAAATCTTAAAAAATCAAAATTCTGGTCTTTAGTAACTCTAGAGTAAAATGATGCACTTTTCTTGGGGTAGTGTCATGGACACAGAGTTCTTAGTGTTCATTTTAAGATCTTATGCATCAAGACAGGAACTAGTCAGGTATTCATACTTTTCAATATCTCAGACATATTTCACAATTCTTGACACACATAAAGCTTTATATTTCAGATGAAACATTAAGACAGTTTGACAACACAAGAGTAATTTCTTACCTTGACTAGCAGGTAAATACTGCTGAGAAATCATAGGTAAGATAGAGCATAGTCAGGTTTTATATTCATGAAGACCTCACCTGAACCTCAATTAGTTAGTAAATACAACTGTTCTTTAGACACTCAGGTCCTAATTTATACTCTCTAGATTTTTTTTTATCAGAATAAAAAGTGATTTACAACGTAGTGTCTGAATAAAGAAAGTACTTTTAGGACCTTTTATTGATCTTGTTTAGTTTCCTTTTAAATTAACAGTGATGCCCTTCCTACAAGGAGAGGCTCAAGTTTTGGTTTATATATTTCAACACTTAGAGATGAGATATATTATTCTATCTGTGTTTATTATGTTATCAAAGTTTATAATCTGCTTTACAATCATCATTCTCATAATTAGTGAGCTTCTCCATTCCCAAGTTCTTTGTTTTTATTCATCATTTCTTATCTGATTTCATCATCACACAGCTTTTGCAAGAGGTTCTCTCTCAAGCATGCAGTCTTCCTTAAGTTTATGAAAGCTATCAGTGGTCTTAAAAATTCAACCATATTTTGGTATAATTTTTTCTTTAGAACATGTTAGCAACTGCTCCATTATCTTCTCGTATTGAGTGTTGCTGTGGAAAAGCATGACAATCTGGGATTTTTTTTTTTTTCCTCTTCTCAGTAGATCACTGGTTCTTAATGTATGGTCCCTGGATCAGCAGCATTAACATCGCATAGGAATAATTTAAAATACAAATTTTCAGGCCCTGTTTTATAGCTACTGAATTGGGAACTTGGTGTATAAGATCCAGTAATCTGTTATAACAAATCATTCAAGTTCAGGAACTAATTAAATTATTTCCTTTTTCTGCCTGAATACTTGAAAATTTCTTACCTTGAAATTCAATAGCCTAATCCAATATATCTTAGAATTGAAAGCTATCAAAATTTCCTGGATTCATCTTTCAGTGTGTACTCTGGCTGGTCACAGATACTTAGTAAATGAATTAATTACTTGGCTTTTATGACTGGATGGTCATATATCTCAAGATAGTTTTAATTTATTCCTCTTACCCCAATATGCTTATTACTAGTGCCCGCTTTTACTCTCAAAATTGTCCTAGTTTGATAGATTATTATTTATGATCAGTGAGACCAATAGTTTGCAAAATACCTATGACTGATCAAGATGCTGTATGGATTCTGTGAAAGCCCTGACAGGAGATTCAGAGTAGACGCTCAGGGGTTTTGAACAAAATTGTGCCTATTTTTGAAAAGTAATTATCCTCATTTTGAGAGAGAACTCTTGACTTGCTAGTGGGCTGTGGTAGAGACTGAATCCTCATTTGACTGTAGAACACCAGCTGCCCCACATGAATTGAGTGTCTTACCTACCAAGCCGTAGAGTCAGGCATGCCCAGTAACACTCCTGAATCATGTGGTATATTTGAGACTGGGCTTGAGCAAGTGTAAATTGGATGAGCAGGTAGCTCTCACTCCTGGTGTGCTACTTCCATTGCATTGCCATCTTGCCCTCATTCTATGCTTAAGCCACATGGAGAGTTCTCCAGGGCCAGTTAATTGAAGAAGAAAAAAATCTGAGCCTGATTTATACATATTTGCATGAAAGCTGGAGATAACTTCTGCAATGCAGTAGGCTCACCAAAGAGCAGCCCTTCATAAAAGAATAGGAAATTCCATCCAATGGACAGAATTTTAAATAGGATATCTCATTGCTCATTTTGCCCACAGGAAAGCTGGCCTATGGAGCAGCTCTTATACTAAAGCATGGACAGGGGCAAATGACTTGGTAGGGTAGTTGGGGACATGAACAAGATACTGATGACTGGTAACAGTTTGGTTTGGCGAAGGAGGTATGTGAAGGGATTTCTCAGAATGAACTCAGATTGTGAGATAGGTCCTATGTAAATGCTCACCAAAGGGCCTTTACTTCAGAGAAACTTTTTTACCCAGGGAAGCAATGATGACTCTCATTTCAGAGCTAGGGAACTTGTGATCAGTTATTCAGCACCAAGAATTCCTATGGGTCAAACTAGTATGATTACACATACCAGCCCTTCTACCTATTAAAATAACCAGGGCAAATTTTTTTCTGGTAATTTGATGCTCTGTATCATCTATGCCACTACATGCTGTCATCATCCTTATTTAAATCACATAATGTATTTCAGTATCAGTATTTTCCACCTTCATCTCTGATCTATAGAAGACAACCACTGTGGTGTGTTTCAAATAACGTTGGCATTATCTTCATTAATGTATTTCTCAATATTCTTATGACAACCAGGTCCTCGGAATAGAGATAACTGAGAGGGTAATACATAACAAATCCACTCTGGCATTCTCATCTCCCTAAATCTATTCCTTCCTCTACTGTGGATTCCTGACATCTCAACTCAGCCTAGGTGAGAAGTAAATGTAATTTTCAATCTACAAAATGATAAGATAATTAGATCTCTACCAACTGCTTTTGATAGTACATTGAATGCAGAATCTCTGGTAAGTGCACCTATATAATCATTTTTGGGCTTCCCTGATAGCTCAGTTGGTAAAGAATCTGTCTGCAGTGGAGGAGACCCCAGATCGATTCCTGGGTTGGGAAGATCTCCTGGAGAAGGGTTAGGCTACCCACTTCAGTATTCTTGGACTTCCCTTGTGGCTCAGCTGATAAAGAATCCACCTGCAATGCGGGAGACCTGGGTTCGATCCCTGGGTTGGGAAGATCCCTTGGAGAAGGGAAAGGCTACCTGCTCCAGTATATATTTTTAGCCTAATTGAAATTCTTTCCCTCTATTTCTGGTGTAATGCCCTCATAATTCAGTTCCATGTATATTCTACCAGGGTTTTGCTGATAAGCAATAGTGGAATTTGATAACTCTTCTGCCATGCAAGGCTCTTGCTCCTAAAATTGACTAGGTAATTGGCACCACAGCATTTTAGGATCTGCCTCTCATAGAAGATGTGGAGGCAGTAAAGGAGAGTTGGCCAGGGAATGAGCTGGCCTCACTTTCCTGGTAATCACCTCAAGTGGGGTCATTTCAGGATCTTCAAGCAAGGCTGGTGCCATCAGTGAAGGGTAAAGTGACTACTGCTTCTGGCAACAGAGCTCACTGATATTTGCAGTTAACAGATTCCTGGAATCATCTGAATTCTCCTAGAATGACCATTCCAGTTCTTCTGTTCCTGATATCCTGTTCTCTTTTCATTCTCACTTTCCCCTGGATGTCTGCCCTCTTTTCTGTTCTTGTCTCTTTCTGTTGCTCTTTTTGTTTCGCTTCTAAGTTGTGTGTCCTCATGCTTGAACTTCTCTCTGTATTTGCTCATCTGTCGTCTCAGCTGACCACATTCTTTTCTAGAATTCTAATCTCACCCCTGTGTAATTTTTGCTCACACAAAAGTTGCCATACTTGCCATATTGCCACCACCACTAACCCCCTAAAGCCTACATATCATTCAGTTTGAGTGTCCTACACCATCTGACTCCCCGAACCTTTGTCTCCATTCTAGATTCTTGAGAGATTTTGATGAGCCCCACTTGGGCAATCTCCAATCCTTTGTCCAAACTCCAAGGATGGTAGAGTCACTTTTACCCAGGGCTTTCCCTTTTCTGGGTTGTTGTTGGCCATTTTCTCTAAGAGAGATGTTTGGGCAGGGAGAATCTTGTGGAGACTGTAAAGAAAATATAAGATATGATCCTAGTCTTTAGGGAATTTAATATCAAAGACTCAGATCCTGCTGGGCTTCATTAATAGAATTCTGGCTCCTTTTGAGTTTCTGTAATTGAATATTGCAGAGAATATAGATGAAGTTAGCCCAAGGCAGGTTCTGACTTACTGAGACCTGAACTTTCTTATGCATTAAAACTTAACATAGTAGATTGTAGTATTTATGGAGTACTCTGTATCCTCAGTGTTTTGCACACATTTTGTTTTAGTCTCTTCACTGAGAAACTCCATTGACAGTTACTGTGACCATTTACTTTAGTCTCTGACATATTATGAAACCTTGCAAAATACTCACAATAGTAAATAGAGATTCAAAGTAGAGTTTACTAATCCAGAGTCCATGTTTTTTGTAGTAATAATACAAAGCTGTCTCCCTAACCAGAGCAATACGAAATTTACCTTTAGTTAGAACTAAATCCATCTCAAGTCCTGGCTCCTCAAAGGGTGCTAGAGTAATGCAGAAACCTGATGTGTTAAAGGCAAATGTTTTGGCTTTCTCTGGTATGGCACAACCTAGGAAGGAGTACTCATGCCACCACTCAAGCTACATGTTGCAGCACAATCTGTGTGCTACCATAAAGGACTCCTAATTTCTCAGGGACTGCACAAGACCTTATAAACCCTTCCTAGATGCCAAGCATTAATCTCACTCTTACAAAGACCTCTAGTATAGACTGTTAAAGAAAGGAAGGGTCAACAAAAGGACAGTCACGTTGTATTTGAGTTTTTAGAAAGTAAAGTCACAGGAATCCCTAGGTTTTCTTTTGTTTCCTGTATATCTCAGCCAGGGTCCTGGAGAACCTACAAACTGGAATCACCAATTGTGCAGCCAAAAAAGACCTCCATAATGAGGGTTCACATAGCCAAGGAACTAGAAAAACAAGATAGCAGAATAGAAAACGTTTTTTGCAATACCAACCCTACTGCAGCCAAACACCTCCATTAAGGTGTCTGTGGGACTGAGTAGGGAGTTAAACTTTGATCCCTGAACCAATGCTGGAATCTGATTCTCCCACTAGCGTGGTGTTCTCAAGGTCCGTGGTAGCAAGCAGTATTCTAATTCCACTACCGCTAGGGTAGTGTCAGTATGGCCAAGCAAGGAGCTGAGAGCTTCCACCCCTTGTAAGCTAGGAAGCAAAAGGAGGTAGTTGAAGCTGATACAAGCCAGCACTTTTTTCCCCTTCTGCCCTTGCATTAGAAAGCCCAGAGGTTTGCTGAACTTCTTCCTCTACCAGGCAGCAAAGAGATGGAATGAAGTGGGCATATTGGCTGTCCACTTTCTCCATTCGTACCATTTTTCCATCCCTAGCTTAAGTAGAGCTCATCAGACAACTGAAGTTCAACACCCACCCAGTAGCAAGAGGTGAAACGAGAAGTACAGAGTGGTGTTAGTGGCACTCTAGTCTCCCCTCTGCTTTCATGGGGCCCAGAAGGGAGCTGAACTTTAAACCCAGCAGCAATGAGATAATACTCATTGGTATCTAGGAGCCAGGGTTGTCATAAGACCAAAGGGGAGCCGAAAATCCACCCCCCACCTGACCTGAGCAGTACTTGTCAAAAAAGAAAAAGATTAGCATGCAGAGTCTCTAACAACAAAAATGTAGAAGACATAATTTAAAAACTCACCAATCTAAGAACCAGGAAAATCACAACTTTAATGAGAAATGACAATTAGCAGATGCCAATGAGATGATTCAGATGTTGAAATTATCTGACAATGACTAAAACAGCAGTTGTAAAAATATTTTAACTAGCAATTACACACATTCTTGAAACAAATGAAAAAGTAGAAGCCATTAGCAAAGAAATAAAGCTATAAAAGAGAAATTGTGAAACTGAAAATTACAGTAAATGACACAAAACTCACTAGATGTGCTCAACAGTAGAGATGACAAAGAATCAGTAAACTGAAAAAACAGATTAATTTTACCTATCCTGTCAACAACAGCAAGTGAACAGAGACCCAGGGGCATATGGGACAAGAAAAACAAATCTAATATTTATGTCATGAGAGCCCCAGAAGCAGAGGAGAAAGAGAGTAGGGCTGAAAAATTATTGAAAGAAATAGTCAAAGGATGAAAAAATTTCAAGTTCAATGAAAGACACTAATCTACAGATTCAAAAAGACTAGAGAATCTCCGAAAGGATAAACTAAAAGAAAAAATACAAGCCATGATACATCATTAACCAAACTTCAAAAAGCCAGAAAAGAGGAAAAAAAAAACAAAACACAAATCTTGAAAGCAGTTGCAGAGAAAATGACACATTGTCTATAATGGAAAAATGGTTCAAATGACAGCAGATTTTTTGACATGTTGGTTATGCAAAGTGATTCCACCCAGGCTGTGCAGCTCAAACCTCATGACAGCAGCGTCTGCACCCTGGGCAGCAATTTTTTTTTTAACTGAAACCAAAAAAATGTAGTACAACATTTTCAAAGTGCTGAAAAAAAAAAACTATTAATCTTACATCTATATATAGGGAAAATATACTTCAGGAATGAAGAGCAAATGAAGGCATTCTTAAATGAAGAAAAACTAAGAACATTTGTCACCAGCAGACTCACTAGTAATGAATGACTCAAAAGAATTTCTATAAACAGGAAATGATGACCAACGGAAGCTTTAAGATATAGTTGAGTTTGAGGATGACTGACTTACCCCAGCTAAAATAAAATGGAGATCTTTGGCACTTTAAAAAGGTGTCAAAGAATTGGTGTTAATGTTTATGGATGAGAGAGGGAACTAAGATGGCGGAGGAATAAGACCGGGAGTCCACTCTCTCCCCAATAAATACACCAAAAGAACATTTAAAAACCGAGCAAACTCCATAAAACAACATCCGAATGCTGGCAGAGGACATCAGGCATCTGGAAAGGCAGCCCGTTGCTGATGAAAGAAAGTAGGACAAAAAAAAAAAAACAAGTAAAAGGAGAGGCAAAGAGTTAGGGACTGAGATCCCTCCCTTTCAGAAAAGGGAGTCTGAAATGTTTCCGAACACCAGGAAACATTCTCCCCAGCGGATCTATGGTGGATCTCGGAGGGCAACGTAAACGGGAGTAAAAATAGATAAATAATTAAGCTCCCCAGATTGTGTCTCTAACTGTAACTCCCAGCGGAGCGACGGCCCAGGCGCCCCATCCCCTACGAGCCAGCGCGGACTTCTCAGGGAGGGGCTTAGGGAGAGGACTGAGACTGAACACTGGGGCACCTAACCAAGGGTGCTAACTGGAGATAGACCGCTGGGTAGCTTTCCCAAGGAAGAGCCCCCGCCAGGCTCGCGCACAGAACAAAGGGCAGCGAGGACTCGGTCAGCTGCGTGAGACAGTTGGGCAGAGTTGGGCGGCTGCGGGCTGCGGACCGGCCCAGCCTCTGCCGGAGAGCGGCCCATCGAGGCTTCTGCTCCCAAACCGTGGCAGAACTGGGTGCTAGCCAAAACCTCTGGGGATTCTGGACAGTCACCGCCAGAGATCGGCACTCCACACGCCGGAGAAGGCGCGCCCAGCTGCACGCCGAGAAAATCGAGTAGCTGGGCCGGGGGAGGGGAGAAGTCGCAGCCCCCAACTGCGCGGGGCAAGCAACCGAGAGCCTGAGCAGAGGGGGCGGGGAAAGCGCACTTGCCGGGAGCGGGACAAACCCCAGAGCGCTGAATAGACACTGAAGAGACCAGCAAACAGAAGATGCTAAAATAAGAAGAGGGAACCGCTTTGCAGCAGACAGGAGCAACAGATTAAATCCCTGCAGGTGGTGCAGACTGCATAGAAAGGAGTCTATAGGCCATGAGAAGTACAAGCCGGACCAAGGAACTATCCGAAAATGAACTGACCCCTCAATGTATGCAACAGTACCAGAGAAAGCCCTAAATATAATGTTACTGGGATCATCTTTTAAATTTTTTTTAAAACTTTTTGTATACTATTTTTTAGTCCCCTATAATCCCGTTTTTTTTTTCTCGTTATTTTTATTTTCCTTTTTTTTAATCACCTCTCTCGCCCTTATTTTATTTTCCATTTTATTTCTTTCCTTTTATATCTCCTCTTTTTCCCCTTTTTATTTTTAATTGAATTTTTTGTTGTTGTCATATTATTTCTTATCTTATTCGTTATTATTCTTTCTTTCTTTCTTTTTGTAAAAGTACTTTTGAGAATCCAATCTTTACTCTAGATTTTTAATCTTTGCTTATTAATATTTGGTATCAACTTTGTATCTTTAAGAATCCAAGCTTCAGTACCCATTGTCACTTGGGAGTGAGATCACTGGCTTGACTGCTCTCTCCCCATTCTTGGTTCTCCTTTTTTATTTTCTTTCCCAACAAGTTACCTCCTTCATTCCGCCCCCCCCGCCTTATCTTCTCTACCCAACTCTGGGCATCTGTTTGAGTGTTACGAGTGGTGAAGAACACCGAGATAACTGACCACTGGCTGGATCTGTCTCTGTCCATCTGACTCTCTCTTTTCTCTCTCTGGTCACTTCTGTCTCCATACTCCCTCTTTTCCTCTCGGTATAACTCGGTGAACATCTTCGAGGGATCCAGGCTGTGGAGAGCACACAGGGAAGTAATCACTGGCCACTTCACTCTCTCACCATCTGATTCTTCTATTCTCCTTCTGGTCCATGCCATGTAACTCTGTGTACCTGTCTGAGTGTCCCTCACTGTGAAGAAACTTCTCATCATTAAACTAGACGTTCTACCATCATTACTGCATAGATGAAGGAGTCCTGAGGCTACTGGAAGACAGGAGACTAAGCCCAGATCCTGAGAATTCCAGAGAACTCCTGGACCCAGGAGTTAATTAATCAATACGAGCTCATCAAACTCCTCCATATCTAAACTGAAACCAAGCACCCCCCAAGGGCCAACAAGCTCCAGAGTAAGATATACAAAGCAAGTTCTCCAGCAACACAGGAACATAGCCTGGAGCTTCAATACACAGGTTGCCCAAGGTCACACCAAGCCCACCGACATCTCAAAACTCTTCACTGGACACTTCATTGCTCCTTAGAGTGAGGAAACCCAGATCCACCCACCAGAATACCACACAAGCTTTCCCAACCAGGAAACTTTGACAAACCACACATCCAACCCCACCCACAGTGAGGAACCCCCACAATAAAGGGACAACACAGCAAGATAAACAAGATGAAAAGGCAGAGAAATACCCAGCAGGTAAAGGAACAGGATAAATGTCCTCCAGACCAAACAAAAGATGAAGAGATAGGATGTCTACCTGATAAAGAATTCCGAATAATGATTGTGAAAATGATCCAAAATCTGGGAAATAAATTGGAGTTGCAGTTCAATAACCTGCAGGCAAGGATTGAGACGATGCAGGTAAGCTTTAACAAGGACTTAGAAGAAATGAGAAAGAGTCAAAATACAATGAATAATGCAATAAATGAGATCAAAAACACCCTGGAGGGAACTAACAGTAGAATAACAGAGATAGAAGACAGGATAAGTGAGGTAGAAGACAGAATGGCAGAAATAAAAGAAACAGAAAGCAAAAATGAAAAAAGAATTAAAAGAAATGAGGACAATCTCAGAGACCTCTGGGACAGTGTTAAACGCACCAATATTCGAATCATAGGAGTCCCAGAAGAAGAAGACAAAAAGAAAGACCATCAGAAAATTCTTGAGGAGATAATTGTTGAAAACTTCCCTAAATTGGGAAAGCAAATAACCACTCAAGTCCAAGAAACCCAGAGAGTTCCAAATAGGATGAACCCCAAGCGGAACACCCCAAGACACATATTAATCAAATTAACAAATATCAAACACAAAGAGCAGATATTAAAAGCAGCAAGGGAAAAACAACAAATAACTCACAAGGGGAATCCCATAAGGATAACAGCTGATCTCTCAATAGAAACGCTTCAGGCCAGAAGGGAATGGCAGAACATACTTAAAATCATGAACGAAAATAATCTACAACCCCGATTACTGTTCCCAGCAAGGATCTCATTCAAATTTGAAGGAGAAATCAGAAGCTTTTCAGACAAGCAAAAGCTGAGAAAATTCAGCAACACCAAACCAGCGCTCCAACGAATGCTAAAGGATATTTCCTAGATAGGAAACACGGATGGGGTATATAATCTCGAACCCAAAACAATAAAGTAAATGGCAACGGGATCATACTTATCAATAATTACCTTAAATGTAAACGGGCTGAATGCCCCAACCAAAAGACAAAGTTTGGCCGATTGGATACAGAAACAAGACTCTTATATATGTTGTCTACAAGAGACCCACCTCAAACCTAGGGACACATATAGACAGAAAGTTAAAGGCTGGAAAAAGATATTCCATGCAAATAAAGACCAAAAGAAACCAGGAGTGGCAATACTCATATCAGATAAAGTAGACTTTAAAATAAAGGCTGTGAAAAGAGATAAAGATGGACATTACATAATGATCAAAGGATCAATCCAAGAAGAAGAAATAACAATTATAAATATTTATGCACCCAACATAGGAGCACCACAATATGTAAGGCAAATGCTAACAAGTATGAAAGGGGAAATTAACAACAACACAATAATAGTGGGAGACTTTAATACACCACTCATACCAATGGATAGATCAACTAAACAGAAAAGTAACAAGGAAACTCAAACTTTAAATGATACATTAGACCAACTAGACCTAATTGATATCTATAGGTCATTCCACCCCAAAACAAGGAATTTCACCTTTTTCTCAAGCGCACACGGGACCTTCTCCAGGATAGACCACATCCTGGGCCATAAATCTAGCCTTGGTAAATTCAAAAATATTGAAATCATTCCAAGCATCTTTTCTGACCACAATGCAGTGAGATTAGATATCAATTACAGGAGAAAACCTCTCAAAACCTCCAACATATGGAGGCTCAACAACACACTGCTGAATAACCAACAAATCACAGAAGAAATCAAAAAAGAAATCCAATTATGCATAGAAATGAATGAAAATGAAAACACAACAACCCAAAACCTATGGGACACAGTAAAAGCAGGGCTAAGGGGAAAGTTCATAGCAATACAAGCTCACCTCAGGAAACAAGAAAAAAGTCAAATAAATAACCTTACTTTACACCTAAAGGAACTAGAAAAGGAAGAGATGCAGAAGCCCAGATCTAGTAGAAGAAAAGAAATCTTAAAGATCAGGGCAGAAATAAATGCAAAGGAAACAAAAGAGACCATAGCATAAATTAACAAAGCCAAAAGCTGGTTCTTCGAGAAGATAAATAAAATTGACAAACCATTAGCCAGACTCATCAAGAAACAAAGGGAGATGAACCAAATCAACAGAATTAGAAATGAAAACGGAGAGATCACAACAGAAAACAAAGAAATACAAAGGATCATAAGAGACTATTATCAGCAACTTTATGCAAATAAACTGGACAACCTGGATGAAATGGACAGATTCAAAGAAAAGTACAACTTTCAAAGACTAAACCAGGAAGAGATAGATAATATTAATAGACCCATCACAAGCATGGAAATTGAAACCGTAATCAGAAATCTTCCAAAAAACAAAAGCCCAGGACCAGATGGCTTCACAGCTGAATTCTACCAAAAATTTAGAGAAGAGCTAACACCTACTCTACTCAAACTCTTCCAGAAAATTGCAGACGAAGGTAAACTTCCAAACTCATTCTATGAGGCCACCATCACCCTAATTCCAAAACCCGACAAAGATGCCACAAAAAAAGAAAACTACAGGCCAATATCACTGATGAACTTAGATGCAAAAATCCTTAACAAAATTCTAGCAAATAGAATCCAACAACACATTAAAAAGATCATACATCACGATCAAGTAGGCTTTATCCCAGGGATGCAAGGATTCTTCAATATTCGCAAATCGATCAATGTAATACACCACATTAACAAATTGAAAAATAAAAACCACATGATTATCTCAATAGATGCAGAGAATGCCTTTGACAAAATTCAACATCCATTTATGATAAAAAACCCTCCAAAAAGCAGGAATAGAAGGAACATACCTCAACATAATAAAAGCTATATATGACAAACCCACAGCAAACATTATCCTCAATGGTGAAAAGCTGGAAGCATTTCCCCTGAAGTCAGGAACAAGACAAGGGTGCCCACTCTCACCACTACTATTCAACATAGTTTTGGAAGTCTTGGCCACAGCAATCAGAGCAGATAAAGAAATTAAAGGAATCCAGATTGGAAAAGAAGAAGTAAAAGTCTCTCTGTTTGCAGATGACATGATCCTCTACATAGAAAACCCTAAAGACTCTACCAGAAAATTACTAGAGCTAATCAGTAAATACAGTAAAGTTTCAGGATACAAAATCAACACACAGAAATCCCTGGCATTCCTATACACTAACAATGAGAAAACAGAAAGAGAAATTAAGGAAACAATTCCATTCACCATCGAAACAAAAAGAATAAAATACTTAGGAGTATTTCTACCTAAAGAAACAAAAGACTTATATATAGAAAACTATAAAACACTGATGAAAGAAATCAAAGAGGACACAAAGAAATGTGCCGTGTTCGTGGATTGGAAGAATCAATATAGTGAAAATGAGTATACTACCCAAAGCAATCTACAGATTCAATGCAATTCCTATCAAGCTACCAGAGGTCTTTTTCAGAGAATTAGAACAAATAATTTCTCAAGTTGTATGGAAATATAAAAAACCTCGTATAGCCAAAGCAATATTGAGAAAGAAGAATGGAAATGGAGGAATCAACCTACCTGACTTAAGGCTATACTACAAATCCACAGTCATTAAGACAGTATGGTACTGGCACAAAGACAGAAATATAGATCAATGGAACAAAAAAGAAAGCCCAGAGATAAATCCACGCACCTATGGACACCTTATCTTTGACAAAGGAGGCAAGAATATACAATGGAGAAAAGACAACCTCTTTAACAAGTGGTGCTGGGAAAACTGGACAGCCACTTGTAAAAGAATGAAACTAGAACACTTTCTAACACCATACACAAAGATAAACTCAAAATGGATCAAAGATCTAAGCATAATACCAGAAACTGTAAAATTCCTAGGGGATAACATAGGCAAAACACTCTCCAACATAAACCAAAGCGGGATCCTCTATGACCCACCTCCCAGAATATCGGAAATAAAAGCACGAATAAACAAATGGGACCTAATTAAAATTAAAAGCTTCTGAACAACAAAGGAAACTCTAAGCAAGATGAAAAGACAGCCTTCAGAATGGGAGAAAATAATAGCCAATGAAGCAACGGACAAACAATTAATCTCAAAAATATACAAACAACTCCTGCAGCTCCATTCTAGAAAAATAAACTACCCAATCAAAAAGTGGGCCAAAGAACTAAACAGACATTTCTCCAAAGAAGACATAAAAATGGCTAACAAACACATGAAAAGATGCCCAACATCACTCATTATCAGAGAAATGCAAATCAAAACCACAATGAGGTATCACTTTATACCAGTCAGAATGGCTGCCATCCAAAAGTCTACAAGCAATAAATGCTGGAGAGGATGTGGAGAAAAGGGAACCCTCTTACACTGTTGGTAGGAATGCAAACTAGTACAACCACTATGGAAAACAATGTGGAGATTCCTTAAAAAACTGCAAATAGACCTGCCGTTTGACCCAGCAGTCCCACTGCTGGGCATATACACCGAGGAAACCATAATTGAAAGAGCCACGTGTACCCCAATGTTCATTGCTACATTGTTTACAATAGCCAGTACATGGAAGCAACCTAGATGCCCATCAACAGACGAATGGATAAGAAAGCTGTGGTACAGGAGGGGGAAAACTAAGATGGCGGAGGAATAGGACGGGGAGAACACTCTCTCCCCAATAAATATACCAAAAGAACTTTTAAAGGCCGAGCAAACTCCAAAAAACAGGAACTGAATGCTGGCAGAGGACATCGGGCATCTGGAGAGGCGACCCATTGCCAACGTGAGGAGGTAGGACAAAAGAAAGAAAAGAAAAAAAAAGTAGAGGGAGAGACAAAGAGCTGGGGACGGGTTCCGTCCCGGAAGGGGAGTCTGGAATAAAGAGGGGGAAAAAAAAAAAAAGAGGAGAAAGGTTTCCGAATACCAGGGAGCATTCTCTCTGGCAGATCTGCGGTGGATCTTGGAGAGCAATATAGCTGAGAGCAAAAGCAGATTAATAGCTAAGCCCTGCAAGGTTCGTATCTGGCTACAAAGCACAGCCGAGCGGCAGCACAGCCGAAGCGGACTGCTCCTGCTCAGGGAGGGGCAGGCCGTGGGCTCAGGGAACGGAGCAGCCTGAGGGACCTAACCTTCCAGGAAAAGCACCCCCCCCCAGGCCCTTGCACAAAACAAAGGGCAGTGAGGAGTCAACAGAGAGGCTGGGCAGCTGCGGGGTGCAGACCGGCCCAGCCCCCGCCTGAGAGCAGTGGGCATAACCCAACCCCGGGGAGGCTAACCAAGACTTCTGGGGATTCTGGACAGATCGGTGCTGTGTACACCTTAGAAGGAGTGCTCAGCTGCACGAGCAGCTGGGCCGGGGGAGAGGAGAAGCCCCACTCCCCAACTGTGCTGGGCGGATGACAGAGAGCCTGAGCAGAGGGGGCGGGGGAAGCCCTCTCACCAGGAGCAGGGCAAACTCCAAAGCGCTGAATAGACACTTAAAAGACCAGCAGACAGAAGACGCTTAAGCTAGCAGAGC